>OZ004348.1:12604036-13854036 GCA_963924445.1 Philereme transversata | reverse complement strand
GAATTAAGTCATAGTAAGCTCTTTCTTACAAAGTTAGTCGAAGCTTTTTAAATTAAGTAAGTACATAATTATTTACATAGCTTAGTCAATTAAATGTGAAAACGACTAGCGGAAAAATGAATTTCCTCGTCGTCTTTCTGTCGGATTTTATTATTGACCTTTTAATTTATAACATGATTTAGGTAAAATCTCTTTTTGACTGCAGCTTCACTTTTGGTCAAACATTTTAGTACAAAAATATCTCAACCTGTGACTATTTCGTTTTTCATAATTCTCACAGCATTAAATTGAAAATACCTGGCGTACAGCGTAAACCAAGGATCCATTATAAGTTATGCGGACGTTTAAACTGACCTAAGTAGGCTAACGTGGTGGTTTTGAAATTGAATTTATGTAGGTAATTATTTATTGTAAGGAAGTCAGATAAAGCTAGTTATTTGAAGAAATTTCCAACCTACCCGAAGAAAATTTGATGTAGGTACTTTTTCCAAAGTTTTGGTTGTTTAGTTTCCGTTTAATTACTCGTTCTCTAAGTCGTGTTTTTTTATAAACGTAGGAATGACGATGGAAGTTCTTTTAATGAATATAAATAGTATGTTATGTAAGAAATATCATAAAGTTACTTGCCTCCTAATTTTGATTCTATGTTAAGTTTACTCAACAAAGACGTGATATTTTGCCAAAATAAGGCATTAGAAATAGAACAATCAGGCCGGCCTCAGTCTTAATTACTTCGTGTACATTTTCAAACAAATAGCTTTCAATTATAAACTGTGAGAAGTATTTTTAGAGGGATTAACCCTTTCAAAAAGGTCGTTAGTTCTTGGATTGTAGTAATGACATTTTATAACACATTTGCTCGTAAAGGGTCTCTTATTTCACCAATTTCAATATCTTAATCTATGTCATTACGTACTTGTGCGTTATTGTAATGTAGAACGCACGAGTTTCTTTTTAATAAGGTAAAACGTACGGTCAATATGCTTCGTCTAAAACGAACGGTACTTTTTTAAATCTTAGCAAAGAGTTTTTATGTCCGAAAAGTGGTCAACAATTTATGAATAAAATTAACTTTGGGAGATAAAATATAAAAAATTAACATTTAATTCTTTAATTTAATTATTTTTGACAATAAATTACAACCTCGCCTACGGCTCGGGCTAGCAATATCGCCTCGGCTGTAATTTTCAACTTGCCGCACTTATATCATAATGTACTATTATTCCATAAATGATAAATAGACAACTTGTACAAGTTTTAAAGCCGTTAAAACTTGTTGGGGTTAACCGGGTGACTACGGTTAGCCCAACACAATTTTAACGGCTTATTGGAGCTCGCTCTATGAAACATTATTATAAAAAACGGGTATAATCGGGTTTCCGAACTCTAATTACCTGGTCTGCAGTCTGCTTAGTAACATAAGCTGAAAACGGGCCAGATTTTAAAAACTAACACGTAATTAAAGGCACTGTAGCAAGAACTTTTACAATCAAAGTATGTTTATATATTACATTTATATTAATTTTACCTATACATTTACCTTTACCTATAAAATACTTAAAATAAAATAAATAGATAGGGCTATTTATTTTATTTTAAGTATTTTATGTCGCTTATGTAAATTCCTTTGTTTTATTTATAAAAGCTACCGTCCTTTAACGTTTTCGCGAAATAGACTCCATCCAAAGGTTGTCTGGAAGGATTGTACCCCGCAATCGCGACGCTAGACCGACAGTTCTTTTTTTTCGGCCTGCGGTAGTCCAACAGAACATTAAATCGAAACAATTTATCTCGACAGATCCCTATTCCGACTTTCAGCGGAACAAAACTCAATGGAATGCTAAACTAACCTACAGTGGACCGACAGAAGACAATGCCGAAATAGTGAATCTCGACTAACAATTATCCAGATATGCAGAAGACTGACAAAACACAACATACGGCCTATGGAACAGATATTTGAGCTGACACACTTTAAAATCTAAATTAAAGTGCGCGAAAGAATCCCAAGTTTATAATTTAATAGAACACATTTTTTTGAATATGTAAATAGCAATGCATCTATTCATTTGAAACAAATATGAAAATATCTGTCTGGTTTCTATAGAACAAGCTTTGTTTAGTTTGGGGCTAGATACTCGTAGCGCTGTGTAAAATGCGCAGCATTACTATTTAACACGATATACCGAACAGATACTTAGGAGATGGGAGAATATTTTGACTTCAATATTTACAAACCTAACCAGACACCATTCTTTCACACTTTATGATTTGTTTATTTTGTAATGTGAAGAACATTTAACCTAAACGTTTGATATGATTTACTAATAAAAACTTCTTTTGTCTAACCTTTTCTACTGTTGGGCAAAGGTCTCCCCTATCAATATCCAGTTTTTCCTAGCACTGCTTCGGCGTGGATTTATTACTTATTTGCTTAATTCAAACCAGACTTATATGCAAAACTGACAGCTGTTAGATACAAAGTCGCAAGCGTTCTACTAGTCAAATAATAGCAGCATAATTTTTGAGCTTGCCGTCGTAAAGGAAATCCGCGGTCCGGTGTCAAAGAAGATTTGGTGAGTCGGCCTCAGCTGCCGGCGATCCCGCAAGGATCCCTCCCGAAATGGCTTAAAGGGCCTATTTCACTAAACATTCCGCGTTTGAAGGTTCCGTAATCCCGCTAATACCCACCAAACCGCACGTATACAACTTCTAAATCGAACCCGTTACTCCCTTTAGGCACTCAATGACTATAATGATGTAGCTAAATTTCATTTAAGATAATTTTGTTGTAACGTTTACGAGCGAAACTCGGCATTTTAAAGGAAAGCCATTTTTGATCTTTTAATTTTGTATACAAATAGGTAGAATGTATCCCGTCTTCCAATCTGGAGGTGGTATGTTCAAACCAATGTATTTTTCCACTTAAATAATTTATGTGCGCACATACACGTGCTCAAAATGGCGAAGACAAACATCGTGGGGAAACCCGCGGCTTAGTTAGCTATGCATATACATATGTTTCTAGACTCAATATACTTGAGTAAGTATGAGTTTATGGATCGACAAGCTTCCGCTTGTTCCGGTTTGTCAATAAAAAGTAGACCAGGTCATAATCTATCTAAACAGGGTGTCCCAGAACTAGTAAGTTATCTCGGGGGGACCATTCTCGACACATACGAGAATAACAAAATGTTGTACAACTATTCACACATTACGTTTGTATAAGAAAAGTTCTAGGAAAAACCACATCTAATTTAAAGTCAAACTAAAAATTAATATATATAAAAACTAGCTGTTCCCCGCGACTTCGTACTCGTTACACTCCTATATGTGTAGGTAACCTAGAAATAAATCTAAACTCGCTGTGACTTGATACTCCATTTTTATCCCATGGGAACTGATTTGTGGGATAAAAGGTAGCCTATGTGGTAATCCAGGTTATAATCTACGTATATACCAAATTTCATCAAAATCTGTTTAGCCGTTACGGCGTGATTGAGTAACAACAAACAAACAAACAAACATCCAAACTTTCACATTTCTAATATTAGTGTGATAAAATATATCTAGGTTGTTATTTTTTCTCTATGAAAAGTGATTAATCAGCCCGTTGAAGCTCAAAATATTAGTTCTGGGAAACCTTGTGTACTAAATTTTATAAATATTGGGCCAGTCGTGTAATCGTGAAACCGTAACAAACCAGACAGACAGAGAGATAGAGTAATGTTATAATTACTGTGAGGACGATATACCTAGGTGTTGAATATATGTACCTACCCCACCACAATCCTTTCGCAGGCACTATGCACCGTTACATCCTTCACCATCATTTGTAATAATAAGAAAACTAAATTTCATAATTCAAAAGCATGTTACTATAACGATCGACTTCCGTATTATGAACACTTACACAACAGAAATTGGTGGAGTTAATATTACACCACTCTCTGTTTTATTTTAGCTGTAAGAGCTTATTGTGGGTTCATCTCGTTCCTTTGATTTCCCTCGAGGCATTCCGAGATTCATTGCTCAGTGTCAATTGTGGTCATAATAGTGACCTCAAAGAGTTTTAGTGCCGGGAGAACCTTAATTTGTAAAAGACGTTACTTGTGGGTCAATAGGTATTGTTGTGTCCTCAAAAACACTACCTACACCGTACGTGACCGTGTGTATTTGATCGACCGAAGCGAGATCTCTAAATCAACTTGGGCAAATCGGCGTTGTATGTATGTTTGTTTGTCCGAGGATAACTTTCGAAGCGTTTATCCGATCATCGTGAAATTTGGTGATAGTGTCATTTTGGCATAATTTTGGTGTGACTACGAGTAAATGAGATAAAAATTTGGGAGGGTTGTTGAGATATAAAGAATTCAAGAGGGGTAAAAAAACAAAATGCGACTATCCGGTAAAATGACACGTCTAATAAAAGGTATTTGTGAGTAGATTTTGACCACATGTTTATTTTTAATTTAAACCTTGTAGTTTTTAAGTTATTAGCCATAATAAAAACTGAACTTTGACAAAATTCACAGGGTACACCAGTGACCCCACAGTGCTGAAGCATGTGTGTAGCCGAATATAAAGAAAAGTCTGAAATTCAGAATAACTGCAATTTCTACCCCTAAAAAGAGTAACCAAAACATGAACTCCCGTTACCTGTAATTTAAATAAAACTGTAGGTCAAGTTATTTGGATGTGCATTTAGTGGCAGTATTATATTAGTAAAAGATTAAGGCCGGCTTGCACAGCGATCCCTAAACGTATTGAGCGACTAAACTTGTTTAAATTTTATGTATTTGTATGATTTGACAACTCCTTAAATCATATTTAGCCACTAAAAACGTTTAGGCATCGTTGCGCGAGTCGCCCTAAGAATATTTTTTTTTGTGTTTAGGGAAACTCGCGAGATCTCAGTTTGGGGGGAAACCACTAGTTACCTAGGTTTTATACTATAGTTACATTCCATAGCAAATTTAAGTTTACATGGTACTCACTATAAGAGTTGATTCTCCTACAAATCGTTGAATTGCAGGATTTTTTTGGGACAATAACCCCTGCTGCTAGCTACTGAACTGTAAACCTGAACAGTACCAATAACTGCATTTTTTGCAGTTATACACTATGATACTTACATATTTTTCTTAATCTATGTACCTAAAGTTACACATGTGTACATACTCGTTTCATCGGAAGCTCAACCCGTCAAGAGTGAGGAAACAGCTAGGATACAATAATTTGGTGAAAACCTCATTATGGAAAGTTTATTCTTTCAAGACTGTACTTAAGTATATCACGGTTAAAGCACGCTAAAGTGAGGATAATTGTGTTTGTCGAGCGATCGAGAACCTTCTTGTCTTCCCCCAATCTCGTCCGACTACCTCCTCTCGACGGCGAAACCTCCTCTCAATTCCATATAAACCGTGAGCCTCAGATTCCCATTTCTTAGTCTTCACTGACAACAATAAAAATACGTTGAAGAGTACCTACCTACAGGACAAACCATCCGATTACATCGAGTTGCTGAAAGAATGATGATAAACTCGCACTCCTGAATAAATCTATCGTTAAATATTAAAATATTACCATTTTCGGTTCTTTTCTGATCCACGACGCTTACCAAATGGCGTGATACAGTAATAAAATTTATGCATTTATTTAAGTTCTTTTCACTCAGGTGTTTTATTTCAATGTACTAATACGCGTACCGTTCGGGCAACGTGCTACCACGTGTAACGTTACATCCTCTATATTTTATCGGAAATATTGTAAAATGGCTTTTTTATTTGTTCAGTCTCTTTTTTTATTGGAAATTGAAATATAATGGAATGTTGTTTTTTATGGATGCGGATTTGGTTCATGCCAAAGGAATCCAATTACTTACTGCGTACTAGGTTTACTAGCTTCTGATATACAAGCCAATGTTTGCAAATTTTATGTGAGTTCAGTTTTGTAGAATAAAATAATTATAAAACTGACCTCGTCTAAGTTAGACAAAACAACACCGTTCTTCAGAAAACCCTTTAAATCACACACTAAATAAATATAAAAGCACTGAACAAATCAGCAGTGTTCCATGTTCTAATCTCGTATGCCTCAAGAATAAAATCTGATACGTAGGCAGCTGTCGATAATGGTCTTTTACTTATACGGTTGGTGTGCAGACAATGTTTATTCGCCGCAAGTCGCGAGCCGCGGTGACACCAATATACGGAATGCCTGCCGAAACTTTTTTCCATTTAGGCAAAAACTTTAGCTTGGCGCTTTATTTGGGCAGTTTCACTATGGGTGGTTACGTCAACAGCATGTTTGGATGAATACAATTTCCTGCTTTTAAATTTGTACCAAACTTACTACAAACAATTTTATACGCGCCAAAATACGTGAATGCTTTCTAAAAGAAGTACATAATTGTTTACACAAACACAATATTCATGAAAGAATGTTTCCACTTTTTATTACTTCGGTTAAAGTTGTTGAACAGCATTTAAATTATTTGTAAAGAAGAAGAGTTTACTGAATATATATTTATTTGTTTGAAAATGATATGGAATATACTAAAAGTATTTCTATTGATGATCATACAACCGAGAACATGTCCCCAATCCTAGTAGGTAATTTCGACTTATCTGTTTTCGAACCCTTTGGTCTGTAACTGAAATGAATAGCCTATACCTAGAGGCAGCATTGCTTGGCCAGGTACCCAATAAGATCAAAATTGAATTTTGCTATTCTTTGTGTGGTTTTGTCTCTTTTGTTGTAGTCATATCATTTATTGGTTACACAATTCTATGCAACACAACTCGAAAATTTATGAAAAACCAGAGTGTAATTAATATTATTTATTTATTTAATTTGAATATACTTCAGAATAAATAAATAAATATTGCTGGACATTTCACACAGCGCTATCTAGCCCCAAACTAAGCAGAGCTTGTACTATGGGAACCAGATAACTGATAGAATACTTATATACTTTTTTATGTAAATACATACTTATAATATATAGAAAAACAACCAGACCCGAAACAAATATATGTAGATCATGCAAACATTTGTTCCGCGGCGGGAATCGAACCCGCTACGAACGGCGTCTCAGCCGGCTATTAGCCCACTGCACCACGGAGGTCGTCAAAATAATTTCACGCAAGCTTGTACTCGTATTATGGGATCCAGATAACTGATAAATCATAAATGGTATAAATCCTTATAAGTATTTTTCGGAACTCTATTGATAAAGTATGCACAATTTGCAAACGAGATTATCTACTCATAGCGCTAAGTCTACCATCATCGTACTGCGCTAATATAACATCAAAGATCGCTTTTAGCGATAAGACCGCCCATTGTACCGTTATTTATTGTTTATTTCCTTTGCTGTATTTTTGTTTGGTGTGCAATAAAGAGTATTTCATTCATTCATTTATCCCAGCAATTAGCTCCTAACGCTTCTGAACTAAATTCATTTAAAAGGTCAATGCAAATCAAATGCGTGTGCGTAGCGCGAGCGTAATGTTAGAGTCGTAAGTAACGCTTCTGCGTCTGATTTATTTCTTAGAATTTCATACACAACCGCTGCGTGCACACGTCACGTCACGTACACGGATTCCGGTTGCAAATGCCTTAAAGCAGGAAACAATAGCTAATATAGAAACGTTGCTTGTTTCCGAGCCAGATAAAATAATAAATAAGTTGGTTAAGGTACTCTTCCGGTTGCACTATCACGCACTTGCCTTCTTAATACCGAAGAATACTATGATAATACGATGTCGTGTACATATTTCACCAGGGTTAATTCACGTAAATATTAATCGCCTGGGTGCATTACGTACACTTGCAAAACTACCCCTAAACATATTTATCCGCTAAACATATTTAAATTTGATGTTTTTGTATGACTTAACAACTCTTTAAATCATATTTAGCCGTTAAATACGTTTAGGTGTCGTTGCACAAGTTTCGTCATATTCTCAGAGGTTTTAGTAAACAGATTATTTCTACCTTAGATTTTCAACTCTAGTTGATCACTGTGCTCTGAACCCTTCAGTTAGATAAAACGGCAATCACTACGGTAAATATCTCGGTCATTATCTACAGTGTTATGTAGTTAAGCTCGTGCGCTTCTCTTGCGAGGAAATTGATCTTGTCTCAAGCGAATAAGAAGCTAGGCTCAAGTCAATTATTTATTAACCTCCTAATTTAGATTTTAAGCCGTACCAAGATGCTCCTTTAATCTGAAATAAACTGATTTAGGTACTGGCTAAAATAGAAATTGTAACGGTGCGGTGGCGTTGGCGGTCCTAATGGAGGAACTGCATCCGAATAGGCCAGAAGTACTGTCATAACTTTAATAGACATAGACATAGACATAGAAATCATTTATTCACTACATTAGCACACAATATACAATACAGTTACATTTTAAAACAGAGAAAATACAAACAAAGAAACAATTAAATAGTATAAACGTAAAATAAACAAAAACTCAAGGGAGAATCTGGTAGATACTGTGTGCTACAGCAGTAAATGGGACTCGACTCAGCATTATGCCCGCCGTAAAGGAAAGCGCTCATCAATGATGATGATCATCATCATCATCATTATCAGCCATAGGATTTCCATTGAGGAAAATATTCCTTCCCCATAGGTTTCTAAAGCACCCGATATTTTACAGCCTGCTCCCAATAGATTCCAGAAGTCCGTATTTCCATCGATCGTTCAACCGATCCATCGAACGTCGTCCAACACTATTCAGTGCATGAAGTATCTTTTATGATAGAGAAATAATATAATACTTACTTTATATAATAATAATGCAACTTTTATATAACGAACAAACGAGCATACAAGGTTTTTAAATATTTTTTGGTTTCTGTCCGTAGGTTTGGGCTAGTAACATTTTCAGAATATACAGGAAAGTTAGATTAAAACTTATTAATTATACCACATTACAGGTATATGTAGATATAATGTAAGACGTATAACGTTTTCGTCTATTTCTTGTTTTGCAACCATATGTAAACATGTAACTTTTGAAACTATCATGGTTATAAATACTATATTCTCTCCAAAAATACACATGTAAACATGTTTATGATAAAAATACTAGCCGAACTTCGTACCGCCTTGACATGCATAAGACGCACGCTGCCAATGTCGCCACGGTATAATTGTCAAACGGCCATCATTAGCTGCATAAATGTATGAGAAAATGAATTTTCTTCATAATTTATTTTTAAGTGAATTTTTCCGATATTTTTATGGTTATTCTTTTATTCGGAGTGGAGACAAATCCAACAAATTAAAAATCATCATAATCGGTCAAGCCGTTCTTGAGTTACTAACGAGTAAATGGTGTAACTAACCCGACTTTGTTTTTTAAATAAACTAGCTACCCCGCCTGCGGCTTCGCATGCGTGGTATTTCAATAAAAACATTACCCTCCTTTCGCGCACTCAGCTAAAAAGTAGCCTGTGTCCTTTCCCAGGATATAAACTACCTTCTTGCCAAATTTCATTACGATCCGTTCAGCTTTTTAGATATGAAAAGGTAACAAACAAACTAACAAACAAAAAATTACTTTCGCAGTTACTATGTTACATATAAACCTTCTTCTTGAATTACTCTATCTATTGCTGAAAACTGCATTAAAATCCGTTGAGTTGTTTAAAAGATCTAATCGAATTCATTTTATACTATGTAAAGTTTAAATCTCGTACACAGAGTCCTGACGTTGTCCCAGTTAGAGTCTGTCAGAGGCTAGTCCAAATATTACATTTGTTGCACTCCCACTTTTTGTATATCCGTTTTTATGTTTTTTTAATTTCATCAAGCCCGTTCTTATTGTAGAGTTGAACTAGAGGTTCGCCCTGAACTGAGATCTCGCGAGTCTCCCTTATAAACAAAAAAAATATATTTGTAATCTTTGACTGCCAAAATAGTGCGACGAAATATATAATCGCATAACTTGACCTACAGTTTCATTCAAGTTACAGGTAATGGGAGTTCATATACATTGGTTGACTTTTTAGGGGTAGAAATTGCAGTTATTCTAGATTTCAGGGTTTTATCTATATTTGTGACACTAAAGCACACGCATTCCAAATTTCAGCATTGTGTGGTTACTGGTGTACCCTGTAAATATCGTCAAAGTTCAGTTTTCATTATGGCTCATAACTTAAAACCTACAAGGCTCAAACTAAAAACAGAAACGGGGTTGAAATGTACTAATAAAGACCTTTCATTAGACCCTTTTACCCCTCTTGAACTTCAATACCTCAACAATCCCCACACATTTTTAGTTTACGTTTATTCACACCAGGATTTGGCGTCAGTACCTACCTGTATACCTTTCACAATGATCGGATCAATGCTTCAAAAGTTATCATTGGACAAACAAACATACATACAACGCCGATTTGCCCAAGTTGATTTGGAGATCTCGCTTCGCTCAATCAATAATTCTTTTGCTTTCGATTGGTTCTAGAGCATACCGTCTTCCTCAATGTTTTTATTCATCGTTATGAACCCGTTATGCCCACGTACACGACGTGCCCCGGTATGCGTGAACACGTCGTGTAAACGCGCAAATTTCTTTTTAGTATTAAAAAATCTATTGATGTACGGCCTCAATTCAAACGCACGTCCTCCGAATAATAATAAATCCCTCTGCGAATCCTGCAAAAGCGAGGTAAATAAAAGCATATCAAATAGAAATAAAGTTTGTTCGAAAAGAATCAATTCAATATAACTAGGTACTTTGGTAAAAGTGCGCTACAAGATGATATTGTTTGTCTGAATACAAAGGCGTCCCGAGAAATAGTTACTCCTACAAACTCACAATATCGTTATAAACTGCTCTCCAAACTACAACCATCAGATTTGTATCGCAAGTCACGATACATTTTCCTATAAATAATCGCTACCGTGTGAACAACCACCTAATCGCTATTTCTACATTGAGCGTAATAATCGTGTTATTACGCTCAATGTAGAAAGAGCAATTTCACATTTTATAAACTTTCGAAATGTGATATTGGTCTGCTATACAGGGTGAATTTTTGAGACGGGCCAGTAAGGGCAGGTACCTTAACCGTTACAGGAAAACGTTTTAAGGAGACTATCCTTAAATTTTTAAGATAATCTGAAATGCAGATTTTGGAAAAAATGTACATTCAGAAGGAAAATTGTCATATTACACAAAAACTTTTTTTGATGCCAATCGATCCTATTTCTTATAAGGATTAAAGTATCTACTAGACCGACTGAGGTTTGAGTATTAGAAATGTCAGAAATTGCGAAAAACTTTTTCCATACATTTCGGTAAAAGAGTCAAACTTCTAAATTGCCAAACTTTTTGTTATGGGTAGATCCGCCATAATCCGCTATAAAGAAGAATGACCTGAAATAACCCAAGAACTCGAATCGAATTCAAATTTAAAACTTTTTTACTTACCTATTTTTTCAGCCAGTCTTCTTTATGGCGGATTATAGCGGATCTACCCATAACAAAAACTTTGGTTAATTTAGAAGTTTGACTCATTTACCGAAATGTATGGAAAAAGTGTTTCGCAATTTCTGACATTTCTAGTGCTCAAACCTCAGTCGGTCCAGTAGAGACTTTTAATTCTTATAAGAAACAAGATCGATTGGCATCAAAAAAAGTTTTTGTGTAAAATTACCATTTTCTTGCTGACTGTACATTTTTTCCAAAATGTGTGAATGCAGTGCAGAATATTTTAAAAATTTAAAGAAAACGTTTTCCTGTAACTATAAAGGTTAAGGTACCTGCCCTTACTGGCCCGTCTCAAAAATCCACCCTGTATAAATCAAAATCTAATAAGTTCTGTAGCTTTCTTTTTGAAATTGCATAGGAATAGTAGATTGTATAATAAGGGAGTATAATAATATTAATACGGCGAGGGCGCTATTTTGAATCCAGAGCGGAGCGAAAAATTCTAGAGTAAAATTTAGAATCCCTCACCCTCGGGATTCAAATTTTTATGAAATTAATTGCGATATCAATAATTAAACAGAGTAAGTTGCCGCCTTTTCATTTTTTGAAGTGGAAACTTCTATTAGTAAGGGAGTGCGTAGGGCATTTTTGAGATGGGAAAAAACCATTAAACTCGCGATACTGTTACCGTTACCGATACCTCTGTATGTAAGTATTTGTAGTGTAGTCTGCTTTTATTCAAGTTTTCACTTCTGTCGGCAGTCCCGGAGTGCCATTTTTTTTTTAATTCAAGCAGCACCCGTCGGCGCCTCATGGGTTGCCCGCTCTCTCTCCGGCCAGTAACATTCAGAAGCTGTGAACGCTTCGGACGTATATACCAAATTTCACGATGATCGGATTAACGCTTCGAAAGTTAACCTCGGGCAAACAAACATACATACATACGCTGATTTGCCAAAGTTTATTAAGATTATTATCTAAAGTTGTATAGTTTTCACGGTGTTATTTTTAATGTATGTATTATATACATTAGCCAACTGAAACGCAAGAGGTTCCAGTCTGGACTTCCGCTATGGTACAAATATTTGCATGATCTCCAATTATTTATTTTGGATCTGGGTGTTGTGGTATATATGTCCTAGTGTGAAATCTGGACTATTTAAGAGACTATCGGCCAGATAGTGCAATTGGGTAGACACAACTTCGAGAAGGAGGCCAAGAGGACTATTCAGTTGGGTTGGGCAGCATTTGGGAAATTAGGTCGAATCTTCTCGTCACCTATACCACAATGCCTGAAAACTAAAGTGTTTAATCAGTTGCGTCCTACCCGTAATGACCTATGGGGCTGAGACGTGGACGCTCACAGTAGGACTAGTCCATCAATTTAAGGTTGTGCAGCGAGCTATGGAACGGGCTATGCTTGGAGTTTCTCTGAAGGATAAAATCCGTAACGAGGTTATCCGACAGAGAACCAAGGTCACCGACATAGCTCAGCGGATTAGCAAACTGAAGTGGCAGTGGACTGGCCATATGTGCCGGAGAACCGACAACCGTTGGGGTAAACGAGTTCTTGAGTGGAGACCGCGTCTCGGAAAACGTAGTGTGGGGTGCCCCCCGGCTAGGTGGAGCGATGACATAAGAAAGGTGGCGGACAGAAACTGGATGAGAAGAGCCGAAGACCGGGCTCAGTGGCGCGTATTGGGAGAGGCCTATGTCCAGCAGTGGACTAATGTGGGCTGATGATGATGAATGATGGAGAGACTATTGGGTATGTTTAATATACCTTGGCACGTAGAACAAAATCGTGAGTACAATTAAAATAGAAAGACTGATACTGAACGTGAATGGTAAAGTTTATTAAACCGGGTTTCAATTTGCAGATACCTGCACTTTATGTACATGGCTTTTATCCGCTTTTGTGTGCTCAGTGGAGTCCTCTTTTGTACAAAGCGAAGCTCACTTCCTGGATGCAGTAACAAAATGACTAGCATAGGAACAAGTTAGGAATCTATATGTATTCAGCTCTATTGCGTGCCGGAAGCGTATTGGAACTCGACTTCGTTATTAGTTCTTGACCGCATTCATAAAAGTGGCTACCTACAAGTTAGAGTTACACCAGTTGTTTATGTTTAAATGCATTTTCGGCCTACTCAATTAACTTTGCACACAGCAAATATTTCGCAATGGTTTCTGTATAAATTATTTATATTCCATTTATACAATCCTACACTATAAAAATGTTTCAAAAAACATAAGAGGCTTTGTCTATGTCTTTATTTATGAAACTAGCTGACCCGCCAGCGGCTTCGCACACGGGGTTTGTCAATAAAAACATTACCCTCCTTCTGCGCAGTCAAGTAAAAAGTAGCCTATGATATGGCTCAATCCCAGTCATCATCTTTTTAAATAGCAAATTCTATCTAAATCGGTCCAGCCGTTTAGTCCCAACAAATAGACATAGAGACAGATTTACTTTCGAATTTCCAATGTTATTATGGATGTGTCTATCCTTACTTATACGAGTAGGTATTATAAATCCGGAAGTAACTCTGTCTCTCTATTTGTTACGTTTTCACGACTAAATGGCTGGACAGATTTCGATTAAATTTGGTATAGGTATAGATTATGACAGGGATTAAGACATACGCTACTTTTTATCCGACTGCGCAAAAAGAGGGTAATGTTTTCATTGTCAAACCCCGGGCGGGTTCAGCTAGTACAAAAAAAACAATAGGCTATTTTCATTTTACAGCTGAGATTATATACATACCTTCACCAAAAATAAAAAGTTCTAATAATCTTTGAACGTCCTGATTTACATCACGCAGCTAAGAATCACCATAGATAAACTATTAAAATCCCGCATCTGAATCGGTGCATCCGTTTAGGAACTATGTTCCCATAGACAGACAGACACACAGATACAGACTTTTAACTTATAACACTACTTTTTTAGCGTCATCGGTTAAAAATGTTCATTTTCACCAGCACAGGTTTTTACATAGGGTTGGAGGTTAGTGCGCTACCAAATTTGCACCCACGTGTACTTTTACACTATAACTTTATGTTTTTATGCTTTGTTTCGTACACATGTGTTTATACAACCTGTTTTGTTACAAACGACATTAATTTAAAACACACACTCAGAACCATATTAACTGATTTTGTAGGTGGATTTGAGAGGATTTTTGTAAATTTACCGAATTGTACCTCATCATTTTCATGTCGATTTTCAATTTGGATCTGAAGTGTGACAGAGACAGCACCATAACTCGGTAATGCTGCAGACAAATTTATAAATGTAAAAATGCGAAAAACAATACACACAAATGTTCCAGTCCTTACAATTTCAAATTTCGAACTCTACGTCCCTATGACGCCGTGTCCTAAAAGTGCATAATCTCTTTAAGCTTACAAACCTTCAAACGAGCTACTAATAATTAGTACGGTGACTTTCGAAACATTCCAATTTTATCGAGTATTTGCTTATGTTTTTTAGTGAGTTCTACCTTTTTTGAATAAAATCGGATTGAGTTTTCAAACATGTGTCAAAATAAAATGTAATTTAAATCAAAAGCACTAAGGAGTATCGATATCAACTTCGAAGCAAATCACCGCCTAAATAACTTTCTACCCATTTTAACACTGTTAGGGGATCAATTTCAATAAAATCTGAAACACATCTTCTATCAATTCTGTTAAAAAAGGTTTATGTAAAATTTTAAGTAGATTGGGCTAAGAAATCACGTTGTCCCATCCAAACTTTGCCCACCTTTTTCATCCTTTTAGGGGTAGAATTTCGGAAAATCCTTTCTTATTGGATGCCTACATCATACAAAGAACACACCCTCCAAGTTTCAGGTCTCTACGATAAGCGGTTTAGGCTGTGCGTTGATCCGTCATTCAGTCATTCAAGACAAAGCTTTTTATATATTGTATAGATATAGACAAACAAACAGAGAGACCCAAGTTACTTTGTATTATAATATGTAATATTAGGTAAGATAAACAACATTCATAATAATACGGATTTATTCCCAGAAGAGTAGCCGAAGGCAGATGCTAAAAAAGTAGGTAATTAAATAAGCCCGGCTTTCACAACGATGCCTAAACGTATTTAGTGACCAAACATGTTTAAATTTGACTTATTTGTATTATTTGACAACTTCTTAAATCATGTTTAGCCACTTAATACGTATACGAATCGTTGCGCAATTCGCCCTAAGTAAAGTTTTCGTTGGGTGCAGGTCAAAAGACAAAAGTAAAAATTTCTATAATTAATGAAATCTTAGAGATCATTTAGAATTGGCATTTAACATATCATTTTTGTAACGTCTCTGCGTATTTATGTTACTTTTAAGAACAATTATATTATTCTTTGAGGTACTCTGAAAATGTCCGAGAAGGCCTAAGTGGTGGAAGTTGGCTGACATGGTGATAATGAGACGTTTTTAAACAAGTATATATCCATGGAAAAGTATTTAGTAACTCCACTCTGACAACAAAAGATTGATTAAAGTAAGTAATAAGTCAGATTAATCAAACATAGAGCAAATACGCGAATACAGCTCGTGTTATTTTAGAGCTCCATGGTTCTAAAGTGTTTTGCTCTGATTTAATATTCAGCTCGAAACCTCGACAAATACTCACAATAGTGAAAAAGTGAAGAACGAAACGAACCGGTTGCAGTGCAATTTCAACTCCAAATTGTTGGTTTTATTCATGCGAAAGCACGTCCATGCCGAGAGAGAGTTCGAGCAAATGACGTTGTACTCAAGGCGAGTTTTTGCATAGACTCTTAAATGTTTTATTCCTTCAAAATTATTCCAAGCAAACAATGCCGCGGCTTAAGTTATACGAATTAAAGGGAATGTTTTAAATCAATATTTAAAAACTTTTAATGGTTCAAATATTCTTCGTTCTTAGCCTTGTCTCAAAACTATTTTAATTCAAAATTAATTGAAACAATTTTTTTAGATTGAATTGCTGTTTTATTATATCTCATCTACTTCGATCACAGTTGCAACAAGCACAGGTTACGTATTAGTCATCGAAGTTCATCTTGTAAATATAAGTAGTTGATAGTCTGTACATTAGTAACTGGGCCCGTAGCCAAGTTACATTCGCTTCGAATTGATTCGATTTCTACATAGGTTTGTTGTCGATATATCACGTGATATTTCCATAGCATATGTCAAATCCCATACATTTTCGGACTTATCGTCTAGCGTCAGCGCTAATCGAATGTAACTTGGCTAAGCCCTCAGGTATTCGATTGAGTGCAGCTACGCGCGTAGAAAGTAGCTACGAGCGTAGAGGGTAGCTACACGCGTAATCCTCCTACGAGCAATAACAAGAGCATACTGCAGTAAGGTATTGCAGCACAATTAAGCATTACACGTTTTGTTTTTGATTTTGACAGGTAAGTGCTTTAAAACTGTTTATTAATGCTGGACATTTCACACAGCGCTATCTAGCAAAGCTTTGTAATATGGCAGATAACTGATAGAATACTTAAATACATTTTTTTTTGTTTTAACCTCCTTATAATATATTATTATAGAAAAATACCCAAACCTGGAACAAATATCAAATATCATAGAAATATTTTTCTCGCAGCGGGAATCAAACCCGCAAATTCCTGCGTCTCAGCTAGCTATTCACCCACTGCGACTAGATAATATAAATACATACAGTGCTAAAAACATAATCCTTTCTTGTGGTTTTCCCGTAGTCAGGTAAAAAGGTGTTGAAGGCTGTCAACAGTTATCAGCACACTATTTTATAAATATTTTATGGAATTTGACTCGCATTGCTTTTAAAATATTATTATACCTTTCGTAGTAAATCGCAATGTCAATGTCGCAAATAGATATCATAAAAATATATTTTTATACCTATGACAATTTCAGTGTGTTCGTAACTCGTATTTTTATGAGAAATGCTTAGAAATTCTTTCAGTCAGTCGGGCCTTGGAAATGTGAGACGGAAATGTCATGAATGTCGATATCATCTGCCTTCTGTTTTCCATGAGGGTTTCCATAACAATAACGATGTCACTTGACACATAAATGCCTATTTGTCAGGCAAAAAATAGCAGTCATTAGCTAGCAATTAAGTATTCTTGGCAATAGATTATTGAAATTAATTTAACTAAATCATTTATTTCAACCACCTTGGGGTCATACACAGGACACAATAAAAGAGTAATTTTTGAATATGAGTTCCGACGTAGAACTAACGCAGCAGAAACAACTCGCAATATCAACGCTGTGTTTGGAGAGAATACGGCAAATAAAAGCACTGTGAGATTTTGGTTTAATCGCTTTCGTAGTGAAAACTTCGACTTGAAGAATGAACCCCGAGGAAGACCAGCCACTAAGGTTAGCAACGCTGAATTGAAAAATATGGTGGAAGCCGATTCGTATTAACTACCAAAGAATTAGCGGCGTAGTTTGATGTTAGCATACCCACAATATAGACCCATTTGTATCAAATCGGTAAGATAAAAAACTTGAAAAATGGGTGCCCCATGATTTAACTGATCTGGAGAAAGAAGCGCGAGTTGAAGCTTGCCTTACCTTGCTGAACCGGTACAGAAATAAACAGATTTTGGACCAAATTGTGACGCGTGATGAAATGTGGATTCATTTGGTTAATCGTAAGCGAAGAACGCAATAGCTGACTCCAGGTCAAACGCCGCTACAATGTCCTAAAGCGAAGATTACCAATATAAAAGTGATGGTAACTGTTTGGTAGTCACTTCATGGTGTAATTCACTACAACTTTCTTAGATCCGATCAATCAATAACAGCAGCTGTCTACTGTATAGAATTTAGAACAATTATAGTGAAACTCGCAGCGAGACAGCCCCGACTCGTCAACCGATCTTCACTACTATTGCTCCGTACTCGCCGGACCTGGCCCCAACCGACTACCATTTTTTCTGCGATTTGGACAATATTTTACATGGAAAATACGGTTCTTTCCAGGAAGCAGTACAATATGTATTTATTTTACACCATTTGTTGAGTCAAGAGAGTTCTACCGTAAAGGCTTAAATGACATTCCCATGAGATGGCGACAGTGAGGGTGAATATTTTGAATAAATAAATATATTTTACGTTAGAATTCAAATTCAAATTCGTTTATTACTCAAGAAATAACCTAACAGTTTACAAAAACCAAAGCGTTATTACCAGTACATAAAACAATATTATAAAATATATAAATATTAACTAAGTACATACTAAATAATGATAACAGAGCATGACTATGGAATAATGGTTTAGAATAATTACATAAGGATTAGTCCTAATTTAATCCCTCGCAGTATTCTAGGCATATTTGCGCCAACTTCGGTATAAGATCTGAAAAAAATACAATAGAAATAAAATTGTTAGTATTTTTCAGTACAAAACGGCAATTTCATACTTTAATCCCTATTATAATTATATAATGACACATTTGACCTGATTTAATGTTTTTAACCCTTTCCTAAATAGAAGGAATATTTCAACAACTCCCTTACCAAATAAGGACACAAAATTTAATATGTGAACCATTAAAAACATCTGAAGAACTTCAAAACTTTGACTTTTATCAATCGATAAAAGGTAATCATCATGCTTCTGCCCGTTTTATATCATAAAAAATATTTTATGCGCGTAATATAACATTTGAGAGTAACGTTTGCAAAATCAACGTTAATTCTAAACGTGCGCGTGACAGATTCATGAATAGTGTCCGTTTACTGATGTTGTACGGCAGGTATGGTAGAGTCTTCGTAAATTATTATACTTGTAGTACATAGATATAGGTAATACTGTCTCTACCTGATATAACAAATATTCAATATATGAGGGCTATATCGGACATATAATACGTTATTATACTAACATTATATCCTCTTTCCTGAGCTAAATAAAATAAATATCAAAAATTGAGTTTACTTAGTGAAATAAAATGAAAACGTGAAGGAAATTAAAACGCTATTATATTTAAACGGTATAACGACTTCTGTAGCATGATGGGTCACTAGCCAACTGAGTCGCAAGAGCGGGTTTGATTCCCACTGCAAGACAAATGATTATAATAATATTTTCCGGGTCTGAGTGCTGTGGTGCCGTGATAGTCTTATTTCTCCATGATACATAAAGTTCATGGGTAATTTTGGTGCTATTTATTTGTTTTCAGTCACACGCGATGCACACAATTATAATACTAGATATTATGTAAGTTAGTGTAGACTAACTTCATATCATAGACGAGAATGTGGATCGGGATGGTAGTGCAGTGGCCCGGCAAGCCTCTTGGCAATGGACCAGCACAATAATGCTCACATTCACTGCTGCACAACAAGCAGTTTATAAAAAGCTTTATTTATCATTTGGTGATTTACTAAGTCCTTAACGAAACGAGAAGGCCAATTACCTAAGTATCTTGGAAAATACAACGATAAACAAGCGATAAGTTTAAAAAATAAAACCGGACTACGTAATACCTCCGTCGCTGGTAGTTTCATTCATCAAAATCGGATAAGTAGTATTATGCTAAGCTATTTATTCGATTTTCCCCGACTACGGGAAAGCCAACATGTTTTTACAAGCTTTTTATTAACTTGCAATGTATGTATGTTTGTCCGGGTGGAATCTTACAACTGAATTTTAAACCCGTTCCCCCCAACCGATTGAGCTGGAATTTGGAACACATATGTAACTTCGGTGACAATGCAATAATATGGTACCATGGAGTTGGTCTCATGATGGAGACAGATGCTAGACAACGGAACTTATGAATGAATGATGGCTACTAGTGTTTGGGCTCATTTGAATTTGCTTGCGGTTCCGATTATGAATTTTATAAAATCTTTTGTTGAAAAATTACTTTTTCAAAACTTATTAGTAGTCTATGGTTGTATTTTCCATCGTCACGCTAAACTACTTTTATGATTTTGACAAATGAGGTGGCAATCGATTAATTATCATAGTCCAAACGACTTGGGCTACCATCAACAGAGATATTACGTAGTTGGGTTTCAATTTTTAAACTTATATAACTTGTTATGATATAGTACTTTCGTTTGAATACTGAAATTAATTGAGCCAATTGATTTCATCTCGAGATTAAATTTAATCATAAGTAAATAAATAAAATGTGGTTTCGTGGACATAACTCGCTCGCCTTTTGCATGGACAGCCTACCCTGGCGACTATCATAGCCTGGATGGTGTTGCTGGCCTGTAACCTGCGCGCCAGGGGAATCTCAATTAGTCTCCATCTAAATAAAAAAAACGAACACTATAAAACTGTTGAATTAAATGTTATTCACGTAAAAAACGCAGAACCTACGTTTAAAAAAAATGGTAAAAGATAAAAGGACTTACTCTTTTCCAGGAAACACTAAGAACACGCTAAGTATGAAAGGCGGTATTTCATATATTTGATCTCAAGAATCTTCAATATTCGATTCCATGGCAGAATATTTCTTGCATTTTGCATATATCACTGAATACCTCGACTTGAACCATACAATACATTTTCTATAAACTAAACACACGAGTTGCCAATCCGGTTATCTTAAGTGCTACGTTTCGGTCCAGAAATACGAAACTTTAGTACAGTGCAGAAATATCTATTTCAAAGGATTTGCCATTTCCAATAATAGATGCGGTCTACGAAGTCGAGTAAGTTTCTGTGTTACGGTTAATAAAATATTGGATGTATGAGAATCACTCTTTTACATAGTTACTTATCCACATTATACTGAACACATATATATATCTTACAACAATATATTATCTTCTTCTACAATATATAGGGCGTTTGATAATATACGCACAAAAATGAAGGGGGTTATTTTGATGAGCATAATAAATAAATTTGTGAAATGTTTACTATAGAAATATGAAATTTATTTTGGCATGTAAAAAACAAACACTATATTAAACTTATGTTGTGCTATTGCATAATGCTTGCCATCTAACCACAGATACTGTATTGGTGACGTCTCGAGGTATCTCTTTTTGTCCCTTTCTAACCCAAAACTCGCAGCTGTTATTATTGGATGTCAATTGCAAGAGTAGGCAGTAAGTTTTACATCGAATTAATTGCCTAAACTTAGTTGATTTTCCTTAAAATTTGATAATATAACTGGTAGTTTTTTTCGAGAAGTCTTTTATGTTTTGAGAAACTGTCACTTGAATATCGTCAGTATATTACCAAACATCCTGTAAAAAGTATTCTAACAATAACACCCATTCGTAAAATAAACAATATTTATTGAGACCGAGGTGCAGTTAAGTCTAAATGGCTCGAAGCGATATGACTTTTCATATACCTATACATATATGTATATGTATATCTAACTATATGTACATATATCTACACCCATAAATAAATGCTTGCTATAATTTATCTATGCTACATCGAACTCACACACTATTGTGTAATTTGTGCACTATTGCTGCGATTGCTACCCTAACGGCGTTTGTGCACTCACTAGTATTCGATTTGTTTTCGTAATTTCACGAATCGCTTTGACCAATAAGGCTCTAAAGTTTTTGCAAGGAATGGGTCTTTTGGTCAAAGTGATTCGTGAAATCACGAAAAGGAACAGAATACGAATGAGTGCACTTACACCCTCAGCTTTTAGTTCTCCGTTTGGGTCTACAGTTTGCAACACAATCACTTAGCATCACATATGTTATTGAAATCAGAATATTTATATGCAAAGGTACAATCGCGACATTAGGTAAGTTTAGCAATCATATAACTTTTGAAACTATCATGGTTATGAACACTATTTTCTGGTTATTTAAAGTCTATTTACGTCTAGTTTATTTACTATTTTCTGTCTATTTAAGGTTGTCTGGAAGAGATTGCTTTTAGCGATAAGACGGCCAATTGTACTTACCTTAATTTTGTGTATTTTTATTGTATTATTAATTTTGTTGGTGTGCAATAAAGAGTATTCTATTATATTCTATTCTATTCTATTTACACTAAAAACAGGATATTTACCATGATTTGTAAGTTTTTGAGTAGGTGTATATTGTCATATAATAATTTATATTATTTATTTATTTTCAACAATAACAGACTTCAAAATTTACAAAAAAAAAATTACAATGGTTTACTAGGTATAATACAATTCAGGATGGAAAACATACGTACCCAAACTAGGATTGACCTGTATGATGGCATACCTATACCTCCCTCCGGACTATGGTTCATAATGGAATGTACAGTGAATATATACCGATATCATGGTAAATATACCGTGTTTATTAAAAAAAATGTGATCATATGATCTGTCTCGCCTCTGTCTATTTACCCGACAGTGGGTTAGGATTTTTGGTTACGTGCGGTATAACTCTCTGTCATAGTGTTATAACTTTCACAAAAAATATATTTTGTGTCGTTTCTAATTACTCCATAAAACTATTAAAAAGACATATTCTTTGAGTAATAGAAAATAAATAGAAAAAATAGAATAGAATAGAATAGTAAATATCCTCGGAAAGAATGATCAACATAACTTGACCTACCATTTCATTAAAATAAACAGTAAAACAGGAGTTCATGCTATATTGGATTTTTATTTGGAGTAGAAATTGGAGATAATATTCTGAGTTACAGACTTTTCCCTATATTTGTGTCACTGAAGAAGCTACAAGCATACGAAATTTCAGCACTGTGGATTGTGTACCCTCTGAATTTCGTCAAAGTTTAGTTTAAATTTTGCCTAATAACTCAAAAAATTCAAAGTCTAAACTAAAAATAAAAACGGGGTAGAAATTTACCGACAAAGATCTTTCTTTAGACGTCACATAATATGACCTTATCAAACCAAATCTAAGTAAGACATACTTATTTGGATTTTTAACCCCTCTTGAACTCCAATATCTCAACAACCCCACCACATTTTCAGCTTATATCTATTTACCTATGTCTTTATTACTTACCTACATATTAAATTTCATGAAGATTGGATTAACCCTTCGAAAGTTATCCCCGGACAAACAAACATTCATACATACATGTCATACAATGGCTCCGTGGCGCAGTGGGCGTATAGCCGGCTGAGACGCAGGAGGTAGCGGGTTCGATTCCCGCCGCGGAACAAATGTTTGCATGATCTACAGATATTTGTTCCGTGTCTGGGTGTTTTTCTATATATTAGATATAAGTATGTATTTACAAAAAAAAAGTATATAAGTATTCCATCAGTTATCTGGTTCCCATAGTACAACCTCTGCTTAGTTTGGGGCTAGATAGCGCTGTGTGAAATGTCCAGCGATATTTATTATTATATTATCATTATTATACATAAAATTTGGATTTGAAGATCTAGCTTTGCTTAATCAATAACACTCCTGTTTACGAAAAATAAACTCATACATAAATACCGTTGTATAAATATATTTTGTCATGAGTTCAACTGTAAGGACTTTTGAATAATATTTGTTATTTGTTTTGCTTTCCGATCTACTCGTAATAGCTATTACAGAGCCTTTCATTATTTGTTAAGTACTCGGTACGGTCGAGACTGTCTGCTGATGCCAGGTGGTACCTACTCGTACCTGTATATATGTATATTATTCTTGGTTCCATCCGCCCCACGATGTTTGGCTATTTCGCAAAAGCTCCAAGACGGCACACTTCAAACAAAGGTCGAGGTAATAGGCTCTGCAATAAATTAGCTTCTCTATTCTCATAATATTACGGCCGTTCATAATTTGCTTGAAATTTGGTTAAATTATTAGAAAATAAACAGTACGTAATTCTAAAATAATCCTTACCGTTTCAACAATACGATCTAAATTCAATGCGAAAAGAGTAGGTCCGCAGCAATAAGGCTATCATATTAAAATGTGCATGTATCTGAATAAATTTGGCAACGAAGGTAAAGATGGTCGGAGGCTTTATAGGAGAGTACTTGGGGCAGGTTAGACACACGCTTTTATTTTAGCAAATAAATTATAGCTAAAATAAAGCAAATAAATTTATCTCTATTTTTGGTGGCGTCCTCATGTGACCTTTATGCGCTTCTACTGTGATGGAGGCATCGAATCAATTATTCATAGGCTAGGAGGGCTCTCGGCACCTCATATTGGTGCAAGTGGAAGCAATCTAGGTATGCTAAAATACTATTCCATTTTGCTCTTTATTGATCGAGCGAAACGAGATCCCTAAATCAACTTGGGCAAATCGGCGTTGTATGTATGTATGTATGCACATATATTTGTTTGTCCAAGGATAACTTTCGAAGCTTTGATCCGATCATCGTGAAATTTGATACATAGGTAGTTAGTGATGGCACAATTTTGATGTGACTAAATGAGCTAAAAATGTTGGGGGTTGTTGAGATATTGAGACTATTAGGTCAAATGGGACGTCAAATGAAAGGTCTTTGTTGGTACATTTCGACTACGTTTTTATTTTTAGCAGTCTTTGTAGTTTTTGAGTTATTAGCCATAATAAAAACTGAACTTTGACAAAATTCACAGGGTACACCAGTGATCCCACAGTGCTGTAATTTGGTATGCGTGTAGCTTAAATAACACAAATATAGGCAAACGTCTGAAATCCAGAATAACTGCAATTTGTACCCCAAAAAAGTATAACCAAATAACATGAATTCCCGTTACCTGTAATTTGAATGAAACTGTAGGTCAAGTTAGTTGATTACTATTTCTTGGCACTATTTTGATAGTCAAAGATTATAAATAATATTTTTTTCTTTTAATCGGAGACTCGCGAGATCTCAGTTTAGGGCGAACCACTATATAATTTAATTATAAAAAGTAATACAGATATATATGAATTTAGACAACATTAAAGGTATATCGGTGTGATTAAAACTTAACCTGACTTATATGTATAGCTTAGTTATTTTTTTTTATATTAAACTTTGTCACACATATCATCATTGGCAGATTAATTGAGAGTCGACTGCTGGGTATAAGCCTCCTCCCTCAAACGCCACTCCAACTGATTGAACTTAAAATAATATTAAACTTGTTTAAATGGGAAGGCAGTAATGGTTCCGTTTCTTAAATAAGACTATATTATCAGGACCCGAATGAAATATTTAATTATAGGCAGGTCGTATCTATCAGGTAAGTTCTTAAATATATAAATATAAATACATATTGCTGGACATTTCACACAGCGCTATCCAGCCCCAAACTAAGCATAGCTTGTACTATGGGAACCAGATAACTGATAGAATACTTAAATGCTTTTTTTTTGTAAATACATACTTATAATATATAGAGAAACAACCAGACCCGGAACAAATATCTGTAGATCATGCAAACATTTGATCCGCGGCGGGAATCGAACCTGCTACCTCCTGCGTCTCAGCCGGCTATTCGCCTACTGCACCACGGAGGTAGTCATAGCGACTCAATACGTGTTTTATTGGATGGTAATGAAATTACCACCACTTTTCTCAATATAGTTTCGTTAGTTAGTTATTTTGTAAAAAATCCACATATTGTATAAGTGGCCATTCAAATCAAATAAAAAGCTTGAGAAAGCCCTGAAGTACTGTCGTAAGGTGCCCTTAGAGTACCTAATTGTTCGTTTCGTGCGTGAAGACCGATAAACTGCCAATAACTCTGACAAAGGCGATAATCACCATCACGATATCGCGCCATTCATCTTGACATCTGCCATTCAGCCCGCGTCGTTTCCGATGTAGGATGACTACATTAAACTTTTTTTAAGGAAAATTTCGTACGAGCTTGAATTTAGACCGAATTTGATTGAAAGCGCTATGCATGCCATTTTCGTATTCAGTATGTATGGCGATTGGCACTATCGAGACCGCTCGAGAGCGATCATAAACTGGATGAGCAGAATAATTGTTGGCGCAGTCGTAAATCTTTAATGGAACCGACGATATAGGTGGAAACAACCAGCTTAAACCAGGTTCACAAAAATATACAATAAAGCCGGTGGATATCACGGGCGTCCATCAAAAGTGAAAATAAATGCGCACCATAAGAAGGCTGACCATTTATCACGTTTATCTATATAGATTTCACATCGGACCACATCATTTATTGCTCAAAAAATCTATAACGGGCACATTTCAAACACGATTAATAGTCGTCGAATAAGCGTTCTGTTTTAAAGTGAGCCTCCATGCGACGGGTCGGCCGCACCGCACTTTTATAACTTATTTGCACTTTCTTAATAACTGACCTGAATTTTCTCGTCGATTGCTAATCTACCAACTCAAAACGGGACTGAATGTAGTACCTACTTAGAATCTTCCATCGGATACTGGTGTCCGAAACTTAGTCAATGTTTAGTTTTGGTAGACAAAGGTTATAAACCCTCATGAATCTCTTGATATACTAGAATCGTGCATAAAAATTGTCCTGGCGTCTCGTGTTGAGAGTTTTTGCTCCAATGAGTTATGCCATTATTAGTTGCATTGGGATACCAACACAGACACAGACCTCATGGATAGTTTTCTGGGAAGGAATCATATTACTGTTAGGTCCAAAAAATGGTACTTGCGCATATTTTTCCATTTATTTGATTTAGCTGTAATCAATTCTTGGATAGTGTACAGAAAAAATGCACAAGAAAGAAATGAACCAATGAAAAACATACTTACCTTGGGCCAATTTCGAAATGAATTAGCCTTTGTACTGTGCAACAAAGGGGTCACTCTACAGGCTAAAAGAGGGCGTCCTAGCTTGAGTAATCTAGAACAAGAATTGGAAGCAAAAAGAAGAAAAGGTACTGCAGCACCTCCACCACCAAAAGACATCCGGAGAGATAATTTTGAACATTGGCCTATTGTAGGTAGTTCACTAAGGTGCAAATATCCTAGATGTAAAGGGTATTCTACTATATTGTGAAATAAATGTAGAGTAAATCTATGCCTCAATAAAAATAATAATTGTTTTCTCAAATATCATAAGGAATAGAAATGATAGTAAATATTTATAACAAATTATGCTGTTTTATTAATTTAGTACCGACCTCAAGGAGTGACTTTGCATAGTGATGGAAATTTACATCATATGGTTTTCTGCATTTTTTTTCTACTTACTACTCTACAAGGATTTTTCAAATAAATTTTTCCTACAATTTAGAGCCCAATTTACATCACTATGCTTTTTTTCAGTCAAAACGAAAAAAACATGCAAAGAAGGGTTAAGGATACAAGACGAAGTAATAAGCGTACGATGTGTACAAAATGTAAAAAAGTGGAACGTGGTACAACTACAGGTGCTAAGGATCAGGAATCTTAGCACCCACTGAAGCACACGAGCCGTTTCTTAGACCTGACACAAGCATCAACAACCCAATAAGTAGGTAATACAGCCATAAAATAGGAATAGCTGGCCACAAGAGCACACAAATTACATATTAAAAAATAAAATGTAAAATTACATGGATAAGAATTAAACAGTTTAGCTTCATGTTAGCTCAACTGTATTACGTATGCTTGTTTTAACTCGAATCAAGTCCAAATCGTAACAATGCAATGAATACAATAAATTTAACAATATTAAAATTTAGCTACCGGTGTAATATTGAATAATGGATATTGAATTACTATAAAACTATATCGTTTGTTGGTATACCTTCAATAAAAGTGGTGTTATGCACCTATTTTATACTCGTAGAAGAACAATTTTTGATTTATTGATCGAAATTAAATGTGTTTTATTGAAATAACACTTGTTAAAAATGAGCCATCTTAGCAGAAAATCAGTAATTGAACAAGTGAGCAAAGCGTCTCAGTTTCGAGATTGGCCAAAAAATGCTTTTGTCCGTCTGTCAGTCTGTCCGTTATCGCCTACAGGTCGCATTTTTCAACCGATTTTGACGAAAATTGGCATACAAGTTCCTTGATTTATTTTAATTTTTAGTCGATCGTGATTTTTGGTTAGGGGGAAAAAGGGGTAAGTTTGCTGTAGAGTATCTACGGATTTAAATAAAATTTGAGAGGCACACTAAGGACTTCATTCTACACAAGAAGTTGCGAAAAATTTCCGAAAGGGGGACTGGAGGAATGAAAAGCCTCCCTTTTCCCTTCTCCAGTCGCCCTTTCGGTTTGAAGTTTGCTGAAGTCTATGTATATGGACAGATTTATATTTTTGAATTTTTTCGTAAAATACATACCTGCATTTACCAATAAGACTTCGCAGTCCTCTCCGCCTTCATAAGACGAACCCGTAGACACCAGATTCGACCTCCTAGGACCAAGGGAACCAGTTTAATCGCTAAAACTTTGAGTATCCAGAATATCTGCAATTTCTACCCTTAAAAAATTAACCAATCCAACTCCCCTTACTTGTAATTAGAATAAAACTATTGGTCAAGTGTTTTGGTTGTTTATTTTGTGGTACTACTTTATTTCAAAGATTTTTAGTTTCGTTTATTTTAGTTGGGAAACTCGCGAGATACAGTTCGGGGCGAACCACTAGTTATATTAGTAGTTTAATGGTTTTGATTTTTAATTGTAAAAATGCTGTGTGCCTGCAAAAACTACTTTGCTAGCATTTTACAATTTTGGGATTTCCCACTTCGAATAGTTTTTTTTCTGTACAAAATTACATTAATTGTAAATAGAGCTAACAAATCATTATATATTTGAATGTATGTAAATTTACTGGCAACTTGGGCGATTTTGCTTTTGTACCTATGTATGGTTGTCCGAGCATAACTACCGAACCGTTAATTCATCTGCATGAAATTTAGTTCGAGTGCTATGAAGTTTTACGGTTAAGTATATGAGCTGAATAGATGGAGGGGTTGTATATTGGATTCCAAAGAAGGGTAAATAAAATTAAAGTGATACAAAATTATCTAGAGGCGTATCATATTAAAAGGCTTTATGTACTTTATGTACATTCTTAAAAGGTTTTTATTTTTATATGATGTTTTTGAGATACAATGAGAAAAAAGTAAAATTTGGAAATCAGTCTATCGAGAGCTCCCATTTGTTATGTAGTCTCTAAACCATGAGCCATGATGGACAATCACAGAATGCACGATGATTGCCACCGTGATTGCGCAGCTGTCTACACTGTGGGCCATGATGGATAATCACAGAATGCACAATGATTGCCACCATGATTGCGCAGCTGCATTTGTTAATTAAGGACGTACGATAAGGACGTACGGCAGTAGCAGCTGCCACTATTTATTTATTTAGTGTATATAATCATTATATAACACATTATATATAACGCACGCGTCCGCACCGTACCGAACAAATACGAACTGAGTGATCGGCGATCGTATGGACACGCTTACAATCATGGCCGCAAACTCCTTTGATGTTTGTCTGAAAAACCGACATAGCTGCAATTACGCTCGATCGTCACCGATCATGGGCGATTACAGGCATTTATGCCCTCTACACGATGGTGATTGTCTATGATCGCCCATCATGGCCCATCGTGTAGAGGCGCTTTAAAGTTTCAATGATTCCATAGTTTATGTTGTGGTTATGTTTTTACAATGCTCGTATCCGTTTTAAACTGCAAATGTATGTAACTCCGACGACAATGCAATATTATGGTGCCAGCAAGCTGATGGAGTTAGTAGCTTCTCAGCAAGTTGTCCGATTAAGCTGCAACTATAAATACCTGTCGAAATCTAATGTCAATAACGTGTTTTTTTAATTTTTAGGTATATAAAAGTTACGTTTGAGTTGGCAATCGCGAGAGCGCAGTTCGGTGCGAACCAGTAGTTCTAGTCAGTTCTGTAATAGCTCAATCTGGTATATTGCAGATGTCCTTCAAACGAGGACAGTGCAAGTGCTATCTTCTATATAAATAAATAAAATACTGAACTTCTATCCATTGACAAGGCGGGGATGTAAGACAATTCTACGAAAGTGGCTTCTTGAAAAGGACTATACTGAGACTGAGATAATGCTTCAGTATGACAGATAGAACAACAGTAGGATAACCAACCGCACATACATAATACTTATAGCACTAACCATAATAGATAAACACACATTATATACATACATAGATATACCAAAACAAATTTAACACTATAAACGTAATTAGATTACAATTAACTTTACTTTAAATTAACACATGATATTCATTTAAGTAGATATATCATTTTAAATTTAAATTCACTTGCCGAACACTGCACTACCATGATTAACCTTTTTTGTATTTGATCTCCACAATACAGGGAATCCTAGTGTGGAGGTCAAAGTTAATGCATAAAATTGTTAAATAATTATTACTTAAGCTGATTTATATAATTTCCTTATGATTATTATTATTTTCCTATTATTATTTTTTTTTTTTTACTCTTTCTGGTACTCATCAGGTTAGCTTACGGTTTCCACACGGAAAAAGACCGTGGGTAGAGTTTTTTAATAAGGGCTTAACTAATGTAATAAACAGGCAATGCTTCACCATAACCATCATCATTATTCATTGATAGTCCCCATCGCCCTGACCCGTATAAACCATGCTCAATAAATCAGCCTACATTTTATTTCTAAAAGAGGTTATCTGTTAGCTGATGTACTACGATTCATGCGAGGGCAGTGCCGTTAGCAATTCGATTCAATGTAATGATGACAAATGAAGATCACGTATTTATTGATACATTTGTAGCTACTAATAATATGTAGCAATTTATTTGTTTTTTTACACATACACTCATGAAATAGATATACGCTGTCAGTGAAATCAGTTTGTAATAGAACATTATATGTCTCAGGGGTCGTAATACAATGCCATGTAGGCTAACTCTTAGTTGTACGTAATCTGTAAAGTAATGCAATTTTTATAGGCAGCCAATGGGCTAGTTAAAATATAGAACAATTTATAATCCATGATTTATTTTTGAATACTGTACTCCAATTCTCATAGTTGTAACTTCATTCAACTTTACGATGCACAAGGTGAGTTTGTAAACAGTAGATTCTGAGGAACGGCTATGCCGAATAATATTCTTTGTTTGTTTCAATTTACTACTGAGTGCACGATGAAAAGACACCGCAGTGTGGTGAAGGTGAATTTAAGGCTATTGTTTTTGATTATGGACAGAGTAATTCTTCAAAAATGGTTGACCGTTTATGAATTCATCCTGTATAGAATCAGCTTCGCCTTTCAGTTCAAGTTATACGTTCCATTGCCAGGGGTTGAGATTATATCAAAAGTTGTATTCGACTAGATTGTATTACGGGAATTATGCCTTCTGTTTAAAGGCAACATGAAAAGTTTTGTAGACGTTTTGGCAAACACGTTACTAGCACAGCGAAGTAGGACAGTGACTTGTCACCGAGTCTTACCAACTTCTGCTGGAACTGCAAAGCTACTGAATCATTGATCTTTAAAATTGAAACATAATTTAAACTTTACTCCTATGTAAAGTGCGGCTTTATACATTCGCTTTGCATTTATTAATTTTGAACTGTCCTTATCCAAATCTACGTGTTACAGAAAAAAAGTGGCTGATTGCGCGCGAGCTCGTAATGATATTATCGGATACCTAGATGCTAATATTTTCTAATGAAGACACAGTGATGGGCAGGATTAGGATAGAATCAGGACCAACCTTTCAGATGCCTTCGTTCCAAGAAATGTTCGCCAATATCGCCAATCTTTGTTCTTCGAGTAAGTACTTCAGTTTCTTCTCCTCGCGAGGGACACAGCACTATACATTCCAACACTTTGCGGGTCTTGTTTTACAGCAATTATAATAATAATAAACTTTTATTGGAACCAGAAAAAATGTCATAAACAATTTTAAATATAGGTGCTAGTTTACATATAGGTACTAATTATAATTTTAATGTATGCTTAATCATTTGGAAATTATATAAATCAGCTTAAGTAATAATTATTTAACAATGTTATGCATTAACTTTGACCTCCACACTAGGATTCCCTGTATTGTGGAGATCAAATACAAAAAAAGGTTAATCAAGGTAGTGCAGTGTTCGGCAAGTGAATTTAAATTTAAAATGATGTATCTACTTAAATGAGTATCATGTGTTAATTTAAAGTAAAGTTCATTGTAATCTAATTACGTTTATAGTGTTAAATTTGTTTTGGTATATCTATGTATGTATATAATGTGTGTTTATCTATTATGGTTAGTACTATAAGTATTATGTATGTTAATTCCTTTTAATTAGTTATTTTGGTACAGAGCACATCACAGCACAAGTATTGTTTTTAACCATCTTTCTTTGACTGGATGATGGTAGTTAGGGGACAGAGAGATAAGAAGTTTCACATAAAGGAAAGATAAGGACAGAAAGTCACTGTGCTTGCTACATACAGATAATATTTAATTATGGCCTAAACAATGGCACTCCGGGAGTGCCAACAGAAGTGAAAACTTGAACAATTACGAGATACTTACATACAGAGGTGTCGGTAACGGTAACGGTAACAGTGTCGCGAGTTCAATGGTTTTCCCCATCTCTTAAAATGCCCAACGCGCCTAAAGAAGTTTTCCCTTCATAAAAATTCAATCTCTGAGGTAAAACTCGTAACTGTCCGAGTTTGTGAAGCCTCAGTTATTTACTTACACCATTTACGATTAATGCCTAACGCAACAGTGAAATCTGAAACGTTAACAAGCTAGACACCAATTTTCCGAAAGCTATTTTTTATCGGCATGCGTAAAAACTTTTCTTAGAAGTATTTCCCAATATGAGTGCTCCTTTTAATATTTGCCAAGTTACTAAATTCGATAATAGGTAGGTGGAAAATGGGCGAGGCAATCAATCATCAATGACTATCGGTTAAGAGGGAGGTCGCGACGTTCCGACTTCACAGAAAAAAGAGGAAATATTAAAAAAATTATAATATCCATTTTGTTTGAGGAGTTTTGAAAGCTGCGATGATTTTCTAACTTTATACGTCTGAAAGTATGTTCGAGATGGAATAACCTCATCAAACTTGTGCAATAATCTCCAATTGTAATATAAAAGACTACGATTGATTCTATTATAATGCGGCTTGGCATATAACATAAGAAAAGTATCACTGGTTCCGGGACTTTAGCCAGACCTAATGATCCGGCAGAATTAGAGGTTAGCTATGTTTAGTGGGTTTATGTTATGATGGTCTAAGAGCCGGTGAAGATCGACCTTCACCGATCTGATAACCAGATGAGACATATTTTTTATCAAATATAATTTATAAACAAATATGCTTATAATTACTTGCCTATCTAAAAGTGCTCTCTAAAAGTTTTTAGCTAGGCAACAGTACTATAAGTATGATTTTTTGCAGGAAATGATTTTGAAATATGACTGATTTTGTAATAAAATAATCTAAAATTTGATATAACTTTCGATAAGTTAGCAGAACGATGGAGTCACCTATATTGACTTACCTGTTCACATCGGCTTGCCAGGTACACAGAAATGAGTAGGCAAGCCTACTGAGGCATATTCTGTGTGTTAAAAACTAACAATGAAATAAAATTCATTTGGTTATCAAAAGAATGAAAGTGATGAAAAAAAAAATCGATTAAAGTTAATTTAATTAAAAATAGCCATAAGCACTTTTAGATAGGCAAGTAATTATAGGCATATTTGCTTATAAATTATATTTGATAAAAAATACGTCTCATCTGGTTATCAGATCGGTGAAGGTCGATCTCCACGGTCTCCTCTACTATGACGCTTCAGTATAACCGAGCGAAGAGATCACCTAATTTCAACCGTTCCTCAGGTAATTGCTAATCTTACCTGGTCCTCGGCGACCAATTTAAATCTTAATCTATTTTATTACGTGAGATAGTTTGAGCCATCTCTACCCAGGTTTTAAATTTTCTCATCGCTCTTAAATCTAGTTGCATAGCAATAAACGGGAATATTTTAAGCTTAAAATTATTCATATTTTATCACATTTACGACTTTTAGAATATAATTGTAAAAGTCTCTGTATAAATAAAAGAGTTTTTTGTGAAGTACTACCACCATACCTATTAATGCCGCCAAGCAACATTGCTGTGTTTTGGTTTGAAGGATATGGTTGCCGACACATGAGGCTTAACACCTGATTGCATCAAGTTGATGGATGTGAGGCGGTGCATCGTGGAGCACGTTTCTGAGGTGCGCAACCTGCAAGGCAATACTTTCTTATAGACAATGGTTACCACTTACTTGGTGGGCCTTAAGCGTGTTCCATCTCCATGTGGTATAAAAAAAACAATTTTTTTTTTTCTATACTTAATATTGGCACTATTAGTCCTTTACATTTGCACAAAATTATCCATTTTGTTAACAGTATAAACCTGTTATTACTGAGTATGCTCGGTTTTAAATCTTTAAATCCTGTCTCCTGTACTCTCCTCACTGTATTCACTGCCTGACCTCTCTCGAAGCCATGAAGTTCATGCCGCCAACAATTTTTCTGGCGACCCCGATGGTACCTCTGGCCCCTCGGTGTAATTTACCCCATAAATATCAGAAGCCAACTAAAACTCGGCGTCCCTACTAACTCGTATATCTCGGCTATTACGTGTGAGTAATAGTTTTAAAGTGATAACAGTTGAGCAAGAGCTGAGACCTGTGCAGTTGCTCCGGAAATGCAGAGGCCAAGCTCCGAGATAAAAGCCTTTTCCTTGCAGGCAAATTCTATACAAAATTTCAGTTTAATTTCACCTTAATTTGTTGCTTGAGGCTATCAAACTTTATTGTCTGTACGTACTGGTAAAATACAGCAAAGTAAGAAGTATTATAAAAAAAATAGATACCTAAGTTAAATGACCCATAAGATAAAAGCCTTACAGAAAAATGCCGCCGCTATACAGATGCCGTTTATCAGTAGAGCACTTTAAAAACTCTTCCAGTTAAACTGTAGTTCTCTTTTAAAGATATCCATTAAATCAGCAATTTACGAGTGGCTACGAAACTCAGCAACTGAATCGTCTAAATTCATGATACCGCGGCGCTCTTTAAAAATGCATTTTAAAGTAGTTACTTAGGCATCAGTAAACATTTGCGGGACATTATTTACGCTGTAAAAGGTTCTTATTATGTGGATCTATCCGTTAATATTTAATACCGCCGTGTCGGTGTCAAGAAAATTGTTCATGGGCGCATTTATAAGGCAAAAGATTGACATGGACAGAATGAACATGCAGTTTCAATAAAATCCTTGCTATTTTACACACGAACGAACAATAAACAAGGAAAATTACAGAGCAAATTATTTTCATTCGAAGCGTCTATTCGTGGTACCTTCGTAGCAGTTATAAACTCTAGTTGGCATAATTACTCACCCCTGGAACCTCGCCATACCGCGCCTCGGTACAACCTAGCTAGCTAAAATCTTACCTTTTGCTAGCATATTAACTAATTTTAAAAAGCGAGGATGTTAACATTCCTTAAGGTAATATTTCGTAAAACACCCAATAACGCCATTGGAGTTGGTTAAATTTAAATGACTTTTGTGTAGTGGCTAAGAAAAGTTTCCATGAATATTGGTTTTATAATGAGTAACTCATAAATACTTCTACAAATATTTTAATTGTAACAATGAAAATTTTTAAAAACAATTAATAATGGGCAAGAAAACGTGATCAAATAGAGCTAAGATCTTTGAAAAAATATTTCTAAAAGACTAGTTTAGATTCACAACCCTCGATCAACAATACACCTAGATAAAGGGTCGGGCCAAAAATTCCGTCTCGGTAAATAAAAGCTCACTCGCGGCGTGAGCTGTTATTTTGATTAGTTTGGTTGAAACACAGCCAACGTCAACACGTACCGCAATGCCTCAATGGGCATTCAAAAGTTGTAAAAATAATGCCCGGAAAAGCAATTTATCAGCCGGAGTCTCTTACTTTCGGTATGGAATAAGTTATAAAGCTATAAACTAACGATTAATATAAAATTATTAACAAAATTGCCGATTTTAAACCACCGCTAAGAATGTTTGGCCAACGTCAAACGTGTGATATAGCGTTGGGACAATAGACGCGCAAACATTGTGTTCATCAGAACAGCAAATTGCATGGGGTAGATTTGTTTTTTAATAAATTTCATTTACTTCTCCAAATAGTAAACAAATTCTTTTCTAAACAACGTAGAATAAATTCGATTCTAGACGATCACACTTGGGATGGCCAAAATTTTACTTAGGTTTATTCAGGTTCAGAATATTTATTTATAGGCTGTAGAGTTTAGGTTCAGGTTAGATTTATATTTCTATAGTTAGGGTAGAGTTAGTTACAGTGCCGTAGGCCGTGGGTTCGATCCTCACCGAGAACAAACATCTGTGTGATGAACATAGATGTTTGTATAGGTGTTTGTTCTGTGTCTGGGTGTTATTCTAAGTATGTATTGACAAAAAAAGTATATAAGTATATATCAGCTATCTGGTTCCGATAGTAGGTAAAAGCTTTGCTTAGTTTGGGCTAGATAGTGCTGTGTGACATGTCCGCATATATTCTTTTATTTATTTATTTATGTTTAGAGATTTTTACATTTTGCGTAAAACTACTACCACTAAACCCAGTTTCAGTACGCAGGATGTAAAAATCTCTTTAATGTTGAAAAGATAAGGAACATTGTGATATTTTATTTATTAATTGCACTGTATTTGTATACAAGAAATATGAATATATTTTAATAATAATATAATATAATATAAAGATGTGGAATTTAGTAATATTTTTACTATTTTATTTCGTAACATCTAGCGATAGACACCCTAGTTGGCCACATTACATACATTTGTAAAACAATAAGCGTAGGTACGTCCTTTTTTTACTGATGTTACCTACCTTTTTATATTTTGTTTACGACACATAAAGAAACATCTTAAATTTATATAATCTTTAAAACTTTTACGTACTTACTATTATTTTAGAGTTCAACGCGACTCCATACCATCTGCAGTAAAATTTGAAGAAGCAAATAGAAACGAAATAAAACGATGTAGCTCACAAGACAATAACAGGAAAAAGTACTTTATTTGTTGCTTTATAAGGTGGATTTCACAATAAATGTTATATAACCTACGTCTATTAATTTTTAAGTGACAGGTATAATTTATTACCTTGATTCTTTTTTTGAGACGAATGATCGTAACATTTAAAGTATTTTTGACTTTATTACAAGGTGATGTGGTAGTGATTAGGTTGATCTTAAATATTTTGTCTCAGTCTGTTGGTAAACGAATGTAGCTGTATAATTATATAAACGTGGACAGCATTTAGCTTTGATTTTGTATGAGACCCGTAATCTAGTTGTTTTGTTGATCGAAATTCACAATGCAAAAATCTTAAGTTATGACTCAACTATGCAGATTCAGTTTGACTTCATTTTGTTTGTTTAACACCATACTCGAGAGTCAAGTTGGCTGTAGTCCGAAGGAGCATAGTTAGGTAAACTTAGTGATAAGTTGACGCACCATCTTTCGAACAAACTTTGAGGCTTAACGTGTTTCTCTATTATCTTCGTAATACTTTTATAACAAACGATATCTGTAGTACAGCAACTTAAGAAAGGTAAAGTAATATCTTCTTTTACTGGATAAGTCGCGCATGTGAGTGCGAGGACTGATCGCATATTGAGACTATTTTGCATTCATTATCATCAATATTAACGACTCTTTACTCCCCCGCCTGGGTAAAGCCCTCTTATATATTGTGCTATCTATTCCCGTCATGGGCTGTCTTATCAGTGAAACTTGAGACGAGCAGCTGTTACTGAAAAAAATGCGCTTTTTACAGCAAGAAATTACTTGAAAAAGCGGCGGACGGGATAACTATGATGGCTAGAAAAAGCTATTTTCAACCAAAAAATAAATAAACGGTTTGCGATTTGACAACATATTTAAACAGCCATCGCAAAATTTTTGTAGTGAAATCATGAAAGTCACTTTGTATTGTTTACAATAAAATATTAAATATAGTAAAACAAAAAAATGTCAACAGCATACAGGGTGTTTGGTAATATATTGCCGATATTCAAGTGACGGTTTCTCAAAACATAAAAAAAAATTCTCGAAAGAAAAAACTACTGGTTATATTATCAAATTATAAAGAAAATCGACTAAGTTAAGGTAATTAATTCGATATAAAACTTACTGCCTATTCTTGCAATCGACATCCAAAAATAAAGGCCGATTTGATATCTCTTTCGGAAATGCCTGCGGGTTTTGGGTTAGAAAGGGACAACAGAGATATCTCGAGACGTCACCAATTCAGTATCTGTGGTTAGATGGTAAGCATTATGCACAACATAAGTTTAAGGTGTTTGTTTTTAAAACAAATTTTACATATGTATGGTAAACATTTTACAAATTTATTTATTAAGCTCATCAAAATAACCCCGTTCATTTTTGCGCGTATAAATAAACTAAATAAATAGAAATATAGCTGGACATTTCACACAACGCTATCTAGCCCCAAACTAAGCAGAAGCTTGTACTATGGGAACCAGATAACTGATAGAATACTTATATACTTTTTTTTGTAAATACATACTTATAATATATAGAAATACACCCAGACACGGAACAAACATATGTAGATCATGCAAACATTTTGTTCCGCGGCGGGAATCGAACCCGCTACCTCCTGCGTCTCAGCCGGCTATACGCCCACTGCGCCACGGAGGCAGTCAAAAATTTGATTTAATAGTCTCATTTTCATTTTTTTACCCCTCTTGAACCCCTATATCTCAAAATTGTCATACCAAAATTGTGCCATTACTACCTACCTATGTATCAAATTTCACGATAATCGGATCAACGTTTCGAAAGTTATCCTCGGACAAACAAACATACATACATATATACATACATACAACGCCGATTTTCCCAATCCCTATCTAGGTTCGGAACCTTCGGTGCGCGAGTCCTACTCGTACTTGAGCGGTCTTGTTTTTATTGCAACCTATTTTATAAGACCTACTTTACTATTTCACACATTGCGCACATACTGTGTTACTTCCCAGTGGCTGTCAACAAAAAACGTACTTATTAAATACACAATGTTATTTCATGGTCAGCGCTAGAAAAATATTGTTGTAATTTTTGCTGTCCCACTTGTGTACATACTTCGCTCGCTGACCGGAGCAAAAGTCAATATGTGATAAGTCTTAGCAAAGCAGAAGGCCCTAGTACTCAATTATCGCTCCTAATTATGTTATCTTTAGGGTTCCGAACCAGAAACCTTATAATATCTCTTGTGTCATGAAAATGGTTTTTCTTGAATAATACCTATATAACTATTAGGAATATTATGACGACCTCCGTGGTGCAGTGGGTGAATAGCCGGCTGAGACGCAGGAGGTAGCGGGTTCGATTCCCGCCGCGGAACAAAAGTTTGCATCATCTACAGATATTTGTTCCGGGTCTGGTTGTTTCTCTATATATTATAAGAATGTATTTACATAAAAAAATGTATGTAAGTATTCTACCAGTTATGTGGTCCCCATAGTACAAGCTCTGCTTAGTTTGGGGCTAGATAGCGCTTTGTGAAATGTCCAGCAATATTTATATTTATTTAATATTGTTATCTTTAAGTTTGGATTACGCGCTGCTAGATAGAACATAATTATCGCTGGTAAAATATTAGTAAAAAAAATATTTTAATGAATATGTTACTGTAAAAACCCGGTATTAGTAAGAACGCGTTTTCACTAGTTAAAATCCGTTTTTACTAAATGCCTTTGTAATAACTAGAATTTCCTAGTAGCAACTAGAATTTACCGGCAGAATTATTATTTGAGCGGCTTATTATTATTTAACCTAATACTAGTCGGGGTGATTTGACCCCAACTCGTGTTAGGTTAGATCTAAATGAGTGGGAAAATCGACACGGGGCACCCCGACTCTAGGCAGTTTCGTGCGTGACACCCCTAGAGTGTTATAAAAAAGCGTGGAGTCAGAAGCTCGCGTGGAAGGCCGACCACGCGAAAGTTCTGGCGAGAGCCCACCCTAAGAAACTATTGGGGCACACTAATTTCTTTCGTTAAAAAGCGATTTGTCTAGTTAAACTAGGTTTAACTGACATTCATTTTTGACCAGCAGTCATTTCTTGTTTTTACGAAGGCATTTAGTGATGACTAGTTTTAACTAGTGCATATTCATTCCAACTAAAACCGGGTTTTTACCATCATAAATACACGGCTAATTTTTGATGAGTTTTAAGCTGGCGCCTACGTATTTATTTATCTAGTATAATTTTATAGATTAGAATTCTAAATCATACTAATATTATATATGCAAAAGTTTTGATGTTTGTTTATTTATTTGTTTGTTACTCAATCACGTCGTACCGACAAAACCGATTTCGATGAAATTTAGTATGTACGTAGATTATAACCTGGATTAACACATATGCTAACTTTTGTTGACAAACAATGCGTGCGAAGCCGCTGGCGAAAGCTAGTTTGCTATAAATGTTAGTAGTAGATAGTTTTAAACAAAAATAGATGAAATTGTTACGGAACGATACTAATAATTGTGTGAAACTGGCTAACTTTTGCTACGATTTACCCGAAAGCGCAGAAGGAAAGTGCTATTTATATCCAGCGAAACAAAATGTACCAAAACCTATCGAATGTGTTACCAAAATGAAGGTATTTCATTTCATTTTTCATTTATTTTTCCACTGTAGGTACATTATAGAACACTATGTTACGTCAAATTTAGATTAAAATAATAACAATTGTGATATAACTAACATTATTGTAGCTCAAACAGACAGGTATCGGGACTAATTAAGTTAATATATCAAATAATGTCAACTTAAAATAATAAAAACAAAACAAAAATTAATATAACACAGAGCAAAACAATGTCAAATAAGTCAATCAATCAATGTCAATACTAAATCGATAATTAATGTTTTGATATCAAAAAAAAAAGTAAATAAGGAAAAACCTTACAAATTGCGGCTGTAAAGGAGCCTTGTCATTACGATAAATTATAATAATTGTAAAATGTCAAAAATATATAATTAAAAGAAAATAATTGTCAAAATAAAATATTAAAATGAGTTCGCAGAATTAAAAGTAAAAAGTTGCGGCTGTAAAAGGGCCTTGTCAGTATTGTAAAAAGATAATTAAATTATGGAAATTAACAGGTAAGGAATAAAAATATATCTTCAACAGGTCACAATAAAATTAACATCATTTAAAGCTTCTCCCAATGAGTAGTACATTTTTTGTATTAATAAATTTTTAATTTTTTTCTTAAAATTATTATTATTGAGTTTTTGAGCTCGTCCGGTAGCTTATTAAAAAGTTTTACACCATTGCCCAAAAAGCTTCTTGATGATTTACTTAATCTAAATTTTTGGATCCGAAGTCTGCCACCATGTCTTGTACCATGTATGTTATCTGCAGATAGGGTTTCAAAATCACTTATGTTCTTTTTGACATACAGTAGGCAGTGTAAGATGTAAGCCCCAGTAAAGGTGAGAATATTGAGTTGCTCAAAAGCCCTGCGACACGTTTCTCTTGGTTTGAGACCAAGGACAAACCTAAATTTATAGGAGCATTTCAAAAATCACCTACGACTACAAAAAAACCGGTCATTTGCGAGTCGAACTCGTGCGCCGAGGGTTCCGTACCTACCCATTATACCGCCATAATAAAATTGGTATAGCTTTTTGCCAAATTTCGTGATTCTAGGTCAACAGGCACTACCGTATAGGTGTTCGACCCAAAACCTAGAGGGTACTTCCGGTTGGCCTAGAATTGCCAAATTTGGTTAAAAGCAAGGTCTTACAGCACAAGTAAAGGGAAAATTACAAAAAATAAAAGAAAATTAAAATTAAGGTAAATTTTGGTACTTACAAGTTTTCGCGCAAATCTAAATTTGCCCAGATGTGGGCATTTTATCGTGTTCACTCAGGATCTTGATTTTATGCACCTAATAGGGACTATAGACCTCAGTATCTGGTATAAATTTCAACTTGCTAGGTCCACCCGTTCCAAAAAAAATCGGTGGTGACATAGGGACAGACAGACAGACAGACAGATGGACAAGTGAGTGATCTTATATGGATTCCTTTTTTACCTTTTGAGGTACGGAACCCTAAAAAGAAGTAAACAAGCTTCTGGCTTGTTTATAGCTTTTAAAATAAAAAACCGAGAAAACCGTTTTACTGACGTTCTTTCAAACCTGATAAAACCACAAAAATACCGTCATTTTACATCTCTGCCTTTCTCAAGAAAAAATACACGATTTACTTCATGAATCGACAGTTGGAGTCGCATAGTTTTGAGTAATCCTATTTACTTATTGCAAATTCGCATTTGTGAGACTTTTAGAAGAACAGACGTTCCTTGGGGCAGAACGGTTGTTAATGGAGACCACACATTGGAAAGCGCAATAATCTAATATTATATTATATATGTTATTATACTGAGCGCCGTTGGGTACAGGCCGTGCAAGACCAGCCGCTTTGAAATAATTTGATTTCATGTTGATGATGAGTGATGATTTGTAAAACAGGTTCAGGGATATATAAATAAGACAAGTATAGGAATAAATCTGAATGGGCCGGTGGTTATCAGTTTCTAGAAAAAAACATCGTTTGTTTGAATTTAACTGGACATTATTAACAATCCAAAAATGGACGGAAAGGGCTCAAATTTCTCATTATCATGAATAATAAAGATCTCTCAAATGTAGAGAGCTTTGGTCCCCTAATCCGACGCTGTGTTTGTGTGTGCACAACATAGCTATATCTCCGTGTAAGCTGCGAATCTGTGTTAGCCGTAAAGTGCCAAAGGAAACATCTGAGGGGCGAACAATAAGTATGTCTGAGAGATCCAATTACCTCTCCTCGTGCGGTTAAAATCGAGCACTTTGTTATGAATTTTACAATCTTTTCCGTGATAATATTTCAGGTTACCCGTCTCAAGTGAAATTAGAGTGTAATGTTGAATAACTTGACGATAATGACGTAAATTGTCGCAAATACATTGTTTTAGTTCAAAACCAACCAGCTAGGTACAGTAAATTCTAGAAATGGTGCTACATTTCCAAATTGCGCGTTAATAAACCCTCACGCGAAGTTTGATAGTTCCTGGTGACTATGTATCACTTTCAATGTGAAGGCTAATATTGATGGCCCACTATGTTGAACTTTAGAAATTGCGTTGGTGCAACTACAAACATGGTGCGCCTAGTTCCAACCAAACTGTTGTCAATATTTCATTTAAGTTTAGTGTTCTCTTGTTATTGAAACTTAGCCATTCTGCAGGAAACGTGATTAAACTTAACTTTGATGACTTGAGGTTGGATGCCTGATAGCATGTCTGGAAGTTATTAAACTTCAGAGCCAAGTGACTTTGTTCACTCATTCCCAAAGTATCTGCATAAACTTTGGTGTATTTTAACCAAAATCTATTGTACTGAAAATGGAGAAATGTAAATTAAATGCTAGTTTCAGTAATACTTCCTAGTGTATTATTTATAATAAAAAATTAACGATGAACTACTGTTTTAAAAAATATTGTACCCAACTATAAAACTTTGCTTATTATATAAGTTTTCGGATTCATAAACCTAGTTTAAAAAATGTTCTTAGCATTTTTAATTAAACTTTACCTTGGCACGATACAGCGATGCTACACTGAGCCAATTTTGACGTAAACATAAATATTTGCACCCGGGATTCTTATTTCCCTTGTGGCCAATAGTACTCATGAACAACTAATCAATCAAGCGGCCTAATGTAGCATTATGAAGTGCTAGATAGGTCAGCCTATGTAATGTTAAATCGTCAAAGGTCGGATGTAACCACAAATCACGGATGACTCATCAGTATGTTGACCACAGAGCGACGTCTCTACTACCTAATAGCAAATCGACCAAGGTCCAAGGTGTATAAGGGTGTACCTACATATAAAGGGTCAGTTCTTTTCGAGAGCCTTTAAGGCTAAAATCTAAACTGTTATAGATACAGAAAACCTGGGCTTCGAATAAATAAGACGAATGATAGCTTCGATAAATAGCAATAAAAAAAATACTCATGTCTTTTTTGATAAAACCGAATCTTTTGATTATCTGGTGCTTAAATAACGAAAAACCAAACATGTACCTCTATAACACATTTGCTCGTAAAGGGTCTCTTATTTCACCAATTTCAAAATCGTAATGTATGTCATTACGTACTTGTGCGTTATTCTAATGTAAAACGCATTTTATTTACAAACGAGTTTATTTTTAATAAGGTATAACGTACGGTTTATCAAGATGCTTCGTCTAAAACGAACGGTAGAGTTTTCATGTTAGAAAAGTGGTCAACATTTTATGAATAAAGTTAACTTTGGGAGATAAAATATATAAAATAAACATTTAATTCTTCAATTTAATTAATTTTAACAATAAATTACAAACTCTCTGTAATAAAAACAAAAAAATATTAATTTACTTTATTAGTAATACTGGCTGCTTTTGTGCCTTTGCCTTAAAAAAAAGCTCTGATGCGCGCGCATTGCTAATTTGTGAACAAGTAAAAATTATTTCGCACGCTTTTTCTTTCCGAGAAAGTCCGAGTTTTATTTATTTCCTCGCAAATATGTTATAAAACGTCGCATGACATAGCCTCTGCTTTCTTGTAGCCATCGCCTACGGCTCGGGCTAGCAATATCGCCTCGGCTGTATTTTTCAACTTACCGCACTTATATCATGATGTACTATTACTATACGAGATTTATCACGTATCGTTTTATAGGTATTACGACCGACAATGTTATAAGTATTTTATTTATTATGGTATATATATATGTATAGCTATAGGTATTTATTAGTATTTTCTGCAATGTCCTTGTATGTGCACGTTCCCACCACTATAATCTACTATCTTCAAAGGTTTGCTGGAAGAAAACTCTTATTAGAGTTAAGCTCGCCTTTGTATTACATGTCCATTTTGTAAGCTGTTTCTGTCTGTAAATCTATTTGTGTACAATAAAGAATAAATAAAAATGTTTCGATTCAATATGTGAATTGTTACCTAATTTTCATATATAGTAATTAAGAATATAAATATCACACTTATGTAATAAATGTGAAAGTTTGGATGTTTGTTTATTTATTTATTAGTTTTTTGTTTGTTTGTTACACAATCACGTTGTAACGGCTTTTCAACCTGATCCCACCATCCCCATTCTATCGTCGGACAACCAGACGCTCCGCGATGCGCCACCGCTACATGGTAGACATACCTCCCATACGCACAAAGCGGTACTCTTCCACCTTTATTATGCGCACCGCCAAGGAGTGGAACGCCTTGCCTGACTCTGTGTTTCCTGATAACTACAACCTAGGGGTCTTCAAGTCACGCGTGAATAGGTTTCTTCTAGGCAAGCGTGTACCATCGTAGACTGCATCATCGCTTGCAATGGGGCGAGATCGTGCTCAAACGCTAGCCTATAATTTATGTAAAAAAAAAAGATTGAAATTATTGATATGCCATGCCTCTAATTCCACAGCCATATAAATTTTGAAAAAGGATTTTATGTTTTGCTTTGTCATATGCCTTTGACATATTAAGGAATATTCCTAAAGCATATTTCCTATAATTTAATATTTTGAATATTTCGACCAGAGCAACTTAAAAACATAGAAGATTATTTAGAGATTTTTGTTTTACAACTAAATCTTCCAGAGTTGTACTATTATGAATAAAATAATCAGCTTCGTAACTTTGATGAAAGTTATGAAAATGTTGATCTAAAGTGAAAATTTTACGTTCCGTTAATTATGACCTATATTTTCAACTTTAAATTAAAAATTTAAACAGTTGATTTCATGGTTCCTAGGTAAGTCATAAAAATGCGCCGGACTCTCAGCTTTTATAGTTATTAAAAAAAGTACCTACTACTTAATGTGCTACTTTGGCTAAAATCAGCCTTCAATGACAGCGAGGAGCAAAATTCTTAAAATTAGCCGTATTGTCGAAATAATGTTTTGGGCCATTTTATCATTCCTAAGGTTAATAAATGATAGAGAATACTTAAAACTAACCAAAAAATAGCTTCAGAGCTTGGGTAAGAAATATTAATAAAACACAGATTATAATGTGAAAAAAAAAATATTTACAAAAGGTTTTGAAAGTGGCAATACACATTCTACACATACGTAATAAATTGTCTTTCAAACGTCCAAAACCTTCTGTGTTCTCTCTCAGAACACATCCGGCTTCAGCAATCTTCTGCCTCAGGTCTTGTTCACTCGAAGAGTCTCGGGCGTATGCTATTTCCATGTAATAGCCCCAAATGAAGAAATCGATGGGATTGAGGTCAGGTGAGCGTGGAGGCCACCTGATTGGTCCGTTGCGTCCGATCCATCTGTTGGGGTATATTTCATTTAAGTAATTTCGGACTTGCGTTGCGTAGTGACACGGAGTGTCGTCATTTTGAAACACCATGGTTCGTTTAAGTTCGATACTCACATCTTCCAGAAACAATGGAAGTTCATTTTCCAAGAAGTTTCTGTAGGTTTCTCCATTAAATCTGGATGGCAGTTCAAACGGACCAATTAGTTCGCCATTAAGGATACCAGACCACATGTCAACGCTGAAACGATGTTGAAACGTTGAAGCTCTCACTTCGTTTGGGTTTTCAATTGCCTACGTGTGGTAATTATGAATATTGAATATTCCAGATCGCTCAAATCGTGACTCATCTGGCCATAAAACTTTAATGAAAAATCCTGGATTTTCGTAACATAGTTTGGCAAAAATCAACGCGCAATTGGTGGTCTGTAGGTAGTAAAGCTTGGACACGTCGGATATGGAACGCTTGGTGTCCTTCATTGTCAAGGCTTATATGGCTTGGATAGAAGTCCTTGGGATGTTCAGAGCACAAGCCATACTTCTCGTACTCGTGGATGGATTTCGCTGAACTTCTTCCAGCACCGTTTCGATACGATACGGAATTCTCTAGGCTCTAGGAATTTATTCACGACTGCCGTGTCGACCAGGAATGTGGCCTGCCATTAGAAATAAAGAAAAAACATTTATTTGGGACGGAACAAAACACACACAGCACACAAGTAAGGTACACACAAGAAAACATATTCATACTCACAAAAAAACAGCAATACCAAACAAATGTGCGTCTCATAATTACCTATCCCTAAACGACCGACGTCACAAAAAGGCGTCCAACTCAGCATTCGTGGTGTTGTGCGTGTTAATAAAAACAGGATGGAGCGATATTCCGCTCAGGTTGCGGCCCACCACGATGTTGAAGTTGTTCGCGGTACAGTCGCACTGCGAAGAGTTGAATCCACGTTTACAACTCATGATCGCGCAAAATTAATTAAACTAACTAAATAAATAAACCTCCAAATATTTAAATTATCTTAACTTTCCTGCAGTCATTTTTGGTTAGGTAACAAACTAATTAACCTTAGGAATGATAAAATGGCCCAAAACATTATTTTGATCAGACGGCTAATTTTAAGAATTTTCGACCTTGCTGTCTTTGAAGGCCGATTTTAGCCAAAGTAGCGCGCATTAATTAGTACTTTTTCATAATGATTGAATGAATGAATGAATGAAAATTCTTTATTATACCTTACAAGCTAAACACAACAGATATAAAAATAAAAATAAAACAAATAAATGTAAGCATAATGGGCGGTCTTATCGCTTAACAAAGCGATCTCTTCCAGACAACCTTTGGATGGAGAGGATCATTGCATAATGGAAGATTGGCTGAGGTGTAAAAAGAATAAACTTAATAATAGAAAAAGAAAAATTACTTAACCTTAAATACATAAATAATTTTAAATAAGTAAATATCATATATAAAATAAATAAATATGTACTTACATACATACATATATTAATATATACATATATTAATATATACAGATATTAATAATATTATAGATCAGATGAATAATCACGACTCTTCATGGAGATAAAAGTTTTTGAGTCTAGCTTTAAATACGGAAGGTGAGGGGGACCGGCAAGGCATTCCATAATCGGACAGCTTGGACTTAATTATGATAGCTGAGAGTTTGGCGCATTCCTGAGGCCTACTTAGAAACTATGAAATTATCTATTTTTATTTTTGATTTAAAGTTGAAAATTTAAGTCATAATTGATGAAACGTAATTTTTTAATTTTAAACCAACATTTTCATAACTTTGATCAAAGTCACGAAGCTGATTATTTTATGCATAAAAGTACAACTCAGGAAATCGTTTTTTGCAAAACAAAAATCTCTCAAAAGTTTTCTATTTTTTTTTAGAATTTATTAAAGTTGCTCAGAAAATGCGTAAGTTTTTAAAAATTCAGATTAAATTCTTAACTCGAGAACTATGAAAAGTCATGGGACATAATAAGACATGGGGGTGATTCGAATAAATACGTGGGACCTAACTTTTTTTTGGACGTCGACGTTCTGGCCCCCCTGTATAATATTGACCCACGTCAGTATTATCTAGCTAAAACCAGCTAGACAGGTATGTTATGCGTTGCAAATGTAACACAAATTCGAAGTGCATCTTCATATTATTTAAATATCTTCGACAAGTTTTCTTAGTAAAACAAACGTGTTCGTGAGAGAGAGGACAATTATCTTTTTTTGGGATAACATACATATTCCGAAGCACCCTGTGTAAAGCAAATAAACTCGATTCGGTTACGAAGCGTTCGAACGAAATCACGAGAGTGCCTGTGTTGAAATGATACAGGGACGGAGGACGGGAAGAATAAATATTAAAGCTATAGTTGTAAATACAAAATGAGGCTAGTGAAATGCTTTTAAAAGGTCCGACCACGGTAGGGATGTATACTGTAAAAACCATTAACATACAAAGACATATTTAAATACATTTTTTGCGTCTAATTTCAATCTAGATAAAAAATAGGCTAGCACTAAGGGGTGTGGTACAGTAATGCTGGTTTGCTGTGACAACGCCTCAGTAGTTGTACAACGTAATTTATTTTTAACGTTTTTGAAATATACCATTAGCTTTTTAAACTATCATGGTTATGAACACTATTTGTACTAAAAACGGGATATGTCAAACCCATGGGATGTGATGGGTCAAACCAAACGCACAACAGCTGGTCGGGTGAAGGAACATAACAGGGCGGTGAAGAATGTTGACAAACAAAAGTCTGCCATAGCGGAACATCTGTTGGAGTCAAGCTCAAACCAGTCGAGCTACACAACCCACAAGTAATCTCAACTGAGCGACATTACATCCCAAGACTGGTTCAGGAGGCAATTGAGATTACCAAACACAAGAATTTCAATCGTGAAGATGGTTTTCGACTATCTGGAGCCTGGAATCCTGTGGTGAGAATGTGTAAGAACCGAAGAAGTGTAGTGTCAATTACGCGTCCTGATACCGTGACTGTTGTGTGTCGGAATCGAGTTATGATCGTGAAAGAAACCGTAGTAGTGATAGTATTAGTGAATTCATTCCTAGCAAGACACTAAGAAAGAGGGTAGATCGTTATATGTATCTGCCAATAACTATCCACTCGCAAAGACTTCAGTTTACCCGTGATCATGGCGCATGCAACTGCGTCGAAATATCAGGACACTCAAGAACTGACAAATCATGGTAAATATCCCGTTTTTAGTACCAATACCATTAGCGTTAGGCAGGCCTGGCGTGGGCGATCTATAGACACGGCAATGGGGTTTTTTGGGGTGGCAGATAAGAAAACCGTACCTACCTTGGGGATAACGAGAATAAAACACTGTATCGGCAGTCTCATAACCTCTTCCCGTCATTTAGGCGACCGGTTTGTTCGCAAACGAGCTCTTTTGTCGATACCTCTTCAACGTCAGCATTCAACTGAACAAAAACTAGTCGGAACACTCTCGTTACAATTTCAGACACAAGTGGTCAGGCGTCCTAGTTTTCAAAATGTCTAACAATCCAGAGAGACAATTTATTTCATTTTGCAAAGTTTAAAAAGCTGACTGTATTATAAATGTTCCCAATGTAACAGAAGTCGCGTCTCCTTGTTGAAGTGAAAACTTCCTTACCATGCACACGTTTTCTGGGCAGTGAACGACAGTTCAACACAAGATAATAATGTAACATATATTTGAATTCATTTATTTTCAGATGTCAAAAATCCATATTCGTTAGTAAAAAAACTTAATTAAACATGTCAAATGGTTAGTACAAGTGTAACATAACAACAATTAAATAACAACATACATATGTCAGAAAAAATATGTGGTATATATTTTACTATGTGGTGCTACTAGATGCATCTAGTGTAGGTACTGCGCATGTACCATACAACAATGGTTTAGATGCTCACAGTCGAACCTGTTTGCGAACGTATTCAGTATACCGTTGGAGCTGGCCCGAATTCTGCGCCCCAGGGATGTGCACCGCTTGCGCATGGTACTGTAGAAACAGTCCACTCGCGCCACGGCGAACATCCCCGATGCGCTGCAGAAACCGGGCAGCCCAACCAGCACCCTGAACGCGTTGTTGTACTGTACGCGTAGGGCGCTGTACTGTTTTTGCGTATAATTAACCCACAGGCTGCTCGTGTAGAAGCTAGTACAGTAGGCTCGGAATAGGCAGATTTTTACATCAGTGGAGCAACGAGCAAACCTGCGGGCAATCATGTTTGCTCTCACAGACAACGCCCTCCGCTCCCTCTCAATGTAACATTTCTGTAATTTCACTTACACAAGTACCCATGGCTGTCTGACAGTTTATAGGGTAGTAATTGCTACAGATGGGATCGCTGAATTCAGCTATCAGTAGGTCTGGATAAAACTTTACCTACCTACGTCGATTCGGACCTTTAATGACAATCATTTGTTCTCACTAAGTTCCTTGTATATGGGAGACCTAGGTAATGCTCAGAGTTTTAATAATAGCCAACTCCATGTCTCCCACTAAAAGTTATACCGGTGGCTACTGACGAACAGGTTGATAAAAAATTATTTGTTCTTATAACCGCACTACAGAAGTGAAAAATAATAATAGTAGTAACACGCAACACTAACTGTATAATATACTTTTTTTATAAATATGCGTAAGTTAACGCGTATTTAAGATTAAGGTCCAACATGGAGTGCACAAACTATGTGGGGAACCTCATTACCTTATCTTATAGTTATGTCTAAAACAGCCAATAGTCCGACCACGAATAATGATTAAGAGTAATTTTTAAATATTAAATATTGCTGGACATTTCACACAGCGCTACCCCACTAGCCCCAAACTAAGCAAAGCTTGTACTATGGGAACCAGATAACTGATAGAATACTTATATACATTTTTTTGTAAATATATACTTATAATATATAGAGAAACAACCAGACCCGAAACAAATATCTGTAGATCATGCAAACATTTGTTCCGCGGCGGGAATCGAACCCGCTACCTCCTGCGTCTCAGCCGGCTATTCGCCCACTGCACCACGGAGGTAGTCAAAAGTAGTAGTAAAAGTCAAAGTAATATTTCAATCTACTATAAAAATTTTCTTTGTTGGCTCGATCTAATGGCTCGATTATTTTCCTTCTGTTACATAAAACAATGTCAGCTTACTGCTCTGAAATAAAGAATCTAGGCCTCATCATCACTGAGAACTTAACCTGGGAGCAGCACATTACTGAAATCAGCAGAAAATTAATTAATCAATGCACGCCCTAAAGCGGAAGCAAAACTTTATTTCTTTTGCGGCAAATATTACTCTCGTAAACTCCATTCCCTCATTGATTACGCAGATGTGTATACCAACGCTACTGAAGACCATATCTCATCACGTTAAAGTCGCTCAAAATCTGTTTTCGTCAGGATACTCATATACACAGAGTATATGAGTTTATAACAGTATCCTTTACAATCCTCTGTCCCTATGCTATCTTAAAGAACGTCTTCCTCTTCATTTCACCCTGATCTTCCTTCTCAACATCTTGTATTCATTACAAGAACTCTTTCACTGTAACTGCAATTGGCTTGTGCTTTCTGTGGAAACCCACAGTGCATCGTCGATCAGAATCTTCAAATCCAAACTTTATAATTACTTGATTTATGAATGAGAAAATGAATTTTCTTCATATTTTTTTTTGCGTGAATTTTTCCGGTATTTTAATAGTTATTCTGTTATTCGGGGGGAAAACAAATCCAACAAATCAAAGATCATCAAAATTGGTCCGCCGTTATAGAGTTATAAATGGTGTAACTAACCCGACTTTGTTTTATATATATAGATACTAGCTGTTGTCCGCGACTTTGTACGCGTTACGCTTCTAAATGTGTAGGTAACCTGGAAATAAAGCTAAACTCGTTGTTGCAACTTGACTTGACACCACATTTTTATCCCATGGGAACTGATTTATGGGATAAAAAGTAACCTATGCGGTAATCCAGGTTATTATCTACGTATGTACTAAATTTCATCGAAATCGGTTCCGCCGTTATGACGTGATTGAGTAACAAACAAACAGATAAACAAACATCCAAACTTTCACATTTATAAAATTAGTGTAATGTAAAAAAATTGTGAAAAACAATACACACTAAATTAAACTTCTAAGACAAACTAAAATAAATAAATAAATATTGCTGGACATTTCACACAGCGCTATCTAGCCCCAAACTAAGCAGAACTTGTACTATGGGAACCAGATAACTGATAGAATACTTATATACATTTTTTTTGCAAATTCATACTTATAATAAATATAGGGAAACAATCAGACGAAAACTATTTTCTTCTGACCAAAACCTCCTTACCATTTCAAGTTTTGAACTCTACGTCCCTATAGGCCGTGTCCTAAAAGTGCATAACCTCTTTAAGCTTAGAAACCATGAAAATGAGGTACTATTACTGTACGGTGACTTTCGAGACATTCCAATTTTAAAGAGAATTTGCTTATGTTTTTAAGTTAGTTCAACCTTTTTTGAATGAAATCGGATTGAGTTTTCAAACATGTGTCATAATAAAATTTAATTTAAATCAAAAGCACCAAGGAGTATTGATATCAACTTCGAAGCAAATCACTGCCAAAATAACTTTCTACCCCTTTTTAACCCCGTTAGGGGATGAATTTCAATAAAATACGAAACACGTCTTTCATCAATTCTGTTAAAAAAGGTTTATGCAAAATTTGAAGTAGATTGCACCAAGGAATCACGTTATCCCGTACAAACTTTGCCACCCTTTTTCACCCCTTAGGGGTATAATTACGGAAAATCCTTTCTTATCGGATGCCTACGTCATACAAAGAATACACCTTCCAAGTTTCAGGTCTCTACGATCAGCGGTTTAGGCTGTGCTTTGATCCGTCAATCAGTCATTCAGGACAAAGCATTTTATGTGTATAGATGTATTTCATTTATGTATGTGTATTATTATTATGACAAATTCTTATAAGTTTAGTTTCTAAATGTTCGAAATCTGTTCTCTAGAAAACACTACCACTTAATCTTCATTTACAAAGTTTTGCTAGGATAAAATGTTAATTAGTGAGTTAAGTTTTCTACGAACTATTGAATTATAATGGCACTGGCAGCATAATGGGTACCAAATATTAAAGAAAATTCAATGGCATATCGGTACCTGAGTAATTAATTGTCTTAAATCTATAAACTAGGATTAATCTTTAGTAGGCAAATTACAGTCACAGGTTTATTAAAATCGACGTGAATCGAACTTTTTTAGCACTTGTCTCAATGCCGGCAATAAGCGAGAAGCGAGTAGAGCTAGAAACTAAAAACAAGTTGGCGAGCAGCGAGAGGCGAGTGTGTAGTTCCTATAGTTGTCTCGCTGGGCTATAAAGCGAGTGAGCGAGTGCGGCGGGCGATACTCATCATCTCCCGGCGTGTGTTCTGACCGTGATCGTTGAGCGAGTGTTGTAGTCGCTGCGATAAAATAGTGGAGAGTGAGTGCTCGCCAGCAGTGTGAACAGCCAGCGATCAACTATTAGTATACGTGCCTCGTTTACTGACACGGAATCTATATCTTTTGTTCGTTTCTTAAGCGAGAAAATAGTTGATAGGTAATTGCTTACTCGCTGGCGGTGAGACAAGTGCCTTAAATTGGCCATTTTCTCTTCGAAAACTGGACTTTAAACTTACCTAATATAAATAAACGAATTTCGCTAACTGTACTACACACCTATATAAGTATTCGTATACTGCATTATAATACCAACCGTGACTTACAAATAAAACACCATAGAATTTTACGACAGGAACCCCTAAACCGAAATCTTAAAATGTTAATAACATTCATAACTAATTTATATTAAACTCCAATGTACTTTGCTATCTTAAATTTTGTAGAAGTAAACCTTACAAGTTATACGTGTGTTGTAAGTGTTCCTAGAAATAGGGTAAGTTCGAAGACTTCATCAACGACCGACGCCTGAGTAGCTCGTGGTTTTCATCTCATCGCTCACTCATCTTAACTTATTAAGAACTTAAGTACTTGTACCTAAGTAACTGGCTGCTCTTTACAACACTTCACGCAAGCATAGCGTTTAGGTGAAATATTGCGCATGTATTTTGCTTACGATAAAATGCATAACGCTTAGCATGGTAGACATTTGAATAAAAAGTATTATATTTCTGACTACTGAGGCAGTTGTTTCAAAATATTGACTTGACCATGTCTACCGGTAAGGAAACTTGTGGTACCCGAACTCATTTAAATAAGGGGGTTGTCCCCGACTACCGATTAGGAGGTTATGGGTTCGAATACTGGCCATATTTTAGAATATTAATAATATGCAACGTTTATTTCAGGCAGCAATGTGCACATACACAATATGATAACAAGGCCCATATCTGCGGTAAGCAGGTCTAAATTGTAATTTGAATATGTACTATGATTTTTTTAAATTTAATTTTAATATGTACACGGAATCAACTATTTCAAACGTGTACCAGCTCGTCAGATCGTGCCCGCCTTCTAGCCGTTTCTGAGTGGGAATCAGGACTGTGGTTACAGGCTCTCCCTTCACGCAATATAGGTACGTTAATTGACTGTTCAGCTTTTCGCATTGCAGCATCTCTTCGCCTGGGAGCACCATGTTGTGCCCCACACCGTTGTCATTGCGGTACCGCCGTCGAACAGCTCGGCCACCACGGTCTTTCCTGTGTAAGAAGCGTCGAGCTTTTACCACCTCCAACTGCGCCGCCATTTTGGAACCTAGTGGTCTCGTACGTGACGATGGTAAAAGACCTGACGGAATGACACTAATTCCGTGGAAGATGGAACGGCCTTTAGTGTGGGACGCCACTTGTGTTGACACTTTAGCGCCGTCACATCTTTCCGGAACGCAAAATAAGGCTGGTGCGGCGGCTGAATTGGCGGAAAACCTCAAAAGGCGCTAATATCAAACACATGATTTATATTTGAACCTTTTGGGGTTGTGACCCTTGGACCATGGGGACCGAGCGCCCACAAAATTTATAATGACCTTTAAAAACGCCTGGTTGAGGCGACGCGTGACCAAAATGCTGGCCAGTATTTTGGCCAACGTTTAAGCATTGCCATTCAACGTGGCAATGCGGCCAGCATTCTGGGCACGCTACCCACTGGCAGCGGCTTGTTAGATTAGGGTTTTATATATAGTTTGCTTTGTATATAGGTTTAGTTGCATAAAATAAATTAATTTTTTTTTATATAATTGTACCTTAAAGACAATAAAACTTAAGTTAAATACACTTTTATTTTTAATGAGTGCATTAAAAGTATTCCTCGATGGGTACTTTAATAGTACCTATGATAGAAGTAAAATAATAATAATATTCTATAATGACTCATTTTATCGTATAATTGCATCATTTTACATACTTATATTTATATAGTCCGGCCGGGTTAATGAGGGTGTAAAAAGTTGGTACCTATGAAAAAGTTTTATCTTCAAGAAATAAGCTTGGGAGTTGTATGTAATTTAAAAGCAATTTTAATAATCACTACTTCGTTTGTGTTTTTTAAATAAACTACCTAAAAAAAGAGACGCAAGGTTATTTTTTAAAGTTTGTATGGAATTAAAACGCGCGGAGCAATTGCTGTGAAATGTATTACCTACTAGCTTCTGCCCGTGGCTTCTTACGCGTGGCTTGTCAATAAAAAGTAGCCTCCTCAATCCAGGTCAAAATCTATCGAAATACCAAATTTCATCGAAATGGGTTCAGACATATGACGTGATTGAGTACCAAACGAACAAATATCCAAACTTTCGCATTTATAACCACAAATTAATTTGTAAATAACTGGATGTCAGAGGTATGTAGGTATATATGGTAGAATCTATCTCGTAAAGCAATTAATTCGAAACAAGGCAAATGAAACACAAAGTCATTGAGTAAGCTTACGTAAAAGTAGTTTCGAGTGGATTAACTACTAATAAATTACTTGTATAAATAAACGCTCGTTTACTGGCCCTGAGTGTGGGGCGAAAGAGATTCTTAAGAAGGAGAAAATAGGTTTAGCATAAAAAATCACAAACTCATCACAACAAAGCAATTTTGGTAAGTCAACAACGCGTGTACCAGTCGTGAATGACGTGGCATGATGGACAGATGACGGACCGTGACAGGAATGACGCTAACATGACGAGTATTTATTGGCGTCAAGATATACGTCGCGTCGTGACGTCGCGGCTTTCCAAAAGTGCTTACACAAAGGCGCTTTAAAATCTTTGGTGGTCGATACCAAACTTTAGTTAGGATTAAATATTATATATGTGTTAGAACTAAAAAAATGTCGAGTAGGGTGCTTCGAATTACAACACTATAAAAGTACAATTTACTTAAACTGAGCTAGGACGAACTGATTTACTCGTTTGTAATATGTTAGTGCCTACCTTAGGGCTTATCTTCAACATATATATACTATATATACCTCGTTTAATAAACATTCTTAAAAAAACATCGTATTTCGAAAAGTCGAATCCCTCGAATGCGAGAGTCGGCTGGCACAGACTCTTACACACAGACTTTTACATAAAATTACAGACCACTACATTATTATCGTGTATTTCATGACCTATAGATTTGTACACAATGATACTCCATTTAGTATGAGGTGCCTACATCTCTGCGGCGATGCCAGCAAAGCTCCAGGCAATCAAGAATATTCTTGCTCACAACAAATAAAAATTCCACACGAAGAGTGTAGCGTGAGTAAAGAAAATGAAATAAAAATAAAACCTACCTAGAATAAACAGTATCCGCGCTCACTGTTAGCACAAAGCCGTCGAGTTCGGTCTCAGCTAAGAGTAAAACAGTAGTGTTCTTAGCCAGTTGCCAGCTAAGACAGTACTTAGGTAGATCTAGCAACTCTTCTACTCTACTATGATGACAGCTATTGTATTTATATGACGTTAAATATAATTTCAACCATACCGAATCGGTCTAATTAAATTAATTACAAAAAAAACTAAAGTCACCAGCAACAAAAATTTGGTAACAAACGAAATACGTCACGCAAATATTTTACCAAAATTTGTATCATTGTCAAAACTGTATTGTACTGTAAGGTACCTCCAAGGCACTTTTACCATATACTTAATAAATTCCCTACGCATCGATTGGATCGGTGCCGATCCGAAAGCTTCGATTAAAGTCGATGCAAATGTAGTACTCTCAAGTCTTATCTAACCAAAAGAGTATGGCACAGGTTGGCAAGAGTGCTTTCGGCGCTTCGTGCCGCTTTCTGTCAAATGCAATCGTTAATCCCCGGGTTTCGAGAGTTTTATCTATATTTTGTGGTTTGCACTAAAACTTGGTTTATTCCTAACCTAACTTACAAAATTAACTCATTAATTCTAGTGTCGTACTAGAATGTGCAATAGTAAATACAATCCTCGCAGTTTTAACTCAGCTTTCGATTGAATAGCGATCTAAAGAAACAGTACTTATCATATTTCAGTTACGCAGCTTGACATTTCAGACATTGCATTGACAGGCAGATCAAAACTTGGTTATTGGAATTGCTGTTCCGATGATAGGTCATTTTCATTTGAGACGTGCATCTGTTGTTTCTCTACCATATCTTATCATATATATCTATAAATATTATAACTTGTGGTTCGCTTCGAACTAAAATCTCGCGAGACTCCGATTAAAACAAAAAAATATTATTTGTAATCAAAATAGTTTATCAAAATAGTGCCACGAAATACCTAACCAACTAACTTGACCTACAGTTTCATTCAAATTACAGGTAACGGGAGTTCAAGTATTGTGGATATACTTGTTTGAGGCAGAAATTGCAGTTATTCTGGATTTCAGACTTTTGCCTATATTTTTGTCGCTTAAGCTACACGTATACCAAACTACAGCACGTGTCAATGGGTCACTGTGAAATTTTATCAAAGTTCTGTTTTTATTATGGCTAATAACTCAAAAACTACAAGAACTTTACTAAAAATAAAAACGGAGTTTAAATACACTAATGAAGACCTTTCATTTGATGTCCCACTTGACCTAATAGTCTCATTTTCATTTTTTTACCCCTCTTGAACCCCAATATCTCACAACCCCCCAATATTTTTAGCTCATTTAGTCGCACCAAAATTGTGCCATCACTACATACAAATGTATCAAATTTCACGATGATCGCATTAACGCTTCGAAAGTTATCCCCGAACAAACAAACATACATACTTACAACGCCGTTTTGCACAAGTTGATTTAGAGATCTCGCTTCGCTCGATCAAATAGATGTTGGTATATTGTCACAGGTCAAAATTTTGTCTGTCAACACCGATATTCACTACAAAAATCAGTCAAAACTAGTTTTGACCTAAGACGTAGATTTGATCCAGGGTGGGCGGTTTAGGTATTTTTTTTAATAATATCTGCTAAGCGAATTTCTGGACTTTTTCGTCCGTTACTCCTCCTCCAGCACTCAATGGAGAATCCGTCTAAATTAAGTTTTAATGTTTTAATAGTTTTGACTGATTTACGCAGTCAGAATCTGTTTTGACCGGGTATGAGTTTTGAGTGTAACATAAAAAACGTCTTCAAAATGCAAAAACTCATACACACCAAATAAATGTTAATGTAAGAAATAGATTTGTCAATGTTTTTTGGTTGCAGTTAAATAATAAAAAAATAAATAAATGCATTAATTTTGCCCTGAGAAGTTCTGATTACTTTATAACTCTACGAACCATAGTGATGGAAGCATTGCCGAAAGAGACGGAAAGCGTCATTCATACATCACATGAACTGTCCTAAGCAAATTCATTGTGTGTGTGTGTGTGTGTGTACTGTATACCTAACAAGTTTGAAGACAAAATATAGTTAAAAAAATTGCAAGTGCCGACAGAAGTGAAAAATTTAATAAAAGTAGACTACACTACATATATTTATATACAGAGGTGTCAGTAGTCAGTGACAGGTGTCGGTAACAGTGTCACGAGTTCAATCGTTTTTTCCCATCTCAAAATATGCTCCACGCGCCTAAAGAAGTTTTCACTTCATAAGTTGTATTGTATTGTATTTTATTTTATTTTAATTATTTGTGTGTATGAATGTAATGAGTCTAATATAACTAAATTATAAATTGAATTAACTAAGCACACTTGTACTAACCCATTTGACATGTTTAATTAAGTTTTTTATTTTTACTAACAAATATGGATCTTTGACATCTGAAGTAAATATATGAATAAACCTTACCTAGCTTAATAAACAGTAATATCGATTCTGAACAAAGTATTTGTGGGTTTAACATTATTTCAAAAAGACGTATACATCTATGAGATTCATAAACTCTGACACCGCTGGAGCGATCACCATGTACGAGTAAGTTGGCACATCTAAGTGTTTTTTCATGAAGAAGGTTTAGATGTATTTTTTAAGAGCTTTTATTGAATTTGCTGTGTTAGCACAGGCACTACAGCAGTTAACCGCGGTACTCGCGCCAGCACATCGTTGGCGCAATTCTGCCGAGCTTCGAAGCCTGGCTAGGGAGGAAATGGGGAAATGTCACCTATCGACCTACTCAGGTACTCACCGGGCACGGGTGCTTCGGTGAGTACCTGAATAGGATTGGACGCGAACGGACATCGCAATGTCACCATTGTGGGTGGGACCAGGATTCTGCCCAGCATACGCTCGAGGAATGCTCAGCGTGGTGCGTGGAAAGGCGGAACCTGATCACTAGAATCGGGCAGGACCTCCGTCTGCCAAACATAGTAACGGCTATGTTGGCAGACGAGGACGGCTGGAAGGCCGTGACCTCTTTCTGTGAGATATTTTAAGTCCACGCGAACGAAATCGCGGGTAAACGGTAAAACCTTCAAGAGCATAAATTTCTTGAGTGGATCGTACCACTGCATGAGGAAGAGCCCCGCGGGCGTGGCCCCGCACAGATACTTGTAGCCGTTGTACGGATTCCTACCCACTGCGCACACTGTGCAACCTGCAGAAACAAATTAATCATATTATCTAATATATTATCAGAAAGAGTCTGTGAGACCGTATTGGTTCGGAAAGAGGCTGCTGAGCGAGATCGGGAGAGGGCCGATCCCGCTCGGAGAAGGCAGCAGTGGGGTGCAGGTAACGGCCACCCCGCGCCGCCCGCCCAGTGAAGGGGCAGAGTAATGGTTTCCCCTGCCAAACAGGGGACCTTTCGGGTCCGTCGGTAGTCAGAGGGAGGGCTCTGGCCAACCCGGATAGCGGACTCAGGGAGGGCAGTCGCACAATGCGGCATGTGCTGCTGTGCACGCACCGCGAGGGTGCTGAGGGGCGACAGCCTCTCTTTATGGGCGATATGCATGAGGGGGGCTCTGGTGCGTTTCTTGCGAGATCCCAGAACCCTTTGACATGCATTGAGGCCTGCCACCGGGTAGGTTTTAGTGGGTCGTTGAGTCCGACAACCCCACATAACTCATATTGTACCCTGCATGCAATACGGGTATTTAGGTTCAGATTTGCTCCTCTAAAAAAAGGCACTACAGCCTTCTTTTTTTTTTGGAAATGTAATCGGTCCGATTTTACGTCGTGTGGTCAAATCTTGCAACTGAATTTTATACCAGCTCCCTTTAACCAATTGCCCTTAAATTTGGAATACTTAAGTAACTTCGGTGATAATGCAATAATATGGTGGTCTCATCTCATAAGGGGTTAGTTAGAGGCAAATCCAAATATTACGTCCACTTTTTGCATAGAAGTTAAGATTCACGAGACAAGTTGCAAGCCCATCGCCGCTTACTAGAATACTAACCCAAAGTGGCATGGTTTCGATTTTTTGGTTCTAGGCCATATCGGTTTCCTCACGATGTTTTCCTTCGCCGTTTTTGAGCACGTGTAATGGTCATACAATTTGTTTGAGTAGAAAAAACCATTGGTGCACGGCTTGGATTCGAACCCACAACCTCGGAATCAGAAGTCTGGGTACATCCCTCTAGGCCACCACGAGTCTGCTATATTATTTTGATATCAATCAGTGCGAAGCCGATTCGGGTCAGCTAGTAATGCAATATACCGGACCATTAATACAGTTCTATAAGTTGTAGGTCTGCTTGGGAGAGAGCTTCAAATCCTCCCTGGAAGCCGCAAACAATATCCGCTCTCGGCCTGCAACAGAAAACAATGGAGATGGCAATTATATTTAAGTCTGACGTCATTGGGAATCGGATAAATAATGCAGATAAATAAATAGCAGTAAAAGCAAATAAACTAACATTATGCCCTTTTGAAATCATCATCATAGTCATAGGTTTAATTGTGGAAGTACCTATACAGTTTATATGCGTTACATGCGACAACATGAGTTTTTTTCACGACAGAAGACCAGCGGCCGTTTGAGGAACTAACAGTTTGGATGAAAATATAGTTGAAGAATATAGACACAAGCGTTACCGCCAAGGGGACTTCTTCCGTAAAACAGAACCTACCGGGCTAAAAATCCTAAAATTTTAACATTGCTTCAAATCCTTTTGTCTATAACAATTAGTTTGACTCATCCATAATTATAATCTACTACTAGCTGGACGTTTAGATCCTACGAAGTAAAATTAAGTATTAACAACACTAGGTTTGGGCAAAAACAGTATTTTAAAGAAGGAAATAGAGACAGAACGTTCCCGTCATATCCTGAGCCGAAATTACATCAGACTTATATTATAAATGCGAAAGTTAGGAAGTTTTTTACTCGATCACGTAGTAACGGCTGAACCGATTTCGATGAAATTTGGTATATACGTAGATTATAACCTGGATCACCAAAGGATAGGCTACCATTTGTCCCATAAATCAGGTCCCATGAGATAAAAATGGGGTGTCAAGTCAAGTTGCAACAACGGGCTTAGCTTTATTTCTAGGTTACCTACACAATTAGTGCTGTAACGCGTACGAAGTCACGGGCAACAACTAGTATAAAATAAATTTGTCAAGTGCGTGTCGAACCACGTACAATAAATGGTTCCGGAGCTCGTACGCCTCTATCTTAGTCATACATACATACTGTTACGAGCTGAGGGTTCGGGATAAAATAATGGGAATCAGTCAAACCAAAATAACACTTTTATTCAACACTAGAACGATGAATACACGAACTTGGTCACACGTATTCACAACACACTAATTCACATCACTGGTGCACCACTTAAAGTCACCGAAATGTTCGCACGTATAGCTTAATCCAGACTGACCGTCCGGCCATCTCTCCGGCCTATTTATATCGCGCACATTTCGATTGTTCGAGAACGATCTCAATCGTTCCAGGAAAGGGTCGGTGTTTCGACATAATGGCCACTCCCCATTCTGCGAAACCGCAAACAATAACACAGACAAAAGCGCTCGAGAAACTTCGATTATTACTCATTGTTTAACTAGTATGGTTTAATGAATATGCCATCTCGTAGAACTCTTCACTTTGCAACTCTTCTTTTCGGAATTATTAATAATCAGAAACCACTACATTATTTGAAATCCTTCATTTGTCAGATCAGCTCATACGACTTGCCACCCGAAAATTTTGTCCCAGACACAGAACGACTGCCTTTTGTTGTAGCTTCAGATATGCTGCTACAAATGTTGGAATAACCTGCATACGCCTTACAAAACTTAAAATCAATATGGTATTTTGAAAAATCGTTGATAAAATACTTGTAACATTATCAAAAGTTTTCTGGTGGTTGATCTGATTTAAGTTACCTACTTCATTTTTAAAAGGGTTTATTAGTTTTATTATTTTATTTAGAAGTTATGTTCATGTATTATTATATACTAGTTCTTATGTACCTAAATGTACATGTAATGTAACAAAATACATCAGTTGTGCGTATTAGCACAGTCTATAACTTTATACTGTGGTATTAGTAGGTACTAATACCACAGTATAAAGTTATAGACTGTGCTAATACGCACAACTGATGTATTTTGTTATTTTTTTTATAATACAAATAAATATTGCTAGACACTTAACACAGCGCTATCTAGCCCCAAACTACGCAGAGCTTGTACTATGGGAACCAGATAACTGATATAATACTTATATAGGTACTTTTTTATTGTAAATACATACTTATAATATATAGAAAAACAATCAGACCCGGAACAAACATCTGTAGATCATGCAAACATTTGTTCCGCGGCGGGAATCGAACCCACTACCTCCTGCGTTTCAGCCGGCTGTTCGCCCACTGCGCCACGGAGGTCGTCTGACACAGTTGTTTCCCTGCACGTACAAAAATAGCGCTACGGAAAACCAGCGCAAGCAGAATACTGTAGTGGTATTAGTTTCATGCTACTACAGCGTAATGCTGAGTGGCTACCTTTTTTGCGGTCACAATATGGTCATGATAATTATTTACCTATTGTGTTCAATTTACCTTGGTGATGGAAAATAAATGTTTTATTATTATTCCATAAAAGTATTACTTAGCTCAGTTTTCGGGCCTGGACGTTTACATAGGCATTACCGAAGCCAAAGCCAACGAGTAAGATACCTGTATAAATTTTATAAAATTCACTATGAATACTGCAAAATGACGGTAGTGAGTACTTATTGCAACAAATTGATTAGAGTTCGGGCTATTGCTACGAGTAATTCTTACGAAATGTGTTATGGGCTATGGAAGAAATGAGATACGGCATCTGCCAATTCTGTAATATTAAGAATGATTGAGACAGGTGGTGACTGACGTGCACTAAACGGCCCCTATAAGTGCCGCCAATAAAAGCCAGCGTAAGGTACAAGATTGGTGTGGATGGTTAAAGGGTTTTGAGAGTAGTGCTGCAGTTACACAAAGCGTTTCTCCCGGCTTTATACCTTAAACACTTCAACCCATGCTGGGTTTCTTGCAACTCCCCCCTCCACCGGCCAACTGGAGTACTCCAATACTTCGTTGGCCGGTGGAGGGTTTAAATCATTCCCTGCGGGGATTATTATTATTTATATAATTATGTAAGTATATTTTAGGAAAATAAAATAAAACGGTAATTTTATAAGATTTTCATGTAGACATTCTACCAACACACGATCGGAATGAATCCCTGAAGTTAACCTTGTGATAATACGTAAGTAACGTATGTTATAGAAAACTTATATTTTATAATGAACTAAATCTAGTTTTAAAGCAGTAAGTACCTACCTAATAATCGCTAAAATATTACTTACAAAATTACTTTAATTAGCTTAACAATGCTTTACCTCCTCTTCGGGACCATGAAGGACCATATAAATTTTGAATGGAAATTTATTAGATAGAGAAGACTTCCCACTAAGCTTTTTCATCATTACCTTCTTATTAATTCACGTATTCTCTTCCACCGCTGGCAAAATGAATTTTGATCTTGGGTCAACAATGTTGCCTAGAAATAGATGTGGCATAAAAAGCGTAGGTAGGTCTATAGGTGTCTGCCTAGATCGTGTGAATCGGGTCGTGAATTGTCTGTGACAAACACCCCAATAGAATAATTGCAATTTATGAGGGGATTGTATTAAAATAAATTCAACTCCTATGCTGTATCATAAATACTTGCAATCGAATGAAATGAGTAAGATTGCAATCTTGCTTTTGCGAGATTTTTTAAGGAGTCCTTAGTACGAGTAGGAAATGAGCAAAACAAGGGAAGCGAAATTACCTGTGGTACTTTTTGAAGAGTAATGTTATTTTTGATAAAGATTTGTATAAATAATAATGCTTATTATAATATTGGTTTTGTGACTAATTGTAAATGACTGTGTGGGCAATAAATAATGTTTTTTTTAATTCTAAGAAGGGCACGGGTACAACAAGGGGCAAATCTAAGAGTTACCTATATTTATTACTAAATTCGATAGGTACTTCAACATTACCAAACATTACATTCCATTTTACATCTGCTTGTAAAATACTCGACATATCCAACATGGAAAAGCAAAGTCGAGCGCCATCGCGTCTACATTGATTTCCGTGCTGGTTTCATGCCCGTGCCACTCTATATAGGGTGTTTGATAATATAGGCACAAAAATTAAAGAGGTTATTCCCATTTTGTTTCTGTACACGGTTTTATGTACCAAATAAAAATATATTGATATTGATATTGCATAATGCTTGCCATCTAACCACAGATACGGTATTGGTGACGTCTCGAGATATCTCTTGTTGTCTCTTTCTAACCTAAAACCCGCAGCCATTTCCGAAATCGATATCAAATCGACCTTTATTTTTGTATGTCTATTGCAAGAGTAGGCAGTACGTTGTATATCGAATTAATCACCTAAACTTAGTCGATTTTCTTTAAAATCCGATAATGTAACTAGTAGTTTTTTTTATATTTTGTGAAACTGTCACTTGAATATCGTCAGCATATTACCAAACAACCTGTATATCAACAGTTTTTGTAGAAATTATATTATTAGGCAGATTTAAGATTTTATCATCTTTCCTAAATAACGAGAGAACCCAAGTTGTTCTGATGTTTAGGTCAAAGAAATAAAGTGGTACCGAATGCTATGCCAACATTGTATTTCGTTGAAGTGAAATTTCAGAATTCGTTATCTTCTGTGGTACGGACGCCCGGACGTATTTACGAGACGAGGAAGCTCTTGCCATAACAATACAATTGTCTCCTTGACTGTACGGTACGGTCTGCATTATTGCAGCTTATCCTTACTACTTGCTACTATGAGTATTATGTAGTCTGAAGAGCGAAATAAGAGTTTAAAAGGTATGCGTGTGTCTATCGTTAATAATGTGTAATTTAGTACGTAATTTGACAATATGTTGTTTTTTTTGGATTTGAGCGTCACAGCCTCAGACTCCACCTCTACCTATGTGCACAAATAACATTGCAGAAAAATAATACTTTCTGCAATGTTATTTGTGCACATACTAATATAGCCCATAGGATATTATTTTTCTTGTGTTAATCGTAATGCTACGGAATAAATAATCACCGAGCGGACAACTTCGTTACGCAATCTGTTATTTAGTTTGGTAGACACATTAGGTATCTAACGTTATACTTACACTTGTACAGGTTCAGCCGCAGGCAAAATCTAGTTGCGGCTAAATGCCAAGCTAATTGAAGCAGCGCCGACCGCTTGATTATTGTACAGTGGTGCTACGAGTGTAGCACCGTAGTCATTCCGTAGCACTCGCCGCCTGTAGCACTTATCGTAGCACGCCTGCGAGCTTTCCACGAATTGTGCATTTTAACCATCATAAATTAATTTCGACTATGAATCGAAGGTTTGGTTTTTAACTGTGGATATAATAATTTACTTTAGTGTAAATTATGTAATTACTAGCTTTCGCCCGCGCCTTAGCTCGCGTTGTTTGTCAATAAAAAGTAGATTTTTCAAACTAGGTTACAATATATGTAAATGCCAAACTTTATCGAAATCGGTTAAGCCGTTACGACGTGAGTAACAAACAAACATCCAATAAGTACGATTTAATCTTATTCATTTATATATTTGTTTTGTTAATATGGATACTTGTCCGAGTGCATGCGTATATCTATGGAGGAATAATTACAGTTATGTGGCAATTGTGCTTAGTCTGTTGTGACTAAGAATTTATTCAATAAGTTTTTAGTCTTGTCGAATATTGTTTTGTTTTTTAACGAAAACTATAACTTTTATTAAAACATAGTGTACTAATATAATCGGTTAGTATACTTACTAAGTCATTGACGTAACGGAAAGATTATGTCGTAATGTAATCAAAAGACAACTGTAGTTTAAACAACCAGAATGTTTTATCATGCCTACCCTGTATTGATGCGATGACATTATCATCCCTGTGCAATCAGCGAACGGTCGATAAATAAGCCGCTAAAACAACTGAATCACTTCGACAGCTGAAATTAAAACTTTCTTGATGACAAATTCACTTAGTTTTCATGAATTAAATTGGTGAATTCAATTTACAATTTATACTCCCCGGCAAGCGGGAGCCGATTGTCACAAAGTTACTCCCGTGATTGAGTTAATTCGATTTCTGGCTCATGAGAATTATTTCACGTAAATCGGTTAAATTATACGAGTACTTTATACAAAATTTCTATGATCATTATTATATGATAATTACTATGATTATTTACCAATATGAGGATTTTGACCCTTTATTAAACAAAAAACAAAATTATAATTAGAGACTCTTCCACCCGGTCACATGAAATCTGGAGACGTACCTACAAATTTTTATATAGATTAGTATTATATAAATTTTGTTTTTTTTTTCTATACATATATTAAAACTGTAACTGGGCCAAATTGTACATATACTTATTGAACATTTTAATAAATCTATTTTATTTTGATAACAATCTACTAGAATAACTAGTTTATTTCAATCATTTGATCTGAAGCCTCAATTTATGGAGCCTACTCGAATAACCGACACTTCAGCCACATGTATAGACAATATTTTGGCCAATATAAAATTTTAAATAGAAGTTTAATTAGTAATATTAAATCGGATCATCTTGGTCAAATAATTAAAATAGAAATACAAACAAAAAATCTTGTAAAAAGTAAAATTACTTGTGTACCTATGACCATAAATCGATTGGACAAACTTAAATTGAACTTAACCTCTGTACTTCCATGAGTGCATTATAATAATATTAATCCAAATCATTTATACAACACGTTTTTTAAGAAATTTAGTGATGTGTGATTTTTACACCTAAATCAATCATGGTCTCAGATGGTCAAAAATTCTGTGATTGGGCAACAGTGGGAATACATAAAAGCAGAAAAAAATTGTATGATTTTTATGCTGAAAAACAATATAATTTTAATGAGGCGTTTAAAGAAAAAGTCAAAAAGTATTCAAAGATTTTTCAAAATGTTTGTCGTGAAGCAAAGCGCGTCCTTTGAGTTCAAAAATTAAAAATAGTCAAAACAAAGTAAAAGCCACTTGGAAAATAATCAACAGCGAGATTGGAAGAGTCACAACTAAGAACAATAAGTTAAATTTGAAAATTGGCAATGTCACGATCAATCAGGATGGTGATGTAGCTAATGCGTTCGAAGACTTTTTTACCGATATTCCAGTCTTGACCACAAAATCCTTAAACTCCTCTCCCATAGTCGCAGAGCCATTGTTAAAAGAAAACTTAACGGAATGCAAAACACAGTTCAAATTTGATTATGTAAATAGTGATGACATCATAAAAGCTTTCAAACTGATAAATGTTAAGAAAAAAATAAAAAAAAAAAAGTGAACAAGTGTATTGGCTGTGGTGTATTCTCTGATTTAATGAAACACAGTAAAATAACTTCACTTTTCAAATCAGGCACTAGTTCTGATCCTGGTAATTTTAGACCAATCTCAGTACTTCCCACATTTAGTAAAATATTTGAAAAACTAATCCACCAATGCATCTCTAAGGTCGTAAAATGGTTTAATGTAAACTATTTTTCATTGTATCGGGGATGAAGCTGTCTTCTGTAATACAGTTTTTTAAACTAAAACAGAAGACAGAGAACTCTCTCTTCTTTGTTCCCATGTTTTATTTATAATAAAAAGATTTGATTTGATTTGATTTTGATTTACTTCTAAATTAAAAGAAAACTAAATGTATTTATACTAAATATTTATACTAAATGGATTTATACTACCTAACAACCTAATAAATTTGCTTAAGAAAAATAGCGATAATCATAATTTTAATACTAGAAATGAAGATAAACTGGCTGTTGCCACTTGTTGACTCCATAAAGTTAGTAAATCGTTGAAAGGGCAAGGTGTACGCTTTTATAACAAACTCCCAAGGGATGTACAAAAATTGAAAATTAATAAATTTAAAAACATAATTAAACAAAATCTTTATAAAAATGCCTACTATAAAATATCGGACTTTTTAGATGATAGAGAAGCTTGGGATTGAAATTGCTCCAACTCGTTCAAAATGTTACAATTTCGACGTAATTTATTTTCTGTATTTGTAAAATGATATGTACTGTAAAAGGATCATTAAAAAAAACAACCAGCCTTGTTTCTTGCCTTTCTTTCCTAGCTTGGTCGCGAAGGAACAGGCAGTAAAATTGACGTTTCAAAGTGATCCTTGTGATTTTAATCAATAAAAATATTTGACTTTGACTTTCAATCTGTGCAAAGCCGTATGTTGTAATGTATAAGTAAAATACTTACCTGAATTATACGTACATGGGGAGAGTTAACACATGATCCCAGGGGGTTTCATGTCAATTAAAAACGTGTTTAAGCCAAACCAGGAACTTTTATTTGGGCATGTATTTAAATGATCATTTTAATTTTACAAAAACAGCAAGCAATAAAATATAAAAGGTCATCTTTTTTAATGATTGATCCTCTTTTATTGTGACATAAAATAAATCAAACAAACGACACTTTAATCTGTTTGGAGCTACGCAAAAAATGTTTGAGATGTAGAAATTAAGTTTGATAGATCAATGTTGGGCCCAAAACTAAGAGAAATAAGCATTTAATAATAAAGTTCGATACATTTTTAACTTTGGCGGCACTTAAAACCCGCCAAATCTGTAGCTGCGGTGGCGTTAATACATAAGTACCAAATGGGTACTTACTCGTACGAGTACGTATTAACGCCACCGTAGTTTTTTGGAGTGGGATCTCGCCAAAAACTCACGTTCTCAGTCGCGTGGTCGCTCTTGAGGGTCGCTTCGCCCACTTCACCTTCACTCCGCTACGGAGGTCTGTGACTCGCTTCGCTCGTCCACCTCCCCCCTTCACTCAACTCAGGACTTTCCACGCGAGCTTCTGGCCCCGCACTTTTTTATAACACTTTAAGGGTGTCACGCACATGACTGCCTAGAGTCGAGGTACTGAGTGTCGGTTCTCCCACTCATCTAGACCAATACTTAAAAAAGGGGATCAAATATTATTTTTGAATATGTTTTAAAAGTACACATTTACAAAAGATCAAATAATACTGTCCCTTTTATTTTTTATTTAACAAAATGTAACTGTAATATCGTATTTGGAACATATAATATATGTAAAACAATAAACGAGTGAAAACGTTCAAAACTGCAAAAGTTAAAACTGTGTAGCTTGTCATCACCCTCTTCCGGATGAAAACAGAACAACGATCCAGCTTATATTTATAGATCGAGTGAAGCGAGATCTGCAAAGCGACTTGGGTAAATCGGCGTTGTTTGTATGTAAGTATGTTATTGATGTATGTTTGTTTGTCCGAGGATAACTTTCGAAGCGTTGATCCGATCATCGTGAAATTGGATGCATAGGTAGGTAATGATGGCACAATTTTGGTGTGACAATAATTTTTGTATATGTATTTGTATTTGGTGTAAATGAGCTAAACATGGTGGGGGGGGGGGGGGTTATTGAGATATTGGGGTTCAAGAGGGGTAAAAAAATGAAAATGAGACTATTAGGTCAAATCGGACGTTAAATGAAAGGTCTTCATTAGCACATTTCAACCATGTTTTTATTTTTAGTTTAATCCTTATAGTTTTTGAGTTATTAGCCATAATAAAAACAAAACATTGACAAAATTCACAGGGTACAACAGTGACCCCATGAATGCTGAAATTTGGTATTCGTGTAGCTTTAGTGACACAAATATAGGCAAAAGTCTGAAATTCAGAATAACAGCATTATGTACCCCAAAAAAGAAAAACCAAATTACATGAACTCCCGTTACCTGTAATTTGAACAAAACTACTCTAGTAGGTCAAGTTATTTGGTTATGCATTTCGTGGCACTATTTTGATTGTCAGTCGCATTTGCATAGGCAACATGAACAGTCGCTCCGTAGTGGCTGTCTGGATGTTGACCTAGATTTATTCGCGTTTCGTAAACGCGACGTAAAATGGCACACCCAAAACGCTCAAACACGATCATAGTCCACGAGGCTCTTGCATTTATACAATGCAAGCTGGACACCATGGATCAGGTCAGCCTGACCCAGATCCTCTCGTCCAGCTACTCGGAGGCCGACATCTATGACGCAAAGAAAGTGCTATACGAAACTGCTGCGACCACCAGCCGCCTAATCACAAGGCAGCGAGACGGGCGCGGCAAAAAGGGCATCGAGGACATTTACAAAGTGTTCCTGGAGACCGACCCTGATGACGTCCCCACGTATGTAGCTCGTGATCTTCACAAGCTGCCCCCCGTGACTTTCGACCACGTCGACGTCACGAAGCTGCTAAAGGATATAACGCTGCTCAAGGCTAACCTCAGCAGCATAGCATAGTCACCAGCAGAATGCCAAGTTGGAAGATTCGGAAAAAAACTGTTTCGTATTAAAAGACGAACTCGTAGCATTGCGCAATAAAAATGCAATGCCGATCATTTTGGCGCGGTCAGCGCAAAACGTGAATGCACTGCGCGGCGTAACCCCATGCCATACCTCACCGCTCTGCATATCTGAAAACGCGACGAATGACATCGATTCATAGGTAAATGGCCGCTCGGCTTCGATGACCTCAGCCCCCGGGATGTCTACAGCGCAGCCTGCGACGATTGCGCCTTCACCTGCTTCACGTCCTCGTCAGCAGAAGAAGAGTTACGCGCAAGTGTCCCGCCAGCCTCAGCCGCCGCACCCGGTGCCTTGCGTCGAATCAGCTCGGAGGAGAGTGGCACAAGTAAAGAAACTCGGTACAAAACCGCAGAAGGTCAATGTGGACGGCTTCACCCTCGTGGAGAAGAAAAGTTGACCAAGATCGTTCCGCATTCAACGCGGCACCGGTACGGTACCGGCTGAGTTAACGACACTGCATGCAGTGGAGCCGACCATCAAGATCTACCTCTCCCGAATAGATGAGAGTACCTCAGGAGATGATTTATTCGTGAGGGTGAGGATTCCTACACTCTCCAGATTCTGGCGAGGTATAAGGATGTGTTACTTGATCCGGATTTCGGGTCAGTCGGCATCGTTTACAGGCGCTACAGGGAAGCGGCTACGCAGCAAAATCCCCCAAATAATAAAAGTGTTAGTTTTAAGTTTATTGTTTTATGTATGTTAGGTATAGATATGGGCCTTGTCATCATATTTTGGATGTGCACATTATTGCCTGAAATAAACGTTATATTATTATTATTATAAAGATTAGGTACAAATAATATTTTCTTGTTATTATGGGAGACTCGTGAGATCTCAGTTCGGGGCGAACTACTAGTATAGAAAATATAAAAGAAGCATCCGCTAGCATAAACACAAGCAGATTCTTTTATCTGGTGCATAGTATTGTGTTATGCAAGGTATTCAACTGGGCATTATAGTCAATACCAAAGTCGATCATTTATTCATCAAAGTCGCGAGAATTATTTTAAATCGGCAATTTTGCTCTCGTGTTCTATCAAAATGTTTGTATTTATCAAAACAGCTTATCACTGAAATTCAGTGAATCTGTTTGTCTGTAGTTCGACAGCTGGTACCGTTATCAGTTATCGTTTGCCAAAGGCCGGGGTAGGCTGTGGTGGCCGCCATCTTTAAAAGACGTTCTGACAGTAACGATGATCGATGCCCTGGCACTTCCTCTGTAATATCCGATGTTTTAACCTTAAACATCCACTTGCGTACTAAACAATTGTAGCACAACACGAACAATGAGATTTCCAGCAACCAAAGCGACAACTTTAGTTTTAAAGTTTTGTATTTTATATGAAAACTTTCTTCCTGCTGAGTTTTGTCCGTGTCATTTTTTTAATGAAACTCTGAGCTCTCAACCTTCTCAACCAAACATTGTCTGTCAAATTGATGTTTCGATCTTATCTTGATAACTGTCAATGCAACGTTTGACAAAAGTGAAAGATGATGCTGCTGCCTCTATTGGTTGCACAGACTATAATGATTGATTGATTGTGATGCGACCGAGAGTTACAATAGCTAGCTAGAAGTTAAAAATCGTAAATTATTGTACAGGAGGCAGGCAGGAAGAAGTAGGCGTGTAGCGACGACACCGCACTCAATGCGGTAAAATCATTGTGGCTGGAACTAAGTCCTTTGTCACTATTGACTGCTCTTATCCTTATAGAACTTTGAACATGTATATGTATGGCGGAACGGTAGAACAGTCTCTCTGGATTATGTACTACATTATATTATGTACTCGTATAGAGCGCTGACTTTCCATTTGACTAGGTAGACTCAATACAATACTCAACTCAATACAGTTAAGCAGGTCTATTCTGATGCAGTTCTGATCGAGGCAATAATTACGGACATACAACTGTTTGCAGCGGTTTAGCTTTTGCATATACGTAGTTACGTATCTATACATCTAAACAGAATGGTCTAAATTTTGAATGCATAAACTCATGAACGAAGCCTACAAAATGAGCGGTATCCTGTAATACTCTGTTATATCTTTTATACGTTATATATATATATATATATATCTATGTGGTTTCAATGTTTAAATCTTTGTAGTATATAATATTATAACGATATTTATTACTTTATTAATTGTATTACTAGGGTTTATTGATATTTAAGTATTAGAATTTAAGTTTATTGAAATACCATGTATTTGTCTAGGATTAGTTATCTTTATTTATTTATATCTATGTGTCTTGTAATTTATATTATGACTCTCGCTCTACCAAATATGCACAACCTATAATAACTGTTTGTCCCCATTACACGAAGGTTAACTGGAAGAGAATGCTATCCAGCATTAATTAGCCTATGTACAGATTATTTTTATTTTTTGCAATAAAGAACTTTTTATTCATTCATACATTCATAAAACGTGTCCGTCGCCACTACTATTGTCTGATTGGTATGACGACATACATTGATTAACGCAATTCGTAACTTTATAAAACTTTATGATAAAATAGAAACTCACTCTCGGCGAAGGTATTCAATGTTAATAAAATAAAATTGAATCAAAAGAAAATTTGAGAAAATAAAGTTTGGTAACTTGTTTTAAAATAATAATCTCTTCATATCTCGTCATAAAACTCAATGTTCGCTGACTATACTTTCTTGGATTGGCTTTGAACAGTGATATGATAATTCACGCAGGTTAAACCAATTTAGTAAAAAGAAGAGTCCTTCGATTTTTCTGACTGACTGACTGACGAAAAATCTTGACAGAAATTGGATTATTTTCGGACTTGATCATTTGCCTACTAAACCAGCTGACCTACCTGCCGAAAATCACAATGCTGTATGGACTGTGGTGACGACAGATATTTATTTTAATACTCCATACAATAGGTTATGTAAATTATTATTTTAGATGTATGTACCCTGTAAGGCGCGTCGCTGACACGAGCCAGAGTCGAGGCGGCGGTGCGGCGCGGGCGCCCATGCGGCACGCCGCATCTGCATTTTCTTTAGGATTAAATGGCAATGCGCTCATATACTAGAGTCGCGGCACGGGCAAGTTTTATATCATACTTATTGTATATTTTTTCTCCTTCTAATTTGTGTGTATTTGGTCGTTATGTCCTTTAACATACTTTTTGTTTCCTGAGTTTATTTTTGTTTTCCGGAGCGCACATAAGTTATGTTTCAAGCCAGAACAAATTTTTATTCTAGTTAAGTGATTGTAATTTGTAAAGTGAGCTAATTACATAAAATCGCTATAACACTGGCGATGTGTGATTACACAAAGCTTGCGCCGGTGAAAACTCGTATGTGCCTGTAATTTCAATGAAAATTACCCTTTTTCAGATTAACATAATTAAAACAGTACAATTTCGGCGTGTGTTTCGCTGCTGGAAAAGTGGGCTCTGGCTGAGCTTTGGGCGGTCTCTTGCGCCATCTATCCGTCAGTTTGGCGAAAGAGCACAGTGAATTAGAGCACCGCCTAACGGCGGCTACATACGATAAATTTTCACTGAAATTTAGTTTTAAAAATATGTAATTGAAATATTCCATTACTGAAAGTTTTTCCGCTTCATACGAACACTTATCAGTCAGTTTTGACTGTTCAGTCAAAACTGATACTGAAAAGTGACCATAACTAAATGAAGCCTGCGTTACATTAGTCTATACATAATATATTACTTTTAGTTGCCTAAGTGTAACCCAATTAGCACGATCCAACAACAAACTTGCCGAAACTTTGATGCGATGACGTGAAGCACCGACAGTTACAACATCTACTAACTAACGTCCGCCCACGATAAGTGTGCACTGTAGGAATTTCATATTTGATTAAGCGAAGCGAGTAGTACTACTAAATCGCACACACACCTGTGTGCATAACACGCTACCTTGTGGTCCGGGCGAGATGGGGCTCTAAGCGTGTCTGAACGTGTTTGCCTTTTAATAGTAGCATCTTAAAACGCTTAAAAAATATACATCACATGCTACTAAGTAGCACGAAAGCATTGCTAATATCAAGCAAATGTGAACTCGTCCTGAGCGTGCTACAATTGCTTTTTAGCGTGCTAGTTAGTAGCATGTGTATATGTACCTTAACTTCAGTCGACGTTCTTTCCGTTCTATAGAGGCAGCATCATCTTACAGTTACGTTATATCTTAACTGATTTTAGAATTATCGACTAATATAAAAATCGATTATTCTTGCAAAAATTACGATTATTATTTGAAACTAATCGATTATTAAAAAATACATTTTTTTATTAAGCACTTCAGGTTCAAAATACATATAACTATTTTTTTTTTCATCTTAAGAAAAGAACGGCAACACTCTTATTTCAGGGATTAACAAGGTTACAGTGCAGTCTAAAGTCAAATTTAGTTCAATCAATCATCGGCAAACTTTAAGTATATACCAGATATATTTCATTTCATTATTCGTATCCTTTGACAAATTACATGTGCTTCGAAAAGTCAGATCAAACAATTCAAATATGTCACATAATTACATACCTAATCAACAGATACATACTTATATGTAGTTAATACAAATTGTAAAAAGAAAAGAGTGAAACAGTTCCAAACAATAAGAGCTTATGTTAAGGTCTGCAACAGCATCGTCAAATTGTAAATAATAATTCAATAATCATAAGAAAAAAAAAGAATTATATAAGGTGTTTAGTAATATACCTACTGACGAGATTCATGTGACGGTTTCTTAAAACATACTCGAAAAAAAACTACTAGTTATATGATCAAATTTTAAAGAAAATCGAGTAAGCTTAGGTGATTAGTTCGATATAAAACTTACTGCCTACTCTTGCAATCGACATCCAAAAATAAAAGCCGTAATTCACAAAAGCGTAGATTTGCTACATAAGTCCTCTCTCTACGCGCTCTCTGCTAACAACTTCGCTGCGAATGCGCTGTAGAAAATAAGACATCGCCGCTTGACCGTTTCCACTAAAGTTGAGCAGAGAGATGTCGGAATATCGATATGCTATTAGTTATTGCTTTACATAAATGCTATATTGGTATTCTCATCTCTGCAAATCTACACTTTTGTGGATTACGGCCTTTATTTTTGGATGTCTGTTGCAAGAGTAGGCAGTAAGTTTTACATCGAATTAATAACCTAAACTTAGTCGCTTTTCTTTAAAATTTGATTATATAACTAGTAGTTTTTTTTTCGAGAAATCATTTGCTATGTTTTGAGAAACCGTCGCTTGAATATCGTCGGCATATTACCAAACACCCTGCATAAGTATGTCAGGTAATCACTACAATTCATCAAATTTAATTATAGTTTTATCAGCAAAAGCTTCTTCCAACATAAAATAACTTTTACAAATAAGATGTGTTTTTATAAATGATCTAAATGAATTATGTGACATATATATATTTCACTGTTAGGTATTTTATTGTACAATTTAATTGCTGTGCTAACTAACTCTTACAAATTTTGGTTAATCTTGTTTTAGGTAAGACAAGACGATTTCGATTTGGAGTGTTAAAATTATGTACATCTTTATTTCTAATCATTTTATCAATATTTTCTCTTACATATAGAACATATACCTATTAATTCATTTTCTTCCGAAAATTATAACTCTTGTTCTGCGGAAGCTTCAATGTAGGTGTATGGTGTATGCCTTCTACGTCAAGCGTTCTAGCACAAAACTGTTTTTAATTTTTTGTATAAGAATCGAATTAGTTTAATTATTACCGAATCTTTATTAATCGACCACAGAAGGTGGAAAATGATTCTGTGGACCAATAAAATCAGCAGCAGGGGGTCAATGACAGCCCGAGGTAGTTGGTAAAGCGTTGAAAAATTAGTAGATACCTAATACCTATTTTATTTTATTTATTAATCTACAAAACAGGTTACAATCCACTTACCACTAACTAAACCAAACATACAATTTTATATCTAGATTGTAATCAAATATATGTGAATACGATAATAAAGTATAGCATGCATTAAAATTAAATGACCTTAAAACTAGAAACCGCAAATTTGGACAAGACATAATTAGTTTAGGTTTAAAGAACTTTATTTCTCATAAGAACTACATGATTCACTTAAAATGAGATACATAGAGATTTTATAATGATAATCTTACATTCTGGGGACTTACTTAACAAAAGAATTCAGACAATTAAACAAAGTTACCTATTTTTGCTATAATAAAGAAGCAGGAATTAATAGATGTACCGTTTAAACCTACGGGTATTAGTACCAAAGATCGTTATATAAAACAACCAGCTCGTTATATATAAAAAAAAATACTGCTGAACATTTCACACAGCGCTAACTAGCCCCAAACTAAGCAGAGCTTGTACTATGGGAACCAGATGACTGATAGAATACTTATACACTTTTTTTTGTAAATACATACTTATAATATATAGAAAAACACCCAGACACGGAACAAACATCTGTAGATCATGCAAACATTTGTTCCGTGGCGGGAATCGAACCCGCTACCTCCTGCGTCTCAGTCGGCTATACGCCCACTGCGCCACGGAGGTCGTCGTATAAACGACACGTTAGTGTAGTAGGTAGATACTCACCGTAATCACCTAAACTTTGCGTGAAATTATGCTTTTAAATCATTAACATCCATATCGCAATGCGTAGATTTTCTACCTGAACCAGAGCACTTAGTTTTATGAAGATTACCGAAGCTACGGAACTATGAAACTCCAAATCTACTTGGCTGTTCGTTTACCGGTATAATGGCGGTAGTCCTAAAACATCAAAGTGCGCTTTACCCACTCGTTGTATGCTTGCTTTCTTTGATCGAAGATGCTGGCCCACATACATTATTAACATGACTGTACCTCTCACGGCCGGTATACAATTTACCTAAGTAACATACGTTGCTTCTAAGTTAAGTGGTCGGCATTTACATAAGTTGTTTCACTCTCTAGAGCATTAGTAGGTACATAATCCAAAAATACCATCACAAAATCACCAATACTTGTAATAAAATCTAGACTAAAATCAAGTTTCGATCAAACATTGATGCTTGTCACAAAGAGATCAAGTAACAAGCTATATAAGTTTAAAAACTGTATCCCGACTACGTAATTCTTATATGTATGGTAGCATATATCACCCGGACAATAATAACGAATCGATGGACACATCATTCAAAAAAATCGAATGAGGTGCTATGAAACATAGGTAAATATAAACATACATACATCCATGGACTGGTAAAGTTATAATTTTTCCTTTGCCGTAGTCAGTTAACTTTCAAATGCATCGTTTGACGTAGGTAAATGGATGGTAATTTTACCTCTTATAAATCGAAATGCCATTGAAAGTTGAATAAAGTTAAAGTTTCGGAAACTGGGTATATTTTTCAACATAACGAAACTAACTACACACAAAATGCTTTTTGAATGTTTTTTTATTCGTGATAGTCAAGCGATTATCATATTAGTTATGTGTAAATTAAGCTCTTTTATATGATATTCCCCCAGATCACATTCTCAAATATTGACCCAGACTATTTTATCCACTTTAGCAATTAAAATTTAAATATTTATGATTTTACCTGCTCAATAGCATTAGTTGCTGAAATAAACAGCTGGGACAGACACGGACAGACGGGCAATGTCGCACATAAGGATTACGGTTTTACCATTTAAGTCAGGAACCCTAAAAATGTATCTAGGTATACGTTTGGGAGTTCCGTAGCCACGGTCAAGCACACAGGCACGTACAGAAAAAGGCTTCACATTCAAGGCGAATTAAACACAGTTAGTTTTTACGGAGGTGAATATGTCGTAACATTGATACGGACGGTACGTATTAAATCCCGTATTTAGAATAATGACGTTAGTATGCATGTGATTTATGGCACGAATCAATACTGTTTGATATTTTGTCGGTCCTAAGCCTGTAAAGTACGAATATCAACTAGAATCAGTATCAATAACTGGATATCTACTTTCCTGTGATAACTCAGCCTACCTAATTTATTCAACGCGCGACTTGAGGACAACTATTAAGAATGCAGTAATTAACAATGGTCCATATTATCTGTACGTTGCAACTTGTAATGACATTTTAATGTTTTTTTTAACTGATATGGATTTAGAATAACTTATAGTTTACAAGAACCCAGTAAAACAATGTGTTCGAATGTTGCCATTATTACGTCGGCTGTATATTATAATAACACCTTATTAAAAATAGTAATTTACACAGTTTGCAAACTAGCTCGAACTCCCTCGCTACAGCATTTTCTATATAAAATAAAACATGACTCTGCCCCGGAAAACTATTATTAACATTGCTTATGTCGCGTGATAATGAACACGTTAGCAAAGTTTAATCTAGTTTTCATTTAATTTCCGCTTTGGTTTTACTATGAACAAGCACAACTATGTATAATACATGATGCAATGATACAAGGTGTTAAAACCCCACCCCTAAAGGCGAAAGGGTTAAAAGATCTCTTGTAAAGAGTCTATTGGCAATATTTGAGAACCGTAATATGACCCAAAAATTGCGTCAAAATAGACAATGTCATCAGCTCATATTTGGAAAATACTTCCTTCGGCTTGCCACAAGGAAGTATTTTATCAAGTACCTTATTTTTAATATATATTAATGAACTATGCAACCTCCATCTAGATCACGGAAAAATGATATCCTATGCTGATGACACTGCTCTACTTTTCTCAGCTGGTACGGAATCAAAAGTGCATGAACTTGCACAACGCGGCTTCAATACTGTAAACAAATGGCTCCAAGTTCACCTACTAACCCTTAATGCTGTTATAACAAAATGTTTAAAATTTACTATGCGGAAATCATAGTCAGCACCAATGACTAACCCACAAATATATTTTTGCACATCAATGCAATTGTCCTGTAAACTATAACTTGTGTAACTGCCCTGTCATCTCATTTAGTAATAATATTAATATTAAGTACCTTGGCGTTATAATAGATGAAACTCTCTCGTTCAAAAAACATGTTGAAACTTTATGTAAAAGAATACGAAAATTAATATTTGTTTTTAAGAAGTTACGTTGTATTGCAGATTCAAAGCTATGCAAGTATACCTTGCTTTATGTCAGTCAATTATTACTTACTTTTTACTTACTTATATTACTGTTACGCCGAGGCTGTTAAACAATGAGTAATAATCGTAACTTCTCGAACGCTTTTGTCTTGCTGCGTTATTGTTGTTATTGTCTGCGGTTGCGCACAATGGAGTGGCCATTGTGTCGAGGGACCGACCCTTTTCCTGGAACGATCGAGATTCTTCTCGAACAATCGAAATGTGTACGATATAAATAGGCCGGAGAGATGGCCGGACAGTCAGTCTCAGTTAGTGAGTCAGTCTCAGCGAGGCCCTGGAGGACTGACGTGGGAAGGGTCTCGCGTGAACAGTAGTTGCTCCCGAGTCAGTCTGGATTAAGCTATACGTGAGAACATTTCGGTGACTTTAAGTGGTGCACCAGTGGTGTGAATTAGTGTGTTGTGATACGTGTGACCAAGTTCGTGTATTCATCGTCATCGTGTTGAATAAAAGTGTTATTTTGGCTAAACCGATTCCCATTATTTTATCCCGAACCCTCAGCTCGTAACATTACTTGACATCTTGGTGAACTTATAAAAAAGTCAAATAAATCACCAATCATTATTAAAAATACCGGATTGATACATCGGTATTATAAACACAATGTTTCGATTCTAATTCATCTACCAAAATAAATTTCATTGAATTAATGATGATAAGTTTATTATTTTAAATCTAGTTTCCCAATCTATTTTTGTCATAATATTAACAGTCATTGCTCATAATTTTTCTTTTTCTTGAATATTGAGAAGACCTAAAATAGCATGTTGCAAAGTCTCTGTTCGGAGTGAATCGTATTCAAGTAATTATCTTCTTTCAAAGTATAGATGATAAAAAAGCTATTAATACTATTTAGAAACTCCACCTTTAATAAATAAAATTAACACCTACTACTTGTGAAGTTAGAATTATTCTCAGCGCTCAGTAGAGCGTGTATCCGACACTTGTCAAGGGTGTCAAATCTCCAATCCGAAGTTAGGGAATGATAAATGACGCATAAATAAATCAGATCCACTAAAAACTTCGCTAATGGCGCAAAAATTGTGCGAACGCTTTATGATGATGACCAGTCTACATTTTTGTAAGACTAATATTTTTTGTAAATTTTAAAATACGTTCAAATCGCATTTAGTAACTAGGTAGTCCATTTTATTTTAGTCTTTGTTTGCGTAGTAAGGGTTGAAAGCTAGGTGGGGTAATCCTTTCAAATGATAATTGTTAATAATGTTTATGAAACGGAATATCTATTGCAAAATACTTTTTATTTAAGACATAACTTATGTTTGGAGTCACAGAGTAGGTAAAATCAGAATATTCTGTAGGTTCCTATCATAAATATTCTGATTTTAAGTTTTAAAACTAAAATACAGTTGAATGAACCTTGGTGACCAGTTTTTTTGCTGCCAAAAATCCGGTTTCCCTGTCTCTTAGATAAGAGGATGATTAATTTTGCCTCCTACGAACGAGTTCTTACTAACAAGAACTGAACAACAACAACAACCAGCATTTTTGGCCCACTTATCGGACACACACGTCTTAAATATATGTAGTATACAGGCACGACAGACCCTTTTTAAATTTACGCCAATTTGTAGAAACAAATGACATTATAAATTCATTACACATCTACAGTTTCCCAAATAGTTCCTAATTCGAAATTTAAATAAATATTTCATCGGTTGCTTTTCTTACTGGCTTATTCTAAATACATTCAGTGTAACCCACGTATTATCAAGGGCGGATCCAGGGGAAGAGGATCATGACTCCCCCCCCCCCTGGGCTGGGTCCAGGACCTAGGTGGACCACTAATTAAAATAGTTAAACATAACACATGACATTGACCACGACTATGTGCCCCCCCTCCCTGGCACTAAAGCTGGATCTGCTCTTGCGTATTGTATTTAGTAATTACATATGGCAAAGCAACATGGTCTCACACTGTGCGCCTATATTATCTTTCCTTTCAAATAAAAAATGAATTTTCCAAATCGGTTGATAAATGTCGGAGTTCTGAGTTCATACATAAAAAAAAGTAGCACTCTGGGAGCCGACAGAAGTGAAAACTTGAAAAACTTGGTTCGTAAATTGTTCGTGAGTTTTCAATGACCCTTATATTATAAATCCGAAAGTTTGGATGTTTGTTTGTTTGTTACTCAATCACGTCATAATGAATAAATAAATAAATAAATAAATATCGCTGGACATTTCACACAGCGCTATCTAGCCCCAAACTAAGCAGAGCTTGTACTATGGGAACCAGATAACTGATAGAATACTTATATACTTTTTTTTTAAATACATACATATAATAAATAGAAAAACACCCAGACACGGAACAAATATCTGTAGATCATGCAAACATTTGTTCCGCGGCGAGAATCGAACCCGCTACCTCCTGTATCTCAGCCGGCTATACGCGCACTGCGCCACGGAGGTCGTCTGAACCAATGGCTGAACCAATTATGATAATTTTTTTATATCGTTAGATTATGAACTGGATTGACACATAGGCACATTATAAACCATTGACAAACTACGCTGGCTGGTAGCTAGTATCTAATAAAACTACCCACAGTTGAGGTATACACAATGAATTGTAGTGAATGAATGAAGTGTTTTAGCGTTTTTTGAAAGAGACGCTGTGATCACAAGCTACGAGCAAATTACAAAAATACTATAGGACTTGCCTATGACTACATCCTTGTGGGATATCTTCACGGGTCTGCGTACAGAATAAGAGATCCGAAAAGGTCAATCATGGGAAATTAGATTAGTCGTGTGCTATAATAGTACATTATGATATAAGTGCTGTAAGTTGAAAATTACAGCCGAGGCGATATTGCTATGATATGAGGCTACAAGAAAGCAGAGGCTGTAATTATCAAAGGGCACGTATGTCATACGACGTTTTATAACATATTTGCGAGGAAATAAATAAAACTCTGACTTTCTTAAACGAATAAATCTTTAATCACTTGTTAAAGCAGTTATAAAAATTTGAACAATTTGTAAAATTGATCATTACGTTGCCAGTTGGCATTGTAATGTTGTCAATTTGACCACTTTTCTGACATAAAAACTCTTTGCATTAAAATTTGTTTAAAATTGATTTAAAAAAGTACCGTTTGTTTTAGACGGAGGATCTTGATAAACCTTACGTTTTACCTTATTAAAAAGAAACTCGTGCGTTTTACATTACAATAACGCACAAGTACGTAATGACATACATTACGATATTGAAATTGGTGGAGTAAGAGACCCTTTACGAGCAAATGTGTTATAAAATTATGATTTTTATTTTATGTATGTAAAAATTTATATTGACGTTGCTGTCATTATTTTATGTGTTCCCGTTGTCTACGTTTCTCTCTTTCGAGTGGACTAGATGTTTTTTAACCTGTAAAGAATCACGCCCATATATTTTTGTATGTTTGTGGTGCCTGATAAATTAAAGTACCTACCTATAAAGTTCTAAACAAAATCTCTCAAAAAAAAGTGTAACATGCAGAAGCAGGCATAACATGTTTTACATATTCTGAGTTTTACATAGTTTTTGTCTATTTTCTAAGGAATCGGAAATATGAAGAATTTAAGATTTGCATTGAAGAAGACAGAAATGATTTGGATCAGGCCCAAGCAAATGATTGATAGATAATTCTAGAGCTGAGAACATTTTATACGCTTGCACTAGAAAAAAGATGTATAATTAATTAAGTAAGGTAAGAAGTTAGTTCTTTTGTTATAAAACAACATTGAAATTCATTAAATTCATTTTTCAGTAGGTACATCCAGACTATAATGTAGTGAGTGTGTTTTCTATAACATCAAAACATGATTTTGCGTAGCCCCTGTTGATAAACGTCGTTGATGCTGGGTTAAGTCCTCCTATTCATAACCTAAGCCATTCTCTCCGATCTGCTTCGCACGACTCTGCTCCATAGTTTCCCAGCCACGGTGACAGTATTATTCGACCACTCGTATAATATTTAAAAAACAAGAAAAGAACAGATATACCTACTAACATTTAATAATTAATTGAACTGTGGTTCTTCGCTTAACAGTAACTAACCAACTTCGTTGTGTCCGTTTCGTACTCTCTGTGTGTGATCTTAAGTGAATTTTCAAGTTGCTGTCTTGGACACCAATCTAATCTCCAATCCTTTAGATCAGTGTTTTTCAACCTGTGGGTCGCGACCACCAGGAGGGTCGCCAAGCCTTATACGGAGGGTCACAATCACAAGCCTGGTGAACGTAAAAAGTAAGGGTTGTAGGCAAGCCCGCTGTAAGTGGGCGTGCAAGCCGTGCACTGCACGCGGGCGTCACACCCTGGACTTGCAGGTGGCAAATCGAGATAGATCACATAATATTCATCATCGTCATAATACCTACACCACCTCCGACCGGCGCATAATTACTATTTTATTTTAGATTATTCTCTCTTTGTGCAACCCAACGTCTCTCATAATATGTATGTCTCTAGTTTCTCAAACGAAAACTTAATTTTCTATCATTATCTTTTTCAATGTATTTTGCTCTTTGAGCGCCCTAAATTTATTAGAAGTTTAGAATGCTGAAAACTGGCGTTGCCTTTACAGGCGAATTTAACATTAAAAACCTAGAAATAAAAACCTAACCATGATCCTAATTTACTAATAATTATTCTAAGTTGATTGAATTAAATATGTGAATATAATAACAGTAAAAAAAACATCCATCATTATCGCGGCTTGCTCCGCTCACCGATAGTCTTACTTCAGTTTCCTGTTCTCGTTAGCGTTTATAAAACTTTTTTTGCTATAAAACTAGTTTTTGAAATTCCCCCTAGGTCGATAAGCAGTAAATCAGCAGTGATTGACATAGAGCATAGTATGTGTTTCTAAGTTGTTCTTTGTTTGCTGCGTGTTTTATATTTATAAAGACGGCAATTAGTTTCCTGGTTCGAGCAGTAAGCAAATTAACCTGGGGTTCATATGACAAGCGCGAGTCAATTGTAACACCTAGGTTGTAACGGACGATCAAAGACGGGGAAGGATCGAATCTAGATTTGAAATGTATTAGGTAGTTATAAGATCGAATCAGATTCAAATGTTAACAGGTAGCTAAGATTGTAACAGTTTAAACTTGTAAAGGTCAAAAGAGTGAGATAGCTACATGTAAGTCCCCGTCTAACTTTGCTGGAAACTTCGATGTATTAAGAATTGTCTAACATGATTTGTGAAAGCGTGAATTACGATCCCCGCACCATGGCTAGGGCGAGGAGTAGTTTTGTATAAAGATAGACCGTTTTCAAGCAGAAATTTGTGATCATTCAAGAACGCGATTTATACCTTGTAAACTAGCAACTAAGAAGAAAAATAAATACAGTCCACTTTTGCACCGAGTCTATCAATGAAGCCTGGGTAGGACCTCTACAAGTTTTGGTCCTCCGACCCGGATAAGCCGTTCCTGAGACGACCGGACCAGTTGTTCCTGCGGAGCCGACAAGACCCGCTCCACTGGATTTCAAGAAACAGTTACATCGTATAACCACTGAAGAAACGGCGCGGGCTTGAAGATCACCCAACGGTGCGACGAGCATCGTTGTCAAGACCGGCGCAAGGGCACGGGGTGCCTGAAGATCACCCAACGGTGCGACGTGCGACGTTGTCAAGACCGGCGCAAGGGCACGGGGTGCCTGAAGATAAGCCCGCGTCCGTTGAAGACAACCGAACGAGGACGTCACCCGAAGAGTGAAGACCCCCCACCCCCTTACGTGGCTGGTCCACGGCCCGTTTATTCCGGCCACCTAACGGTGCCAAACGGTCGGAATAGCGGGTAAACGCCTTAGGGCGGTTTTAGTGTTAGTGTTAGGGACCGCTAGGTAGGTAGGGGCATCAAGTGCTGAAGAAGATGACCACCAGGAGCCCACCAGTGACGAGGGGGAAGAAGGCTGCACTTCGCGTCTACGAAGACTACCCCGCGTCCCCGTCCGAACCCGCGCTTCCGAATGCTCCCGTTGAGCCGCGACCCGCCGAAGCGGGACCCTCCTCCGCTCGCGTAGCGTCAGAGACGACCGCGCCCGCGCCCGCGACCGAGGTAGCACCGCGAGTGACCGCACACGCCGAGCCCGAACGCCGGCGTGCCCCGTCCGTCCGCTCGCAACGCTCCAGCGCCAGCGCGATAGCAAGGATACGGCAAATTGAATTTGAAGCTGAAGAACGACTTGCCGAGATTAAGAGGCAAGAGCTCCATATTCAAGCGGAACTTATAAGGAAGAGGTTGATTGCCGAAGTCGCTACAATACGGGAAGAAGATGAACAAGAAAGCATCCAGGGCACGGGTGCACGGAACGGAGCCCTAGACACAGAACACAGAATAGAGGACTGGCTCCAACGCCATCATAAACGGGGGGAGCCAGAACAAGTGACGGATCAGGATACCAGGTATCTCTCATCGACCACGAGAGAACAGAATACGGAGCGGTATCCTCCGATTACGAACAATCGGGTCACTTTTGAACCACGAACACTGCGAGACAGATCACTCACGCCGGACCGAACGCGAGACAGAGGGATTGATCGGTTAACGGAAGCCATAGAGAAGATGGCTCACCGTAGACCACCTCCGAGACAGACGTACGACCTACCTGTATTCGGAGGTGCTGCGGGGGATTGGCTACCGTTCAAGGCAGCCATGAAGGAATCGACGACCATCCACAAGATCTCATCGGCTGAGAATCTAGCGAGGCTTAGAACATGCCTGAAAGGCGAAGCCCGTCAAGCAGTGTCGGCTTTGTTATACACTGCAACCGAACCGGCAGTTATAATGAAGACTTTGGAGCAATGCTACGGTCGCCCAGAGATGATTATAGATAACGCGTTAGAAGAGATTAAGAAGCTACCGCGACTGGGCGCGACCGCAGGCGAATTGAACGCTTTCGCCATCAAACTACAGAACGTAGTAACCGCCATCTCTTGTATGGACCAACGCGGCTACCTGCAGAACCCGATGTTTGCGCGACAGGTAGCCGAGAAGTTGACACCGCACATCCGATCAAAATGGTGCGACTATGCAGAGGAATTTGGCAGCCGAAATGAACCAGAAATATTGACGCTGTCCCAGTTCCTGATGAGAGAGGCAGATCGCGCAATGCGATACGCGTATACAGCTACGCCTTCGCAGAGCACCTCAAAGGCCCGACCTACAGAGCAGCGACCCAGGGTGAACGAACGAAATCGTGGGTCGGTGTACGCTACACAGAACGCGGCATCGGAGAAGGAAGCCTCAACGAGTAAGAACGCAGCAACGGACAAGAACGAGTGCCGTTGCTGCGGGGGTGACCATAGAACCGTCGAGTGTAGAAAGCTCACGGCGATGCCAGTAGACAAGAGATGGGAATGGGCCAAAGAGACAGGCATATGTTTTCGCTGTCTGAGCAGCAAACATAGACGCTTTATGTGCAAAAGCAAGCGATGCGGAGTGGGTGAATGCACACGTCCGCATCACGCACTGTTACATGCGCCGAAAATAAGGAACGAGGGTGCCAGTGAGCAGGGCCAGACCGAAGAATCAGCCATCACTGCATCTGCGCATGTAACAGCAAGGAATCAAGTCCTACTGAAGGTGTATCCAGTCGTGATTAAGGGCAGTAACGGCATGGAAATGAATACGTATGCGTTACTGGACGAAGGATCAACGATAACTCTGATCGATGAAGAGATCGCCGCGATGATCGGAACGGAAGGCCCGACAAAAGCCTTGAACATCGTGGGGGCTACGACTAGTCAGAGGGAACCCGAGAGCCGGGTAGTGGATATCGTGATCCGAGGACACAAGTCGGACTCACATCGGATCACAGCGCGCACTGTGAAGAACCTGACCTTAGGAAATCAACTCGTCAGTACCGATGTGTTAAAATACGCGCACTTAAGGAAACTCCGTCCAGAAGCCGTGTGCTATGCGTCAGCGAAGCCACGCATACTCATCGGGGCCGACAACTGGCATCTTATTGTGACGAGGAAGCTTCTGACAGGGAAGAGAACCCAGTCAGCTGCATCACTAACGCAGCTGGGATGGGTTATCCATGGATCAATCCCCAGGAGCACAATAAGACAGCAGGAGACGGTACTACACGTCCATACGTGCCAAGGTGTCCAGAACGGACATACTTTGAACGACCAAGACGAGGAATTAAGCAAGCTCGTGAAAGCACACTTTGTGATAGATGCTTTGGGCGTTTCAATTAAAAGAAAGCCAAACGCGAAGGATGAGCGGGCTCAAAGCATTTTCGACAGAACAGCGAGACGAGTAAACGGTCGTTTTGAAGTGGGACTACCTTGGGCCAGCGATGAGGTGAAGATGCCGCCCAGCTACGACATGGCCATACGACGCTTACATGGGATCGAACGTAAGATGGACAGATCGCCGGAGTTTAGAAGTGCATACACCGCGCAAGTGGAGAAGCTGCTAGAAAAGGGATATGCAGAAAAAAGCGAGGAGGAACAGAGTCAGAACGAACGTCTCTGGTTTCTCCCTCACTTCGCGGTGACAAACCCCAACAAGCCGGGGAAGTTTAGAATGGTTTTCGATGCAGCCGCGCGCGCTAATGGAACATGTCTCAACGACGCGCTGCTGGACGGACCAGATCTATTACAGACATTACATGGCGTCTTGTTTCGCTTCAGAACGAAGCCGATCGCGGTCACTGTGGACATTCGGGACATGTTCCTGAGGGTGACCATACGACAAGAGGACCGTACAGCCCAACACTTTCTATGGCGCGGCGACAACCGAACAGATCCACCGCAGAAGTACACGATGAAGTCCATGATATTCGGAGCGAGAAGTTCTCCATTTCTGGCTCATAGCGTCAGGAACAGGAACGCGAAAGATCACGAGCGGACACACCCGCTAGCGTTTGACGCTATAACTCGGAACCACTACATGGACGACTGGGTGGACAGCTTTGAAACGGAAGAGATAGCCGCCAGAGCTATAGCACAAGTGCAAGAGGTGCATCAACAAGCGGGTTTTGAACTTGCAAGCTGGAGCGCAAACCGTGAAGGCTTACTGGATAGTATTACCCCGGAGAACCGAGCGCATGCACCAAAAGAGCTAGCGGCCAATGCGCATGTATATGGAAATCATAAGGCTGAGCGGTAGGATCAACGCCGCTACAGTACCGGATCACCTGAAGGATCCACCCATTCTGGACGGAGCGCACCGCTTATCACGTCTATTGATCAGGCGGGAACATGAGAAGAATAAGCACGCGGGCAGAGAACAGATCGTGAATAATCTGCGCCAGCGATTTTGGATACTGCGGTTGCGTCCGGCGGTCAGAACGGTTCTGAACGATTGTACGCTGTGTAAGATAAGGAGAGCGAACCCAAAGAAGCCAGTAAAGGGTGACTTGCCGAGGATGCGCCTAGATATGAACACGAGGCCGTTCACTAACTGCGGCATCGATTGTTTCGGCCCTATGTGGGTGGCGATCGGGCGGCGCCGTGAGAAGCGATGGGGTATGCTTTTTACGTGTCTAGTAACGAGAGCTATACACGTGGAGCTTATAGCGAGTCTCAGCACCGACTCGGCTATTATGGCTATCAGGCGAATGGCTGCCCGACGGGGGACTCCTAGTGCAATCGTATCAGACAATGGAACAAACTTCCACGGATCAGAAGTGGAATTAAAAAAGGCGTACGAAGAGTGGCTCCCAGGCCTAAAAGAGTACGCACTCAAACAGCGGATCGAGTGGCGGTACATCGACCCTGGTGCACCAAACCAGGGGGGAGCCTGGGAGCGAATGATAAAAACGGTGAAGAGAGCCCTAGCCATCACTTTAAATGAACGTGCCCCGCGAGAGGAGATATTGAATACGCTAATGACAGAAATCGAGCACACCGTAAACTCGCGGCCTTTAACGCATGTACCCGTGGACCCAGAGGAAAAGGAAGCTTTAACGCCGAACCACTTTTTATTGGGGACGGCAGTAGGTTTGCCATATGTGGGAGACTGCGACGTAGCCGACAGAAGGACGTGGCGCGCCGCACAAGCTCTGGCAAACTCCTTTTGGAAGCGCTGGATCGACGAGTACTTGCCTACGTTGGCGCCGCGAGGCGACGTCAGAAGACAGCAAGAGAACGTCAGAGAAGGGGACGTCGTCATAATCGCGGACGGTTTGCTACCTCGGAACGTATGGCCGCGGGGCCAGATCGAGCGCGTGATTACGGGTCCGGACGGAGTAGTTCGGAGCGCTGAGGTGCGGACGCGGGGAGGCGTTTTCCGGAGGCCAGTGAGAAGGTTGATCGTCCTCCCGAATGAATAAGAAGGCTGCGAGGATCTGCGCCGGGGGGAGACTGTAACGGACGATCAAAGACGGGGAAGGATCGAATCTAGATTTGAAATGTATTAGGTAGTTATAAGATCGAATCAGATTCAAATGTTAACAGGTAGCTAAGATTGTAACAGTTTAAACTTGTAAAGGTCAAAAGAGTGAGATAGCTACATGTAAGTCCCCGTCTAACTTTGCTGGAAACTTCGATGTATTAAGAATTGTATAACATGATTTGTGAAAGCGTGAATTACGATCCCCGCACCATGGCTAGGGCGAGGAGTAGTTTTGTATAAAGATAGACCGTTTTCAAGCAGAAATTTGTGATCATTCAAGAACGCGATTTATACCTTGTAAACTAGCAACTAAGAAGAAAAATAAATACAGTCCACTTTTGCACCGAGTCTATCAATGAAGCCTGGGTAGGACCTCTACATAGGTATTTGATGTTGTTACAGCTTTCGAGTGTCGGACAATCACAAACGGAGCGACAAGCGGAAGATAGGCACAGTATAGTGTGGGCTCTTATGAAGTGGTTTGCTACATTTGGTAGTCCTGGTTTACGCAGGGAGAAGGCTAGGTATTTTGTTTTAGTAGCGTTAAGAGTAAGGATGTTATGGTATAGACACGTAGAGACTAGGTCAAACTTAGATTGGGCATGTGTGTAGACCTTTTCCCAACTCTCTCCCTGGAACAGTGAAACTGTATCGTCAGCAACAACTAGTAGCTTGCCATCCACCATTTCAAGTTCACATAGCTGATTCATGTATGCTAGGAAGAGAGTTGGACCAAGGATAGCATATTCGCAGCGTCCTTCCAGTTGGGCAGTACGTTGGTGCACCACGTCTCGAAGTCTACAGCGGGCGAGGCCTCCTTGGAAGGGGCCACTACGGTGACTTTCTTCTTCGTCTTGGGCTCAGAGACCTTAGGATTTGTGCTTTCGGTTATTTTTGATTCGTATTTCGCGGTGAGAGTACCAGGCGCCGACGAGTCCCAGAAACCACCTGGAAACGACAAAAGACATCATAATTATACATAGCAGCATTATATGCATTATAAAATCATTATATATGCTTCATATATGATAGCATATAAAATAATGCATTATTAAAGGAGCGACAATGCCTAAAAATTATAACATCCCTCTTTTAAGATGATTTGCATGATGCCGTATATATAGTGTTATATCGTTGTATGCGAACTCTATGAAACTTAGTAGGTAACTAGTAAGTTAGTGCTCAACTCTAGTATGACTAAATGATCCAATTAAGTCAGGGGTTGTAGATCTTATTCCCCCCAACATATAATTTATAATTAGCATGTTGTGTGTTCTTCTCTATTTTGGGCTATTGTGGACGAATCCTGTAAATGGACATCAATTTCGTCCCTCCATCTTCGCCGCGGTCTGCCACGACGTCGTTTCCCGTTTAGAGGCGTCCACTCTGTGGTGGCTTTAGCCCAAACCGCATCCGACACGCGGCAGACGGAGAAGAGACGCTTTTACCCCGAAGTGGGACACTACACGCTCTTAATAATAATGAATAATGCTGGACATTTCACATAGCGCCATCTAGCCCCAAACTAAGCAAAGCTTGTACTATGGGAACCAAATAGCTGAAAGAATACTTATATACTCTTTTTTTGTAAATACATACTTATAATATATACCAGAACAAATATCTGTAGATCATACAAACATTTGTTCCGCGACGGGAATCGAACCCGCTACCTCCTGCGTCTCAGCCGGCTATTCGCCCACTGCGCCACGGAGGTTGTCGTATTATTTATTATTTTCACAATAATAATATTGTGTGTTGCTTTACCTCCATTAGTGGCAGTCCATGGAGCGACGTTGACTGGGGGCGGTGTGGGTTGAGCCTCTTCGCGGGTGGCGGCGGCTATAGCAGCGGCTTGCTTTCGGGCCTCCGCCTAAACAAACAAACGAACAACGCTTTTAAAGGGGAATAAAAGCTAATGACATAGTCCTTGAATCGCCATATTTTTTTTTCAATATCGCGTTGCTCTATGAAACTCGTTTATTTGGATTAGGGATATACAATCTGTTTTGTTATGTATGACATTAATTTAAAACTCACAGCCAAAATCGTATTAACTGATTTTAGAGGTGGGTTTAATACCGGTAGCTTGAGTATGTACCCAGGATCATACAAACTCATACTTAGGCACCCACATAACACAACACCCAACAATCACACACACACACTTACCCTGACTCACACAAACATACTCACACACTCGGATCATAACACCGACATAATTCATGTTCCTATTATTGCAAAAATCAAATATTATACAGCACAATTGTATTTTAATTTATATTAATACACTTCTAATGCATATACACATATACATAACAATAATTGGTCTTATTTATATAAAATTAATGTATTGTTATTTTTATTCCATTTCATAATAAGCAGGGGGAGCACAGCTGCCTATCACACAGGCTTTTCAGTCTAGTTTAGGCAACTGAGGCTCATACATAATTGTTGTCACATAATAATCATCTTAATTTTTGTTACATGTACCTACCTAATAATTATGTATTGAATTTTGTACTAAAAAAAACAGTAGTCGATACATTTCGAATAAACAATTTTTAACTTAAATAAGCGACGTCTTTTCGACGACGCCAATTAGTCAGTTTAACAGATACTTACTTACATTTTATACAGGCTGTTTCATTGATATTTTAGAACATGGTTGTTTGAAAATTTAAAAGAGCATCGAACCTCATTGGCATACCTACCGTACGTCATTTTGAAAAAAGCTTGATTTGGCGGCCAGTGATGAAAAATGTCAATCGACAGAGAAAGCGATTACAAACATAAAGTATTTAGTGATGAAATCCCGTAAGGCGTATACTTTCTTAGATATTTGGGTTTGAAAATGTAAATAATTACATGACAATATTTTTATTTTTTGAATTTTGTGGATCATAAATGACAAATATATGCTACTGAGTATTCGATTTCATCGATAAAAACAGGTAGGTATTTGAAATAATTTTATTAAACAAATAACAATATACAGGGTGTCCCAAAAAATAGTGTCAAGCGAAAGTCCACAGATAGAACACCCTTGGTGTACCCGAATCACCCCCATTTATGCTCCGCGATTTTTTGTAGTTTTGGAGTTATGAATTTTTTTCCGAATAATTGAAAATTTTCGGCTTGAACGAATTAAAAAATTTTTTTCAAAAAAATGTAGTAATTTTCTTGAGATTTTGTTTTGCTACTGAATTTTTATGAGTTGTTCTTTTATACATAAAATAATCAGCTACGTGACTTTGATAAAAACTATGAAAATACTGGTGTAAATTCAAAAAATTACATTCGGTGAATTAATGCTTGAATTTTCCAGGCTCTCAGCTTTCATAATCATTAAAAAAGTAGTACTTAATGGGCTACTTTGGCGAAAATCGGCCTTCAAAGACGACGAGGTGGAAAATTCTTAAAATTAGCTATCTGATTAGAAAATAGATTTTGGCCATTTTATCAGTCCTAAGCTTAATTAGTTTGTTAACTAACCAAAAATGACTGCAAGGAAGCTTGTTAGAGCTTTTTTTTTTCAATGTTTAATTTAAGTTTTATTAATTTTGCGCGATGTGTTCTCACCCATGATCCGGATTGTAAACGTGGGCGCAAATCTTTTACCTGTAATAACAATAGGCCGATAAGAGACCGAATTATCGCTATGTCTGTATCTCTCCTAGGTGACAACAGAGCAGCGCGTGTTAGATTATAATGTTAAGGTGAATCGTTAGCAACTCAAGTTTTTAAGAAGACATTACAATAGAATATTTAAGTACAACAGGTATGAAATAAATAGTTAAGATAGAAACTAAGCCTAGAACAATAAACGAGAATTGTATTTTTAGCTAGAAATGGTACAAAGACATTGTAAAAGATTAGGTTGTTTGAATTTCCACCCGCGGCTGATCACAGAGCTTTACAGGATAAAGATAAGTAGAACTTCTCCGAAGCGCATAACGGAGCCGGTAAGTGAAAACAATAGAAATATTTCTTGAAACTCATTCTCGAAATAATATAAACTGGCACCGGCAAGCGAGACTATAGATAAACCAAGCTCTCTGATTGGCCCGGGACCGTTTGGGGTGCGCGGGGAACCGACGCCTAAAAAGTGAAATCTGTCGGCTGGCCAGACCACTTTTTGGGGGACCTGCGAACTAGAAGGATATCCTAAGGTATGTTGTTGTAAAAATAGATATATCTACTAAGAGTTATTCACGTAGTGTTTCAGGCTAATTTACTCATTGATTATATTTTATTCAACTATGTGAATCGATGATAAAGTAGTGTGTTTGTTGTAACTGAAATTTGGGGATACTTCCCTAAGAGTTATTCACGTACTGTTTCAGGCTATTTTACTCATTGATTATATTTTATTCAACTATGTGAATCGATGATGATGTAGTGTGTATGTTGTAACTGAAATTAGGGGATACTTCCCTATTTAATACCTTTCTGCTAAGCATTTGATTAAATAAAATTAATTGTTGAAGTTTTATGTTTTATTTCATACTAAATTGAGCGGGTAGGTAAGTCTAATCTAACACGCGCAACCGAAGCTTTATTATGTTTTTGTATTCAAAATGCATTCTCGGAATTTAGAATTTGAGTCCCAGTTGGGCCATGAGCATGATAAAGTGATGTGGAGGGGGTTGCGGCGCGAGGGTTGATTTATTGTGTTCTGCTGGGCCAGTCGTTTGCCTGCCTTTGCGCCTTACGATACACACTCCGTACTATACGCTTAATTTATTATTATTTGATGAACTTTGCTTTCTTTACAGCTGGACTTATTTCGATGAAATTTGGTATATAGATGGATTATTACCATAAGTTACTTTTCTTGACAAACTAATTTGCAGTGACAAACGTAGTTAAGAATTGACCATTGAGAATTTCCTGTGTGTACAACATCTACATCCGGAACAAATATTTAAAATATAAGTTACTGGATGGATTTAAAAGTAGAGGTAGTGCCAAAGAGATGGACCTTCACCATAATTTCAGCCATAGCTGAACATGAGAGCCCCCATAGATTTCCAGTGTGTCAGATCTTGTGCGGCCAGCACCCAATCGCTCCCAGCGACTTTTATCAGGTCGTCTTTCCAAAATAAAGAAAGAATAAAGAGATGGATGATATGAGTAAGACAGGAGTGCTGAGATATAACTGGCTGATAGAATCATGTTAACTCCATGTAATATGGGAAACAGGCAGGATAAGGGCACAATTATCTCATATCCGCAGCCTCTTGCGACTCAGCTGCTGGAAGAGGAATATATGTTGAGTCCTAATGAGTTGAGGAATGATGCCCCCCCCCCCCCCACCCCCATCCTTACCCGGTACCACAGAGGAAGTTGTTACCTGTTCTCTCTGCGCAGCCGCGGCTTGCTGCTGCGCGACCACTTGCATCATCTGCTGTTGTTCCTTCATCTGCTCGAGCTTCTTCTCTCTCTCTCGAGACGCTGTATATCTGAGAGGGCGAGTCCGTCACGGCCGGACGACTGCGCCGACCACGGAGCCTTCTTAGGCGCTTGCTCGATCTGCATTTGTGACTGCTGCCGTTCAGTTTGGCCAATTTCCTGCATTCAGAAAACAAATGATACTTTGATATAAAAATCTCGATATTTTATATTCTAAATGTTATTTTATTTTCTATGTAACATAGATAAATACAATGAGGGGTTTTCACGGCCATGGTTTAAAACTGCTAGCAAATGGCGCTGCTCTGTCATAACCTGATAATAAAGGCAAGTGAATTGTCAATGTCAATTGTCGTGTCAACATAATTTTCCGAGGACCTTGAAAAAAAATATACCGCCAGAGTGACAGTGTTTTAGACAAATTTTGAATTGTGCCTTTTGTGACTTTGCCAGTTCGGCATATAAATCATCTGGTTTGGCAGCTTATCTCCAGACAGCGCCATCTATTACGCTGGTTGGAACTAGATTTTTTTAACTGAAAATGGAAAACTTTTCAGAGCTTGTGGCTTGTGTCAAGGTATTTTTCATGTTATATCGATTACTAAAGTTCAGACAAGCTTCAAGGCGATTAACGTACCAAATATCTTGAAAGAAAATTCAAAATTCTGCATTATTAAATTTAGTAAAATGATTCGTATCCCGTACAGCAAAACATCAGGAACAACATCGGGAAGGCCTATGTTCAGCAGTGGAGGTCCTGTGGTGACAGGGCGTGTGTTTTTGTAAGTCTACGTGTAGATCCAGTAATATGCATACCAATTGCTGACTCCTTGTGACAAGTTTTGAAGCACGATTCTTCTCTGCCTCGATCAACGCTTTTTTTTCCTCATCTTTCTTCCTCTTTCTCCTTCTTCTTATTGTCTTTCTTCTCAGTACCCTTCACAATAGTGAAGCCATCCTTCAGCCTTTCCTATAACAGATAAATCGTCCTCAATAAATGCGAGCAAAATAGCTCTTTTCTCTATTAGACTTTTACAGCGGACAGTATTGAGTTTGAATTTAGAACATTAATTTTCTGATGAGTCGTGCGCGATGCGATCAAATCGAACGCCAATTATTGTAATATTGTATGAATAAAGTTACTGGCCGGTGAGAGGGAAGGGCGGCGCACGATGCGCCGATAAAAAGTAGAGTGTACTCGTACAACTCGGCCACTAAATATTTTTATCCTCGGCCAACGTACTTTGAATCCTTCGATGCACTCCTGATTCTACACTAGAATCTTTTGTTCCAATCTGGATTCAAAATAGCACCCTCGCCATAATAATATTATTTTGCTTCTATAAGATACAATCTAATTTTATACCCTGGACAAGAAAATCTTAAGTGTAGAAGTGAATAGCGAGTGACGTCTCGCGCAGAAACAAGCGCCGTCCCGCGCCCGTGCAACGCAACCTGTAAATGATTTATCAAGCCACCGCGGACGCGAACTAACGTTCATTTTTATAACGCGCCGCGCCATCTAACTGTACTAAACCGTTACAAGAAAATAAGTATTTCTAGTACAAGATAAAAGGATCTAGTAATTTGATTTGTGAAGCAGTTACTTGTATTTTGATATAATAAAGTTGGGTGCGGGCGGCACAACATCGGTCACTCTGGAAATATATGGGGGATATGTTAAATGGATAATGTAATAACTTTAACAATACCTAGTTCATAAGTACTTTTGTGACAGACAAATGTCTTTATTATTAACTAGCTGACCCGTTTGCGGCTTCGCATGCGTGGTTTGTCAGAATAAACATTACCCTCCTTCTGCGCAGTCGTGTAAAAAGTAGCCTACATCCCAATCCCGGTTATAACCTATTTATATATCAAATTTCACCGAAATCTGTTCATTCGTGAAAACGTAACAGACAGAAAGAGAGACAGAGTTACTTTCGAACTTATATTATTAGTACGGATAAAAATAATGCTTGTTGTTGCTACGAACCTTCTTTTCTTTTTCCAGGTCTTTCTTGTTTGGTTTGTCATCTTTCTTGTTTTTAATCTTTTTAAGCTTTGGGATGGCTCATCGGATCGTTTCTGCAAACATAACTTTTCCCTTCAAGTTATACTGATTAGATGCCCGGTAGTGCTACAGTTGATTAAAATAGAAATGGGGTTCATAGAATCTTCTTCTTCGTGTCAATGGTAAATCTAAACAATTTTAGAATAGTAATTTGCCACTTCAATAGCGTTGGGCGTGGCTATGTTGAGGTCATCCCTTGTGCAGGTGGTAGGGCACAAGCGACAGGCATCAGATAAGATGTGGACTGAATGGGTGCTCCGCAGTCACATTCAGTCCGGGACGAGTCTCGTATACCCCACATACAGGATTTGTCTGCAAGGGCCAATTTGGGTCCGGAGTCTGTTAATTGATTTCCAGACTGGCCAAGATAGATCATAGAATGAAAACCATACTATATAGATTTGGTACAAGTTAACATAATATAGTTTTTTGGGTAGAAATTGTTCATTTGCACTTACAAATCCTTCCATTTGTCCGTCTTTAGCGATCACCCACACTATTTTTCGTAAGTTAGCAAAAAAATACTTTTACCTAACCAACGCTTTAAATAAGTATCTTTTTTTGCAGGACTACTGCTCTCGGATATTTGTGACGCACGGAAGACGCTATTTTACCCATTGCATTATCGGCAGTGTAGGACACAGGGTAGTACCTCGTGGATAATACTAGAACTGTGCAGTGTACGTTACCCTTTCGGGTTAGCACATATATTCCAAAGCACCTTGTATAGCACTAATAAGGGGTCGTCCTTTAATCACGTGAGGTTTTTGCGGCCACTTGTTTACCCCCTCATCCCTTGGTATACCTATACGTCGTGATGTTTTAGACTACCTCAACATCACCTATATTTTTTGTACGTGGTTGCACGAGGTTGTACGGAAAAAATACACGTGATTTCCCCCGCTCTCCTCCCTATAAAGATCAATCGTGATTTTATTCTAACCGCCCCCCCCCCCCTGTTCGAACCTCACGTGATTAAAGGACGTCTGCTTACAGGTAAATACAATAGCTATACAGGGTGGTCCAAAAGAGTGTGGTTCTGCCTATGAAAATGAATAAATGGTATTACGATATGTGAATGTCTACCTATCACCGGTCCAAACCAGAAACATTTTTATATTTTTTCCGTCATCATGCTAGGTGTAAGAAACTGTATTTTTTATATATACCGTAATTAGTTAGTGAAAATGAGCATTAACTATTCTACTCGGAAGGAACTGTATTCTTCGGACATGCTAAGGTTACGGTGCTTCAAGGACGGTAATAGAATGTATGGTAAACATGCTAGAAAATAGCATTTCATCAGTGATGTATGCATTCATGTCAAAGAGCATGTTTGTCAGCACCTGTTCGTCTGTATTTTCAAGCGGCAATGTTTCTTCTGGTCGCTTCTGTAATCTATTTATGACGTTATCGTAAAACCATAAGCCAAAATGGTGTGGGGGTCTTCACCAGTGAGACACTAAAGGATAAAAACAGTAACATAAATGATTACTAATTTTAAATTTTTTCAATGTTTTTCGTGGAAGTGTAAAAAGTTTTGAATGCTTTTGCCCACGTGTATTTAAGTATGCTAATTAGAATTAAGTTCGCCTGTCTATTATTATTATTTTAATGCAATAAAGAATTTTATAATCAAATCTATATTTTTACGGAATTTTCCACAATACGCTTAAGGTGTTTTTCCACTAGTGAGGCAAGACGAGAATTGAAATAACGCCATCTCATTTCCACCAAAAATTGCAAAGCTATCGCGAGTGTGACAGAGTACTCTATCAACGGAAACGTTAAAGCAACATGCGTTTTACACAACTTATCAATTTATGATGAGAATGAATACACACTCTGTGTATGCAGCAATACGGTTCAGTATTATGGTGTAATATTTCAATTCTCGTCACGCCCATCTTCACCAATACAGTCCGTTTCCACCTAAGTGCTAGGAGAGAATCCAATCCAATCCTCTCGTTGCCTCGACGGAATAGACTCACACATAACATGTACTAATACAGTCTGTATCTTCATATATATATTAGTTGTTCGTTATACATTAAGTAATAAAATACAGGACAGTGAAATAATTACCTCAGAAGTTGTCTTTTCTCCTTTACTCAGCATAGCTTCAGTAGTATCATCTTTTTTCTCATCATTGAGTTTCTTATTTTTCGTCTTCATAGCAACAGGATCTTTTTTAGCAGGTTTCATATCTGTCGTAGAGACTTGTTGTTTAGCGCTGACTTCAGGTATTGGCTCAGCTTTATTAACTTTTTCAGCTTGCTGTAAATATAAAATGGTTTAGAATGTTTACGAAGTTGTAAATAACTGTTAGATTTGATTGTTTGGATTAACGGCACACATTATTACAATAATGCAAGGAGTGTATCGCGTCCATATTACCAATGTGAACACCCCCTCAGTGAGAACCATATTTTGTGTCGTGTCGATAATTCATATTAAATTAGTTGACTTCCGAAAAAAAGCCTAAACACGTCAAAGTACTTATAATGTATATAAGTATTCTATTAGTTATCTGGATCCCATAGTACAGGCTTTTCTTAGTTTTGGGGTAAATAGCGCCGTGTGAAATACCCAGCATTTTTTATTTATTTAAAAAAATCTTGAATGTTTAATAGCGTAAATTGAAAATTTCATTTTATATTTTAATGGAAAAGTTTGTAATCCTCTTATAATGAATAGATTCTCTGAAGTAGTTATCTGAGAACTATACCGATACTAACCAGATTCTCCGTAGTAGCGGCGAGGCGAGGACGTTGGAGGGCGGGCAGGACGCCTGCAGCGGCGGCAAGGGCGAAAGACACGGGCGAGGCGGCGGCAGCGGCGGCAGTCTCAGCACGGCTCACGTGAATATCGCTCCCGATCAGCTTCTGCAGCTCCTCGAGATTCGGGGCAATGTTAGTGCCCACCGTGAACGCGTCTTCAGGATTCAACGCGTCCGATATAAAAGTGAGGTTTTGGGCAGATGGGTCGCCTTGTGAAGCCCTCATCTGAGCCAATATCTCGTCTTCCGTCTTCATCTCTTTGGATATCCCCTCCGGCAAAAGTGAATTGGACATGCCAGACTGCTATCAAAACATAATAAAATATATATGACATACTGCAAGAAATATATTATTCAAACGTATATTATAAATATAATAGACAAAAGTGTATATACCGTAAACAAAATTCGACATTTGAAGCTTTGTCGTCCCATTCGTTATTGCAATGTTCGCAGTTAAACGGTGTAAGGCGACACATGCACACGCGTACGCTTGCTCCAACGCTATAAAAATAAAAAATAATAAAAATTGTTTTTCAAGCCATTGACTCATAAATGAAATTACTAAAATCAAATTAAATTAAATTAAATCAAATCAAATTAAATAAAAATAAAATTATACAATAAAATTTAATTATAATTAAAATACCAACACACAGAGAGACATACACATATATACACACATACACGTACGCGGACACGAGGGACTATCAGTGACTGGGGCAACGTCCCTTATAAAGGGGTTGCATGGAGGCTTAACCAGTGCCCCAGAAACGAAGAGTCCCACCTGTCCACCAATGTGCTCAGAATGATGTTGGGGCTGCCACGCAGGCGTTTCAAGAGCGACGCACACCGCTTTCTTATAATAAGCGTGGAAGCCATCCGTGTGCGCCTCACCGAACATACCTGATGCACTGCAGAAACGTGGCAACCCCATCAGCACTCTGAACCCATTGTTATACTGTACGCGCAGCGCGTTGTACGCCCTTTGCGTATAAGCTACCCACAGGCTGCAGGTGTAAAGTTACTGAGAGTAGGCTTTAAAAAGCGCCACCTTTACCTCCCTGGAACTGCGACCAAACCTGCGAGACATCATATTACATCGGACGGCCAACGCCCTGCGCTCTCTCTCTCTCTATATCATCATTGTTCTCTAGGTCCTCGCTGACCCAGTGGCCCAGATACTTGAATCTAGTAACGCGCTCGAGAGTAGTTCCGTCTAGATTGATGGGTGGCACATTTTGATAACTTTTGGGGCCAGCCCTAAACACCATAAACTAACTCTTCCTAGCATTATATCTGAGCCCATGGGCCTCCGCATAGGACTCGCAAATTTTCAGCAGCCTACGTAGGGCTCCAATCGAAGGGCTCAGTAACACTATATCGTCGGCGTAGTTAATGTTATTTATACAGACCCCATCTATGTGACAGCCAACTTTGGTGCCACTGAGCTCCTCAATTAAACTGTTTATGTACAGATTGAAAAGACCCGGAGAAGAGACAACCCCCTGCCTCACCCCGCACTCCAACCTATACATATCCGAGTAGGAGTCCGCCCACTTCACTCTGTTGGTTTGGTGACTGTACCAGTAGCGAAATAGGGATGTCAACTCTCTTGGCAAGTCCGACTCAAGCGCCAGTTTCTCCCACAGTGAATTATATGACACTAGATCGAATGCCTTGGAAAGGTCCAAATAACAAGCGTACACTGGTGTTTTTCTAGCTGTATAGTACTTAACAGCTTGCTTGAGACATAAAATAGCACTCTCTGTTGATAAGCCTGAACGAAAGCCGTTCAGTTGAACGTTTATGCGTAGATGTCGATCAAGCAAGCTGTCCAGCACCCTAGCCACAATAGTAGCCAGCGATATAGACCTGTATTTGGACATGTCTGAAACATCGCCAGTTTTATTTTTCACTATGGGCACCACTGTTGTGTGCATTAGGTTGTCAGGTAGATATGAATGACTCAGACAAAGATTAAAAAGCAACGATAGCCCCCTCGGTAGATGGACCCCGGCGCACTGCAGGTGTTCGATGCTGAGATAGTTGTAACCTGCAGATTTACCACGAACCATCTTTTTAATTACGGTCCCAACATCTTTGGCAGAGAATCTGACCGTCAGTTGGTCAGTACGACACTCATCATCAACCACCGCATCAACACGGTGCTGTCATCAACAGTTATGAAAAGTTTGATAAATTGTGAAAGTAAAGACAAATAATATATAATAAAAACTTTTGTACTAAATCATTAACAAAGATAACAATATAAATATAAATAATTATGTTTCTCTACAAACAATACAATTTAACCGACATGATATACCTAACGCAATACACAAAACATAACTTGAAGACTGAGCTCAACTGATAATAAATCGCCATTTTGTTTTGTTATCCACAGGGTTTTAGTTTCTATAAAGAAAATCGACAACTGAGCGATAATGCTTGTCAAAAGTGTAACTTGGCTACGAATTTGAAAGTAATCGTTCGACGGTCGATTCGTTTGATGTAAATAGTTGTAAATAGTCAAAAAAAATACAAAAAACAAGGCTGGTTGTTTTTTTTAATGATCCTTTTACAAATACATAACAATACAGAAAATAAATTGCGTCTAAATTGTAACATTTTGAACGAATTGGAGCAATTTCAATCCCAAGCTTCTCTATCATCTAAATAATCCGATTTTTTATAGTAGGCTATTTTATAAACATTTTGTATAATCACGTTTTTAAATTTATTAATTGTCAATTTTTGTACATCCCTTGGGAATTTGTTATAAAAGCGTACACCTTGCCCTTTAAACGATTTACTAACTTTATGGAGTCTACAAGTGGCAACAGCGAGTTTATCTTTATTTCTAGTATTCAAATTATGATTATCGCAATTTTTCTTAAACAAATTAATATTCTTGTGAACATGCATCAAATTTCCATAGATGTATTGACAAAGGAATGTCATAACATTTATTTCTTTAAACTTATTGCGTAATGATTATCTGATGATGATCCATAGCATGTGTCAATTCCATACATTTTCAGACTTATCGACTAGCGACATCGTTAATCGATTGTAACTTGGCTAAGCCCTCTGATTTGTTGCCGATAAACACGTAGTGTTTCTGAAACACTTAATTTTTTTCTATTCATGCCTTAATTAACTGTTTTTATTTTAGTCCTCTGTATCCCATTGGACAAACACAAAGCTATATTAAATAATAACAAATATTAGCGAAACTATCTGCTAATTGAATGCAATTTTTATTCACACTCGTGAGATCTCAGTTTTGCCAAAGCACTTGTTTAACTTTATTTATAAGTTAATCAACTAGTAGTTTAATAGTCCTCCCACACAGCAGTTATACAACCTATTTTGAATTACGACATCAATTTAAAACACACATCCGGAATCGTATTAACTGATTTTAGATGGGTTTAATACCGGTAGCTTGAATATTTATTTATCCAATAAACGATAGGTACATTTGTAACGTGTATGATTTTACATCACGTTACACTCTTAAAATTAGCAAACATTTCACATTCCATACAAGCCTAACACCACATAACACGACATCTAGCGACATGGCGGCGCACTGACAAGACAACAAGATCTCATTCCAATACACTAATCCAAGCGTGTTTCTTGTCGTAGTTCGCCATGAGTACGGTAGAAAGCGTTGTACCACACTTTACATACTTTATTTATCAATATGAGTTTTTATTATCTGTATCTGAACATCTTACGAATTTATTTTAATAAATCTCTTTGCTTATTAAATTAAAGATATCATTGTTATTCTTGTAAAATAAAAACAAATAGAAATCATAAATAATATATTTACATAGTAAAGATATTAACAATATTTTGTTTTGACTGACGCATGGTGTTTCGTTTCTTTCTTAGGGCATCCCCAAATTATTTGTCGTGTCATTGAATCAAAGAACGATATTGTTTAAATCAACGGTTGTACTAATTATCGACGGTTGGCTTGTCTGCCTATACAGGGTTACAGGAAAAATCGTGCTAGATCCATTAAGGGCGTGGAGTACCCATCATTTCTGACTTATTTCACTATGAAACACCCTACCCTAAACTTAACCCTTTTCGAGATATTCGACTTTTAATTTTTTTATTGAAAATTGCCGATTTTTAGGCTACTAAATTTATTTTTGTTTATTTTGTGTATCTTATTATTATTATTATTGCATTTTTACATGTGTAATAAGATGCTTTAGGACGTCAATCATTAAAATAGTACATAAGTTAATTGAATAGACCGTAGTAGACAAGTGAAAGTTAAGAAATAAAAAAAAATATTAGAAAGTTTATTTTTCTCTAAGGGATATCTAAAAAAATATTATGGCAATGGTTCGGCAGATGTTTTTTAAAATATCTACGTTTCATCAGCTATCTAACGAGGTATAATAATCTAGGGTTTTATTCAAATGCATTGAAAAAAAATTAGTTTTATAGACGACAGTGGAGAAGAAAATTTATACTTAGCCCTAAAAAGTAAAATAAAATAATAGGTAAGCATGAAATGTCATTTATTAAAGATTTTCACACAACTTTTTCTTATTCTACAGTTCATGTTCAACATGGCCGCCTCTATTTCTGATACATTGCCGCATCCTTCTACGGAGACCAGTCTTTATTACTCCAGTGGTTAACGTGGTCCTCATTTTATTGGCTGCATCCACAATCCTTTCTCGTAAGTCTTCCACAGACGAAACTGGATTCGGCTCGCTGTACACAAGACTTTTCATGCACCCCCACACGTGAAAATCCATGGGGGTTAGGTCCGGACTTCTTGCTGGCCATGGCAACGGTCCACCTCGTCCTATCCATTTGTTTGGATAATTTGTGTCCAGCCAGTCTCTGACACTTCTCCTGAAATGGGCAGGGCAGCCATCGTGTTGGAACCACATGTCCCTGATCAGGTTGAGTGGCAGATCATCCAGCAAATCACTTAAGTCTGCTCTCAGGAAATTTTCGTAGCTTTCCCCATTTAGATTATCCGGGAGAAAGTAAGGTCCAATCAAATGATTGGAGATAATGCCCATCCACACATTCACGCTGAATCTTCGTTGGGACCCCTTCACTCCTTTCTTATTGGGATTCCTTAGCTCTTTTGGGGCCCAGTAATGGGCGTTGTGATAGTTAGTTATGCCATCTTTATCAAATTTGGACTCATCCGTCCACAAGATATTTCTTAGAAAATCTGGGTCTTCTACGTCAGCATTTAGCATAAATCTGCAAAAGTCCAATCTTCTCGCGGGGTCTCCTTCTTCAATAACGTGTACCGGCGTGTAATGGTACGGGTATAGGCCAGCAGTATGCACTGTAAACCACACTCTCCATTGCGAAAGTCCCAGATCACGGGCAACAATATTAGTGGAAGTAGTCGGATCCGCTCGAAAGCGTTGCACTATCTCATTGTCCTGTTCTTCGTCATCAATTCGTGGTCTTCCCATGTCTGTATTTCGTCTCAAAACAGAGCCAGTTTCTCGAAGTCTTCGATAGACTCTGTCAAAAACGGCCACATCCGGCACTCGACGACCGGGGTAGCGAGTTATGTATATCGTTATGTAATACAAACCCTAGATTGTTATACCTCGTTAGATAGCTGATGAAACGTAGATATTTTAAAAAACATCTGCCGAACCATTGCCATAATATTTTTTTAGATATCCCTTAGAGAAAAATAAACTTTCTAATATTTTTTTTTATTTCTTAACTTTCACTTGTCTACTACGGTCTATTCAATTAACTTATGCACTATTTTAATGATTGACGTCCTAAAGCATCTTATTACACATGTAAAAATGCAATAATAATAATAATAATAAGATACACAAAATAAACAAAAATAAATTTAGTAGCCTAAAAATCGGCAATTTTCAATAAAAAAATTAAAAGTCGAATATCTCGAAAAGGGTTAAGTTTAGGGTAGGGTGTTTCATAGTGAAATAAGTCAGAAATGATGGGTACTCCACGCCTTAACGGATCTAGCACGATTTTTCCTGTAACCCTGTATAAGCCTGCGCCGATTTTCCTCGTCCTTTTAGTCCCTTCAGTCGCCGCCTATACGAGGTACAGACATGTACCCGGGCGTTTCTCTCCTATCCCCACCCCGGCAACAGCCCAAGCCGAGGCTCGTACCTTAGTGGTGCCCTTGCGCTAGTTGCCTAAAAAACTTACTGGGCTGAGCGCCATCTGCGTTCGCCAAAAGTTCGGTTAAGCTGTCACGGCCTCAGAGGCCAACAGCGAGATTAGTCCATTCGAAAAAAAAAAACCTCGTTCTTTTTATCACCAGAAGATCACAGAGACAACTTGCTTTCTACAATGTACAAACGTAACCTCTAAGTTTGCTGCGACAGTGCATTTCTTACTTTTTATTTAAAGTCTGTGCAACACGCTTCTAAGTCTGGTAAGTGATAGTGCCTCGCCTATTCAATATAAATGTTGTGTAATCCCCGTCTAATTCTGTTCTCTTTAATTAATTCGCATTTTTCTGTTCCCAAACAGGAAGTCGGTTTTCTTTTATCTTCCCTTTCTTTCCTCTTCTTTTGATAACGGTTCTACCTACGCAATATCCAAGCCGTAAGAGGCGTGACCGCTCTTCGTCCGCCTGACCAGCTACTCCGACGCACTCCGGGACCCTGATTTTCCTACAACGCCTACCGCCGCAAGCTCAGCTCACACTTTCTCTCCGGACAGGCGCCAGGAGCGGTCGACGGAACATCATACTAGGTGTATCTAATCTATATTTTTACCCGGGTTGAACCCCTCGGAACCATATTCTATTTTCTGACGCACCTTGTCGTCAGATGGCACCCATTCTACTTTACTAAACTGTAACAATTATACCTGCTGTGCTCACCACGTTATAAATTGCTATGCTGTAAGACCATAAGCCTCAGGATTCTGTGTTCCTCCAGCTCACATAATTTTATCAGCTTATTTATTGTATACCATAATTGTAATCTCTAATTTTAACTGTGTACCATCGATAAACCAAGGAAATATTGTCAACCTCTGTTGCCTTGCCACAAGTACCTATAAGAAAAATTATTGTAAGAATCCTACCCGCTCTACCGACTTCTCATACTTCAATATACGTCTTAAACCACATCCTTGTTTTATTTCTAAATTGTTACACATTTCGCATAAACAATATTTAACGTATATCGGCGGTGCCTTTAGTCAGTTTATCAGGTAACTTATCCACTTACATGATGAATCAATATGATTTGTTTACCTATTTTATACAGGCTGTTGCATTGATATATTGGGTGTTTAATAGTGGTGGGTTTACACATTTACCGCCAGTAGGCTATTCAAATTTTTCCGCCTCTATCGACGTCTACAATTCGATACCCTAGTTCAGTGTTTTTCAACCTTTTTAAACTCATGAGATCTTTAAATGTAAAAGAATCTGGCAACCCTGGTCCTTAATAAATTTGACTGATTTAAAAAACCAGTCAAGTGCGAGTGGGGAATGGGGGTAAAACAGTGAGTGACTTTGACTTTGGCCCCAAATTTGCCGCCCCTCAAATCTGCAGCCCTAGGCTCCAGCCTACTCAGCCCGGTGGTAAATCCGCCACTGTTGATAATATACGCACAAAATCATAACAAAATTAACCCGTTGAGTTTGCCGAAATGCCGGCAAAAGGCAAAACGCGAGCGCCTATTTCAAAGAGTAGGTAATTTCAGATCGGACACTTGAAAAATCTCACATTGGGTCACTTGGTTACGCAGTGAGCGCTTGGTCATAGTGGTTTCATTACTTAATAACTTATTTAAGTTAAATAGGTAAGTACCTACTTTTGAAATTAATTATTTAATTTGGTAAGTCACAATCGTAATTTTACATTAAAGACAAAGCCATTGTCCATAACTCTACATGGTAATCCTTATTTAAAATAAAAAAAAGTTCTTTAGTTATTTCATACCTACTACATTGTAGTTGTACATTACGTTATGAAACAATTTAGATTAAATAAATAAGTAACACAGTCATTTTCATAACGCCTTTACCCAAGTAAAGTTATTACCTACTAAATTCGGCCGGCCTTCTGTGCACTTTTAGTCTTTGCTATGACGTCACGCTAGCCAGAGCTATCGTCTGGCGGTGCGACTTCAAAGCCGCCGCCGCCTATTATTTTACAATGTTACAAACGCAAACAATTACATACCTAGTTATTGTCAGGCGCGTCTGCTATTTTATTTATGATAATAATTATTTATTAATTATAAAAGTGGATTCTCTAAGTTGTTTTGTAATAAGTCGATTTTAATTGATGGATAAAATAAATAATTTCGCAAGCACTTACCTACCTATCATCGCATAATGTTGAAGTGCAATAGCTTAGAATTCAGAACTTCCCCTTTTTCCATAACTACTACGTACCTACCTTCTTACGTGCTATTATAAAATAGTAAGCGCTGGCGGCGGGCTGCTACGATGTACTTACCGTTCGCTAGCTGACGATTGATACCTACTTTAAGTTTTATTTAGCAACCTTACTTTATGACGACCTCCGTGGCGCAGTGGGTGAATAGACGGCTGAGGACGCAGGAGGTAGCGGGTTCGATTCCCGCTACGGAACTAATGTTTGCATGATCTACAGATATTTGATTTGGGTCTGGATGTTTTTCTATTTATTATAAGTATGTATTTACAAAAAAAAAACAGTACATAAGCTTTCTATCAGTTATCTGGTTTCCATAGTACAAGCTCTACTTAGTTTAGGGCTAGATAACGCTGTGTGAAACGTCCAGCAATATTTATTTATTAATATTGGTAACTACGGCAAGATTAATACAGGAATTCCTAGGCAAAAGGTGTAGGTTTCACTCTCTTCAGTGTACGCTGCGTGCGACTGCGTGCCTTGCATAGTGTAGGTAGGTACATATCATTTTTTTATGGTATTTGTGGGAAAAGGCTTACGTACGGCCCACCTGATGGTAAGCGGTCACCGACGCCTATTAAGACCCGGGGTATTGTCGATGCGTTCCCTACCCTGTAGAAACCTCTATACATTTCTCTTGTCATAGCCTAACGGGAAAACCTCAGATGGTAGCTCATTCCACATCTTGCAAGTATTGGGTAGAAAGAATCGCGTGAAGCGTGTGGTGCGCGATACCCAATTGTCGACGATTATTATGTGGATGAGCTTTATTACGTTGTCGAGAAGACGAGAAGTGCGGTGGTAAAATCTCAACGACGACGGGATGTGATCAAATAGCTCCTCAGAACATTCTCCATTACACAGGCGGTCGAATTTTTATTAATATGGATAACATAATAATTGTTTGTGCATTATGTAGTAGTTTTATATATTTATCGTTTAGACGTTCGAACAAGGTAAGCATAGCACGGTATACAAAATGATAAGACGTCAAATCGGACCTATTAAATTTCCTAGAAGCGCGTCACAAACGATGAAGATGCATAATATTTTATATTAATATAAAATATCGCTCGCCATACATACAATCCAATGGGTTATCACATCACACACGGCGAAAATACTATAATATATATTTTCATCGTTCATTAGATTGTATGGCGAGCGAGATTTACTAGTAGTTCTGCGAACAGTAGACCTCGAGAGCCGATTCTGAACATTATTTTCAGAATTCTCTAGTTTTGTGTTGAGAAAGTGGTCTCAGGTGGTCCATGAATCCCTACCTAGTAGTTTAAGGGCCGATTGCACTGGTAGAAATCTATAAGTGAGCAATTTACTGCATTTTGAGGAGCTATTGACGCCAAAGATCCTCATCAGATCTTCATATTTTTTTATGATACCAACTTAAAGCTTCAAACTGCCTTTCAAAATTAAAAAGAACTATATAAATCTGATCTCATAAGGCGGAGCTATTCAGTAGCCCCCTTTTTGCCCATTTATGGAGGAAGTACCCCCGCAATCAAACATTCCTGACGACAAAAACAATCTATACTCGTAAAATACCAAGTTTTGTCCAGATCGGTTGTAAAATAAGACCTGTAGACAAGTACTAACAAACAGACAGAGGAAAGCAAATTTTATGCCAGACTTGAATCAGAGACGCTTCGCTCGCTCAATCAACCATAAGTACATATATTATGATACAAGTGAGCTAAGTTGCTGATTATACACGAGGCTGTGGGTTGCGTAAATCAGCCGAGTGTCTAGTGAGCAAGTTACTCACGAGTTTCATATGCAGTTTTTCAACACACTTGCGAGGAAAAACAAACATGTATTGCATAAATCGTTAAGCATAAAATTATTAAAACAATTGGTGTATGTACAATTTTCAAAACGATATTGTTGCACGCGCCAAATGTAAGGTGATTGATTACATATAGCCATACAGCCTACTTGAAAATTATAATTTTAGAGATAAAATGCAAATATTTTATAACAAATTATTGTGAATTATAAATAATTTTAATAATAAATGTTTTTTCGTCTTAATTAGGGATACATTTATTTATTCCAAAAATGTAAATGGATTTTCAGCGGCATAAAACCTCTTTGTTGTTACAAAACTGTATTACCCGGTTAATTGAAAATGCTCTGTTTACTCGCATATAATTTGCAGTTAGGTACTAACTTAACTTTGTAGGGATAATTATATTATGCACTAGTGTGTAATATTATTATGCACTTGTGTGAGTTCGGTTTATGGCCCTAAGAACGAAATAATAAGGCTCACTTTACGAGCAAGTGCGTTGAAAAAAATATCATAGTATCTTCATCGTTTGTGATGCTTCTTTAGCGTAGGTACTGTACTTTCAGATGTCATCTTTGCCAAAGTTGTGATGACATCGAAAATACTCACATCTTTATTTTATTATACTGAGTCAGCTCGTGACCACGACTGTTGCGACAGTCGAAATGTCAGACTATCAATAAAAAGGTAAATACGCGATCGATACATACCCGTTTAATAACAATAATTAAGTATAGCGCTCTCAAAAGTTTGAAAAATACGATGTTATATTTTGTGGAGCAACGTTTACAAATGTTAGCAAGCGACAATGGATATCAAAAGTTATCTAATGTTGCCGTGCTTCGCAACTTTTGAAACAATCGTGATTACTTTATGTAACAGTAACATTGGTATAGAATATTGCTAACATTACCTCAACAATATAAATCAAATTTTGCTGACGTGAACATATTTTTGTCAACCTAAACGCGGTCTCTACTTCTCTACTTATAGATGCCAATGCTTCGTTTTAATATTCTATGTTAATTTATCGTATTATGGATACAAGGGTGTAAGAGGTGCCCCAACATCTCGCCCCCCCCCCACCCCCCCCCACCCCCCAGCCAACCTCACCGGCACGTGCTGAATGACGAGTCTCTGGCGACTCACATGGACGCACTGGCCAGCGTGGTGTAAGGCTTAAAACCCTCTTTAATATGATAGACACCAATATTTTACGGCCCTCAGTCCCCATCAGCCCCGCTTTTCCGAGCTCTGGCAGCGCCTCCGGTTCTGGCGGGGCAGAAGAATCGCCGGACTTTCCCAGCTGCCAAACTACGATGACTCTTCCTACTTTTAATGGAAGGAGTTAAGGCACTAAAGCACTAACGATAGGTTTTGAAAATGTTAAACAAAATCAAGTGGGGCATTGTCGGTTTATCAGATTGGCGTTGGATTTCTCGTCAATAAAAAACTACCTCTTCTATCCAGAGTGTTCAAAGCATATCCCCACGCGTTTGATATCTTACGCTGAAACTCAATGAAAGATATGCTTTGAAGTTAATTCAGGTGTACGCCCCGACCGCAAGCCGTTCAGTAGAGGAAATTGAACTATAAGGAAATAGAGATTGTACAGAGAAAAGTCCTATTTTTATACCCCTTTAATGCCATAATTGGTATATCACAAGAAACCGATCATTCAGTCGGACGAATTGGTCTAGGAAGTCTTAACCCACGGGGGCAATACTGGTGAACTTTTTAGAGCAACAAAACTTTTATGCTATGAATACCTTTTTAAGAAACGTGCTTCTAAAAAGTGGACCTGGTATAGCTCAGATGGTCAGACCCGTAACGAAATAGACTATTCATAACCGCGCAGAAGAACAGAATTACGTATGTTAACGTACTTAGGTCGTTTCAAGACCAGCAGAGACCACCGTTTAGTAAGAGCTACGCTTAAAATAACCTACACAAAGAGAGATCGAATATGGTTAAATAATACCACCCTATGATAATACGGCATATTTTTTCTACAAATTTGTCTGGACTTAAAAAAACCAATTCGATGATCAAATAGAAGAAAACTTGGACGTAGACGTTACTGAATGAGAAACGTTGTAACATCACTGGAAACAACAGAGGTACCTTAGTAGTACCAGAGTAAAAGATAAAACTGTCTCCCGGTACGCTTTCTCTATTAGCTCAAAAATTGTACGTCTCAAAAAGTAACTTAGGATAACGCTGTTGAGAAAAACTAACGAAAAATAACCGATAAGGTACTTACTTTAAATATACTTTGTTGGTCAATACTATCCTTTTTATTTCCCTGATCACGAATCCTAACTTGATACATATTCATAAAGTATTTTGCCCAAAATAAAAAACTTTCCGTCGGCTAGGTCTTAAACATTTTAATTGTTTACCTGCAAGCACCATACCAAGATAGGGTTAACAAAATAAAAATATTTTTTTTATTAATTATTAGTTTATAATCAACTTCTTCGTTTACATTAGGTAAATCAACAATCAATACTATCCTTTTTATTTCCCTGATCACGAATCCTAACTTGATACATATTCATAAAGTATTTTGCCCAAAATAAAAAACTTTCCGTCGGCTAGGTCTTAAACATTTTATTGTTTACCTGCAAGCACCATACCAAGATAGGGTTAACAAAATAAAAATATATTTCTATTAATTATTAGTTTATAATCAACTTCTTCGTTTACATTAGGTAAATCAACAATTATTACAGCTTAGGGGTTTGGTCAAGTTTTCCATTACTTAAACTATTCTAATGACTTGAATATCCAAATATATTATATAATTAATAAAGTAAACTAAATCTAAACTTAACAATTATCCTCCAGCTGTATTTTAAGTGAGCAATAGTAGCCATAACATATAGGCATAACTTTTATTAGACACAATACTTTGATCATCAGCACACTTAAAGGCAGCTTCACAAAATTCGGTAACTTAACACACATCTAAGCTACAAATGTGCTTACTGCACGTACTAGTTTAATTACTTCAGTCTTGTTATAAACTTACATAAGAATCTTACCAATCGTTCGTAAACCGAACTAACCTCTGGCACAGAATGCACCAACCTAGATTTAGTTTTTATTGTCTCACCGAAAGTGTGAAAAGTAAAGTATTCTCCTCGTGGATAAAGCTGTCTGCATCTTGCTTATATCAGTTTTTTGTACGGGCGCTATATTGAATCCCGAACGTAACGAAGGATTTTAGAATTAACTCACGAGCGGAGCGAAGGAGTTACTAGAATCCTGAGTGCAGAGAGTGCCCGTGACGCAAGACACTGCTTTATCCCCTCGTTTAATAATCTACTATAATGTTTTGTGTTACTATAATGTTCATAGCCATATTATGGACATTATTTTTACTAAAAACGTGGTATATTTTCAAAAGTAACACATAAGTTAGAATAACAATGGTGTGTTTGTTTTTATATTATATTTTTACTTAATTTATATTTGTACAGCATTATACCTACCAAATAAATACTCTGAGTTTACATTAAAATATTTTTCTGAAGTTATTTGTAATCTATAAACATTGTACTCTATTGTCTACTTTTTAAATTATAATTAAAGTTCAGGTTTGTTCGGCATTATTGGATGGTCTTTCCAGTCATCACTTATGTACTTAATGTATTATCACTTATGTTAATCACTTATGTATCTTATGTAACTTGCAGACGGACTTTCACAAAGGACTTTTTAGGAAAAGGTTTAATAACCATTGTACAAAATATACAGTCGGTAATTGTATAGAATTCAGAAATTCAGCATTACAAATAATTAATGTCATCATTATAAACCGTTCATAACTTTCTACATACTAACTAGTCGTAGGCGTAACAAAACCTGTATGTGTACTAAAACTACAAGATTCTCAAATCAATCAAGATCAAATATTCGATAATATATTCAAACATAACGTTAAGAAAATACATTCTTTTTCACTTTGTGTAAAAGAATATACAAAAAATTAAATGTTTTTCTAAAAGAGAAATGTCTTATTTCCCGTGCCAGATCTACAAACTTTCCGATATTAATGGTTGAATAGAAATGCAACTTGCCTCGTTGTATAACAAATTATACAAGTAATGGTACCTATGTGTACTAAAACTACACGATTCTATCAAATATTCAATAATATATGCAAAAATAACGTAGAGAATATATACAAAAGAGCAAATGTTTTTCTCAAAGAGTTCTTAATTCCCGTGACAGACTTTAAAACTTTTTGATATTAATGGCTGAATAAAAATGCAACTTGCCTTATCGATCGATTAGCGATAGCGGCCGTATTTTAAGCAATTTATCATAACAAGTTCTCAGTGCTGATAAAAATCTTGTTTACGGGAGTTCTTTGACATTACTTCCTAACCTGAAAATTAAAGGTTATTTTTGTTGACCTTTACAGTAATTTAAAGCAATTATAATAGTACCATATTATACGTTCTAGTTTGGAAATATATAGTTATTATAGCGCGAAATACTACTTATTTAACTTTAGAGAAACGCGGAATGAGAAGTTACATCATTTTCATCATCAGACAAGTGACTAATTTTATTTTACTATTCTAATACACCTACGAGTAGGCCCCGGCTAGGTGGAGCGAAGACTTAAGAACGGCGGTGGGCAGAAAGTGGATGTAAAGAGAGTAAGACCGGGCTCAGTGGCGCGTATTGGGAGAGGCCTATGTCCAGCGGTGGACTAATGTGGGCTGATGATGATGATACAATGATCCAATTGGTGATGCGCGAAACGTTTAAACAGTTTTTTTTATCACGTAGTTTATCACGTACCGTTTTATCGGTGTTACCACCCCCACCATTGTGCTACTCTCTCGCGGTAGCTCTCTTGGTGCGGCGCGTAGTGGTAGTGCGGGGCGAGACCCGGATCGGAGCAGTTAGCACTCATCCTGCTAAAGGTTCACGAATTGAACCGAAACATTGTCGGTTATAAAACCGATAAAACGATACGTGATAAATCCCGTATTTGTAATAATGATTGAAATAAATCACTAATGTTTTTTTTCTATTTGTATTATTTTCAGAAGACTGTTTATTTGTTACCTAAGAATTAGAAAAAAATTCAGACTGAACTGGTTGTATTATAAAATGTATTTGTTACCTAAGGATTAGAAAAAAATTGGCACCGCGAGTACCGACAGAAGTGAAAACTTGAACAATTACGAGATACTTATATACAGAGGTGTCGCTAACGGTAACAGTGTCGCGAGTTCAATGGTTTTTACCCATCTCAAAAAATGGCCAACGCGCCTAAAGAAATTTTCACTTCAAAAATTTCAGATTGAACTGGTTGTAGTATAAAATGATAGGACAGACTATCTAGCTGATATACATATAGGCAGCCACGGACTAACTATATGAGTTCAAGTGGGCCATCTAATGAAAGGTCAATCTGTACATTTCGGCTTAGTTTTTATTTTTAGTTAATGCCTTGTAGTTTTTAAGTTATTACTTATTAGCCATAATAAAATCTGAACTTTGACCCCACCAGCGCTGAAATTTGGTAGCGTGTAGCTTTAGTGACACATATATAGGGAAAGTCTAAAATCCAGTATAACTGCAATTTCTACGATAAACAAATGAACGTGAACTCGTTACTAGTCATTTGAATGAAAATGTAGCTCGAGTTAGTTGCATTTCATATGTGTGTGTGTAACACACTGTAAAGTTTACATGGCACTATTTTAACAGACAGATACAATAAAAAATAAGTTTTTATAGTAGACTCTCGAGATGGTTTTTTATTTCATTTTTTATTACATGACTTTCAATTCTTCAAAAACTTAAAAAATGAAATATTGTGTGTTGGGAAATAATCACACATGGTTGTTTTACATGTTTTAAGCACTCAATACGAAACATATAGAAAAAAACTCAACAAATTAAGAAAACAAAACAATGTAATACTAGAAGAGTGAAGGACCTTCACTAGCATCTCCCCAATCGGGGTTAATAAGAAAAGTAGAAAATTAACTAAACTAACATAAACGTCGTGAAGCTCGCATTTCTTAATAATTATTAATGAATATTAATTAATAGTTAAATTGCACACATTAATACAGCAGATTTAATTACGATATGTAAATTAAATTCTGTTGATGACAAATTACGTTACGGTATCTATATCTTTGGTTTTGTTGTATTTTATCACACAATCCGAAGTAGACTGCCGTGTTTCACCTGTGAGAAAATAAAATAAAACGTAATTAAAAATATGACATAAGAAACATAAAATAAAAAATAAAATGTGTTAACGCAGGATATAGAGTGATTTTCTAATAACATTGTTAATATTGGGCATGATTTGCCTGCCTGTTTTCAAGTGGGTTTTCTGATAGTTTAAGGAGCGACCTATTCTGATACCTACCAAATATACAAAAAAATGTTATTAAAATCGGTCGACACGTTTCGGAGGAGTGCAACCACAAACACCGTGACACGAGATTTTTATATTTTAGAAGATTAGATTTATGTATTTACAAAAAATGTATTCTTTGACTTATTTGGTTCCCATAAGACAAGCTCTGCTTAGTTTGGGACTAGATAGCGCTATGTGAAATGTCCAGCAATATTGATTTATTTATAATATTGTTATGCCGAGGCTGTTAAACAATGAGTAATAATCAAAACTTCTCGAACGCTTTTGTCTTACTGTGTTATTGTTGTTATTGTCTGCGGTTGCGCACAATGGGGATTGGTCGTTCTGTCGAAACACCGACCCCTTTCCTGGAACGATCGAGATCGTTCTCGAACAATCGAAATGTGCGCGATATAAATAGGCCGGAGAGATGGCCGGACAGTCAGTCTCAGTGAGTCTCAGCGAGACCCTGGAAGACTGACGTGGAGAAGGGTCTCGCGTGAACAGTAGTTGCTCGCGAGTCAGTCTGGATTTTGCTATACGTGCGAACATTTCGGTGACTTTAAGTGGTGCAACAGTGGTGTGAATTAATGTGTTGTGATTACGTGTGACCAAGTTCGTGTATTCATCGTTCTAGTGTTAAATAAAAGTGTTATTTTGGTTGGATCGATTCCCATTGTTTTATCCCGAACCCTCAGCTCGAAACAATATAAATAAATGAATAGCTGAACATAATAATATTTTTACATAATATGTAAAAATATTATTATGTTCAGCTATTGATTTAAGACAGCATAAGTAGGTATTGTTACGAGTTGAGGGTTCGGGATAAAATAATGAGAATCAATCCAACCAAAATAACACTTCTATTCAACACTAAAACGATGAATACACGAACTTGGTCACACGTAATCACAACACACTAATTCACACCACTGTTGCACCACTTGTTCGCCTATATATAATTTTCTACTTTGAATATACAGATAGTTGATTATAGTGGGTACTGTGTGTGTGTATGTGTGGGTGGTATAGACATTGAAAACAAAATTAATTTAACTGATAGGCCGAAAGATGGTGACACAAAATGTCAGGTCATTTGTACCAATATGACGACCCTTCAGGGGTTTAATTACGTAAAGACAAAAATTAAAATGATGATGGTACCGGCGGCCCCAATCGCGTGGGCGTTAATCGAACGTGTCGGATAAATTACGAAAGTCGAACGATTTGTTCCACAAAACTTCTTGTATTTACCAATGGTCGATAAAAAAGAAGAGGCGGAAGCGTAATGCCATACTTCTCTGGTGCCACTTACAGTCCGCCATACCGACGAGAACACATTAATTTTTAAAAAACAATTCGACCATTTGTACTATGCTAACTTTTTCCGACGGTGTCAAATGGCTGCCATACCACCGCAAAGGTCCTACCTATCAGTTTTGTTTGATCAAAGTGCGCGATAGAGTATCATGTAAATTATTTTGTGAGTAATAAACATCTATTTATTAGACAATCGTTAAAAAATTAACGACATTAAATAGAACAAAATAATTATACGGCATTGCTATGTGTGACCTTAAGAGAACACTTTTATATACTGTTACGCCGAGGCTGTTAAACAATGAGTAATAATCGAACCTTCTCGAACGCTTTTGTCTTGCTGTGTTATTGTTGCTATTGTTTGTGGTTTCGCAGAATGGGGAATGGCCATTGTGTCGAGGGACCGACCCTTTCCTGGAAGGATCGACATCGTTCTCGAACAATCGAAATGTGTGCGATATAAATAGGCCGGAGAGATGGCCGGACAGTCAGTTGTGAGTCAGTCTGAGTGAGTCTCAGCGAGGCCCTGGAGGACTGACGTGGAGAAGGGTCTCGCGAGTCAGTCTGGATTAAGCTATACGTGCGATCATTTCGGTGACTTTAAGTGGTGCAACTGTGGTGTGAATTAGTGTGTGTGATACGTGTGACCAAGTTCGTGTATTCATCGTCATCGTTTTGAATAAAAGTGTTATTTTGGTGAACTCGATTCCCATTATTTTATCCCGAACCCTCAGCTCGTAACAATTTGGTGTCAGAAGTGGGATAAAATAATGCCGGTTCTGCCAAAGGATAACATGGACGGTGTCAGGACGAGAGGTCAACGACAACAGGAAATGGATGAAAGGCGGTTTAGGGAGTCTCCGGTTCAAAAAGTTCGGCAGAGTCGTCAGCCGATGGAGATGGAATCAGCCGCCGCCGAATCTTTTGGAGCTTCATCATCATCATCCGTGGGCCAAGCTCCTGTGACAGGCGATCTTGCTGCTATTATGGCCATGCTTTGTCGTCGATAAGAAGAGCAGCGACGTTGGCAGGAAGAACAGCGACGTCAGGAAGAAGAGCAGGCTCGGTTGCAGGAAGAACAGCGACGTCAGGATAAGGAAGAGCAGCGTCGTCAGCAAGAAGAGCAGGCTCGGTTGCAGGCAGAACAGTGACGTCAGGATAAGGAAGAACAGCGTCGTCAGCTAGAAGAGCAGACTTGGTTGCAGGAGGAAGAACGCCGTCAGCATAAAGAAGAGAAGCGTCGTCTGCAGGAAGAGCAGGCTCGGTTGCAGAAGGAACAGCGACGTGAACAGGTGGAGCAGACTCGGTTGCAAGAGGAACAGCGACGTCAGGATAAAGAAGAGCAGCGTCGTCAACAGGAAGATCAGCGACGTTGGCCATAAGAGCGTGCTCGACTGATGAGGGAATCGTTCGGTTCATCTGGAAAGGAATTCCAGGAAGTGAAAGAACAGATAGAAATCATGAGAGCCGTGTTTTGGAGGCTGGAATTGGGCTCGACTGATGAGGGAATTGTTCGGTTCATCTAGAAAGTAATTCCAGGAAGTGAAAGAACAGATAGAAATCATGAGAGCCGTGTTTTGGAGGCTGGAATTGGGATCGCTGATGAGAAAGGGACTCTGGGTGTCCTGAAGTACTGGAGACGGCAATGTGACTCCTCTAGTTGCTACATCTTCAGCGCGAGGTGCGCCTAAAATGTTCGTGTTGATCGGCTGCCGCGATATGGGACTAAGAATGCTCGGGACGAGCATGTTTTAGGAGGGGGCAGTGTTACGCCGAGGCTGTTAAACAATGAGTAATAATCGAACCTTCTCGAACGCTTTTGTCTTGCTGTGTTATTGTTGCTATTGTTTGTGGTTTCGCAGAATGGGGAATGGCCATTGTGTCGAGGGACCGACCCTTTCCTGGAAGGATCGACATCGTTCTCGAACAATCGAAATGTGTGCGATATAAATAGGCCGGAGAGATGGCCGGACAGTCAGTTGTGAGTCAGTCTGAGTGAGTCTCAGCGAGGCCCTGGAGGACTGACGTGGAGAAGGGTCTCGCGAGTCAGTCTGGATTAAGCTATACGTGCGATCATTTCGGTGATTTTAAGTGGTGCAACTGTGGTGTGAATTAGTGTGTGTGATACGTGTGACCAAGTTCGTGTATTCATCGTCATCGTGTTGAATAAAAGTGTTATTTTGGTCAGACCGATTCCCATTATTTTATCCCGAACCCTCAGCTCGTAACAATACTATGCTTGATATTTAATCACGGAACCGTTAACTTTACATTGAATAAATAGTTTAAAATGTACATAAAAACCAAAGCAGAGATCAATAGACAGCGTCACGGTCGGTCACGGATCACATAACGTATTAATCAATTTAAAACTAAATAGAAAAACACGAGATTAGAGAGATACAAGTAACACAATCAAATTTCTAAATGTTGAATGAATCTACTTTATTATACGTTAAATTTACCCATCGTATTAACATGCATAAAATTGTAAGATGCACCATGCATGCACTATATCGTTATTATACTGGCATTATTCTACAATTCCAATAGTTACATGATACTCTATGCTATAGATCAAACGATTCAGATGCTTCCACGTCTACACGACCGATATATCCATTCTATCGATTGGTACAGTGAGAACTGTCGATGGTTCACATCGACGTGTGTAGCACGTGTGGTAGCACATTTGACTGGAATTCATGCTACCCTGGTACAAACGCACTCCAAATTTTTATAGTAAGAACTTGTTGTAGATTCGCCAACACTCGTGGTAGTCAGGGCAAACCAATAAAAAGATTGTTTTCTTTTCAATACAATTACTGATACAATTAGTGTTACTCGGCGCATCATTATTGGCTCCCGTAAGAGCTGCAAGAGCGAGTGAGATAGCAATGCCACCGTCGCTTATCCCATGTTTTATGACCCTGTCTACCAGGAGCGTTAGCGTCTAGTATAGCAGCCGAGACAAATTGAATTGTAAGACACGAGTGAAAATGTATGTTAATTCAATGGTAAGACTGCCTACAAGGGGTTTTCTCAAGTGGACCCTTTAAATTAAATTTATTGTCAGTTAACAACTGCTTAAATCAGCAAAGATGTAGCAAAATTCAGTGTTTCAATTTAGGAAGCGATGTTGTTATCTTCGAAAAATCGGTGATTTTGGAGAAAAAAACTGCTAACATTGTAATAAAGTTACCGAAAACTGAGTGTTTCTGGAGATATTCTGCGAGCGATCCGAGCCGTGAAGATAAAGTTTTTTTATAGATTTATAGATGTACGAGAATAATGATGAGCGAATCAGTTTGCTCTTGTTCTGCTAGCGGGCTAACAACAGGATAGCAAGAATTACAGCATAAAAATAACTCAATTTCCACAAACCTGTTGCGAGAACCGACGCTTCTTTTTCTTATTGCGAGTTCTCTTTGTTTGTTGCATCCACATCATTTCATTGGAATCTGGTTGGTCCCCCAGTGACTCCACCTAAAAATTCGCACAAGTTAGTGAACAGCATAAAAAGACAGAAAGAAAGAAAGAAAATACGTTTATTTGACACACACACACAGGACATTCCATTCAAAACAGAACAAACATACCATACCACATAAAGATTATAATGATCATAAGAAAAATTATATAAAGAAACACAGGAAAAACCCAAGATAAACATTTTGTACATATATATAGGTGGTAGGACAGATAAAATGGTCTTCCGTGCTGTGTGGGCCAAACTCATAGTAGTAGTTTTACATTTATAGTAGTAGTTAGAACTTTATTCATTTAAAATCAATGTTGATAAAAGCGGTAATTGTTAAAAATTAGTGATGGCACAATCGCGGTGTGACTAAAATGTGATGATAGATTTGAATAAACGCTTTAAAGTGTTTGCAAGGAATGCGTTTAGCCGTGTTTTAGGCAAAGCCAGTTGACGAAGCTGAAACCAGATGGTGGCTGTGTAGCGTCCACCAAGCCAGAGGTGAGATCGAAAGGTTCAATGAACAGGTATATCCCTCTGTATCTAAGCCTTTTACCAGCCTGGCGAAAGAACCCAAAACCAGGCTGACCCAACACATACCGAAGATATTCCGGACATCAGCATATACGAGATTAGGGTGGCCCTGAAGCAGCTTATAAACAATAACGGAATCACATCAGCAGGACTCGGTCAGTTGACAAATATTAGAGATATACAGGGAAACAAGGATTTAATTTCCATCTGTTTATGTTCAGATAATTACAATCAGAGAGTCTGATGTCTATCAGTGACCATATGATATGATGTGCCACCCAATATTATAATTTTGTTATGTAGAATTACTTATAATATTGGTATATGAAGTGTGTTTCTCTACGAGTTCAAATCAGAAATGAGGAGCCAAACCCAAGTCCGGATCTAACAAGCCGGCGCAACACCAACCATACATCTCTTTAGATGTGAATGGACCTTGAATAGTTTTCTGTAAATCAAAATAATACATTCATTTCAGATTTTTGATCCTTCTTTCATTCCACAATACAAAGAATCCTGTAAGGACTAAGTGGTTTTTAGTACCTTTCTGTCTTTGTAATACCACTGTTCTGTTAATGGTATGTTAGAGCGCGGGACCGCTGGCGGGGCTTGCATCATATTTCCATACAGTGCTGCAGCACTGAAAGATCCTTGGGATGCCGATTGTCGCAAATTTTGACCATGCATCGGGTACAATGACGGTTGACAATGCTTCGACATATTATTTGGATTTTGCATCTGAGAAACACAATTTGCAAGTTAAGTTATAGAGAAACAATAATTTTTAATCATTGTTTTTTTAGAATCGTTCAACAGTTATAAAACAATTTGCCTTCGAGAACAGATACGAAAATTTCTGCTAGTATAAATTTATGTTACAAGTTTACAACTTACGGTAATAGGGGCTTCTTGCATAAACAATGAATTGTTGCCAACATTCTGGAATCCAGGCATTCCAGCTGTAGATTGTAAGTTGCTGTTCTTTATACCAACAGGCTGCATATTCCTTTGCATATTGCCTGTGGAATGGCCTCCAGGATGAAAACTATTTCCTTGCATGCCTGGACCTTGCATGGCATTTGGCAATCCCCCCACTTGCAAATTTGATTGCATAGTAGATTGCATCCCAGATTGTATGGTAGATGCCAAGCTTCCAAAACTTTCCATTCTGTTTGTGTATTGAATTGTCGGAGGCGGCACGCTCATATTTATGGGTATGTTAAAACTGGGGTCTATGGGACCGCCTAGTGAAGCATTCAACATGGGATTAGTAATTCCGATGGGTCGCATCATGCTTTGTTGAAGGCCGGGTGACGGGGCCGTATTTGGTTTATTTTGGTTTATCCCCATCCCTTGATTGAGAAGGGAAGTGTTCATACGCATCTGGTGTATCTCTGGGCTGGGCATTTGATTTACCATCGAGCTAACTGGGTGGACCATCCTGACCGCTTGAGTGGTAGAATTTAAGAATTGTGCCTGAATCTCTTCACTCAGATGCATATCAAACATATCTTCGACAAGTTTCGTTTCCTGATGTTTCTGCTCTTCACTGTAACATAACAAAGGGTATTTACTATAAAAACGCGTCTTAAAAAAATCCTTATGAAAATACAAGTGACTACCTTTAGCTATAGAACTCCAGATAACCTACCTTTCCTTGGTAGCCCTGGGCGGTATTTTAGAAATATCATAATAAAGTGGAGATCTTTTGAGTACGTCGTTTGTTGGAGCTCCAATGTTCTGGTGTATCTGTCGTAGATGATTATTACTGCGGGTCATCATAACAGATTTGTAATTCCCCCCCTCATTGTTCGAGTCTCGTTCCGCTGATCGTCGTGTGCCGTCAGAGTAGTTTTGGTATGTTCTATCCTTTGTTTTATTATTCATTTTTGGTTCTTCGCGCTTGGCCGGCAGGGTCGCGGCTTCGTCCTGCAATTCCAGACATATATCATGTGTCGGTTCTTCTGAGCTTTTTTTGCAAATTATTTTGCAAAAACTTTTTTCATAAGAAAATACATATTATATATCAATTGGTGCAATGAAATTTCAGCATGTGTGACTGAGTGACCACAAGGTTTTTTGTACTTTTTATTAATAAAAGATTTAGTAAATGTTATAAAACATTTGAAAAACGAATATTGGAATTAGTAAAGAATTTAATAAAAAGATATATTACCTAATGTGTGGTCTCTCAGTTCTCACACTTGACCTTCCAAATCTGGGTAAGAATAACGCATGTTTTGTGCCCTAATATTTAGTAAAACATGTATAAACGTATTAACAAGATAACAAAATATAATGTGGGTGTGGAATTACAAATTGGAATTACAAATTAATTTACATGGTCACTCAGAGACCACATATAAATAACGTATAACTTATTAATTATAACATAAGCACTGTATTGTTTTTCTGCTAATATTTAGTAAAAGTTGCATTGATATTCGTAAAAGTTAAAAAAGAGCACAAGAATGGGCTAATTTTGTGAAATGCATAATTAATTGTGGTCTCTCAGTTCACATAAAGGAAAAACTTTAAATATCATCAATTATAGGAAATACAGAATTATTGGGCGTTGTAATGTTTAGTAAAAATTTTTTACTATATTTAAAATTTTTTACTTGTATGCTTATTATTTATAAATAAGTTATCACTTCTTGCCATTTGTTTGCAAGCCTCGTTGGTATGACAACAGGCTCTAATAGTTTTTTGACAACATATAAAAAGGCTTGAGATGTACACCCTACTTCATACATTGCATAGAAGATATTAAAAAGCGAATAACTTTTTTTAATTAGCTGTGAATCAAGGATAAAAACAAACAATTTTATAGTAAAACATTTTTACTAAACATTACAACGCCCAATATTTCTGTATTTCCTATGATATTTTACCTATTTAAAGTTTTTCCTTTGTGAGAACTGAGAGCCCACAATTAAGTATGAATTTTACGAAATTAGCCTATTCTTGTGCTCTTTTTTAACTTTTACAAATATCAATGCAACTTTTACTAAATATTAGCAGAGAAACAATACCGTGCTTATGTTATAATTAATAAGTTTTACGTTATTTATATGTGGTCTCTGAGTGGCCATATACCTAAATTAATTTGTAATTCCAATTTGTAATTCCATAGCCACATTATGTTTTGTTATCTTGTAAATACGTTAATACATGTTTTACTAAATATTTGGGCACAAAACATGCCTGCAAACGATATATTTACCCAGATTTGGAAGGTCAAGTGTGAGAACTGAGAGACCACACATTACAAACTTCATTCTTTATAAATTCCAATATTCGTTTTTCAAATGTTTTATAACTTTTACTAAACCTTTTAGTTATAAAAACTACAACAAACCATGTGGTCACTCAGTCCACACACACATATTTGAACCCACGATTGATAGCGGGTCATTCCACTAACCACACAAATGAAATAATTCAACATCAAAGTAGGCTGTTTTTGTTTACCTTTTATAATGGAAAAAGTTTACCTTTTTGTTTCTGAATTTGACGTCAGTGGCGTCAAATCTGTTGGTGGATAACTTCTTAGTATTTTGTGATGAACTCCATTCATCCAAGGCTTCTTTCCCTGTCTTTGAGCGCGTAAATCTGCCATGTTGATGCGACCGCGCCAATGAAGCTGTTGAAAACAAATAAAGCTGCAGTGACTTCAGATATCCTCCCACGCATATTTATAGAATATCTATATATTAGGTTGGAGAAAAAGTTTCTTCGCATTTTTTAAGAAATTTCAAAACATTTTTTAATATAGTTTATTTACATTTAACTAAAGTATGTAGGTACCATTTTGTTGGATAACTTTTTGCCATGTTTGTAGGTAGGGACATGATCCCATTGCTATATAAATTTTAGGGCTTCTGATTAAAATACCGCGACATGTGGTTTTGGCAGTCCTCTCGTGATGTTAACCTGACACTGCCTAAAGAATTCTGAAGAGACCGAAACAGGTGGAAATCTAAAGGTGCAAGGTCAGGACTATACGGCGGATGCATTAAAACCTCCCAGCCACTCTCTTAATTTTTGCTGAGTGGCTAAAGATGTGTGAGGTCTAGCGTTATCATGATGAAAAACCACACCACTTCTGTTGATTAATTCCGGCCGCTTTCTCTCAACTTCTTGCTTTAATCTCATCAGTTGTTCGCAGTAGAGTTCAGAATCGATGGTCCTGCCTGGTGGTAACAGCTCATAATGAATAATGCCCTTCCAATCCCACCACACACACAGCATCACCTTGTTGCGAGTTAACCCGGGTTTCGCCACAGTCTGTGAAGCCTGACCGGCCTTTGACCACGACCTTTTTCGCACGTTCTTGTCGTACGTGATCCACTTTTCATCTTCAGTTATCAGCTTCTTCAAAAATGGTTCGGTTTCATTACGTAGTAATAAAGAATCACAAATGAGTACACGGTTCATTAGGTTTTTTCAGTGAGCTCGTGGGGTACCCAAATATCGTGCTTTTTTGTGTACTCAGTTTTTTCGAATGCGCCAAAACTGTTTTGTGATCAATTATCAGTTCTTCAGCTACGTCGTAACTACTGATATGCCAATCTTGCTCCACTTTTTCAAAAATGGCATCAATTTTATCCGTAATAGGGCGACCAGAGCGACGTGCATCTTTGACATCAAAATTTCCGGATTGAAAACGCTTAAACCAAATTTGTGCTACTCTCACAGATACTGCACTAGGTCCATAAACATCGCAAATTTTTTTTCGCGGCTTGCGTTGCATTTTTACCTTTTTTGTAGTAAAATTTTAAAATGTATCGAATTTCTTTATTAGATTCACTCATCTTTACAGTACGAAAAACAAATATACATCAGACATTTTCCTAATTTGAATTTGGAATTATCTTCTTTAAAATTTAAACTTTGAATGATACCAAAACCAGCCAGATACAAATAGTATAGCCAAAGAAATTTTATTACAAGTTCATACATACTATAATGCGAAAAGACTTTTTCCCCAACCTATTATCTATGTTACGCCCGCAAATTGCCAACTCAAATACTTACCATACGTCGACTCCGGCGTTTTAGGGAGATTACTGTCGTCGTTACAGTAACCGTGAAAGGCTCCTGAAGAATCAAAAGTTCCTCCACAAGCTTCCGTATTCTCCATGGCCCTTCATAAAAAAAACAAAATTTTAAAGCATTGTTTTCAGTCGAAAAGTATTGTTGATTTGGCCAAATGTAAAGAAAAGTACGTACCATTCCGGTAAAGCATCCTCATTATTGTCTCCGCCCCATTGTCGCCGATTTGATGATGCCCATGGCTTTTCTTGGTTTGATCTGTCTAGCCATCCCCTCTCTGAAACAAAAATATTACATTGTTAGTAAGTATTATAAAATGGCATTGAATACTTTACTACAATGGTTATAACGCCAGTTACAAGGCCCTTCTCAAGATTACCATACTTTCACTGATCACTGACTAGGGCATGGCGGTATTGGACTTTTTTTAAAACCGGTGCTGATTTCGGTATTCAATACCGAAATCAATACATTCAATACCGTGATCCCGGTTTTTCGGTATTAATAAAATTAATGTTTTGGCAATAAACTCATATTTTTCATTAGTTTAACTAGATTCTACTGGCATTCATTTGGGAATGAGATCAATCTAGGCCTTAAAAAACTTTCGTGATATATTTCAATCATTATGTTAAATTTGGGATTGATCACGTAGGTACCGTACGTCCAAAATATCTCAAAAAGCTTTATAAGAAGGCTCAAGATTACTCCGCTTGCTTTGGGAGAGCTATGCTTGGTGATTCTCTGCGAGATCGAAACAGAAATCAGAAGATCCGTACACAAACCGTGTAAACGTGTAAATAGGGTATTGATCAGTCAAAAAATTATCAGCTACCATAGCATCCCCAATCCTACCCTCTTTAAGATAAGTAGGGTCGCAATGATGAGTAGTATTGACGACCTCCGAGGCGCAGTGGGCGAACAGCCGGCTGAGACGCAGGAGGTAGTGGGTTCGATTCCCGCCGCGGAACAAATGTTTGTATGATCTACAGATATTTATTCCGGGTCTAAAAACTTTATTCATAAAAAAATATTAGGTTGGGGAAAAAGTTTCTTCGCATTTTTTAAGAAAATTCTAAACATTTTTTAATATAGTTTATTTACATTTAACTAAAGTATGTAGGTACCATTTTGTTCCATAACTTTTTGCCATCTTGTAGGTAAGAACATGATCCCATTGCTATAGAAATTTTGGGGCTTCTGATCAAAATACCGCGACAAGTGGTTTTGGCAGTTCTCTCGTGATGTTAACCTGACACTGCCTAAAGAATTCTGAAGAGACCGAAACAGGTGGAAATCTGAAGGTGAAAGGTCAAGACTATACGGCGGATGCATTAACACCTCCCAGCCAAACTCTTAATTTTTGCTGAGTGGCTAAAGATGTGTGAGGTCTAGCGTTATCATGATGAAAAACCACACCCCTTCTGTTGATTAATTCCGGCCGCTTTCTCTCAACTTCTTGCTTTAATCTCATCAGTTGTTCGCAGTGGAGTTCAGAATCGATAGTCCTGCCTGGTGGTAACAGCTCATAATGAATAATGCCCTTCCAATCCCACCAAATACACAGCATCACCTTGTTGCGAGTTAACCCGGGATTCGCCACAGTCTGTGAAGCCTGATCGGCCTTTGACCACGACCTTTTTCGCACGTTCTTGTCGTACGTGATCCACTTTTCATCACCAGTTATCAGCTTCTTCAAAAATGGTTCGGTTTCATTATGTCGTAATAAAGAATCACAAATGAGTACACGGTTCATTAGGTTTCTTTCAGTGAGCTCGTGGGGTACCCAAATATCGAGCTTTTTTGTGTACCCAGTTTTTTCAAATGTGCCAAAACTGTTTTGTGGTTAATTCCCAGTTCTTCAGCTATGTACGTCGTAACTACTGATATGCCGATCTTGACCACTTTTTCAAAAATGGCATCAATTTTATCCGTAATAGGGCGACCAGAGCGACGTGCATCTTTGACATCAAAATTTCCGGATTGAAAACGCTTAAACCAAATTTGTGCTACTCTCACAGATACTGGTAGACTGTACTGACTGGTACACTAGGTCCATAAACATCGCAAATTTTTTTCGCGGCTTGCGTTGCATTTTTACCTTTTTTGTAGTAAAATTTTAAAATGTATCTAATTTCTTTATTAGATTCACTCATCTTTACGGTACGAAAAACAAATATAAATCAGACATTTTCCTAATTTGAATTTGGAATTATCTTCTTTAAAATTTAAACTTTGAATGATACCAAAACCAGCCAGATACAAATAGTATAGTCAAAGAAATTTTATTACAAGTTCATACATACTATAATGCGAAAAGACTTTTTCCCCAACCTATTATCTATGTTACGCCCGCAAATTGCCAACTCAAATACTTACCATACGTCGACTCCGGCGTTTTAGGGAGATTACTGTCGTCGTTACAGTAACCGTGAAAGGCTCCTGAAGAATCAAAAGTTCCTCCACAAGCTTCCGTATTCTCCACGGCCCTTCATAAAAAAAAACAAAATTTTAAAGCATTGTTTTCAGTCGAAAAGTATTGTTGATTTGGCCAAATGTAAAGAAAAGTACGTACCATTCCGGTAAAGCATCCTCATTATTGTCTCCGCCCCATTGTCGCCGATTTGATGATGCCCATGGCTTTTCTTGGTTTGATCTGTCTAGCCATCCCCTCTCTGAAACAAAAATATTACATTGTTAGTAAGTATTATAAAATGGCATTGAATACTTTACTACAATGGTTATAACGCCAGTTACAAGGCCCTTCTCAAGATTACCATACTTTCACTGATCACTGACTAGGGCATGGCGGTATTGGACTTTTTTTAAACCGGTGCTGATTTCGGTATTCAATACCGAAATCAATACATTCAATACCGTGATCCCGGTTTTTCGGTATTAATAAAATTAATGTTTTGGCAATAAACTCATATTTTTCATTAGTTTAACTAGATTCTACTGGCATTCATTTGGGAATGAGATCAATCTAGGCCTTAAAAAACTTTCGTGATATATTTCAATCATTATGTTAAATTTGGGATTGATCACGTAGGTACCGTACGTCCAAAATATCTCAAAAAGCTTTATAAGAAGGCTCAAGATTACTCCGCTTGCTTTGGGAGAGCTATGCTTGGTGATTCTCTGCGAGATCGAAACAGAAATCAGAAGATCCGTACACAAACCGTGTAAACGTGTAAATAGGGTATTGATCAGTCAAAAAATTATCAGCTACCATAGCATCCCCAATCCTACCCTCTTTAAGATAAGTAGGGTCGCAATGATGAGTAGTATTGACGACCTCCGAGGCGCAGTGGGCGAACAGCCGGCTGAGACGCAGGAGGTAGTGGGTTCGATTCCCGCCGCGGAACAAATGTTTGTATGATCTACAGATATTTATTCCGGGTCTAAAAACTTTATTCATAAAAAAATATTAGGTTGGGGAAAAAGTTTCTTCGCATTTTTTAAGAAAATTCTAAACATTTTTTAATATAGTTTATTTACATTTAACTAAAGTATGTAGGTACCATTTTGTTCCATAACTTTTTGCCATCTTGTAGGTAAGAACATGATCCCATTGCTATAGAAATTTTGGGGCTTCTGATCAAAATACCGCGACAAGTGGTTTTGGCAGTTCTCTCATGATGTTAACCTGACACTGCCTAAAGAATTCTGAAGAGACCGAAACAGGTGGAAATCTGAAGGTGAAAGGTCTAGACTATACGGCGGATGCATTAACACCTCCCAGCCAAACTCTTAATTTTTGCTGAGTGGCTAAAGATGTGTGAGGTCTAGCGTTATCATGATGAAAAACCACACCCCTTCTGTTGATTAATTCCGGAAGCTTTCTCTCAACTTCTTGCTTTAATCTCATCAGTTGTTCGCAGTGGAGTTCAGAATCGATAGTCCTGCCTGGTGGTAACAGCTCATAATGAATAATGCCCTTCCAATCCCACCACACACATAGCATCACCTTGTTGCGAGTTAACCCGGGATTCGCCACAGTCTGTGAAGCCTGATCGGCCTTTGACCACGACCTTTTTCGCACGTTCTTGTCGTACGTGATCCACTTTTCATCACCAGTTATCAGCTTCTTCAAAAATGGTTCGGTTTCATTATGTCGTAATAAAGAATCACAAATGAGTACACGGTTCATTAGGTTTCTTTCAGTGAGCTCGTGGGGTACCCAAATATCGAGCTTTTTTGTGTACCCAGTTTTTTCAAATGTGCCAAAACTGTTTTGTGGTCAATTCCCAGTTCTTCAGCTACGTCGTAACTACTGATATGCCGATCTTGACCACTTTTTCAAAAATGGCATCAATTTTATCCGTAATAGGGCGACCAGAGCGACGTGCATCTTTGACATCAAAATTTCCGGATTGAAAACGCTTAAACCAAATTTGTGCTACTCTCACAGATACTGCACTAGGTCCATAAACATCGCAAATTTTTTTTCGCGGCTTGGGTTGCATTTTTACCTTTTTTGTAGTAAAATTTTAAAATGTATCGAATTTCTTTATTAGATTCACTCATCTTTACAGTACGAAAAACAAATATACATCAGACATTTTCCTAATTTGAATTTGGAATTATCTTCTTTAAAATTTAAACTTTGAATGATACCAAAACCAGCCAGATACAAATAGTATAGCCAAAGAAATTTTATTACAAGTTCATACATACTATAATGCGAAAAGACTTTTTCCCCAACCTATTATCTATGTTACGCCCGCAAATTGCCAACTCAAATACTTACCATACGTCGACTCCGGCGTTTTAGGGAGATTACTGTCGTCGTTACAGTAACCGTGAAAGGCTCCTGAAGAATCAAAAGTTCCTCCACAAGCTTCCGTATTCTCCACGGCCCTTCATAAAAAAAACAAAATTTTAAAGCATTGTTTTCAGTCGAAAAGTATTGTTGATTTGGCCAAATGTAAAGAAAAGTACGTACCATTCCGGTAAAGCATCCTCATTATTGTCTCCGCCCCATTGTCGCCGATTTGATGATGCCCATGGCTTTTCTTGGTTTGATCTGTCTAGCCATTCCCTCTCTGAAACAAAAATATTACATTGTTAGTAAGTATTATAAAATGGCATTGAATACTTTACTACAATGGTTATAACGCCAGTTACAAGGCCCTTCTCAAGATTACCATACTTTCACTGATCACTGACTAGGGCATGGCGGTATTGGACTTTTTTTAAAACCGGTGCTGATTTCGGTATTAAAACATTCAATACCGTGATCCCGGTTTTTCGGTATTAATAAAATTAATGTTTTGGCAATAAACACATATTTTTCATTAGTTTAACTAGATTCTACTGGCATTCATTTGGGAATGAGATCAATCTAGGCCTTAAAAAACTTTCGTGATATATTTCAATCATTATGTTAAATTTGGGATTGATCACGTAGGTACCGTACGTCCAAAATATCTCAAAAAGCTTTATAAGAAGGCTCAAGATTACTCAGCGTGCTTTGGGAGAGCTATGCTTGGTGATTCTCTGCGAGATCGAAACAGAAATCAGAAGATCCGTACACAAACCGTGTAAACGTGTAAATAGGGTATTGATCAGTCAAAAAATTATCAGCTACCACAGCATCCCCAATCCTACCCTCTTTAAGATAAGTAGGGTCGTAATGATGAGTAGTATTGACGACCTCCGTGGCGCAGTGGGCGAACAGCCGGCTGAGACGCAGAAGGTAGTGGGTTCGATTCCCGCCGCGGAACAAATGTTTGTATGATCTACAGATATTTATTCCGGGTCTGGTTGTTTTTCTATATATTATAAGTATGTATTTACAAAAAAAAAGTATAGAAGTATTATATCAGTTATCTGGTTCCCATAGTACAAGCTCTGCTTAGTTTGGGGCTAGATAACGCTGTATGAAATGTCCAGCAAGATATATTATTATTATTATTATTAAAAATTTGCAGCTACGCAGCGTCGCCCCCAACCAACTAACTACAAGTCACTAAAGACCACAACGATGATTCATAAAAAAAAATCGGCTACCGCAGCATCCACCGGCCCAATCTTTATAAGATAAATTGGGTCGCAATTAGTCATAAAAATAAATCCGCTAGCGGCAGCGTTCCCCCGGCCCCTATTAAGATAAATAGTCATAAAAAACGCATCGTGCCCCACTCGACCCACTACAAGTTAGGTAGGGCTGCAAAATTTTTCAGCTACCGCAGCGTCCTGCAGCCTATTGCCTTTAAGTTTGATGTGGTCGGACTGATAAATGACCAAAGTTTGCAGCCAACACAGCGTCCCCACTCCCCAGAGTCCCAATGATGAGTACACGGTACTTTGTTACGGTATACATTGTAAAAACTGCAGCAATCAACTCACAACAATAACAATAACCTATCTAACGATAGGGTTCAAAAAAATGGTAATAAGACGTGTTTAAAGTTGTTCTTGTTAGAAATAAGTACTGTTTGTTTTCCAAATAAAATAAAATAAAAATAAAATGATAAGTCAAAAAAATTGGAGCGAGCGCAGCATCTTTAAGATAAATAAGGTCGCAATAATGAGTGATAACAAATTTTTAGCTACCGACGAGTTTTTCAGCCTGCTCTTTTAGGTAGAGCCTCACTATTATAAGCCGGTTGCGTCCCACTGCAGGGCAAATGCCTCTCTTCCCTCTTTCCACTCGTCTCTGTTGATTGCAAGTTGCCGCCACCTTCGCCTGGGCCTTCCACGCCGGCGTCGTCCGTAGTTTATTCAGTGGTGGACACATTGTGTCTGGCATACGGCAAACGTGTCCGGTCCAGTCCCACTTTAGTCTTCCAGCTTGTTGAGCGACGTCGGCAATTATTCCATGATGGCGTCACAGATAAATAAGTTACACGAAAGTGAACTGAACATATAAAAGACTTCAATATGTACGAACTAGGGTTTACATGTTTAATTGCTTGTAACGGGTGATTTTTTTGCTGGTATCTTTTTGGCAACACTGTTTTTGACAGATCACGCGTGAATCGTGTCTTGTGTCATTGTCAAACTTGTTCAGTTTGGTCTATAATTTAACCATGAATCGACTTACGAACGAACAACGCTTGCAAATTATCGAATTTTACTATCAAAATGCATGCTCGGTTAAGAGAGTGCATCGCGCACTTCTTCCAATTTATGGGCAGTTTGGTCGGCCTACTGAGGCAGCTATTCGGAAGCTTGTGACTAAATTTCGAACCCAGTTTAAATTATTGGACATTAAACCACGAACACGCATACGTAGAGTGAGGACCGAAGAAAATATTGCGGCTGTATCCGCCAGTGTTAGTGATGACCGTGAAATGTCGATTCGCCGCCGTTCGCAGCAGTTGGGCCTCTGTTACTCCACTACGTGGAAAATTTTGCGAAAGGATTTGGGTGTAAAACCTTACAAGATACAGCTGGTGCAAGAATTGAAGCCACACGACCTCCCACAACGTCTAACATTTGGTGAATGGGCATTGGCAAAGTTGGAGGAAGATCCACTTTTTTATCGAAAAATTGTGTTCAGCGACGAAGCTCATTTCTGGTTGAATGGATATGTCAATAAGCATAATTGCCACATCTGGAGTGAAGACCAGCCAGAAGCATTGCAAGAGCTACCACTGCATCCCGAAAAATGTACTGTTTGGTGTGGATTATGGGCCGGTGGCATCATCGGGCCGTACTTTTTCAAAGACGACAATGGCCGAAACGTTACTGTGAATGGCGAACGCTACCGTGTGATGATTGGCGATTTTTTTTTTTTGCCCAAAATGGAAGAATTGGACATGCCTGACATGTGGTTTCAACAAGACGGTGCCACATGCCACACGGCACGCGAAACAATGGCCCAATTGAGAGCCGCCTTCGGTGAACAGTTTATCTCACGTTTTGGGCCCGTCAATTGGCCGCCTAGATCGTGTGATCTAACGCCTTTGGACTATTTCTTGTGGGGCCATGTTAAGGCTCATGTCTACAGGGATAAACCAGCAACGATTGACGCACTGGGAGCCAATATTGAAGCATTTATTCGTGATATACCGGCCGATATGTTGGAGAGAGTGTGCCGAAATTGGGCCTTGCGAATGGGCCATCTAAACCGGAGCCGCGGCCAGCATTTGCATGAAAACATCTTCAAACATTAAATTATATTGATCGTTCTATCGATTCCAATAAGGTTTTTATCAAATTTTTCAAATTTTTTGTGTTTTTTTTTTTGAAAATCAAATCCTATACCTCTTAAAAAATATGGAAATCTCAATAATTATTTTTGTAAATATTGTATTTATACGTTTACATCATTTTCAACCGACTTCAAATAGGAGGGGGTTCTCAATTCGGTTGTATTTTTTTGTATCTTGTATTTTTACATATGTTTGTTTGTTAATTCGCACAAAAATGAAAGTGGTTATTCATTTCGTTTTGTGAACTCCATCCTTAGGAAAACGGTGTCTGCCGTGGTTTTCGCAACAGGAGACAATTGCGCGGTTTAGTCATCTCTTCTATACATACCCTCCTGTTTGTAAAGAATTTTAAATGATTTTGATCTGATTCAAGTTTTGATTGATACGGCCATCGACAATTCACTTTCTTTTGGACACAGACAAAATACACAAGTGCATTATAGGCATAGAAATGATTGCTATTTATACATAATTTTCTTAAGATCAAACGATTATTTTTATCACTGCTATTTCCCAGGTGAAAAATCCCAGGCAATGATTTTCATTATAATGCTGTAATGTCACACTCGCTATTCTTGCTAGTGCTATTTCACACGTGAAAATCACGGGCAACGAAAACGCCTGAATTCAACAACAGTAGCAGACCCGAATGACAACAACAGATATATGATGAATACCGAAAGTCATTTATTTTGAATGAGCTATAACAGGTTATGCGAAGGAAAATAACAGGTGTGACATATGATTTTTCACATGCTATGTGAAATGTTCCATCCCTAGTGCTTGGTACAGCAGCGCCATCTATTAGCAGTTCTCAAAACATGGCCGTGAAAACCCCTTATTAAAAAAACCAATTATAACAAAATCGGGGGAATACAGTTTGGTGTTGCAGCTACATATCTATTATCTCCATCTAAAATTTAATTACACCACTGAATAGCTAAAGGATTAAAATCGGTACGCTATGTAAGGACAGTAACGCATCGCGCGCGGTGGAGGGGGAAGCGCCGCCATTTTGAGGTCATTTTGCTGCGGTTCGAGATTTCCAATTTGTATAACTTTTGACAAGGAGAAGCTACGACGTTCGTTTAAGCTTCAATCGTCAGCTCTCGTCAAAATCTTTCTATTGCATATATAAAACATAAGTGTAAAATAGTTACAGTGAATTATATTGTGTTAAATAAAAAAAACTATAATAAAAATTTACTATGTCGGCCTATACGCGTCAAAAAGCCAAATCCAAATACAAAAATCGCATACAGTTGGAAAGGGCTTCCCAAAAGCAATCGAATGATACCAATAAAACAGCATAAGACCAAGTGAAGCAGTGCCAGGGACGTAGAAGGAAAAATGCGGCCGAGCGGATCTACGACGGTGCCAGTATATTTCCAGCTGGGGCGGTTCAAATAATGCAATTGGATGATGAAAAAGCTTCTATATAGTCGCCGGACTGTGTAGGCATCGATTGTATACGATCGTCGATTATAAAGACACATTGGGTAGCAGCTAGTGCACGTTTCCATACGACGTTTGTCAACAATCCATTTGGACATAAGTGTGATGTGTGTGATCGTCTATGTTACGTCGTATTTTATATTTTGTATAGAAAATATTACCAGTTACGTACACGTATTCACGGACATACGGCCGTGTCCATGACACAGCCACATCCCATTTTTTTGTTTGTCTATCTTATTAACTAAACAGCTTTAGACTACTTTTTCTTAGCTTCTCGTTTCACTTTACCAAATTCATTGCCTAATAAGATACCGGTATCCAATATACAAAAAGATTCATCAAAGATGAGTTTCTAGTTCTGTTCTATAAGTACTCCATTCACCTTGGCTGGTAGCACAAAATAACTGCGCATTACCCTTTCAATAGAGATCGCATTCAAAGTGGATTAAACCACTGAACCGTTTATAAAGGGGGGACGATGAATCAAGTATTCATATGCACTCATGCTGTTATTGCAATGTTTGTTTATTTAAGAACCCGTACTATCTTGTGCAACTATCTCAATGTATGCTAAAAAGTGTAAGGACTAACTTGAGGCGGAAGTGAGAGTAAAAATTTCTAACATGTCGTCATACCAAACTTTACCATTAAACATTTATTTTATAGTTGGCACTAAAACTTCTATATAAACTTTCTAGACCCCTTCCAGTTGGTCTTAAAGGTGGCATTCACTGCATTTCTACTATTCATTCTCCTTTAAATATCTTAGAATAACCAGAAAACTGTTATGATATCTGATATGATAATGTTAAGATATACTCTCTTACCCGATTTCCCTTGCCCGCGCCTCGCTCCTTCAGAGGAGCGCCATTTTTCTTCATCTCGATTCTGCTGATGTCGCCAATTTGTGTGCTTTTGGCGGTTCCTAAAAACATTAATTATAACTAAAGACGCCTAAATCAAAGATGACACTATGGCGCACTAAATTTAATAAATGTTATTAACAAAGCACTTAGCTTATCTTTATGGCAGATAAGCTAATATCTGAGACAGACATCATTGTTTATTAACCGATTTGATAGATTATTTTTGCGTTGGGTTTACTACAGCTCCAAGGTTGTCCTTTAAGTTTCATTGAGGTCAAATCATTTTGAAGGTACTTTCCGTTGAAGTACATTAACGTTAGTTACACGTTTCATTAACAACTTTTCATTTAAAAGGTATATTTCTGATGTTTTTAGTTAGTAAGTAATTTTTTTTTATAACATGTCAAGAAGTTCATTTAGCACTTAATTCCATGAAATATGACAGAAGTCCTGGAGAAGATGGTGTTACAACAGAAGCACTTAAAATAGGCTCACGAGCCCGCACCTTACTAACCTGTTTAACTCCATTCTACAAACAGGGACACTACCATCAAAAATGTGGCACTCTAACATCATACTTCTCCACAAAAAGGGTGAGAGACACAATATTAGTAATTATAGACCCATAAGCCTGGTATCCCATATCTACAAAGCGTTCATTACTGTTATTCAAAGCAGGATAAGCGGTAAGCTTGATAGCCACCAACCCCCTGAACAAGCAGGATTCCGCCCTGGCTTTTCGACAACTGACCATCTACATACGCTTAACCAAATCCTCGAAAAATATCAAGAATTTAATAAACCTTTGTACCTTGCATTCGTGGATTACACGACGGCTTTTGACAGCATTAACCATTCCGCCATCTTCACTGCACTTAAGAACCAAGAAATAGATCAAACTTATATCAACCTCAACGAAACCATCTACAACAACAGCACAGCTAATATCAAACTAACAACAGATGGACTATATTTTACAATCGACAAAGGCGTTAAGCAAGGTGACCCACTCTCCCCCAAATTCTTCACGAGTACTTTAGAAGAATTTTTAGAAAACTGGCAGTCTCTTGGAAACAAAGAGGTGTATCTATCGGAGATAAGAAGCTTACGAACCTGCGCTTTGCTGATGATATTGTTCTCTTTGCTCCCACAGCACAAGAACTCCAAAATATGCTCCAAGACCTGAGCACTGCAAGCCTTGAGGTTGGACTAATGATGAATCGGTTAAAGACACAACTAATGACTAACACCAACAAACAAAAAATTATGGTAGACGGGCAAGAATTATACTACGTCGATGAGTACATTTACTTGGGCCAGATTGTCTCCTTCGAAAACAGGCAAGATAAAGAGGTCGTCCGCCGCGTCGAAAATGCCTGGAGGAGCTTCTGGTCCATGAAGACGCTAATGAAGGGAGACCTTCCATTGTCACTTAAGCGTAAGCTCATCGCCATGTGTATTCTGCCCGTCCTTACCTATGGTGGCCAAACTTGGTCATTGAAGAAATCTCAAAAGTCCAAACTCAAGGTTTGCCAAAGAGCCATGGAACGCAGCGTGTTAGGGGTAAAGAGAATCGACAGGATCCGCAATACCACATTAAAAGTATGTATATGTTTTTAATCAACTTCCAAAATAGGAGGTTGTGGATTTGTTGATTTTCCGAGATGTGTCTATAAGATGAAACTAAAAGGAGGTCAATAAGACAAGGGCATATTATAAAAATCCGTGCGCCAATCATGTCATTTAAAAATCTTTGTGTTGTGGAACCATTGTCAGTTTTAAATGAACTCCCCTTAAACTTGGCTCAGGACAAAGACACACAAGAGTAGTGGAGATTCACAAAAAGGTCAAATGGGACTTAAGTGGTTTGTTTAAAAAAATTGCTGTGAATAGTTTTTATAAGTCAAAAGTAAAAGTATTAGGATTAGGAATTAGTAATAGAATTTAGGAACATTGTAAAAACTCCTTATTTATAGAATGCCTCGGCATTTTATAAAATCCGTAAATCCCTCAAAATGTATGTCTCTAAAAATAAAAAAGCACTAGCTACAAATAAGAAAATATTTAACCGATATTTCAGCACAGTTGCATGCGCAATGATCACGAGATCACGAGACGAATCATGGCGCATGCGAATATCCTGTTTTCACTCTGAAAACCGCAATATCCCGACAGCGAAAACAGGATATTTACCATAATTTGTGAATAGTGTTTGACGATGATAGTTTAAATGTTATAAGAAAGAGTACCCACCTCTCTAAAGATGTTTGGTGCACAAAACCGCGAGCCCTAGTTATTTCGGTGGCGGTAATAGCACGGCCTCTGCCTTCGCTCGCCCCGCGACCACGACCATGTCCGTACCGATCCGCCAGACTCATGCCCAGATTAGGATTGTTACGCATGTTACTGTCTCTCTAAAACAAAGAATTAACAAGATATTTTATTTAAACTTACCGAAAGAAACGGCTTCGCCAACATACTCAAACACAAACACCGTTGCTTATGTGTTTACTTCACAACACACGTCTGGACTGGATGAATAATTTAAAATTAATTCATGGGGGATAATTTAATAAACACAACACTGGTTGTGTCTGGCATCATAAGTAAATGTGTAAAAACCTGTCGAAGACATATTTAATACCAGCCCCTTTCATCGCGAGTAGTTTTCGCCCGTCAGACTCCTCAAACAACATCTTACAAAATAAAATGGGTATTTACCTCAAATACCTATATATCCTTTATTTATTAGCAATGGATGTTTCCATCCCACGGATTCAGTACACATGAATAGGTCTGCGATTTTAATATAACGGGGGTTTTAGCATTTTAGCGGGGTTATTGTCCAACTTTGAAGACGAAGACGAAATGTCAAAATCGATTATGTACTTACCATCAGGCGAGATCGTGGTAAAAAGCTAGCCGATAATTTATAAAAAAGAAATGTATTTCCTCAGTCTCGATCTTAATGATTACTCTCAAAAAACTTACATAAAGTTCATGTACAAATGAAGACTAGTAAAATTCGTACACTATGTATTCCCAAGAAACTAAGCTTGATGTAGAGTGGCCCCCTGGTGACGAGGCGTTCTACATGGGTAGCCTATGCATTGTCTAGCAAGCATCTACCTATGTATATCGGCTGATATGATAACGATTAACTTACGGTATCATCTTCAAAATTATTGTTCAGGGAATAAGGTGGTTTGCCTCTTGGGTGGTACAGAAGTTCCATAGATTTTAACTGCGGTGGAGCTTCAGCTGTCTCTCTGTCATAGCAAGCCAGAACTTTCTCTCTGCCATACCTGAAAAAAGAAAATTGGTTAAGTGGATGTTGGACCACACACAGTGTAGTTCTGTAGTCAGTACGCTGTATCTTAGTCAAAAACAAAGTTAAAAACTGTTTGCAAACTCAACAGGCAAACATAAATTGGTCGACTACTGCTCGTAAACTAATAGTCTTACTCAGCTTTGATAATTCTCTTACAACTACAGTATGTATCGTGGATACTGTTTGGCTGGTAGTGCACACATACGCACATACACATACGTTATTGGTCAAGCGCGTTTTTCATAACAACTTTCAAAAACTTGATAACAGAAATTAAGCCAGTGAATAACAATAATAAGCAATTAATGCCTACAACGTAGACTTTTATAGCCGGAAACGACATCTTTACATTCCCTCCGAAGCATGGAAGCACTCAGTTGAAAATACAACCGGTAGATGGCCATCCGTAGTTACTCGCGCGAAGCACTGCTTAACCTCATCAATTAGTTAGGAACAACCAGGCGAGACGCACGATTTGACTTACCGAAGTTTAGCGCGAAGTACTTTTGATGCGTTGACACCAGATGTGGCAATAGAAACTAGCCTGGCTGGCAGCGCTGGTGGAGGGCCACCGGCCTGTGCCGAACTACCTGGATTAGTCGGCTCACGAGACAGATTCCGTATCCACTCTGGCCCAAACTTCATAGGAGTTGTGCGATCATTCATTACGCAGGAATACAGTTGATGAGATGAATACCTCGACAACTGAAACCAATATTCGAAAAAATTGAATGGTTTTTGTCAAAACATTGTTGGGTTTGTTTATGACTTCACACCACAATAGGTTTGCCAGAATTTTCTAGCGACTAATGGGACAATTTTGATCAAAAGGGCTACAAAAGATACGGGATTTTTCATTTTTGAAATCCAAATAAATAATTATTTGTTTCAAAGCTTTTTCTGGGAAATTATATTAATTATTTCTTTCTTCCAAAGCTCTTAATAGTATTATGCGCTATCTCCGCCACTTGTTAATCGTTTTATGATTTTTTTTATATGGGGTACTTCTAGGGTGTAGCATATAAGTTTGGTGAGGATCTGAGGGCTTAGCCAAGTTACAGTCGATTAGCGATGACGCTAGTCGATACGTCCGAAAATGTATGGGATTTGACACATGCTATAGAAATACCACGTGATTCAGCGACAACAAATGTATGTAGAAATCGAACAGATTCGCAGCGAATGCAATTTGGCTACGGGCCCTGATTATAAAGTACAAGATAGAAACTGGAAACTCCTTAACGGATGACAACAAACGCATTACGATTTAGTGATTGTTTTGGAAATCGCAAGGGAATATCTTTTTGGGAACCTATCAATGCTCTTGATCATAGACTTTAAAAATACCCTACAGAACTCCAAAACGTGTATCGCAATTAGGATTTTGTATTGGAGATGACAGGCAATGGCTTTTTAGGTAAGTACTTGTCAGGTCATTTGATCAGACCATTTGGTTTTGAGGTAACGACCAACCCTTCATGTAGTGCGATTGTGGCATTGTTTTGGAATTAAAACGCAATAAAAAAAACACTTATTAAAATTACAAATTGTTTAAAAAACATACCCGACTGCAAAACAACCTGAAAAGAGATAACAAGCTTGCACATTTTGATAATCGCAGGCGGACGGAACTATTAAGATCAACATTATTAATACCGCAACTGTCATCATCATCACACACATTACAGAGATTAACAGTTACGTCATTATTGATGTTGATTATAGTCCCCGCCTGCGATTATCAAAATGTGCAAGCTTGTTTACTTCTTTTCAATTTGTTTTGCCTTACTGACATTTCTGTACATGTATTTCATGTAATAAATATGATTTTACCATACATATACTCGCAAGGAATTCAAATTTGTTTTTGAATGACCCTCCTAAGGTTTTCAGATATACCTAGTCAGGTCATAAATTCTGTCACATGTTTAATATAAAATAATTGAAACAAGTTTATTCATTATGTAACCATTTATATACCAAAATGAACTTAACAAAACATAGATTCTTATGACACTAAAGTTTATTCAAAATGACCTCCGGGATTTTGAATACAGGCCTTCAATTTGCGCGGCCAGTCGTCTATCGCAGCACGAACGAGGTCCATGTCAATATCGGCGGCTGCCTTAATCAAGGATGTCTTGAGTGACTCCAAATTGGGATGAGGCTTTGAGCACGCCTTTTCCTCCAAGTGTTGCCATATCTTGTAATCTAACGGATTCAAATCTGGAATGGAGGAGGGCCAGTCTTCGTGCCGGATGAAGTCGATTTCACGCGTCGCCAGCCAGTCTTGTGTGCTCTTCGCTCTATGAGCTGGCGCCGAATCTTGTTGGAATACCCAGTGCCTGTTATTGAACATGGTATGAGAAACAGGTTCCACAAGGTTCGTCAGGACTGTATTTTGATACACAACTGCATTCGTTTTTACACCTTTCTCACAAAAATGTACCTCTGTTAAGCCCCAATAAGAAACTCCCAACAATACCATGAGCGAGGATGGAAAATGACCTCGTTGGACACGCGGAATACGGTTGCCCGCTTCTTCACTACTGTGTGCGTGCACCTTATCATTTTGTTTTTTGTAGCTCTCTTCTACGGTAAAATTTTCTCATCCGAAAAAATAATTTCCCGATATGTTTTTTCCGCGTACCGCTTCAACAAAGCGCGGCATCTCTTCAGTCTCAGGTCCATTAGACGAGCATTCAAACGATGTCCTGTTTTTCTTCGATATGCCCGAAGTCCTAAGTCTTCATTTAACACCCTTTTCACCGTGGTTCTGCTTAACCCCATCTGAAGGGCCAACAGTTTCTGCTTACGTTTGGGATTTCTTTGAATTCGCGCCTTCACAGCTTTTATCACTGCTGGAGTCCTAACAGACCGAGGGCGACCACTTCTTGACCTGTCATCTACACTAGAGTCTTCATTGTATCGTTTGATGGTGCGATAAATGAATCTTTTGGTTATATTCAAATTTTTCAGTATGTCAAAAACTTGAATTGGCGCGTAACCGCAACGATGCAACGCAATAACTGCAACACGGTCTTCTTTAAGCGTCCACTCCATATTTAAAACTGAGTAAAATTCTAAAAAGTATTCATTTTTATTTTCATGAACAATGCGAAATTCGAATTCTATAAACTTTTTTGTGGCCAGCATTCTAAAAGAAAAGTTTTTACTGTGTGACAATACTTATGACCTGACTAGGTATAGACCAATAACTTTTTAGTTACATGCAGATATATTTTGATACGAAACATACAGGTTAGTTGATGGTTTGGTTAGTGTGAGTGTAGATACGCAACAAATTATTAAATTTATTAAATTGCCACGGTTTACGCTCGCAATGATTGGCTCGTGCTAGCTTGTAACGCATAGGACCTACTACACGGCTTTCACAGCTTACGAGAGTCGTTTTGAATCTGATACCGAAAACAGAGTAAATTCCATATTTCAGTATTGCCGATAACAAAACGCCTTCAGATTTAAATATAGTTAATACCTGTTGACTTAGAAATGAGATCAGCCATAGGTGTGGAAACAAGCAGTGTAGTAGTCTTTCATGCTATAATAATGAATAAGTTTATACTTTGGCATTGCACAATTTATTAGAACGCCGAACCTAAAAATGTCAAGAGAGTACATTTTATCAAACAAAGTCAATTTTTAGCATGTCAGTTATCTTAGCACCGTCTTAATATCTCATAACTGGACCGTTTAGTTAGCCCTTCTCTTATATAAGAACAAACACAAACTGGCTCTTAAGATATTTGTACGACACAAATACACATACCTACCTACAAAACTTTAATATTAATAAATGTTTTATTGAACAAAGCAGCTTACATAAATAAAACAATATTGGTCCCCAAACTTCAGTAAAAATATTTTTAAGAATTATTATTAGATACAAATTATAGACGTACCTACTCAGAACAGACCCTTTATTACACTTCACACTAAAATTATAAATGCAAAAGTTTTGATGTTTGTTTTTATGTTACTCAATCACGTCGTAACAGCTGTACCAATTTTGATAGAATTTGGTGTAGATGTTAAGACCTGGATTAAACATAGGCTACTTTTTATTGATAAACCACCTGTGCAAAGCCACGGGTGTACCATGTTAGTAGAATCTTATTATTCAGAGTTGCTGGGTTAGTTGTAGGTAATATGAAACTAGAATTTGAATGTGAATCTAGCATTAAACAATTTTATACAAATTGAATACTTGTACCTATAGAAATTCTTCGCACAGGCAGGCATTGCTTAACTAGATAATTGAGTCTAAAACTCTGTATTGCTAGAGGCTAGAAGAAATGTGCTACATACCAATCAAAAACTATGGCAATTTGGTTATTCCACAAAATTTATACAAGCAATGAATAGATAGAAATCAATCAACACTTTTCTAATATTGTTTCTGTGTGCAAACTAATGATCTTCTTTCACTCAACCAACAGTTATCATAGTTTTCTGAAAAAGTTGTCTACTTGTCTTAGCAATAGATTTCCATTGCGGCAATGCAAGTAGGTACCTATGGAATTGGTTACGCCTTATAATCTGTGTTTTGATAACAATCCCATGGCTGCAATTGTAAATTTTGCTCTCTGACCCATGTAAGCACTTCGGATGTTAAACATAGTACATAAATGATAATATTGCACTATTGTAACGCACATAGAAAATAGTCTTCTTCGAATGCAACACCTGGAATGAACAGCTAAAGCTGATCTCCACGTGGTTCTCGATCGTAACGACGTAACACAATGTGATCGCAGGCACAGCTTTAGCCATTCGGCAGGTATACGAAGCACTACCTAACAGAGTCCATAGAGGTAGCAATATGTAGTCCAGAGAAACTCATTATAAAAAACTTAATAACCATATTAATTACTCAAACACTGACAACACAATACCTACTTATATTATTTGTAATGAGATTAGAGCTAAAATAGGACATATTTACCTATGGGCTTGAATTCGCTTCGCTAGTTTTCGCTAGTTGAAAGCACGCACGGCGACAAAGCAACACCGCCGCCAAAAGTAGATTGTTTGTAGAACAAACAAGTTTGTGTGCGACTTGTATGAGTGATGTTTGGTTTGCTTTGCTTCCGGCTTGCTTGAGTTGCTTGCTGCTTCCGGTTCGCTCATTGCTTGAAAAATGTCAACATGACGTCCACAGAAAACGAATAAGACGCCACCGTCAGTAACAAAATACGATTACGACCGATTCCATAAACAAATTTTTGGATTCCGTTTGCCATTCCCAAAAAAAATTGCACAACTTTGATCAATTACCTCGATCGGTACGATCGATGGCGGTACGATCGATGGCGGTACGGGGCGGTAGCACATATTAAAGTAGTATTATAGTACAGAGTTGCTGCTATATAACAGAAAAATGCCAACAGGTGGCTGCAGTCGGCTCTGAGGGCAGCATGACCTAACTATTAATAAATATATTATGAATGTATTTACAAAAAAATGTATATCAGTAGGTACGCTATCAGTTAACTGGTTCCCATAGTACAAACTCTGCTTAATTTGGGGCTAGATAACGCTGTGTGAAATGTCCAGCAATATTTATTATTGATCGAGCAAAGCGAGATCTCCAAATCAACTTGGGCAAATCGGCGTTATATGTATGTATGTATGTTTGTTTGTCCGAGAATAACTTTCGAAGCGTTTATCCGATCATCGTGAAATTTGGCATGTAGGTAGGTAATGATGGCACAATTTTGGTGTGCCTCAATGAGCTAAAAATTTTGGGGGGTTGTTGAGATATTGGGGTTCAAGAGGGGTAAAATAAATGAAAATGAGACTATTAGGTCAAGTGAGACGTCTAATGAAAGGTCTTCGTTAGTACTTTTCGACCCTGTTTTTATTTTTAGTAACGTTTTTGTAGTTTTTGCGTTATTAACCATGATAAAAACTAAACTTTGACAAAATTCACAGGGTACACCAGTGATCCCACAGTGCTGTAATTTGGTATGCGTGTAGCTTAAGTATCATAAATATTGTCAAAAGTCTGAAATCTAGAATAACTGCAATTTCTACCCCAAAAAAGATTAACCAATTAACATAAACTCCCGTTACCTGTAATTTGAATGAAACTGTAGTTCAAGTTAGTTGGTTACTTATTTCGTGGCACTATTTTGATAGTCAAAGATTACGAATAATATTTTTTTTGTTTGTATGGTAGACTCGCGAGATCTCAGTTCGGGGTGAACCACTAGTTATTATTATTTTATTATGTACGAGAATTATATTATTGATATTATGAACCCCTACCATCAATACTGGCACGATATTGATAATGTAACGCCCCCCCCCCCCCCCCCCTCCCCATAGACTCCATAGAGTAATTAATAGAGTATATATTGATGGCTTTCCATTTTCGATTATAAAAACACTAGTAGCCTAGCGTAATACATGGCGCTGTCTGGAGATTATTATTATTATTTGGAGCCTGTAGTGTCTCACTGCAGGGCAAAGGCCTGGCTGTCTGGAGATACATCGGCAAAAAATATGCCATATGGTTTATATGCCAAAATATCATAGAAACAATTTCAAAAATTGTCATAAGCAATCTATCTCACTTCATCAGAGAAACAAACACAAATGATTTATTTTTCTATTATTAGATTAATGATAGCATGGCAATTGATATTGACAATTATGACTTTCCTTTGCGTATGACAGAGCATCAGTTATAAAAACATGGCCGTAAGTTGAAACTCCCTCATTGATATCCGTCGGGTGAGGTCAAGTCTCATTGCAGGCTTTTCATTTTGGATTTAAAAAGAAAAAACTAGTTCTGATTAACGTAATAGATGGCGCTGTCTGGAGATATGCCTCGAGTACGAGATAGATACTACGATAGATGAAAGTTGCGGCGGAAAGTCGGGGCAACCCCCGTCACCTGAAATTCGAATGAAACTCTAAGTCAAGTAGGTATTTGGTTGTGCATTTCGTGGCATTATTTTATTAGTCAAAGATTATTAATATACAGAAAATATACAGACAGTCTTTGCCAGATAGGTCTTTGCATTATTAAAGTCATGCATAAAAGGTAAATTACAACAAACCAATAGAAAATGGTTTAAGTTCAGAAAATTTCACAGTTTATGAGGTTTCATACGCATGATTACCTACCTAGGGTTACAGATTATCTAAAATTTTATATGTTTTATTTAACATTATTTTAAAAGGTCGATATGAATATCAATACTACCACTGAAGCAGATATTTTTGGTACGATAATGCCGTATCATTTTATCACGATGACATACAGGCAGAAATACTTCGATACCTGTTGAAGTACCTAATCGTTATCAATCCAAACATCTAAATGGCCGGAAAAATATTGTTATCGTAACTTTTTTTTTGTAACTTTTTGTAACTCATGGAAAACGAGCGCTTGATAGAACTAGAAAACGCCCTACAAAACATCAATTGGGACATTGTTGGCCTAGGAGAAGTCAGAAGACTAGGCGAACATGCAGAAGAACGTGATGATAACATATTCTTTAACTTCGGTGAAACTAGTGGACATCACGGTGTGGGGTTCCTGGTGGCAAAGAAGTGGAAGGATAATATTATCGAATTTAAGGGCTATTCCGAACGAGTTGCTATACTAAGATTTCGAGTGACCCCCAAAACTACATTGACAGTTGTTCAAGTCTATGCACCAACTTCTGCACACTTGATCGAAGATCTTGAATCTTTCTATGACTTGGTTAACATAGCCTGTGAAGAAAACCGAGGTACATGGAATATTGTCCTCGGTGACTTCAATGCAAAACTAGGTATAAGACAAGCAACAGATGGCGACGCCATACTCGGCCAATTTGGCTTAGGAGACCGCAATGAGCGAGGTACAAGACTGATCCAATTTGCTTTAGGACAGAATATGAGCGTTGCTAATAGTTTCTATGAGAAAAAACCATAAAGAAGGTGGACATGAGTATCTCCTGGTGGAAACACGCGTAACGAGATAGATTTTGTGCTTACTTCGGATTTACATATAGTTAAAGATGTCAACGTAATCAATAAAATAAAATATAGTTCTGATCACCGACCTATCCGCGCAAAAATTAAGTTTAACTTCAAAATCCACGGAAACAAATTATTTAGAAATAAAATTAGACAACATTCAAAACAAATCCTTATTCAAAATTCAGAAAACTTCAACCTTGCACTCTCAAACCAATTTTCTATATTGGGAATAAATGAAATAGAAGACGTTAATGATCAGTACAAAGCGATAATAAAGGGAATAGAGTTAGGCAGCAAGACTATCCAAAACACTGTTAAAAATAAAGCAAAACTCTCAAAAGACACCAGGGAACTTATTTCTCAACGAGAGAAAATTGAAATAGCCACTGAAGAGTATAATAAATTTGACATAAATGTAAAACGCAGTATTAGAAAAGATATCAGATTATTAAACTTATACTTAAATCAAACAGCAATTGAGAAACATACCTCATTAAGAACCGCTAAACAAGGAATTTTCAGAAGTAAACATTGGATTAACTGTCTTCAGGATCCAAACAAAATCAAACACAACAGATGCGATAAAATTATGGAAGTGTGTACAGATTTCTACAAAAAGCTATACTCCGACAACACTAAGACAACCGAAAATGTAGACTATAGTAAACCTGATAGCATACCATTTATAACAGGTAAAGAGGTTCATAATGTTTTAAAAACGATAAAATATGACAGAAGTCCGGGAGAAGATGGAGTAACATCCGAGGCATTGAAAATTGGCGCGCCCACCCTACTTCCGCATATCACCAACCTGTTCAACACCATTTTGCAAACTGGCCAAATACCGAAACAAAAAGGGGGACTAAACATATATAGGCAATTATAGACCAATAAGCCTGATCTCGCATTTGTATAAGGCGTTTATAAAAGTTGTGCAACACCGCATTAGTGGCATTTTAGACCAACACCAGCCGCCTGAGCAAGCAGGTTTTCGCCTCGGCTTCTCCACAACAGATCATCTACACACACTAAACCAGATAATTGAAAAGTACACAGAGTTTCATAAACCACTCTACATAGCCTTTGTAGACTACACAAAGGCTTTTGATAGCCTTCAGCCCTCAGCAATATTCAAATCACTAGAAAACCAGCAAATTCATAAAACATTTTACCGCCAAAGCACAGCCAATATAAAACTCCAGTCAACTGGTCCAGCATTTCACATACAGAAAGGAGTCAAGCAGTGTGATCCGCTCTCTCCCATTCTGTTTACAAGCACCCTCGAGGAGGTATTCACAACATTATCTTGGGCAACAAGGGGCATAAACATCGGTGGCAAGCGCCTAACTAACTTGCGTTTTGCGGATGACATTGTCCTTTTTTCCCAAACAGCACATGACTTACAAGAAATGCTCCAAGAACTGAGCGCGGCAAGTCTTGAAGTTGGACTGCAAATGAATCGGTCGAAGACGCAAATAATGACCAGTGCCACGAAACGTAGGGTCGAGGTAGATGGGCAAGAAATACTATATGTCGATGAATACATTTACTTGGGCCAGTTAGCAAGCTTCAAAAACAGGCATGATAAGGAAATCGATCGCCGCATCGAAAATGCCTGGAAGAGCTACTGATCCATGAAGGCGCACATGAAGGGTGACCTTCCTCTGAATCTGAAGCGCAAACTCATCGACATGTGTATCCTGCCTGTCCTAACCTACGGTGCGCAAACATGGTCATTGACCGAGCTGCAGAAGTCCAAGCTCAAGATTTGCCAAAGGGCAATGGAACGCAGCGTTCTAGGATTCCGGAGAGCCGATCGGGTGAGGAATACCACGCTTCGTTCATTGACTGGCATTGCCGATGTGGGAGCCAAACCGCGAAGCTCAAGTGAGATTGAGCCGGGCACGTGAGTTGAATGCTTCCGGAGAAATGGGCCAACATTGTAACAGATTGGGTACCGGAAGATGGACAGCGACGTCGGGGTCGGCCGCGAAAGCGTTGGCGTGACGACACCAATGGATTCGAGAAGGAATGGTGGGAATCTGCCAAGGATCGTGATAGGTGGAAGGAGTTGAGGGAGGCCTTTGCCCAGCAGTGGGAAAATGTAGGCTAGTTAAAAAAAGCCGTTTTTTTATTTCATTGATTTTTATTAAACCTAAAATGTATCACATTTCAATAATCCACTAGAAAAATTCTCACATTGCATAAAGTTAAAACTACAACAAATCACTTACAATCTAACGTTTAGGGCTATGGAGCAATTAAATTTATTAGTGTCAAAGATAGAACACAATTCAAACTAAATGATTTTAAAGTCACAAAGATTACAAATAATACATAGGAAAAAAACGTGATATACCTACCTACCTACTACTCACGAATCTCAAAACTGCGATTGCGCTTATAAAAACTCAAAGTAGTTGCAGGTCAAAATTCATTAATTAGTTTATAAATGATAAAAGCAAAAATAAACTTATCCTGTAATTTATCTCTATAACGTACGTAACTCTTTAATCTATAAATTGTGACTAATCGTCGTTCCGTTGGTCACAATAACGTGGGGGTCATAAGGACTCTTGATGATGCTGAGGATACTGACGTAGGAACCGGTGAGGAAACCGAGGATGCCGAAACAGATTAAGAAGCAGTTCTTCCATAGGATCCAGTTAAAACGTCCGATGCCGTTGGGCTTGTCCCAGTAGGTGACGGTCTCAATAACCGAAGGAAAGATCAGACCTAAGAAAGACAAACACACGGCACCCACGAGAGAGATAAAAGGTCCAAGATCTGGGATGGCAATAGCTATGCATCATGAGCTATGAGTCATAACGATTAAAGCGATCCTGATGCTGTAATCGGCTAGGTTCTTCTTGGCTCCAAACCAGTGGCGGACGTTCTTCCAGATGATCTACATGGGTAGGTACGTAGAATTGGAGGCTATACGTGAAGAATATGGCAACGGCAATCATCAGCTTTACACTCTGCCCCAGGCTGAAATATACGATCAAATTGTTAATGGCAAAAAATTACTAAAATGAAAGAGGTAATTTAAATATTTAGATGTAGTTTCAGACCAATTTTGAAGGAGATCATTGATTAAAAAAAATTGTAGGTGAATGAAATAATAATGGAAATTGTAGTATGTACCATGTCCCTACTTCCGATCGAACATTAGTAAGTGGTGTAGGCGTTAGGGTATCACCTATAACCCTATATTTTGTTTCATTTTATTAAGTAATTATAACGTACCTACCTAATGCATGCCCATGATAATTTTATTAATATTTTTTTTTTCAATTATATTGCTGTTCGAGCAATTCTGTAGTTTGTGGTTTTGTAATTAAATTCGTACTCTGAGCCTCAAAAAACAAGCTTATTCTTTAAGCTTAGCCTGAGGCTCTCTGTAAGCAATATTTGTTAACAACCAAATTTGTGAACTAGCACTGTATCATAAACAGCATTGTGAGGTCTGTCAATCTTGATGGAATAAATGATTTGATTTGAATTGATTCCTTGTGAAAGGGCTCACCCCGGGATATTACTACCTATTTCTATCGCCAAGCAGCATTGCTGTGTTTCGGTTTGAAGGGTATGGTTGCCGGTGAAATTACAGACACATGAGGATTTACAGGCAATGGTTACCACTTAACATCAGGTAGGCCATAAGCTTGTTCCATCTCCATGTAATATAATAAAAATAAAAAATAACATCTAACAATTATTTTTTTTATATATATATTTATTTATTTATTATATATATCAATTATACATAACCTACCTATTTATTTATCAATCTTCTTATATCTGTAAAGACCTCAGTTATTGAAGATACCTAAACATGACTTGGAACATGGTTTTATAATGAGCTTAAATAATACTTACGGTTCGTCTTGCGGTAGGTTCAATGTGACACTGTCTGCAGTGTTATCTCCGTATTGAAGGTATCCCAAAAATCCAGTGAAAGCGTACGACGTGACACGACGAAAAATATGCCAAAGTTCGATACTCCAGGGCAGTCGGTGAAGTGGGTAGGAGTCTTCATGTTGTTCTCCAGGGGCATCACGACGCCAATACCCTCAAGAGCGAAGCTGGCGGTTCCGAAGAAGGTGGGCAAGCGCTGGAATCCACCGAACGAAGCCCTCGCACTCACATTAGGCATATTTTGGAACAGATAGTAGTAGGTAATTTCGATTCCCGTTCCGACCAACAGGTTTGCGATCATAGAGAACGAAGCAAGGTATTTGAGGTTCCTTATGAGATTCATAGCGATGAGGAGGGGAAGCAGGCAGGCCATGTAGATGCGGATATCAATGTCGTACCATTCAGTGTTCCTTGTGTAGAAGTCAACAACTTGTTTCACATTCTTGGCAACGAACAGAATGTACACGCAGCAGCAGCCGAGGAGATCGGTGACCAAGAACCAGTTGACCATAGCCCTGAAACAAGTCAGTTGGAAGATTAGCTAGAGAAGGAAATGGTGTTGTATTTTGGGTAGCATTGTGACGCTTTTGGTTTGTTAGTTATTTATTATGGTTGATGATATATTTTTACCCGACTATGGCAAAGCCAAATGGTAGGTATATATTTTAGCAGTATATGTAGGTATGTGGATTTACGTATGTTCCGCCGTAGCGTCTAAACTACTAAGGCGATTTTGATGAATGAGGTGTCATGTCAATCGATTATAGTTCGTGTGGCACTAGGTTACTATTATTATAGGTGTTACGTAGTATTTTTTTTTTTAGTATTTTCTTCGTTATGTTTTTCAGTATTTTCTTTCAATAAACTGATTTGGCGTATATATGAAATGAATCATGTATTAGACGAGGAAACCTTCCAGAAAAGGTCCGCAATCATCTACACGCAAGCTTGATCAATGATTTTTATGAAGTTAGACAGAATGAATAGCTAGGCGATGCGACATCGTTAACAATAATTGACTTCCGGAAATAATGTAGACGCAAATACATTGAAATTAATTACAGTCTATTGCTCAGTCACATAAAAGTCACATAAATCCTCCAGCCGCTATGGCGGTTCTTTTACTGTCCATGGAGTCAAACTGTGGAATTCACTACCACACTCTATCCGCGAAAATCCATCACTAAGCATATTTAAGCTTAGAGTCAAAGAGCATTACCTGTCCTTGTAAACTTTTAGGGTGTTATGTATAAGTAGGTATATTATATATTATGTATATCGGGGGCGGCTGGACAGGAGGCACGCCAGCACCGTCTCCATCAGTCATGATAGTCTATTTCCTTGTGGGCGTGCAGTGGGTAATGTCAGTTCAAATGATACTCAGACAAATTACAGAAACAACGTCTAATCGAAGCTTTAATTGGATAGAACTTCGTTTGACCACAATCTCACCTGATGGTAAGTGATGATGTGGTCTAAGATGTGGTCGAAGATCTAGAAGAAACCTATTTACTCTTACCTTAAAGAGGCCCGGATTATATTTAGGAAAAACAGACGACGGCAAAGTGTTCCATACCTTAGCTGTACGCATCAAGAACGTAGAACCAAAACGGTGTGTGCGAATGGATGGTATATTGACTAGGTACGGATGGTACTGAGCCGTGCGCCTGCTGGTCCTTTGATGGAAAGGAGATGGCGGGATCAGATCGTATAGTTCCTGGGTACATTCCCCAAGTTGAAGACAAACTGTGCGCCCCCTAAAATCATATCACATCCCCAAACTATAACTGACGGTACAGAAATCTGTGAAATCGTTAATATTTTTTTTCTTCTCTGTTGGCACTGACTTAGCGAGTAGAATCCCCATCCAATTCATAATCAATCTGGTAACACACTTATGTATAGCGAAGAACACGAACACAAAACCTCACTAAATCACTTTACGCCCTGTCATCATCATCATCATCATCATCAGCCCACATTAGTCCACTGCTGGACATAGGCCTCTCCCAATACGCGCCACTGAGCCCGGTCTTCGGCTCTTCTCATCCAGTTTCGGTCCGCCACCTTTCTTATGTCATCGCTCCACCTAGCCGGGGGGCGCCCCACACTACGTTTTCCGAGACGCGGTCTCCACTCAAGAACTCGATTACCCCAACGGTTGTCGGTTCTCCGGCATATATGGCCAGTCCACTGCCACTTCAGTTTGCTAATTCGCTGAGCTATGTCGGTGACCTTGGTTCTCTGTCGGATAACCTCGTTACGGATTTTATCCTACCTACTTTTTACGCCCTGTACTACCAGTAAAATTATTCACGACTTAAAAACAAATTTTAGCAGCACTGGTTCCGATGAAATTAGCACTAAGGCAATAAATTGTATAAAATCTGTAATACTCGAACCTTTAACAAATTGCATAAATAAATATCTTAAAGTAGGCATATTTCCAGAAAACGAAAAGTTAGCAAAAGTTACAGCAATTTACAAATCAAGAGCAAAGTCTGACCCTGCCAACTATAGACCTATTTCCGTACTGCCTGTAATTTCAAAAATCTTCGAGAAAGTCATCTACACGCGAATAAATGAATACTTATCTAATAAAAATTCCTTATAGATCAACAATACGGTTTTAGACAAAAGGCGTCAGTAGATTTGGTGACTACTATAAAAACAAATATTGATAAAAAAATATATGTTTAGGAATCTTCATCGATCTAAAGAAGGCGTTTGATACCGTCAGCCACCAAAAACTACTGGTAAAACTAAAAAATCTAGGCATTACCGGAACTGCGTTCGACCTACTCTCCTCATACATAAGCAACAGGCATCAAATAGTTAAGATTGGAAATTACGTAAGCACACCACGGAAAATCACATGCGGAGTTCCGCAAGGCTCAATTTTAGGCCCACTTCTATTCCTTATATATGTCAACAACATAAATCAAATTGTTCTCACCGGCTACCTAACACTATACGCCGACGATACGTGCCTATTTTATTTTGGCCACCATATGCATAATATTGTCAATAAGGCCCAAAATGATCTTAATTTACTAAACGAGTGGCTCCTATATAATCTTCTAACAATAAGCACATCAAAAACTTCTTACATGATTTTTACCGCAGTAAATAAAGTAGTTCCTCCCGTTACTCCCCTAACAGTAAATGGGATTAATATTCAACAATCCGACAAAGAGAAATATCTTGGGTTGCTATTGGATGACAAACTATCATGGAAGTCTCATATTGAGCATATACGGTCCAAACTAACATCGCTTACTGGAGCCTTACGCAAACTGGGAAATTGTATACCGCCGAAGATTAAAAATACAACTTATAATTCTCTTGTGAAACCCCACCTCGAGTATCTCATTGAAGTATGGGGATCTGCAGCCAAGATCAACCTTATAGACCTACAAATAGCACAAAATTAAATTATCAAACGATTATACAACTACAACCACCTAACACGCACCGAAATACTTTATAGGGAAACTAAAATACTCAACGTTAATACATGTATTCTAATATAAAAACATTTAAACAAAACTATTCAAACAAACATACAATTAACAGTTAAAGAAAACAAGCATAACCTAAGATGTAAAAATAAGCTTTACGTGCGTCCCCCTCGAACAGAGAGGTATGGAAGAATTAACCTCCTTTCCAAGGTACTCAAATGTACAATAAATTACCAAACAAACTTGAAGAATGTGTTGGTATAAATAATGTACAAAAAAAGCTAAAACTATACATAATCGACTCAAGTTAAATACGTAGTAATAGTTATATTAGTCTTTATTAAAGATGCAAATATACTACAGTAAAATATAAATAAAAAAGTTATAGTAGTTGGAAGGGTATAAATACTTTTGGTCAGTGCTAACAGAATTTAATTTCAATAACCTACCTTATGTCGTTATAGTTTGAGTGTGTTGGTACCTAATTCTGGGTTTTTTTTCATTTAAATCAGTAAACTTACTGTTATATAATACTAGCTGACCCCGCGAACTTCGTACCGCCAATAAATTTTGTAATAAACCACTATAATCAACTATCCAAATTATTAAAGTACTAATATCGCTATTGAAAAATAGTGATTGGTTGTAGAAGAGTGTACATTTATGGTTGTATGTATTTTATATTGACGAACATTATATTGAATATAAAAATAAAAATAATGGATTTTGTACAAAAAATAACAATAAAAAATTTGGGGTGGACTACACTATCACATAGGGGTATGAAAAATAGTTTACGTCCTATTCTCAAACCTACCAAATATACAACAAAATAAATTCATAAGAGTCGATCAAGCTGTTCCGGAGGAGTATTGTTACAAACATTGTGTCACGAAAATTTTATAGGTATATTAAAGATCTAAGCTATCCTATCTCTCAAGTTGGAGCAGAGGTCACGGTGTGACAATTTAATTTAAAATCGGTTAAATAGTTTAGGAATCCATCGCGGACAAACATCGTGACAGGAGATTTATATATATTAAGATAAGATTAAATTATAAAGTTTTGATCAATGAAGCACAAATAAGTAAAAAACAGGATTAATTTCACTGTATTATCTTCATTATAATATGAATTCAATTTACACTTCAGTCTAAGTAACACGTGGCCGGCTATGCTAACACCAAAAATTTAAAAAGTGGAAATAATTGAATTATACGGTATTTCGTTGTGACAATTTAATTTAAAATCGGTTAAATAGTTTAGGAATCCATCGCGGACAAACATCGTGACAGGAGATTTATATATATTAAGATAAGATTAAATTATAAAGTTTTGATCAATGAAGCACAAATAAGTAAAAAACAGGATTAATTTCACTGTATTATCTTCATTATAATATGAATTCAATTTACACTTCAGTCTAAGTAACACGTGGCCGGCTATGCTAACACCAAAAATTTAAAAAGTGGAAATAATTGAATTATACGGTATTTCGTTCACTACAAATTAATTTTATAGCGTCAACAACACGTGGTAATTATGCTGTTAAAATGTAGCTTATATGACACGTTCGTAGATTTACCATAGCAGCGCCATCTATTGATTACTTACTCAACCCAGTCGAAAGGTATCGACATCTGTTAGAATCATTTGGAGTTAACAGATAATTGTGACTGTCAAATAATAACAGACAAATAATTAGCAATAAATTAAAATTGCGACTATAATTTGAGATTTAAACTATCCTATCTCTCAAGTTGGATCGAACTGCACATGGTGTGCGAATTTTATTATAATCGGTTAAGTGGTTTAGGAGTCCATTGAGGACAAACATTGTGACACGAGATTTATATATATTAAGATTTAAGCTAATTTTAAGTGAACTGTAATGTGTTCTTATGAGAATAAACTCTTTAAACCGAAGATATCCTCCACGTGGCGGACCCTGGAAGCTGCTAGACCCGGTAACGCAGGGTATAGGCTGATTATTATCTTCACCACAATGGCTTAATCTAAAAACAACCCCTTCCAGAGCCAAAACCCTGCTCTGACTGTAATGTCCATTAACATAAGTAGAAGGTTTCTCCAACGCAAAAAGCGAGCTCTTCGCAATGCTTTGCCAGGAATCCCATTGCAAAATTATTTGTGTCCAAGAGACGCACCGAGACATTGACCAACAAAGACCACAAATTCCTGGAATTACCCTAGTCGTGGAAACGCCACACTTGCAGCGTTGCGTTGCTGAACATCCATCATTAGAGATCCATCAAGGTTGTCTGGAAGAGATCGCTTTATTAAGCGATAAGACCGCCCATTATGCTTACATTTATTTGTTTTTTATTTCCTTTTAACCAACTACAAAAAAGGAGGAGTAGTCAATTTGTCGGATTTTATTTTTATGTATTTTCCCCGATTTCTTGAAGACGCTTGGACCGATTCGAGAAATTATTTTTTTGTTTTAAGTGTATATATTCTTCCCAGTTGGCCCCATTGGCACCAAGTCAGGATCTGGTGATGGGATCCCAAAAAATCGAGGGCAACCCTCAAATTTAATAGGAACGCAATTCGGTTTTATTTTTTACCTCAGAACTCCGTCATTTATCAACCGGTTTGGAAAATTCTTTTTTTATTTGAAAGGATATACTTTCATATTGGTCTTATATGTAGAAATTTCATCAAAATCAGTTCCGTAGTTTGGTTAAGTCGGTTATATTTTTGTTAACTGTTGTGTCTAGCTTGTAAGGTATATTATAGAAGTTTCATTGATTAATTCAATAAACTGAGTATTATGCATTACACAGTAAAGGGTTCAATAGTCAGTACGGCTGCAGGTATGTTTTTGTGTGGTTTTGGTGCCTGACCGATTAAGCTATAAGTGGTGTCGGTACCTATTATAATTTATGACAATAACTGACTATTAGGTGATCGAACGGTCGATTTGTCGTTCGTTTGCGGTGTGCACGCCTTTTTAACAGACTTTAAAAAAAGGATGTGTTCTCAATTTGTCGGAATCTTTTCTTTATATATTTTCCCCGATTGCTCGAAGACGCCTTGACAGATTAGAGAAATTATTTTCTTGTTTAAAAGTGTATACTTTCCAGGTGGTCCAATTGGCACCACGGATCTGATGATGGGATCCCAAAAAAATTGAGACCAACCCTCAATTTTTTCTGATAACTGAAGTCGATTATGTTTTTATTAAAAAGTTACTAGTTACCTTTACCTGGCTTGCGACTGCGACCTCCGCGTAAGCCTTGGCGACCCGCCTTGGAGGTCGCGACCCACAGGTTGATAAACATTGGTCTACTCTACACGATAAGAGTGCGTGAGTAAAATCACCCTCAACTTCCATGTAGATGACTCTAAAAAAACTGTGCCTGTCTGGAAGTCTGAAATGCCATTTGCAGCAGTAATAGTCCACGAATAAAACAGCTAAGTATACTCGTACTTCAGTAACAAATTCATCAATTCCTTCAACACTGTCATAACTAGTGGGTTCGAACTGTACTGAGACCTCGCGATGTCCATCATCCGCGGAGTGGCTTACACCGCCCCGGGCCATGGCCCCATTGTCCTGAGTGTATCTACCTATATACCTACCTACTACCTAACGTTTGAGACGATATGGACGTCAAGATAACGTCTAACGCAGGAAATACTGAAATACAACTATGTGTAGTACTCTTTATTAAATTAAACAATAGTAAAATAATATTAATAACAATAATTAATACAATAACAATATATACGTGGGTAGAGACCGTCTACTGTAAAAATGAACGCCACTCCACTTCATTGCATCAAAGCGAAATGTTCTTTATTCACTGTAATCACAAGGCTTATTTTTGTCTTGATGTAGACTAGTGTTGACGCACAGTAATGATATGGAGGGGTGTTCATTTTTAGATTGGACGATCTCTACATACGTGTCGTCGGCAACTGGTAATCTTTAAAATTGCAGGGGGTTGCATGTTTAAAATAAAAACTTGTACAAGTCATTCAAAAATTATATATGTATTATATATCATAATTATGTTTATGTCCAGCAATATTTAAAAAGTATTTATTACACATAGTGTGTTTATATAAAATCTATATTTTAATAAACAAACTTTATGGAAATCATTCGTTCAGAAGTTTTTTTTTAATCTACATGCAGGAGAATCCCAGTAAGCGACGCTGACTGTACATTGATTTATGAATTAATTTTTCACACCACCTGCTCGACAATGTCAAATTAGGTATATGTCATGTAAACCTCACCGAAAACAGGTGATTAAAGCCCTAAAGCTAAGCCGGGAGTAAGTAGTACTGAATTTCTATTTTTTGAATTTGGAACGTAATCTGAATTAAAATTTTAACCAAAGACAAATACGAACAAAACGAACTTATTCGTAAATCGATTTATGAATAAGTTGCACCATTGCACCAACCTAGATTTGGTTTTATTGTCACGCAGAAAGTGTGAAAGTAGAATATTTTCCGCGTTGATAAAGCTGTCTGCATCTTGGGCGTGCTTATATCCCTCTCTGCACTCTGGATTCTAGTAACTCCCACGCTCCGCTCGTAATCCTTTGTTACGTTCGGGATTCAATATAGCGCCCGTGAAGCAAAACACTGCTTTATCCCCTCGTTTAATAATCTACTAGTATACCTATAGCTAAACCTGTGTCATGTTATTAATATAACAACTAAAACCTGTTATTATAGATAAGTTAATATGATTATAAATAAATAAATAAATATTTCTGGACATTTCACACAGCGCTATCTAGCCCCAAACTAAGCAGAGCTTGTACTATGGGAACCAGATAACTTATAGAATACTTATATACTTTTTTTTTGTAAATACATACTTATATTATATAGAAAAACAGCCAGACGCGGAACAAATATCTGTAGATCTTGCAAACATTTGTGCCGCGGCGGGAATCGAACTCGCTACCTCCTGCGTCTCAGCCGGCTATACGCCCACTACGCCACGGAGGCAGTATAGTTAAGTTTGTGTTTGTTTTTTTAATCTACAACAACTATATAATTACCTACCTCACTGGTTTCTTTTTAACATTAGAAATGTAAAGATATAGTTAAAATCACGTAAAGGTGCTAATTTCCAAAAAAACAATAGTTATGTTTATTCTGATTTGAAAAATATTACAAAAAATTGTCTCTACAATATTCTACATTATTTCTTCTTAACAAAACATCAATAAACAACACGATTTTATTTCAAACATAACTAAATTAATAAAAAAAGTAATAACCATTGCTACAAAATAAAACCACGTAACTTGATGAGCGTATAACACATTCTGAATACATTTTAAGCTGCCGGAATTGCATCAACTAACAATCTTTCAATTCATAAAATTATGATAAACAATTTTAAACTATAGAACCCAAAAAATAAGGCTATAATTGGCTTGCTAGAGGACAGAATGAAAAAAATCTAACGACTTAGCTTTAATACAGCTAATTATCAGACGTTAAGCCGCTAATGTTTTATCAAAATAAACGCATATACATATAAGATGATTGGAACCAATAAATTTACCTCTGCCTCAGCAACTAGTACAGCAATACAATAAACAGGCTAACTTAATATTAATAAACGACATTATGTTATTCTAACACTTGTGTTGTGATAATAAGTTTAATAGAATCACATAAGCTTTTTGGATGAGCAGACACACACACAAAGGAACATTTATTACACAAATATTTAAGAAATGTCATAAGCTGCCTTAATTAGTGCCCGTTACTACACCCGTATGCGTCCCAGAATCTAAGGTTAAACCTTAGACATACCAATTATAATTATGGTAATAGTTTATTACTTTCAGAGAAGCCTGATAGTTCAAAATGCGTATTACTTGACGGTAAATAGGCATAAAGCCGCGGTTCCATTTCTGCGCACGAGCACAATACGCACGTGTACGTGTGCTTTATATAAAAATATAGGCGGATCAATTTACGGCGACCCACGGCCATGCTACGTAGATGCGTGGCTTGATGATGTCGCCAACACGCACGTGGCCTGCTCAGATGCGTAGCCTCTGCGTGCACATCCTACGCAGCAATGGAATCACGGCTTAATTCTAGTAAACATTTATGTTATAACATTTTAAAGTAGTGAGATATGTCACAATATGCAAGTTTTATATTTCATAATCATAATAGAAACAATAATAAATTGTAATAGATTTTGACCTGATGTCCTAACAAAAACAATATTAAATTCATACACTTTAAAATAGATCATTCAGTTCTTAGCGTCTTGTTATGCTTTAGATGCCCTATGCATATCCTTGCCCACTTACATTGCACCTATAATCTTTTTACTTCAAGTCAAGCTTACTAATTTAACTAAACTATAAAACTCACTAAAAAAATAACTAGATCACTATAAAATTCTTTATCAAACATTGAAAAAAAACCCATGACTAAATTTTAACTTAAATTTTATATTAACTTACTCCACAGTCCCACCAGTATCACTAAACGGTAATGAGCTCAAGCGAGTGACGGAGTTCAAATATCTGGGCCACTGGGTCACCGAGGCTCTTACAGATGAAGTCGACATGGAGAGCGAGCGTAGGGCGTTAACAGTCAGAGCTAATATGCTGGCCCGTAGGTTTGCACGGGGCAGTACGCAGGTAAAAACGACACTATTCAGAGCGTACTGCCAGTCGTTTTATACGTGCAGCTTATGGGTCAAGCATACGCAGAAGGCTTTTAACGCCCTGCGCGTACAATATAATAATGCGTTCAGGGCGTTGTTGGGGCTGCCGCGCTTCTGTAGCGCATCGGGAATGTTCGTGGAGGCGCAAGTAGACGGGTTTACCGCGATACTGCGCAAGAGAACGGCGTCCCTGATGCTGTGGGTGCGCGGCCTCTAACAGCTACCTGCAACTCATTGCAGGGAGGCTGGACTTCGACTGTCCTTCATGGAACACTGGACGAGAGCTCATACTGTGCACGTCTAGTGACTCCAGAATTAAATGTCTATTATGTCTATTTCTATCTATTATTTTTATGTGTCTTTCTATTGTTTTATGTGTATTTTATGTTATTTTTGTTCTTTAAATCAGTTCTTGTTTGCTAACTTTAACGTGTTAGCAAATAGTTTTAAGCATTATAATTTATGTATGTTAGTCACTAAGGTATATATGTATATGGGCCGTAGAATTAAGTTTTAACATCTTGTACTTTTCTATTGTTGCCTGAAATAAAGATTTATTATTATTATTATATACACAAGTAGTAATTCAAAATCTAGGTAATTACGCCTGTTCCTTACATCCAGCTTATCCATCCACCCTCGGGGATAAGAATGGGCAGGAAACTAGAGCTCACTCTCAAAACTAATAGTTTAAACTTATATAAATCTAGGCATCAAATCACGTAAGCGTGGGGACTGGCATCAACAGGACATTTTAAATATTAAAGACCACTGCACACCGGATGCGTACGCGTAACGCACACTTACAACGTGGACGCTTACGTGACGCATACGCATCCACTATTAATTTGTTTACCATTGCATAATACTGGTACGGTGAGCAGCCGCCTTAAGATTGGCTACTTAGAAAAAATATATTGACCTCATAGTAATAGCAGGTAGTGTGTGAACGATCTTTACAAGTAGATTGACAAGGTGTAGCTTGCTCATCACCGTAAGACCTTAGTGTCGCAACAGCTAACATTTAGATGCTGAATAGCTCCATTTCTTTGGCTAACATGTAATGAGCAATCTCTGCGTCCACAAATTCTTTCATGACATTATCAAGCACAGATATGTCAGTTATCCCTGCCTCAATGTTTAGTATTCGTTCGTCTATATCGGCGATATATTCTTGCTCCAATGTGAACATTTCATCAGCTATAACTGTGTCGTTCTTCTGTATGATGTGCTCATTGTGGACTTTGTACAAGAAGTGTTCCCTCAGCGGCTGCAAAAAATAAATCCAATTTATTTTGCATTTTTAAAATATTATTATATTTTTTGCCATGCCCTAACAGGCTACATGTCGTTTATATTACTACATTAATACTTTAATCATAAGATGTTTATATGCCCGAAATATATGCAGGAGATATCGCACATACATTGGTGTTAAGCCAAATCTTAATGATTCCCTTTAATTTGGTAGCAAGCTGAATTGGTGAGAAGATTCCAGTATAGGTTTTAATGAAATAGGTACCTCATCAAGACTAGCGGTGTTCTCAGAAATAGTGGCGTTGGGTGTGAAGACGAATGGCTTGAAGCAGGACATAGCCGTATCAGGAGTAGCAGTGAAGTAATGCACGCTGACGCCCGGCGATAGGCGGGACACCTGCCAAATAGTAGTTCACTTTATTTGTATACCCAACTTATAGATAATGAGTAAGAAAAGTATTTAATTTATTCCTTAACTAGCTGACCCGCCCACGGATTCTCACGGGTGGTTTTTCAATAAAACATTACCTTCATTTTGCGCAGTTGCCTAAAAAGTAGCATATGTCCTTTCCCAGGAATATATCTCCTTGCAAAATTTCATTACGATCCATTCAGCCGTTTAGTCGTGTAAAGGTAACAAACAAATAAACAGAGTTATGTATGTAATATACATATAAACCTTCCTCTTGAATCACTCTATATATTGCTGAAAACTGCATTAAAATCCGTTGAGTAATTTTAAAGATCTAAGGGAACAGACAGCGGAAGCGACTTCATTTTATACTATGTAAAGATTTGGTATACTAAAATATAAGCTGCGAGGTTCTAATGCATTGTATTCTTTTAAAACTTTTTCTTTGTCAGTGGAAACCGTTCGCAACCGACTTTGATTAAACATCACAAAAAATCCCTTTTATGAAATCCGAAAAACGATCTAGAGAAAAATCTTTCTCAGCTGTAGACCATTCTAATTGATCCAAATTGTTATCAGTACTTGTTAAATTTCAATTGGGGTAGAATAATGCCAGATTCCTTGTGCTGCTAAACCAACTCAGTGGTAAAAAATAATTTGACATTAGAAGTGCAATTTTTTTTGAACATACCTGGCTTCCCTGAGTAGGGAAAGAATCTTCACATCCACGGCAGATGCGATTGTCCTTTTGCCTCAGGATCAGCATCATTCTCTTGATATTGAAGCGATGGTTGCGGCTGCCATCCTGCAGTAATCTTTCACCTTCGATCTGCCTGAGTAAGTCTCCTCCAGAGGCAAAGATCTTGGAGAAGTTGAAATCACTCTGAAATTAGATATTTTGACTGCTGAAGTAAACCCACATGTAAATACATAGTTTAATTTTTGGATTTGGCATTCATTATACAGTTTTCTGTACACTGGTTTTATAAAACTTTATCGCCACACTAAATCATGTAACTCTATTTTGTACCTGCACCACTATCATATCCAAAATGTTATTAGACAAAATATTTGCAAATAAACCTACATATCCATCCCAAAGTCCAGCCCTCTTCGCCTTGGCATGCAAATCCTCTGAGTGTCTATCAAACTTGGTGGTGATGGTCAGTCCATTCGAGATGTTTCTGTATCCCCTGACCACCTTCTCGGCAACCCAGAAGTTGCCGCTGGTTTCCAGCACCCATGCTTGCTTCTGATCTACAATCAGGAAGGAATTGTGGTAGTAGAGATCGTCGTCGTTCTCCGCACAAGGCCCGCCTTGGCCGTACTTCTCGAGAAGCGAGGTTATGACGGTCATAGCCTCCTCGGCTGTGTTGCCGCGTTCCAATCCCAATCTAAGAAACAAGAAAACTAGTGAATGTCTATTGATTCGAAGCCAACAGACAGCCATCCATACTAATGTAATAAATTCAAAATAATTTACAAAATGGAATGTTTACAAAAATTTCTTGCATGCAAATGGTTTACTAAAGAGGAATGCTTCGTGTTACGCTTAGGACAAACCTTCTAAGGTTTTTTATGTGTATTTATGTATTTAATAAGTATCTGATTATACAAAAAAAAAATAAAAGAAAAATAGGCACATATTCTAATTATTTTTTAAAGTTTCACAATAAACTGATGGCCTCATAAGGATTGCACTAATATAAATTTAATCAATTTGCTCTCATATTTACAAACATTCAAGATCCTTTACTGTACATTCGTTAGAAGCACTCTCGTATATTCATCACAGGTTTGGAACCCACGGTATGAGAAATACATTACTAAAATTGAACATATTATGTTTTCGTCTCAAAATTCCATTTTCATCTTCCAATTATACAGAACTATGCAAAGAATTCCATCTCATTCCCTTAGTTAATCGGCGCGAAGTAGCTGATTTGTCGTTTTTATTAAAAATAACCTCTAATGTCATTAACTGCCCTGACTTGTTAAATAAAATTAGAATTAATGTCCCATTTAAACAAACTAGGTTCATTCCTCCTATAAATTTACCCATAGTTGGCATAAACTACAGGCAAAACTCATTTTTGTGGCAAGCAAGTGACAATTTCAATAAGCTGTGTAAGTGCACGGACTGCGACCTATTCTGCATGAGCGACAGTTCGATTCAACAGCGGTTGAATCGTGAATTCTTTAGTGATTAATAATAGTATAGGTAGGCACTCTTTTTTTATTGTATCTATAATGTGAGATGTCGAATGGTTGTTCACATTTTTTATATTTCTATATTGTTGTTTAAACGTGAAAACCTGTAATTGGCTTTCTGGTTAACAATCTGTCTTAATTATAAATTTTAACAGCTGTTGGTTTTCCTACAAATAAATTAAATTAAATGAAATATCAATTTACCTCACCAAATCCATCCCTAGCAGCCGCTTCTGGCGCCCATCTCCATCCGCATCATTGTAGTTGGTCCACACTGCTTCATTTCCAATCACCACATTCTTATCGTTGGCCCCCATCTCAGCCCCCCACATCCAAGCAGGCTTGCTCAGAATCACATTGTTGATAGGAGTCAGGCTCTCATCTATTATAATGTATGTGCACTAGAAAAATAAAAAAGCTCTTTTTAGAACTGAGTCAAGGTCAGCAGTGGACATTTCGCAGGATTGCTTTAGAAAGCGTCGGCACGCATAGGGGTTTTTCGGAGGGGCGAGAGGAGGGGGAGAAGAGTGGGAGGGGGAGGAGAGGGCTACCAGCCTTGTTTCTTGCCTTTCTTTCCTGGCTTGGTTGCGAAGGAACAGGCAGTAAAATTGACGTTTCAAAGTGATCCTTGTGATTTTAATGAATAAAAATATTTGACTTTTTGACCGGAAGACCAGCGCGCTGCGTACTCGTATTTACTAGTGCGTGGCGCATAATGCTGAGCCGGATCCTAGTTTGCGGACGCTCATAACTTGGACGTACCTACTACCTATTTATTGTCTATATTTTTATTTCAATTTTTTTGTATGTTATACTTATTGTCGTGTTATTTTTGTAACTGTGTATGTCTTTGTTTTGTTATGTCTGCAAATAAATGTATTTTCTTTTTTTTTTCTTTTTTTTTTCTACTTTGACTTTGTCATTTATTGGCAAACTTATAACTAAAAAGTCAATTTTCGGTAGCTAACTTAGTGTTGCAACGGCTCCGGACTTCGGGAAGTGCAGCCTCAATTGCATAACAATGCGCAGGCATCCGCATCCGGTTACGGCTGGCGAAGACTGCTCTCTCTCCGCACCTCCAAATTTATAAAAACACTCTAGTATGCATTAGACAAGACTACATGGAGTCGGGGTTGACTGATTTGGTTCTGTGCCCGTATTTGAACTAACCTATTCAATTCGGGGTTGACTGATACAGTTTTATGTCTGTATTTTACCTAACCTATTCTATTCAGAGAAGACTGATTCGGTTATGTGACTATTATTTAACACAACCTATCCTACTTACCCAAATAGGATAGGTTATCTTTGTCTTATGCTAATATGGGAATTTAATAAAAAAAAATGTTTGCTTGCGGAAAAAATAGTACCAAAGGGTAGGGAAAGCTACCCCTACATAATCTAACCCTCAGTAACCAAAAATTTGTGCAGCCGCTTTCTAAGGCCCGCTCAACTCAGGGTCTCCGACTCAGGCCATAGTAGTACTAACCTTCACTTTAGGAGGTCTGTGTCCACCTTTGATGAAGACTACTTCTTGCACCTCATTCTGAGGGCGATCAGAGTTCTTCCCGAAGATGATATTACCGTCTTCGGTACACGGTGGGAGGACCACGAACGTATCACATGACTGTGGGGGCTGCATCTTACAATTATTCTAAAATTTGTTTATATTTTGTACAAAAATTTAGTAAAATTTTTAAGACTTGGGTGGACTCTGGGTCTAATTTAATGATTCTCTAAATCCGGCTTGCACAACAATCATCACTAAACTTAATTAGCACTATTCACTATTCACTATTGGTAGAATGGCCTCTGTGGCTAGTTGTTGCCACAATTATGCCAATGTCAAGTCGACAGGTATAAAACGGTAAAACGATGGAGTTCCGAGTAGGTAGGTACCTATTGAAATGGTTGGCCAGTGTTTACAGAGGGAGACTCAACCTGAATTTTGACTACAAGGTGATTTATTATACCTAAAAGCAAAGAAACAACACAATTGACATACACAACACAAATCAAATATATACACAACACAAATACAGCACATAAAGACATAGAATTAGTAGGTCTACATATTTACAGTTTAATTTTATTTACATTAATATATTTACATAGAAGCGCTATGAAAGGGGAGAACACTAGGGATAATATAGTTTTGGAAGAGAAAGGACGAGGGATTTCAGGAGGAAAGACATCATACAGAGATGGCCGCAGCCTAGAGCATGAGAAAAGTAATTAGCAACTAAACTTATTAATTAAATTTGACGTAGTTGTATGATTTGACAACTCTCTTCATAAAATGGCATTGTCTAAGTATGGCACTAACTAAATACGATTAGGCTTCGTTGCGCATTTTTAATTTTTTAGGCAGGCAGCCTCAGAGAATTAAGGATCAAGGGAGTGTCACAATTCCGCTAATGTCAATGTCATGATATTTTCAGAGATAGTGTAGATCAAGAATATGACAGGTACCTATTCTGAATTTTGAAAAATCTTTGTAAAATTTAAGAGATAACTCAACATTTGGTTTCCCCGATACAGGCTACGCCTAGTAGTAGGGGAGCCCAAGCGGGGATTTTGCGTGTTACTCAAGCGCGTCAGATAACCATATGGGGAGAAACATTGCACCCTACATGTACCCCCACCATATTATATGAACCCTTATTATATAGGGGCGTGCGTGGAGGGCAGCCGATCAGATTAGTAAAAAAAATCGATCCTTAGAAAAACTCGAGAGCGTCAGATTAAGACATGGTAGATAAGTTAATTGCATGCAGAAAAGTGTGCATTTCAATAATCTGACGATTTCAGCGTGACATAAGAAAATGGGAGGGGCACAAAGTTGTAAAAAAAACGTCACCTTGAAATATTCAAGCGTGATTAGTTTTTTTGATTTTGAATGAAATTCTTTAAGGATTACGGAAAAATATAATCTGACGATTTTCACAAAAAACGATGTACTTAGCTAAAACCATCAATAAAGTGTGGAGCGCAGAAGCATACGAAGATATCATCATAACACCTGACATTCTAGGGGATAATATTATTTAATCATCCATAGGATGTCCACTGCTACATATAGGTTTCTCCCATAGATTTCCATAGCCGCAACCTTATCAGATCGTCTCCATTCCATCGAGTAGAGGCCGTAGGACGGCCCCCTACTAGACTAGAGGCGAGGCATCACGCTTACACGCGCCTCTTACTACACCACACACCTCTACCACAGTGTGGTGCCACAATTTTCAATAAGAGTATCTCGCCTCTTCCTCGTTTTAAAATGGTGTGCCACCCATGTCTACCATGTTGGTTCTCCCACTCATATAGACCTTTTTTTACGCTGTGAAAAATGCGTTACGCATGCCCCCCCCATTGGGGGATGGTGGAGGTATGTGGGACTCACCGGTCCAGATAGGACCGGTATACTCACTAAACGACCCAGCGGCACTCCGGCATCGTCTGCGTTGGAGGACTGGGAAACCGGCAAAAGTTTTTCTACAAAAGTTCTTTACTTTCAGTCCACCGCCGACGACCGCCCTTTACAGCGGTGCCTGCACGCTCCTCCCTGCAGGGAGGGGCCCAGGAGCGACCGCGACTGCTCGGCCATTCCCGCCTAACGGGGGTGGTGAATATGTGCAATGCGGGAGAAAGCACCCCCGCGCCTGTCTCCCGCTATTCACCACCATGAGAGCGAAGGTGACTATAATCGCCGCCTAATATACCGGGAATCCCGGCTCTCAGTGCCAGAAATTGTTCTTTCCTAAGTATAATATTATGTAAAACAAAACAAAAGGTTAAATAAGTTATATTAATCAAATGTGTGTAAAAAATAAAACTGTTTTTGCCAGAGGAAAGTTTAATAAGAAGTATAAGTATTTTATCACATTTTTCGTAATGAAAACAAAAACTATAACATAAAGACCAAAGCATTCTCTAGGTACCTAATACAAAAATGTGTTGGTCACAAAGAAAACACATATTTTTCGAGATTATTTAATAAATGCGTTTGATAACACTAAACGTAAAGACAAAAATTGATTTTCAATTATAAATAACACTCCCACTTCTATTACACAATTTCATTCCTAAAGTGCATTATTAATTATTTAAATGAATTATTAACATTATTTTAGACAAATACGGAGTCAATACATCATATACATAGATGCTCATAATTCGAAGTCAAATCTTTTAACACCGAAAATTTGTTTATAATTCCTTTGGAAACTCATCTCATTTATATTTTGATCGATATTTAAATTCTTAAACAGTCGCCCTGTACAAATATTTCTATTCTCAACGTGGGTACGATCTCGCGAAGGAATGTTTCTAAATTCTACACTAGTATTCAATTTTACTCCATACTTCCGTAGAGAAAAACTTTTCTAGGGCGGTCATGCAAGAGTGGCTGGCCGGTACATCAGCTAGCAATGTTGTATTATGTACCTACATTAGATTATTTAATCATTATAGATGTAACCTCACGGCTATCAGCCGCATCTGTTATACGTGATATTTAAATAGTGTAATAGGAGCCTAGAGCGAGCTACGACAAAGTAATCTCAATATTGCACGGTGTTTTCTAGTATGACTCCCTATTGTCTTCAAATTTCATAATTGATACAAATTATAATCCAATTAATAATTAATGAGATCTTATTTTTATGACATTTAATCTTAAGTAAAACATTTATTCCTGCAAGTTCGATTAGAGTTAATAATATAAATTGGATAAGTATACTTAATATTTATCAACTACTTCAAGTGTATTATAATTTATATTTGTTTCGAAACTACGTCAAGAAATCATTAAAATCTATTTTTATATAAGTATATAGTTAACATTTAAAAAGCCACTAAATAATGTGATTGGTATGCATCTATTTTTTTAAACGACGACATTAGTAAATATTCTATTCCACGGTTATAATACGCACAGTTTAACTTTTACAATACATCAATTCTTATAGTAAATATGTCGCAGATGAATATTGAAAAGATGATTTTAATATTGTAAATCCACTTCATTTCATGATACTTCGTTCATTTGATTAAAATATAAATATCTACTCGTACAGAAAAACATCAATACCACATGAATTCTATAATATGAAGTTATCATTTTACCAATTATAAGAAAAACTTATTCGAAGTTCCGAAACTAATGATTAATTACTCTTTGGGAACAATTAGCAAAGGGTACCAAACAATAAACGGAGAAAGCTGTTTTAAACAACAAAATACATAAGTACAAAAGTTGAGTTTAGTATAACGCAGGCGACGGATCGAAACGTTCGACCGATTTAATACGAGATCCTTGTCTGTGTGCGTGCGCCTGTTATCACTCGTCGTACTATACTTCTGTACCTAACTATTTTGTGCTTAAACTATCTTACTAATAGTATCATCCCCAAAATACTTTGGTAAGTACCTATTTTATAAAACTAAGAATGGCATAACATTATTTTATTTTTAGTGTAGTGTAAGAATACGTTATACATATTATATGTACTACACAAACAAAAAACTATTTATATTTAACTTTAAGACTTCTAATAACCTAATCTTACACTCTTTTTATCCTTGATGCAATCATGACCTCCATACTTACAATTATTTTACAAATACCTATCCATCTTAATGACGTCACAGCAGTCTCAAAGTTAACTTATGCAACACATAACTCTTACGATAAAGAAGCGTAACAAAGGTAATTATACAAATTATAAATAAAAACAATATACAATATATTTACAATGTTATTAATAAGGGCACTACTAAAATTATATCCACTGATGACTTAATATGAATACACGGTAAATAGGTCGCATAAGTAACACATTTTATTCAGTCCGTGAGATATTATTACCACCCATTAACATAAGATGGTAATTATATTTACAGGAAGTCGCACACGATTAACCATTGTTGTTTCATTCGCTAAACTACAAAAATAAATATGTTACTGTATTTTTATTATGAACTAGTATTATGGATGACGATGGTTAATGTACACGTCAAATTTAAATAATGGTACGAAGAATCGACACGTAATAAACACAGAAGGTACACACGAGTGTGCTGTATTTGCATGCCAACAACATATCATAAGCAAGGCTTAATAAATGATTATTAACTTTATCGCTCAATATATACAGAAAAACCTTCCATTTAAATGCTCGATTGCCAAAAGTAGAGAGCGTGTGATGATTTAGGGAAGTTTCCTTACATGCTAATACAGTAATTTTAATAAATATTTCTACAATACAACAGCTCTTGTTATTCATGAATCAAAATATGTACAAGAGACGAAAAAACAAACACCTAAGAAAATATTCTACAAAAAACTATTTCTTTTTGTCAGCGCCTTGCTTATTTTGTGTTAAAGTGTTAAAAGCAGGTAATTCGCTCGACGATGCACTGAGCACCTGCGGAGATGGAGCGCCCAGTGGCGCATGCGCAACGACAGACTGTAGAGTTCCGAGATGGTTCTGGAGGACGTGACGCGGGATCGTGCGGATGATATGACGCTGTACGTTCATTGGGGTGCCGGACGCCGAAGGTTGCGTCGGGAAAGTACGGCGTGCAGAAAAGTATGCGACTGGACGCCTGATAATTACTCTTTCAGCAGTAGTCGGCGTAGCAAATCGCGTCGGCTCAGCGCGACCTATGGTGGACAAGTTTTTAAACACGGTTGTTTTGTAATGCGGCATTACAAGTGACGTGCCGGTAGAGAGAGTGAGAGTACTCGTGGTGTGAATCGAGGACGTCGCGCCATCGACTCTACCTGGGGATGTATTAATGAGCTGTTCATTTAGTGAAGTTGATACGGTGACAGGCGTATCGGCTAAATTTTGCAATGTAACCGGGTTGGTAACGACTCTATCGGCAATGGGAGCGCTCCTTATAATCAAACGGTGATGAGTGCGCGCGTTGGGCATGGTCTGGACTTGTGCTTGGTGCTGAGTGAGAACCTTAGCCTGGTGTTGTGCCAGCGAGACGACTTGTAATTGTGCATGCGAGGTAGCTTGGGTCGGGGCAAAGGAAACAGTTTGAAGTACTTGTGAAGAAGTTACTTGGAGTTGCGCTTGTGAAGAGACATTTATTTGCGTTTGTAAGGAAGATTGAAGTTGCATCTGTGATGTGGGGTTTAGTTCCGCTTGTAAGGTGCTTTGGAGTTGTGCTTGTGAAGTAGAATTTAGTTGTGCTTGTAAAGTGGTTTGAACTGGCATTTGCAAAGTGGAGTTGGATTGCGCTTGAAAAATGGCGTTCAATTGTGATTGTGGAGTCGTGCTCAATGGCGCTTGTGAATTAGCGTTTGATTGCACTTGCAAGGCGGCTTGTAGTTGTGTTTGTGATGTGGCTTGGAGTTGCACTTTAGAGTTAGCAAGGAATTGCGCTTGTGAGGCGGTCAGAAGTTGTACATTTAAAGTGCCTTGGGGTTTCGCAAGAGTGACAGTTTGAAGTTGCCCAAGCGAAGTGACTTGAACTTGCGATTGCGAGGTGTTCACTTTTGCATCGGCTTGTTTTTTCGCCCGTTGCTGGGCAGTCTTGAGGCGCTCTTGCGAAGCAGCTTCGAGCTGCGCATGCGAGGCAGCTTGCAGAGCCGCGAGTGAGGTGGCTTGGAGCACCGCGCGCGAGGTAGCTTGGTGTACTTGCAATGCTCGGAGAGTCGCTTGCGATTCCTCGTGGTGGCTGGCGTGCTTAGCGGCTTTCAGTTTCGCCGACGATTGTTGTTGAACAAGCGCAGCGGCTTGACGCTGAGCTGCCGCGACGCTCCGCGGCCCAGGAAACGTCCGCGGTGGAATCTTACGCACTTGTGGTATTTCACCTGGCTCCAAATACGTACGGGCGCATGGGTGGCGTTGCCTGACAGTTGTCAGACCTGTGGTGGTGCTGAAGCCTCGAGGACAAAACATGGTGATCGTTGCCGCCTTTTGCGTATTTGAGCACGATGTTAGAGCCTTGCTACCGATAAGTTCGAGGGACTTGGGTACATTTGTTGTGGTCAGCTTGGGTTTGCGAAATTGGGGGACTGGAATATAAGTCTTTGTGTATGTCGGGTAGGTCGTTGTTCTAGTCTTATGAGACGGTTTCGAAGTAAAAACATACGGTTTAGCCTTCGCGCTCGTAGCTGTCGTTGTTACTATTGTACCGGTACCTATGGTCGCTATAATCGGGGCTATTGACGCCTGGGGTACTACGGTCATAGGTGTCGTTATAACCATTGTTGTCGACGCTGGGGCCGAATTTCGAGGGATGAAATCAGTACCGGTAGAAGTTCTTACAAACGCACTCCGAGAGACAGGGCGAGCCAAATCCTTTACCAGCAAGTTACGGGTGAAAGTGGATCGTATCGGCACACTTTGGGTAATGTTTCTGACGATTGAAACAGGAGTGGAAACGCTCACAGGTAAATTAAGAATTTGTGTCTGCCCTGACGGGGTTTGAGTGGAAGCTCTGATAATAAAGCTCGTGGTGGGCCTCACAAGGGAAGGGCGTCCCACGTACGGACCTGGAGTGGACTTCTGCGCAAGCAAAGCTTTTATAAGCTGGTTTTGATTCTGATCTGAAGGTCTAGGTTTCGAACATTGTTTGGTAATGCGAGTTGGAGGTTTAGCGTATGATATAATCGGGAGCGGAGTCAAGAAAACTGCATCATCTTTCTTTTTCTTCGGTGGCGAAGGCGCCAAAGGGGTAGCTTCCGGAACCGGCATTATTGGTTCCGCGGCAACTAATGCCGACTGCAAAGTTCTTGGTGGTGTCACTGATTCTGCCGAAAGTGGCGTTACATTCGTCGCTGTGGTTATTTGCGTCGCCGTCGCGGAAGGATCATGTTGGAATGTATAGTAAACATTGCCTTGAGATAGGTATGAAACTTGTGAAATCGCTCTGGCTGTACTTGGCGTATTCTGCATGAGGGCGTACGTCAGCTCCGATGTAATAGGAGGTAGGACGTCCGCAGTGGTCGCCGGGGGGATCACGATCACGTCCGGGTTCATATTTGTTAAATCTGTAATAACATCTGCCTGTAAAATCTGTACATCATCGAGCGAGATTGTTTCCATATTTTTTTGCGAAATAGGCTGTGCGATCAAACCCTGAGGCGCGATGAGCGCCGGTGTGCTGAGAACCGCATCTTGCGAACTGGGCACCCCACCCGCCGGCGCCGAGGCGCTAGCGGGCTCAGGGTTGGGCAAACGTCAGTGGAGAGTCTTCGACCGCTTCGCTCTCTTGTGCGGTTTTGAACTCCTCACCCACGGCAGCACGAAGTTCCTAAAATATAAATTTATACAGGTCAGTAATGTTTAAATTTCCCGTCCCCCTAGCGTGGACTTATTACTCAACTGGCTCAATCGTGCTTAACAGAGCACTTCTTAGTTAAGGTACTTTCCGTGTGTTCGCAACTTGGATAAGTGACCTCTAGTGTCATTTTCAACTGCGATTTCGTAATTTTAAAGCATTATGTTTAAGATATAGAGGGCATGATGGTTCCTGGTCTCTAAGCTGTCAAGCTAGGTCTTGCGTGGCTTAAGAACTTTGTAAAAGCAAGGAAAAGAAGTGAGTAGTCTAACCCGTTCCTCGTTTCTCAAATTGTTGTTGGTGGTGGTTTCTTTAAAGGAATAAGCAGTCCGTAGTTCATGATGGATGGTTAAGAGAGTATATTAGTTACACGATTAAAAGTAGATAATTATATCGTAAAACTGATGAACAAACACCGAAGATCTGGTTTGATGCTTGAATTCAGTTATACAACACCCGGCTACGGTGCGTTCAGTAGCTGTTGGCACGCTGAAAATCTAGTTTGAAGTCGTCAGATCTGGTGTCATAATGGGCATATTCTTCTATAGATTTTCAAGTACCTAGTAGAATGTTAGACGCAGGATTCTTTCTGTCTACTGTTTAAAAACCAAAATCTATGAGGGTTAAGAGGAGGAATGGAGAGATGTCAAGTACTATCGGTCTTATCCTCTTTTAGTAAATAATCCAATTATAATAATAACCTCCGTGGTGCAGTGGGCGAATAGCCGGCTGATACGCAGAAGGTAGCGGGTTCGATCCCCGCAGCGGAACAAATGTTTGCATGATCTACAGATATTTATTCCGGGTGTGGTTGTTTCTCTATATATTATTAGTATGTATTTACAAAAAAAAATGTATATAAGTAGTCTATCAGTTATCTGGTTCCCATAGTACAAGCTCTGCTTAATTTGGGGCTAGATAGCGCTGTGTAAAATGTCCAGCAATATTTATTTATTTATATTTATTTAATTTATGACACTAAAATAACCATATTTCTTAAACTTAACCAAACTGGTAGAACATGCATGTGGTGGGAGGTCGGTATTCAGGTCGGGTGAATCGTTAATAAAAGGATAATGAGATTTCCTATTAACTTAGTACGTTCTATCCAGGTTTCTGAAAGAGATTGCTCACAGCAATAACCATTTCTGACATATATTTTTATTTAAGTTTTGCTATGTCACACTTGTACTAACCATTTGACATGTTTAATTAAGTTTTTTACTAATAAATATGGATTTTTGACATCTGAAAATAAATGAATTATAAGTTATAATAAGACCGCCTGCACGGGGACAACGCGCGAAGTCGTAAGATATGTGAGGCGGCATGTCTCAGGAAGTTACAAACTACGCAAAGCTTGTACTATGGGAACCGCGAAACGGAGCCCATTAGCACTAATTGTACGCGCAGATATGTCATTTGTAACGTGATGGAAGAGTTTTTGTCGGGTACACTCATTAGCGTCAGGGTAGAGAAATCAAAAAAGAAAACATCAATCAATTAAATCATTCAATCCACCTCGCTCGCAGCCCATCTTCCATTCCGATGAGCCTGGATGTTTCTTGACTACTTTCCGTAATGTACCCGTGCCGATTTCTGACCACCTCGAGCTTCTTGGTATTTCATTAACACCCACTCTCAATTTCAGCTCCTACATTGAGTTGAAAGCCCAGCTGGTCGCTAAGAAGCTTGGAATACTTGCAAAGGTGAGGCAATACTTCACACCGGGACAGTAACAAAGGAACTTACAAACAAACAGAGTTACTTACGCATTTATAATATTAGTATGTATAGAGAAACAACCAGATCCAAAACAAATATCTGTAGGTCATGCAAACATTTGTTCTGCGGTGGAAATCGAACCCGCAACCTCCTCCGTTTCAGACAGCTATTTGCCCACTGCGCCACGGAGGTCGTTGCGCTAACGTTTCCCAGGCTAACATTTGGCGTGTTCCATAGCATAAGCATATAAAATAAGGGGTACTTACAGTTCCGGAAGCTTTGGTACGTCTTCCCCGAACGCCAGGACGGGTAGAATGTCGGTGATTTCTATAAATTGGAGGTCTCGCAGCGGCGATGGCCATACTGTGTATGTTGGTGGCGTGCTGTGAGTGGAGACAGTCCACGGATCGCGCTGTCGCAAGCGAAGCCGCTCGACGTGCCGTTGTTCCCTCACACGGCGCATATGCCACCTAAATTAAATAATATAATATTATACATCCAAAACGCGTTCTTTAACATACAAGTTTTTCTATTAGTTCAAAATTTTAATGAAATTAATAAAAATGTAATAAATACTAGCCCAATTTCCACCACTCACAATGGTCAGGCTCATCAGGCATGCAACAGACCAAACCAGACAATCGGCCAAAATTTTTTTTTTCTTTTTTATTATTATTTTCAGGAAACTTACAGCTAGGTACACAGAAAAACTAATTATATTAAAATACATGCAAAACAAACATGTATGCTTAGGGCCAATTACAAATTTAATTATACATTTAATTTTAAAAAAGATTAATTAAAACACAGTTACCGTGGACGAAAATCGTTTGAAATTACAATAATTCATGAAAGTTTAGGTGGAATAATTATTATTAAAGAATTTATCCGCAAGCAAGCGTTTTAACTTGCTTGTCGAAGTATTGAATAGATCAATATCTGCATCTGCCAAAGTGTTAAACGAGGCGCTTGCTCGAATAATAAATGTGTTTTGTCTGTAATTGGTTTTAACTAACGGAACGTGCAAAATGTGCGGTCTCCTTATTCTGACTCCATAAGTGCGTAGTCCCAGTAGCTCCAGTAACTCAGAGCAGTCAACCCTGCCATTTGCAATGCTCAAAAGATACGACAAATCGGAAATTTTTCTACGTTCATACAGGGGAAGGAAGTGAAATTTTCGACACCTAGTTATATAATCAGGAAGATAAACTTTTGCACGAAACTGCAAGTAGCGCAAAAATCTCTTTTGTATTCCTTCTAAACGTGTAGAATACACGTCATAGCAGGGATTCCAGACTTGAGAGGCAAACTCCAAGTGACTACGCACATACGCGCAATACAGGATTTTGATGGTCTTAATGCTTGAAAATTCAGAAGACATTCTAAAAACAAAACCAAGCGCACGAGATGCTTTGTTCACAATGTTATCAATATGATCGTCAAATAGAAGTTTACTGTCAAACAGCAGACTTAGTATGTGCAAATGGGGATTCAGGGACCCTAACTTGACGCAGTGTGACTGCGGTGATCCCACGCAGTCAATGCAGCACTTGCTAATGTGCCCTTTATGTCCGAACACATGCACGATGGAGGACCTAATGGCCGCTTCGCCTGATGCCATTTCTGTGGCCAAACACCTGTCCACCATACTATGATTGGAAACGTAGAACTCTTGACACGCTAAGAAGAAGAAGACTGTCAAACAAAACACCAAGGTCCCTAACTGTGTTTACCCTTGTAAGAGGTAAGTTGAGTAAGGTATAGTTGAACTTGATAGTAATGGGCTTACGTGTAAAAGAGTAGACATTGCACTTGGAAATATTTAAATCTAACATATTATTTATGCAGTAATTTTGAAAATGGATTAGATCGTCCTGCAAATGATATGCATCATTAATAGTGTCAATTTTGTGTAGGATTTTCATAGCATCTGCATAAAGAAGAATTTTTGAATAAATGAAGCATGAGGAGATGTCGTTCACAAAAAGTGTAAAATCTAAAATCGCCGATTTAAGAGCGCAGTATTGTGTTACGGACGCGATCAGTTATTTTAACTCCAAGAATACTGCGCTCTGTTACCATTAGGCAAACCTTGAGTTTGGATTTTTGGCTATTTGTCAAAGACCAAATTTGCGAGCCATATGTCAGAACAGGAAGGATTGGCATATCCATGAGTTTGCTTTTTAGTAATATTGGAAGGTTGCCCTTCATCAGCTCCTTCATCGACCAATGGCTCCTCTAGGCGTTCTAAGAGCATCGTACGACTTCTTTATATTGCCTTCCTGCCTGGAGGTATACTTGACGACTTCCGTGGCGCAGTGGGCGTATAGCCGGCTGAGACACAGGAGGTAGCGGGTTCGATTCCCGCCACGGAACAAATGTTTGCATGATCTACAGATATTTGTTCCGTGTCTGGGTGTTTTTCTATATATTATAAGTATGTATTTACAAAAAAAAAGTATATAAGTATTCTATCAGTTATCTGGTGCCCATAGTACAAGCTCTGCTAGTTTGGGGCTAGGTAGCGCTGTGTGAAATGTCCAGCAATATTTATATTCATATATTTATACTATAGAGATAGATAATAGTCATAGACATATTGCATCGCTTCACCGTTTACTGTAATATGATAGGCGATGCTGTTGGTCATAATTAAAAAGTTAGGTAAAATTGTGGGTTCTCCTATTTTAATGGTTTCTGTAGTAATACCTTCCCAGGTGCAGTGGATTTCGTATAGGTTGGATGGTGCTGGAGCAATAGTAATCTTCTGAATCTATTGTGTCTGACTTCCCTGGGTCAGAGTAAAGGTGGCGATAGAAGTCAGTGCAGATATCTATAATCTTATCTCGACTTTGTTGTTTTTTACCTATGTTGTCTTTTAGACTGTTTGTCTATCTTTAATGAGCGATTTTTTTCTAGGGCTATATGAACTGTCCTTTCTTGATATTTCCTACGGTCTTTCTTAATGCTCCTCTTAACCTCTTTGTCTTTTAATTTATACCTTGGATCTAAAATACTAATACTAATACCAAGTCTAAAATACTAAAGCTATTTTTAATTTGTAATTAAATTGTTGTTTATTCATTATTAAAGATTCTTTGTCTAGTCGTTTTATTCGGTTTTTAAAAAGTTTTTGGCGAAAAGAGATTTCCAAATCTTGGGAAAATCAGCGTTGTATGTATTTATGTATGTTTGTTTGTCCGAGGATAACTTTCGAAGCGTTTATCAGATCATCGTCAAATTTGGTATATAGGTAGGTAGTAATGGCACAATTTTGGTGTGACTCAATGAGCTAAAAATTTTGGGGGGTTGTTAAGATATTGGAGTTCAAGAGGGGTAAAAAAAAACCAAAATGAGACTATCCGGTCAAGTGGCACGTCTAACAAAAGGTCTTTTGTAAGTACATTTTGATTCCGTTTTTTTTTTAGTTTAAAACTTGTAGTATTTAAGTTATTAGCCATAATATAAACTGAACTTTTGACAAAATTCACAGGGTATGAGAGACTCGCTCAGTTCGGGGCGAACCACTAGTGTAAAGGTTACCAGGAGAGTGCCACGTCCATCGTCTACTGGGTTTTTTCTTAAAGAAGCTATTGCTGATGAAAAGGTTTTGCCAGAATGCGAATTTAATTCCGTTCGTTTCGCTCTCCAACACCATGTGTGCCTAAAATGTTGTAGTTATGCGTGTCTTTCTTTTCACCAATTTTGGCGTTGAAGTCGTCCCCCAGAACGACATTCCAGTTGCTACGGTGTTCATCACAAGCTTTATTTACTAAGATGTAAGACTCCTCTACTTCGTATCTGAGTTAGCAGTAGTGGCAGCATGGACATGAAATAGTTGTAATATCATGACTTTAAATTTAAGTAGGGATATTCGATCAGAGTAGGAAATAAATTCTATGATATTACTTTTCCATTTTTAGCTACTATAAATCAGACTCCGTAAAGTCCACCTGCCAATCCATTATAATAAAATATACTATCTTCTCGTTCAGTCGTGTCTTCTCCCTCTCTCTTTACTTCGCACAACCCTACTATATCCTTATTGATGTTTGTGAGGGCATTTTCTAGCTCCAGCAATCGTTCTTCTAACTTCAAAGTGCGTAAGTTGTACGTAAGGATATTGAGAGTTTTATCGGAGTCCAGTTTTGATTTAGCTTGGGTCATCTGACGGGCAATCGATCTCGCTTGAGGGTTCTTAGCACCCCGGGCCATCCCGGTGGTTCTGTCTTCCGTCATCAACAACCCCGACCCCAGCACTGAAGCTTTAGCTCATCTCCTATGATAACTAAACCTGAAACTCGTTAAGTTAGTTTCAATCCTTTATACAATTACCAACTGATTGTGAAGTGATTAATGGTTTGCCTACACTTTATGCTATAGTTTGCTATAATCTGAGCTACTAAACTTACGTCCATACTATTTATTTCAGGCTATATTTTTCCTCTGATGCAAAATCACTAATATAAATAAATAAATCAAGCTGGACATTTCACACAGCGCTATCTAGCTCAAGCAGATCTTGTACTATATGAGCCACCTGATATACTTAATACTTATACCTATACTTTTTTTTTGAATTCTTGTAATATATAAAAAAACAACCAGACCCGGAACAGATCCATTCATCCATCTCAACCTAATCCACCCACTGCTCGGTACAGGCCTCTTCGTTATCACGCCACTTTCTCCGGTCTTGTGCTAAGCGCATCCATTGTCTTCCCGCGACTCGCGCGATATCGTCCGACCATCTGGCTGGTGGTCCGCCAACTGGTCTGTGCCCTTCTCGCGGCCACCACTCAGTTGCTGCCCCCGTCCATCTTAAGTCTTTCCTCAATAAATATCTGCAGATAATGCAAACATTTGTTCCTACATCTCAACCGTCAATACAATGCCAAATTTACCTGAGTTGACGCCTTTCCTCAGCTTCGAGTTTCTGGTGACGCTTTCGGTACGCCTCGTCGTCCGTGTTTTCTGTTCCCTCGGCGCTTGCCACGCTCGAGAATACCATCTCCCTCCACCGAGGAACCTGGAACAAATCATCAAAAAAGTAAAAACTCAAGTCCACAAATACCACAAGACCCCAGTGACCATTCAATTTCTGGCCATATTAATCAGTTTATCAAAGTGTCAACCATTCGAATAATTCTTATGTGGCTCAGGTCTTTGCCATATATTGTATTGGCAGGCATTTTGCTAGTTTCTGTCTTGTGCGATTTTCATATCGTAAAATATTATTTATTTATTTTATTTTATGGTTTATATCTACACTAATTTTTTATCTACTAAGTTAGGGTAAATTTATGATAGGTATTTAATAATAAATTCGCTATGTGCGTCCATACATAATGTAGGATTCACACAAATAAACATTATCCGATATAATTTTAGATGAGAGTTCAGTACGTGATATACTAACGTAATGGCACAAGACTAAAGCCAAACATTAACGAAAAACAAGAAAGGGGATCAACTTTTAATTACTTTCGCTGTACATCTCCCTGGTCGTATGGCTAATAAAAAAGAAAATAATAGAATAATAGAACCGCATTTAACAAGATCTTTTAAACGGTATGCCAGAGAAGGAGGTGCGTTCTAAAAAGATACCTTCACATTATGTGTTCCTCTAATTCACCAATTCTTAAAATTGAAATCTACGTCAAACTTGGTTTCATGCACTTTGGTTCATAATTGTGAAAGATAAAACTGGGAAAAATTAAGGCTGGGACGGATAGTCGGACGGACTGGATGATCTTATAAAGGGTTCGTCATGTCTGACGGACATCGAAACCCTAAAAATATTTATACGAGATATGCCGTTCTTAAGTTTAATTCTAAAAACGATATACATTGAGTCTTACGATTCACCATTCGCTATATGAGTTGACTTCGAAGAAGTTTAGTTAGGACTTGGATCGTTTGTGAACAAGTGTGGTTAGAAACTTATAGGTGCATTTATCATGAGTAACGTACTGATGGCTCAGGTTTGTACATATCATATGTATGGAGTCCCCTAACCAGACATATAACTAGTTTTTGTTCGCGGTTGGAGTCATTCCATAATCCGGGTTCATCCATACACTATGTAACCCTTCAAAGTATTGTCTCAATCTAATATAATTATTTTGAAAGTAACTCTATCTGTTTATTTATTACGTTTTCGCGACTTCGATGAAATTTGGTATGTATGACCTGTATCACCGATGATGACCTAGACTTGTTTTTATTTACAAACCAAGCGTGCGGAGCTGCGGGCGGAAGCTACTGTTCTATAAAATATTGTAAACGTTGCCTTTACTGTTTCTCATCCCCATATTACATGCTTAACCCATGCACCATATACCTTAGAGTCTTTAGGTACACAACATTCTGAGCGTAAACTGTTTCGTAAGAACTATGTTACGCCAAAAAGCATAGCATGGAAACTAAAATGAACAGTAAAACTTGAAACGGCCTTTAATATTACAAGATTACGTGCATTATTTAAGCCGGCTCTGGTCGAAAAATAATTATATAAAAGGTTGAAGGAAAACATTGATGAACCAGTAACCAATATTACATTTTTAATACATACTATTTAAGAAGTGGATTGTGGGGGTTCGTATCAACTGTTTAAAAGAATAGGACTTCCTTCTGCCGAGCTTGCATGCCCGCCATAGAAGCCATAGAAAGGTTTATCTCTGATTAACTGCTAAGTAAAAATTGTGTAGCGTAGAGAGTAGAGCATACAAATTTATCTACTCTCTTCGCTGAAATGTCATTTCACGAATGACACTTCCGTAGATAATTTTTTTCTAGGACAGTCATGTTATGCTTGAACTCTATTTATGATAGAATTAAAAGGGGCACGGATGGTCAGTGTTAAAAAAGGAAAATCGCTCGAGATCAAGTACCTAATCTTACGTTGTAGTTCTAAAATATAAACTCGAGAGCATAGAAATCGCACACCCTATACATCTTCCCACATTCCCATTTTGACCCTTATTATTCCTTAAATCAAAGTTTGGTTGCAAATATAACTTGAATTAAGTTAAAGTACACACTGTCAGCTTCCCAAAAATCCATAATGCCTAGCCTAGCCTTGACCTTCGAAATCACAACAATGGCAACTTAACAACAGAATGGCCCAAACTAGCTCGCCTCAGGCAGCTCGGTTTGTGGGACTTTGAGCAGGTATAAAAGGTTAAGGGATGATTGAAATGACATCATTTGCATACCAACTCCCAGTCAGAAAGGTCCTTTAACGAATACGTCATCACTCTAAACAAGAAAATGGATACCATACCTGAAGCAGCGTCTCAAGTGGTTGCACTAATCGAAGCTGGAAAGAACCATGGTCAAGTGGCTCGTCAATTAAATTTGAGCAGATATGCTGTTCGACGTGTATACCAACGATATCAGCAAACTGGTGGCTATACCAGGCAACCAGGAACAAGCCGAAAACGTGCGACAACACAGCGCGATGACCGTTTTCTTGTGAATACATCACTACGAAATCGCCGGTTGAATGCAGTTCAACTCGGACAGCAGCTCCAGGAAGTTAGAGAAGTGGAAGTCAGTCGGTGGACAGTCAGGAGAAGACTAGCCGAAGGAGGCCTGACAGCGCACAGACCAGCAACTGGCCCAAAATTTACCCCAGCGCACAGACAAGCACGCCTTCAGTATGCTCGAAATCACGTTAATTGGACTATGGGTCAATGGCAGGCAGTCCTCTTCTCTGACGAGTGCAGGATGTGTCTCCATGGTAACGAAGGACGTGGTAGAGTCCTTCGGTAGACTCCGGTGAGCGATTTGCTCAATGCTGCATCTCCGAACGGGTCGCATACGGCGGTGGTTCCTGTATGTTCTGGAGAGGCATTTCACTGAAAGCGAAAACTGAACTTGTCTTCATCACAGGGCCCGATACCGACCGTCGATCGGGTGGATTGACTTCTCAACGTCCCGTCGAGGAGATTCTGGAAGAACATGTTGTGCCCTTTTCGGGATTTATCGGCGAAAATTTCGTTTTTATGCAGGATAACGCTAGACCACACACCGCTGCTATAGTCCACCAGTACTTGGAGGAGCGTGGCCTGCTCGAAGCCCAGATCTCAATCCCATTGAGCACTTATGGGACGAACTAAAGAAACGAGTAAGAGCCAGAAACGCAGCGCCTACGAGTCTCAGAGATCTCCAAACCGCGATCAAGGAAGAATGGGCCAGCATACCGCAGGATTTCGTAAAAAATTGATTTCTTCAATGAAACATCGAATGGAAGCTGTTATTAAGGCTAGGGGAGGCAATACCGTATTAATAAATCGTTACATTCACAAATTTATTGTTTTTTAACCTTTTATACCTGCTCAAAGTCCCACACACCGAGCCACCTGAAACGAGCTAATCTAGGCCATTCCATTGTCAAGCTGCCACTGTCATGATTTCGAAGGTCAAGGCTAGACATTATGGATCTTTAGGAAGCTAACAGTGTGCACTTTAATTTAATTCAAGTCATATTTGCAACCAAACTCTAATTTAAAAAATAATAAGGGTCAAAATGAAAATGTAGGAAAATGCATGGGGTGTGCGATTTCTATGCTCTCGAGTGTACAAGCAGAATAAAGGCATAGTCTCTATATCTAATGTGAATAGCTCTCAATGCCTCAGTTTATGTGAGTATCAAAATTCAGTAGTTGAGACGTGTTTGTAAAACACTTTCATTAACTACAATTAGCATCGTTACTGAACTATAGTGCATTAATGGCTTGGTTATAGAAAAAATGAAAAAAAAATACTATATGTTTATACGTTACTTATAAATAAACATTAACGTTAATCTATTACACGCGAATTTGTATATTATGGAGTACCTCAACATTGGAAGATGTGTTCTCAGCGAGTTGTTCAACATCCTCTTTCTTGACCTCCGGGTCATGGCCAAGATACCAAGAAATGTCAGGGTGACCCATCGCAGTGTGATATGGCTTTCTTGTAGTCAGGGGGGGCACAGGAATCCACGATCCGCGCTTTCCGCGATAACCACCTAAAATATACATTGTACAGGACGTGTTTTTTCAGGGGTTTCTTAAGCCTACAGAACACTTTAGGGTACTTTCAAACTTCGTATACTAACCTTGCATTTCTAACAACTGTTCTAAGGACCGTTTCCGCATGCTCTTACTTTATTCTTCTGCTGGTAGGAGCAGGAGATATCCTTTATATCTTTAATATATTCTTTCAAGTTAAGAACGACAAGTTACCCGGGGTCCGAATACTAAGGCTAAAAGTAGGTTTTCTTTGTAGTTGAAAGTAATATCTAATAGTGACAGTCCATTAGTCATCGCGATAAGACCGCCCATTATACTATTTGATTTGTGTTTTTTGATCCAGCGAAGCGTTGATCTGCAAATCAACTTAGGCAAATCGGCGTTGTATGCATGTATCTATGTTTGTTTGTCCAAGGATAACTTTCGAAGCGTTTATCTGCTCATCGTGAAATGTGATATATAGGTATGTAGTAATGGTACAATTTTGGTGTGACTAAATGATCTAAAAATGTGGGGAGGGTTGTTGAGATATTGGGGTTCAAGAGGGATAAAAAAACCCAAATGGGACGTTTAATGAAAGGTATCCATTAGTACATTCCGACCTCATGTTTATTTTAAGTTTAATCTTTGTAGTTTTAGAGTTATTAGCCATAATAATAACTGAAATTTAACGGAATTCACAGGGTACAGCAGTGACCCCCCAGTGCTGACATTTGGTATTCATTTAGCTTTAGTGACACAAATACAGAGAAAAGTCTGAAATCGAGAATAACTGCAATTTCTACCCCTAAATAGTAACCAATTAACATGAACTCCCGTTACTTGTAATTTGAATGAAAATGTAGGTCAAGTAGTTGATTGTGCATTTCGTGGCACTATTTTATTAGTCAAATATTAAGAAAAATATTTTTTTGTTTTTTGGGAGACTCGCGAGATCTCAGTTCGGGGCGAATCACTAATTATATTTATGTAATTAATTTAATTAATTATAATTATTTTTATTGTATTTATGCGAGTTTGGAAGCGAGATCTCCAAATCAACTTGGACAAATCGGCGTAGTGTGTATGTATGTATGTTTGTTTGTCCGATGATAACTTTCGAATCTGATCATCGTGAAATTTAATATATACGAGGGGCGTACAATGTATTCTCGGTATCGGGGTAATATACTAATGATGAGGGTAATTAAATTATCTCATTAGTTTATGACACTCATTTAGGGTATAAATACAAAATTTTATTTGATTGTCGCCATCAGTATTCAAAATATCATTTCGGAAAGGCAACTACGATGACTGTTGAAAAAAATCGAGCATCGCGCTGTGATTAAATTCCTCACAAATAAATGATGGCTGTTTACCAAGATTTTGCCCCTTCATTATCTACAATTCAGAAGTGGACAAGTGAATTTAAACGGGGTAGAGAGAGTTTTGAAGACGACCCTCGTGCCGGTTAGTGCCGCTACTGAAGAAAACGTAAAAATTGTTGAGAAACTTGTACTCGAAGATGCCCGTGTGAGAGTGAAAATATTAGCAGAAAGAACCAAGCTATCCGTGGGTACCATTCACACTATGGGAGGCAAGATGGGTGCCGCGAATGCTCACAGCGCTTCAGAAACAAGTGCGAGTTGATTGTTGCAAGAAGTTTTTGGAGCTCTGTGGTGAAAATCCGCAAAGTATTTATGATCGGATTGTTACTGGTGATGAAACGTGGGTTCATGGTCATGGCCACAGTGTTTTGGGATACCAAGGGAATCTTATTAATTGAGTACACAAAAAAAGGTGAGAGTATTACTGGCGCAACTTACGCTAACACCCTGCGCAATTTAAAGAAGGCAATAAAAGAAAAAAGACGGGGAAAATTGACCGCAGGTGTATTGCCTCTGCACGACAACGCGCGCATTGCCAATGCTGCTGTGCGGGATTGCGGATTTGAAGAAATCAATCATTCACCCTACAGCCCGGACCTAGCCCCTAGTGATTACTTTCTGTTCCCAAATCTCAAAAATGAACTTCGAGGCAAGCATTTTTCCGACGACGAAGAGTTAAAGGCAGCAATTAACGATCATTTTTCAGACCAGGAAGAAAAATATTTTTTGGAGGGAATTGAAAAGTTATTTTCCAGGACAAATAAGTGTGTTCAGATCCTAGGGACTATATTGAAAAATAAATTTTATTCAGAATTTTCTGCTTATTCTTTCATGCCTATACCGAGAATACATTGAACTCCCCTCGTAGGTAGGTGTAATGGCACAATTTTGGTGTGTGAGTTAATGAGATAAAAATTATGGGGGGTTGTTCAGATATTGGGGTTCAAAGGGTAAACAAAAATGAAAATGAGACTATTAGGTCAAGTGAGACGTCAAATGAAAGGTCTTGATTAGTACTTTTCGACCCCGTTTTTATTTTTAGTTTAAACTTTGTAATTTTTAAGTTAATAGTTATAGCAAAAACTGAAATTTGATAAAATTCACAGGGTACCTGTTATTTGAATGAAACTGTAGGCCAAGTCAGTTGGTTATGCATTTCGTGGCACTATTTTGATAGTCAACGATTACAAATTATATTTTCTTGTTTTTATAGGAGACTCGCGATATCTCAGTTCGGGGCCACTAGTTTATTAATCGAGCGAAGGCAGATGTCCAAATCAACTTGGGCAAATCGGCGTTGTATGTGTGTATGTTTGTTTGTCCGAGGATAACTTTCGAAGGGTTGTATCATCGTGAAATTTGATATATATGATATATAGGTAGTGATGGCACAATCTTGGTGAGAATAAATGAACTAAAAATGTTGGGGGGTTGTTAAAATATTTGAGTTCAAGAGCGGTAAAAAAAATCAAAACGAGACTATTAGGTCAAGTGGGACGTCTAATGAAAGGTCTCCATTAGCACATTTCAACTCCTTTTTTATTTTTAGTTTAATCCTTGTAGTTTTTGAGTTTGTAGCCATAATAAAACTGAACTTATTTCGTGGCACGATTTTATTAGTCAAAGATTATGAGTAATAATCTTTTTTGTTTTTATTGGGAGACTCACGAGATTCGGGGCAAACCACTAGTTTTTTATGTGTACTTTTAATAAAGTATGTTTATTCATTTATCCATTAGTAGGAGCAAGAGGATATACCTATCCTTATGGCCCTAGCGATAGGAGCAAAAAGACATATTAGTCCTCGTGCTACTACCAGTAGGAGAATACAGTAGGAGCATGCTGAAACGGCTGTTTAAATTACTGTTTACATGCGTATTTTACGTGTTATAGAGTTTGTTTAAATTAGAATAGCTTATACCTCTCCACCGCGTTTATGCAGTAACAACATTTTATATCGACGTAATAAATTATAAAGCTACTTCAATTTCGTTAAAGACGTCTGTCTCTACCTGCTCTTTGAATAGGGATTTGTGAGGATTTATACATAATCTACAGAAATATTTATTGCAGTGATTAAAAGCACATTGTAAGGGCTGAAGCGATCTAATTGTACCCGAGACATTTTGGCGCACGAGCGAGGTCGGTTGTCGAGGGTATTAATGATCGCTTACAACCGAGTATTTTCATCACAACTGCGAAGAAATTAAAAGTCGTTTTATGACAATTTGTTGCTAAAAAGAAAATTTGCGTTCCCGGTATCCTTTTTTTTACTACTAAACTACGGCCTCTTTCATTTTTAAATAGAAATAAGGATTCGTCATGGAGGTTGTATTTCATTAAAGCATACAATGTGTCCTCTTTAATTTTTAAATATAAAAAATGATTTGTCATGGAGATTGTGTTTCATTTTAGCTTATTATGAATGTTATGAGCCATATTCTATTTTAAAATGTATTAACGGCCGTAAATCGCATTCACGGAGCAAAGTTATCGAGTTTACAATGACCAACTTTCAGAGCGTGAGTGATGAAAATACCTTTGTGTTGTGCTTCAGATAATGTTTATGTACAAAAGGGCGGGTTTACAGTATACGAAGTTTGATGTTCTAAACACAAAAAAGCATGCTTTCACGCACTCCTCGACCACTATAAATAAACCCTAATTACTTTTGTTACGAAAATATTTTAATAAAAACGTCTTAATTATTCGTTTTTATTCTGTAATTCTTACTTCAGTCTGACCAGTTTATAAATTAAATCAGCATTACCTTCAATAGACATCATAATTCACGGTTACTATAATTTAGGTGTGTTACTGAGATTCCTGAACAAGCATCTAATAAAATAGCTAGCTAAAATTATTTCGCGACTAATATAGCGATGTACATACAGTGTTTTTTTTTAACTGGGACAGTATGGGAAAATCCAAAACAGAGAAACAATCTGAGGAACCCTTTAATCTTTTATTATGGAAATAATTTTGGTATAGTTAAATTTTTGGACAAACGTAAGTTTTCCATGGAAATTAATAAAGTTTATATATTTTTTATAATGCCAGTTGACTCATCATGTAAGTATTATTACTTTCTTTCGGAGTAAAAAAATCAGGACAGTAGAAGTTGGGGCATATTTCAAAAAATCAGACCAATTACACAAACTAATGTCAGTGACATAGCGTAGAGGATTGGCAAGCTGAAGTGGACTACTTTTTGAGATACTTTTCCCTGACCACTTCAATTCATTATCTAGGCTTCGATAATTACTAACGGAAATATGCTTTAATGAAATTAACTTTATCCGTTTAAGATAATTATCAACATCATCATCATAATAGCCGTAGAACGTCTACTGCTGAACATAGCCTTCCTCCATAGATTTCCAGAACGAGTAAAAAAAACACTGTATAATTTGAATTCTGCGCACCATGCATGAACTTCGGGGTTTTCTGGATTTCACTTACTCTAAAGCATATAATATTAGTATGGTATCTGGGTCTGTCTGTTTGTTTCTTTTTCCCGACTAAACGGCTGGACCGATTTCGATGAAATTTGGTATACAGGTAGATTATGGCCGGGATTGGGACATAGACTATTTCTTACCTGACTGCGCAAAAGTAGGTAGTGTTTTTAGTTGACAAACCAACCACGCGTGCGATGCTGTGGGCGGCAGCTAATATTACATAAATAGATTCATTATTTGAACCAAAAGTCTGCGTCTTGTCGATGAACGCAGGGAAGGTGATTGAATAACTCAGCTCACTATGAAAAAGTAATGGTATTATTATGCAGAAGTAAAAAAAACGCCGCCAGTAAAATATTTTCGTAACAACTTTTAATTGACATTTTTACGTAAGAAGCCCTTAAAAAAAACACATCCTATAGAAACTTTTTTAACGTCCTGATAAATGTAAATATAACACAGAATAATATTTCTTGATGTCCTATTGCAAACGACGACAGTATTTTGCCAGCGAATTACTAGATCATCTGCAAAATATGTCGGAGTTTTTGACGTTTCATATAATTGTATATAAATACGTAATTCACAAATTATATTTTACACACACAAATTAGCATCGCTCTTTTATGAGCGTTTATTTAATTACTCTTTCTACATCTTACATAAAACTTGATCTTAGTATTGTTACGATCACAAATCCTTTCAATAATGTATTTCTGTCCTACACGTCAAAATATATGCCCAGATAAATTGTTTGAATATTCGAATTTTATATTAGATATTATAATATTGAAATACATATCTATACGTAACCAATAGCAAATATTCTACGCACAACATGTTGTCATTAAGACCTTAAACATTGATTACAATTTTTGCTATAGATAAGTAAGTATACATCGAAAGGTTATTGTCTGATGACTGAATTTGCTCAGGCCCTAGACGGATAACAACTTTGCTTGATTTGACAAATTTTCCCAGTGTAGGACCTAACTAGATCGTTTTTATCTCATCAAACACAATCAATCAGGTACAATCACGTTCATAACTGTACAGCAGTAATAAATACTTTTACCCGTCAATTATGAACCTGAATGTCGTCAAAATTGTAATAAAAGCCTATAAAATTTCTTGCCTATCTTTAAAAATAAAATCAAAAATCAACAATATATATTGTATTTAGACCATTTTAACTGTTTTTCTCAAATACTGAAAAGCACATGTTGCTTATAATAATTAGTAACCAATTAAGTATGTGAAAGTGTTTTACACTTTCGTCTCAACCAAAAAATAAATAGGTACAAATTGGTGACCTGAGATTTCAATGTCGTTATGCTGACGGAACTGTTTTAAGGTTGTAGGGGCTTCTTTTTTAAAGGTAGGCAAGTCCATAGACTTTTGCCTTCATTTGCACCACAAATCAAATCAAATATTATTTATTGCATGAAATACACGTATTACAGAGCTGTCAGTATTCAATTAAGTTTCAATGTATTCTACAGACTGCAATGTTTACAAGATAATTATACCAACAAATTAATAATTTAATAATATCAACAATCAAATTAATAAAATATATATACATAGTTGCTATTTGTTAGCATGATGGAAAAACTGGAAGTACTTATAGTGGCTTTGCTACATTAATTTCAGCTTGATACCGTTCCATATTTTGAAATAGGGTATTGGCCGACACACGGAAAACAAAGTAACCCAATTTTTGTTCAATCACACTACCCTTGATAATTCAAGGGTAGGTGTGAAATTGAACTGCAAGAAATTCAATAGTATTTTTACCTTTTCCTCTGGGCGCCCGCGGCTTGGGAGGAGCCTTCTCGCGTTTGGTCGAAGACGCAGAGGACAGGGCGCGCTTCCTGCCCCCTCGCTTGCTTTCGCCGCGTCTGATCTCGACGGATCCTTCCTAAAAATAAATAAATAAGGGTCTTACCACAAAAAAAATAAGCATTGATTAGCGTGTGTTTAAAAATCCCATACAATAATTGGTAAAGATTTTTTTAAACACGAATTAAACAGTTCTTTTATGTTTTTGTGGTAACAAGGTCTATCTTTATCCATTGTTTTAGTGCTAAGATTAACGTTACGGATTAATATCTAATTATAGATAAAACTTTACACTATGCCTGAACTAGGAAAACCTGTATCTCAGGCGAAAAATGCCCGACCGGGTAATTTATTAATAATCAAATTAATAAACTTAAAATCCAAAAACCAAGTGGTAGTATAAGTCAGTATAAGTTTACTAAACCACTTTTAAATCTTATTTTTTACTGTTAGTAACTTCTCAGTTTCCTCGTAAGATAGGATAGAGTAGACTGTAGGGCTCTTTTACAATTTATGAAATTCATTGAGTGGATCGTTAATTTACCATTGAGTCTGTTGCACATGTCCCATACAAGGAACATAAAAAATCTGGATGCAAAAACATGCTCTACTGGGATATTGTTTTTACGTCTAAAGCCATAATAGTCATTTATTTCCTCTTAACACATTTTACATGCAAGTGCATGTAAAATGTGTTAAGAGTTAAGAGAGATATGTCAGATCACAGAAGAACCCGGGTCTCATCTATCTATCTATTTCTATATATATAATATATATAAATGAATTAATAATATTTCTATATATATAATATATATAAATGAATTCCTATTTCCCTTGGTCACGCCATCACGCGTGAACGGCTGGACCAATTGCGCTAATTCTTTTTTGTTGTGTTTGTTATTCTCAGAAGGTTCCTATGAAAGAAAAAATAAGAAAATTGCGCGGAAAACTATAAATTTTAAGAATACTTAACCACCACACAAAATTATTTCTAATTTAACCTTAGCGCTTTGGAATATAAACTTTTTTAATGTAGCCTTATGACGTTTGACATAGAAACAATGAGATCACTCATTTTCAAACGGGACGCTATGTCAGTAGTAACGAGGCGATGTAGCGTATTTTTTCGATTCCAATACATGAAAGACACCCCACTGTAGGTCACTTGGCCGTACATCTGGAAAATGGTCAAAGGGTGTCTTTACAACGGAAAACGTATTATAACGAGTTAAGAGGGCGCCATCCACGACATTGACCAGCTTCTTTGAAATGTGCCAGAATGATGACTTTGCTAGAACATTGCTTTATTCCGAAATGCCACGATATTATACCTGGAATCAATCTTTAAAGAAATTTCAACGACGGTAACAAGGACAGCCAGTTCCAAGTTACCCTCAAGTATTTTCCACACTAGGACGTCTTTACACAGTCCATCCCAGCCAAGGCGAGTGTTTTTATTTGCGTTTACTGTTAGTCAATGTTCGTGGCCCAACATCATTCCAACATCTGCGAACTGTTGATGGTGTATTAAGCGGCACATAAAGAGAAGCCTGTCAACGTTTGGGATTGCTAGAGAATGACACTCATTGGGACCATACTCTTGAAGATGCTGTGATTTCGTCAAATGCTAAACAAATACGAACATTGTTTTCCATAACTTTGTCTACATGCTTCCCATCAACACAAATTGATTTATGGAACAAATATAAAGATTACATGGCCGAAGATATATTACATCAAAAGCGTCTTAGAACATCAAGTGCAAATTTGCAAATTAACGGAGAAATGTACAATGAAGCATTAATTTTAATTGAAGATATGTACCAACACAGGATTAATACAATTAATAATGACAACGCCCAATCGCCCAATGCACGACGCATTTAATCAAGAGTTGAGCCGCGAAACCCAATATGATTCCGAGGCATGAAAAGAAACTGTTCCCCTTTTAAATGAGAAACAAAAATATGCCTACGATACGCTATTGAAAGAAGTGAACTATGGAACTGGCGGATTTTTTTTCTTAGATGCTTTTGGTGGGACTGGGAAAACGTTTTTAATATCATTGATTTTGTCACCGATTCGATCGCAAAATGGTATCGCACTTGCACTTGCTTCGTCAGGTATTGCAGCTACATTGTTGGAAGGCGGTCGAATAGCTAGTGCACGATGGCACACAAAAATCTTTGGAAGCATTAGACCGCACGTTGCAAGATTTACGAAAGAACTAAAACCGATTTGGTGGTGTAATGATTTTATTGGCAGGTGATTTTCGCCAAACACTACCAGTAATACCACGATCAACGCCAGCCGACGAACTTAACGAAAGAAAGAAAGAAAATATTTTTATTATGCCAACCACTAATAACAACAATTAACCACACAAAAATACAGTACAACAAAAGATTACACAAATATAAGTTATTAGTAGCCGCCACAAACAGGTTCCAACTCAGCATTTTGCTATGTCACAGCAAGGTAACACAGCGCTGGTCTTACGTTGGAACCTTTGTGAGTACCTACACGGATGTCTGCTAACATATATAAATATAAAAACATATGAAAATAAACAAGTAACGCATGTTTAAAGACATCCATTTTATGGAAAGACGTTAAAACGCTCAAATTAAATATGAACATGCGAGTCGAATTGCAGAACGACCAATCTGGAGAAGTTTTTTCCAAACAATAGCTCGATATTGGTAATGGCAAAATACCTGCTGACTCATCGTCTGGATACATCATTATTTCCTACCAATTTTTGTCACTGTACTGAAACTAAGACCGAACTCATCGAGAAGGTTTTCCCAAACATTGCTCAAAATTACAAAGATCATGTACGGTTGAGCGAAAGAATTATATTGGCTGCAAAAAACGTTGATGTCAATGAAATGAGTTTTCAGATTCAAAATAAGATAGCTGGCGAATTAATGACATACAAAACGATTGATTCCGTTACTAACCAAGATGATGTTGTCAACTATCCAACGGAGTTTTAAAATTCGCTGGAATTGCCTGAATTGCCACTTCATAATCTGCAATTAAAAATCGGATCGGTAATCATATTATGTTGCGGATTATAAACCAGCCACGTCTTTGTAACGGCACCCGACTTGCGGTGAAGAAATTAATGAACAACGTCATCGAAGCGACAATTTTGAAAGGGAAGTACAAAGGCGAAGACGTTTTGATTCCAAGGATTCCTTTGATTCCGAACGACATGCCATTCGACTTTAAACGGTTGCAATTTCCAGTGCGGCTAGCATTTGCAATGTTGATAAATAAATCTCAAGGGCAGTCGCTAAGTGTGTGTGGCATCAATCTTGAAAATCCATGTTTTTCACATGGCCAGTTATATGTCGCCTGTTCACGTGTCGGAATACCAACAAAACTATTTATATACGCGCAAAAAAAAAAAAACTAAGAATGTAAGATGAATAAACACTTTTTTTGATTTTTTTTTTAATAATTATACCAATTCTAATTCAATATTCATAGTTATGACAGGACAACGTCTTTCGGGTCAGCTAGTATTGTATATAAATAAATAATGCTAGACATTTCACACAGCGCTATCTAGTCCCAAACTAAGTAAAGCTTGTACTTGTACTAAGTATACAGTGCCATTACCTAGTTTTTAAGATCTTATTGTACACTTATTTATGCAAATTATTATTATTGATAACACATATTATTATTATTGTATGAGATCCAGAAAACTCATAGAATACTTTATATATATATATATATATATATATTAGAAAATAGATACTTAAAATATATATAGGTAAATACCCAAACCAAGAAAAAATATCTGTAGACCACGCAAACATTTGTTCCGCAGTTCCTGCGTCTCAGCCGTCTATTCGCCCACTGCGCCACAGCCGTCTATACGCGAGAATACGTCCTCCACTGAGTTTTAGTTATAACCCGATAGCTTAACGTGCCCTCCATCAAATTGCTCAGTTGTACGAATATAGCACAGTCAAATTATTAGTAATTTATAATTTGGGAACGTTTTGCACAAAAAGACAAACAGATACCGTGTTTAATGAAAGCGCGTAAAAAGTGGTATACAAACCTCTCCAGCAGTAGACGACCCTGCAAGGCTAGTTGTCCGCGCTCCCCGCTTCTTAGTCTTCGGCTCAGCAGTATTCAGTTCAAGAACCGGGTCTGCAACTGGCTCAATAGCAGGATCAATAACAGGCTCTATTAAAGGTTCAAGGACCGTCTCAGTCGCCTCTTCACTGTCATCGCCAGGCGGTCCCGGCTCAAAGAGATCTTTGTAACTCATTTTTGAAATATCCAACTTCTCCAAGTTTCGGGATGAATATAAATCTATGTTGGAGGGAGATATGAGAGTAGCGGACGGCAGCTGCCTGCCGGAGGTGACGAGTTCGCCCGACGGTGTGACGGTGGGTGTCGACAGATTCGCGGACGTCTCTCCGTAAGAGAAGTCACCCAAGCTGGTTTGCTTTCGTTTTTTAGAAAACGGTTCCCAATCAAGATCTGCCTTCTTCAAAGCACTTTGACTTAGATTTGAGGCGGTAGTGGTCCTTACGGAGGTGCTCGTAGAAGAGCCACTGGTAGAGATCTTCGCTCCCGCAGACTTTCGTCTGTTAGTTTTGGGTTTAGGGGTCTTCTTGCTCTTGGTGGCTTTGGGTTGGGGCTCGGGCTCCGGGTCGTAGATGCGCCGCGATGGCGTGACTGCCGCCGGGCTACTGAGAGCGTAGCCCTCCCCGGTGTGAATTCTGACTCTATTATTTTTTGGCAGCACAAGCCTCGGAATGGGCGATTGTTCTCTCATTTCTGCCTCACCAAGCTGGTAAGGGTCCTCTCCGGTGGGGGTCGTATCGATCAATTGCAGTCGATCTGAGAGGGAGCCAGCATAAGGATATCGCAACGAGTTCACTTTGCTCTTTCCATATGTGCCCATAATCTTTGCCTTTTTGTTTACGTTGTATATTTCGGTGTCGTAAATTGTGGCTGTGAACAAATTTACAATTTAAATAACAAATTTATTTTTGTTTCGAGTCAAACGCGCTGTCAAGAGAACCGTTTCGCGCGAAGAAAATTCGTAAAACCGTGCAAAAACTGTCTTTTAGTGCAAGAAACTTAGTAGAAGTGTAGTTTAGTGTCGTGATACTGTGCAAATGGTATCTCCATCTAGACTTTCCATTTACGTGGATTTCAATATCGACAAAATCTAAGCCAAGCTCACTTTTTAAAATTCTACCCACAATTTATCGTTTTTTTATCAATCACAACCAAGTGACACTTCCACTTGAGATTCCAACAACTTTGACAAGTGGCAATAGTGATACCAGTGTTCTAAAAATAATACCTCATTAATACCAGTCTAAGAAAATTTCCCTAAATTATGGGAAAATGTCGGGGAAGTACTCCCAAACCACCGCTCAACCCTCCACTAGCCAAATCACTCCCTAAGGAGCGCAAAAAAAACTAACGCAACAATTTTTTCATCCCGCTCTATTTAATAGAAGCAATTCCATTGGATCTAAAACTACCAACCCTGAAATAAACAACCAAACTGTACCTCAGCAGCCTGAATGGCAAAAGGCACCAACAATGGTGTAACGGACGATCAAAGACGGGACAGTATCGAATCTAGATTTAAATGTATTAGGTAGTTGATCGAATCAGATTCAAATGTATAAGTAGCTAAGATTGTAACGGTCAAAAGAGTGAGATAGCCATAGGTAAGTCCCCGTCTAACTTTGCTGAAAACTTCGATGTAGTAGGAATTGTATGCGATGATTTGTGAAAATGTGAATTACCATCCCGCACCATGGCTAGGGCGAGAACTATTTTTGCATAAGTATAAACCGATTTGAACGGAAAAATTGTGATCATCAAGTACGCGATTTTATACCTTGTAAACTAGTAACTAAGAAGAAGTAAATACATACAGTCCACTTTTGCTCCTTATAAACTAGTAACTAAGAAGAAGTAAATACAGTCCACTTTTGCTAAGTACCGAGCCTATTATTTTGAAGCCTGGGTAGGAACTCTACAAGTTTTGTCCTTCGAGTCCGGATAAGTTGTTCCTGCGACAAATCTACAAGTTTGTTCCTGCGGACGCCGAGGAAGACCCGCTCCACTGGATTTGAAGAACCAGTTACATCGTATAACCACTGAAGACGGCGCGGGCTTGAAGATCACCCAACGGTGCGACGAGCATCGTTGTCAAGACCGGCGCAAGGGCACGGGGTGCCTGAAGATCACCCAACGGTGCGACGTGCGACGTTGTCAAGATCAGCGCAAGGGCACGGGGTGCCTGAAGATAAGCCCTCGTCCGTTGAAGACAACCGAACGAGGACCGTCACCCGAAGAGTGAAGACCCCCACCCCCTTCCGTGGCTGGTCCACGGCCCGTTTATTCCGGCCACGTAACGGTGCCAAACGGTCGGAATAACGGGTAAACGCCTTAGGGCGGTGTTAGTGTTAGGGACCGCTAGGTAGGTAGGGGCGTCAAGTGCTGAAGAAGATGCCCACCAGGAGCCCACCAGTGACGAGGGGGAAGAAAGCCGCACACTCCGAGACAGACGTACAACCTACCTGTATTCGGAGGTACTGCGGGGGATTGGCTACCGTTCAAGGCAGCCATGAAGGAATCGACGACCATCCATAAGATCTCATCGGCTGAGAATCTAGCGAGGCTTAGAACATGCCTGAAAGGCGAAGCCCGTCAATCAGTATCGGCTTTGTTATACACTGCAACCGAACCGTCAGTTATAATGAAGACTTTAGAACAATGTTACGGTCGCCCAGAGATGATTATAGACAACGCGTTAAAAGAGATTAAGAAACTACCGCGACTGGGCGCGACCGCAGGCGAGTTAAACGCTTTCGCCATCAAACTACAGAACGTAGTGGCAAGAAGTGTATCGGTGCTTTCTTGGACCTAGCGAAGGCATTTGATACGGTTTCGCCAAAAATCTTACTTAAAAAACTTGAACGTATGGGAATCAGGGGACTGGCTTTGGACTGGTTCCCCAGCTACCTGACGAACAGAGGTCAGTGTGTGTCAATGGCCGGCCAGACTAGTGGTATTAGAAACGTCTCTTTCGGTGTACCCCAAGGTAGCATTTTGGGTCCAACATTATTTACCCTATACATAAACGATATAATATCCCTGTTTAATCACTCCAACGAAACTAAAATTGTATGTTATGCCGATGACACGGCTATTATTTTTAAAGGTGACTCGTGGAATGAGGTATCTAGGCTAGCGGAAGATGGCCTGACTCGCGTTGCCTCATGGCTTGATGCCAACTTGTTAACATTAAATGCCAGCAAGACCAAGTTCCAGTTCTTGTGTTTTCATATAACGAAAAAGTCTGCCCCCCCCTAATTTATTTTCTTTGAAGATTCATAAGTGTGGCAACGATCGTTTTTTGGGTAGTGACTGTTCATGTCCTTCCATTATAAGGTCCGAAAACGTCAAATATTTAGGTGTTTTATTAGACGAGAATTTATCCTTTCAACTTCACATTGTTACGCTTGCAGGTCGTGTTCGGAAACTAATTCATATCATGAAGCTTCTCCGTGATGTGGCTGACAGGGATGCATTGATGATAGTGTACTCGGCACTTTGTCAGTCAGTTCTGTGCCACTGAATCACTGCTTGGGGCGGAGCTGGCAAGTCTTTCATGATTACCCTCGAGAGAGCCCACAGATCCATTCTTAAAGTTATGTTCCGAAAGCCTTACAGGTTCCCCACTGTTTCTCTTCACTTCGAAACCCAAACCCTTACCTTTCGTCAACTCTACATTCACCGTGTAATCTCTTACTTCCACAAGACTTTTGCTAATTCTTTATCGGACATCATCCCTTCCAACGATAGACGTATTAAAGTTACAGTTCCTCTGACTAAAACCACATTCGCTAAACGTTTTCGTTTGTTTTCATTCCCTTTCATATATCGTCGAGCTCTAAAACATTGCAACCTTTCATGCTCCTTATATAGCGTTAAAGAAAAAATTAGAAAATGGCTACTCACTCTCGATTACGACGAAACTGAAAGCCTTTTGGAAATCATTACATAACAATCTTACCTTTTCACTCGTCTTACTAACCCCCCCAAGTCCTTCCTCAAATCCTTCTGACCATTCCCCATTCTTGCCATTGGATGTGTGACATCCAGTCACACCCACAGAAACACATACATCCACCTCCTCCCCCCTTACACGCACACGCACACACACACACACACACACAAACCACTCAGAACCTAGTAAAAGAGCACTAAATAATAATTTTCTATAAAACATATTTTCTTATTTGTTATTGTATGTTCATAAATAATTAATATTTTTTGCATGCTTACCAGATTCCGATTAAAGTTAAACTGTAATTGTAAACTGGTCTCCCGCGATACAGGCAAGTCCTAGTGCGGGGACCACCAGTAAACTTTAATGTAATTTTTCGGTAAATAAATATTTTGTCTTTTGTATTTTTTTTTGTAGTAACTAATCTCTTGTATGGACCAACGCGGCTACCTGCAGAACCCGATGTTTGCGCGACAGGTAGCCGAGAAGTTAACACCGCACATCCGATCAAAATGGTGGGACTATGCAGAGGAATTTGGCAGCCGAAATGAACCAGAAATAGAAACACTGTCCCAGTTCCTGATGAGAGAGGCAGATCGCGCAATGCGATACGCATACACAGCTACGCCTTCGCAGAGCACCTCAAAGGCCCGACCCATAGAGCAGCGATCCAGGGTGAACGAACGAAATCGTGGGTCGGTGTACGCTACACAGAACGCGGCATCGGAGAAGAGGTAAGCCTCAACGAATAAGAACGCAGCAACTGTCAAGAACGAGTGCCATTGCTGCGGGGGCAACCATAGAACCGTCGAGTATAGAAAGCTCACGGCGATGCCAGTAGACAAGAGATGGGGATGGGCCAAAGAGACAGGCATATGTTTTCGCTGTCTGAACAGCAAGCATTGACGCTTTATGTGCACGAGTAAGCGATGCGGAGTAGGTGAATGCACACGTCCGCATCACGCACTGTTACTTACGCCGAGAATAAGGAACGAGGGTGCCAGTGAGCAGGGCCAGACCGAGGAATCAGCCATCACTGCATCTGCGCATGTAACAGCAAAAAATCAAGACCTACTGAAGGTGTGTCTTGTCGTGATTAAGGGCAGTAAAGGAATTGAAATGAATACGTATGCGTTACTGGACGAAGGATCAACGATAACTCTGATCGATGAAGAGATCGCCGCGATGATCGGAACGGAAGGCCCGACAAAAGCCTTGAACATCGTGGGGGCTACGACTAGTCAGAGGGAACCCGAGAGCCGGGTAGTCGATATCGGGATCCGAGGACACAAGTCGGACTCACATCAGATCACAGCGCGTACTGTAAAGAACCTGACCTTAGGAAATCAACTCGTCAGTACCGATGTGTTAAAATACACGCACTTAAGGAAACTCCGTCCAGAAGCCGTGTGCTATGTGTCAGCGAAGCCACGCATAATCATCGGGGCCGACAACTGGCATCTTATTGTGACGTGGAAGCTTCTGGCAGGGAAGAGAAACCAGCCAGGTCCATCACTAACGCAGCTGGGATGGGTAATTCGCGGATCAATCCCCAGGAGCACAATAAGACAGCAGGAGACGGTACTACACGTCCATACGTGCCAAGGTGTCCAGCACGGACAAGCTTTGAACGACCAAGACGAGGAATTAAGCAAGCTCGTGAAAGCATACTTTGAGATAGATGCTTTGGGTGTTTCAATCACAAGAAAGCCAAACGCAAAGGATGAGCGGGCTCAAAGCATTTTCGACAGAACAGCGAGACGAGTAAACGGTCGTTTTGAAGTGGGACCCTTGGGCCAGCGATGAGGTGAAGATGTCGCTCAGCTACGACATGGCCATACGACGCTTACATGGGATCGAACGTAAGATGGACAGATCGCCGGAGTTTAGAAGTGCATACACCGCGCAAGTGGAGAAGCTGTTAGAAAAAAGATATGCAGAAAAGAGCGAAGAGGAACAGAGAACGCACGTCTCTGGTTTCTCCCTCACTTCGCGGTGACAAACCCCAACAATCCGGGGAAGACTAGAATGGTTTTCGATGCAGCCGCGCGTGCTAATGGAACATCTCTCAACGACGCGCTGCTGGACGGACCAGATTTACTACATACATTACATGGCGTCTTGTTTCGCTTCAGAACGAAGGCGATCGCGGTCACCGCAGACATTCGGGACATGTTCCTGAGGGTGATCATAAGACAAGAGGGCCGCACATCCCAACACTTTCTATGGCGCGGCGACAACCGAACAGATCCACCGCAAAAGTATATGATGAAATCCGTGATATTCGGAGCGAGAAGTTCTCCATTTTTGGCTAATAGCGTCAGGAACAGGAACGCGAAAGATCACGAGCGGACACACCCGCTAGTGTTTGACTCTATAACTCGTAACCACTACATGGACGACTGGGTAGACAGCTTTGAAACGGAAGAGATAGCCGCCAGAGCTATAGCACAAGTGCAAGAGGTGCATCAACAAGCTGGGTTTGAACTTGCTAGCTGGAGCGCAAACCGTGAAGGCTTACTGGATGGTATTACCCCGGAGAACCGAGCGCATGCACCGAAAGAGCTAGCGGCCAATGCACATGTATATGGAAAGACATTGGGTATTCTTTGGATTACCGACGCGGATGAACTTACCTTTAACACTGCCATGCCTCGCGTACCTGAAGATGTTAAGAACGTGGCACGAACGCCAACAAAGCGAGAGGCATTGGGTGCAGTTATGCCGTTGTTCGACCCACTAGGCCTGCTGAGTCCATGCACGATTACGGCGAAGATCATGTTACAAGAGTTGTGGAAAAATAAAGTGGATTGGGATGAACCTCTGCCAGCCGAAGAGGCGGCGACATTTTTTGAATGGCAAAATAATTTATGCTACGTCGCCGACCTAAGACTGCCGCGATGTTACGACGCAAGACCAGATATAATGCAGCGACAACTTCATGTTGTCTGTGACGCCAGCGAGCAGGCGTTCGCTGCGGTCGCGTTTTGGTGAAATGTCAGCCAAGACGGCGTGAGCATCGCTATAGTAGCAGGAAAGGCAAAGGTTGCGCCACTAAAGGCACAGAGCATACCACGAATGGAGCTGCAGGCTAGCTTAATCGCCGCTAGACTTGCCGCGGATATTGTCAAGAGCCACGATTTAGAAACAAATGTAACATTTTGAAGCGACTCAAAGACAGTGCTACATTGGATTCGGAACGACGAAACGAGATTCACTCCGTACGTGGCGCACCGACTCGGGGAGATAGCTGAGTTAACTCGCCCAGAACAATGGCGGTGGGTGCCCACAGCGCTTAACGTAGCAGACGACGCAACGCGATCGGGGAACACTCAGCTACGAAGCGACGATAGATGGTTTACGGGACCGGCGTTTCTATTTGAAGACGAAGAACGTTGGCCCTCTAGAGGTTTCATCGGTACCAGAACAGGAAGAAGGGAGAACATGTGCAGCGCACGTGAGCCAAGGATCACCGCTCATTGACATGAGTAGGTTCTCATCCCACGAACAATTAGTTCGCACACTGGCCCACGCGCTCACATTTTTAAAGAAATGTCGACGACGCGGTGGGCAGCTTGGGATGGGAGAGCTGCGGGAGGCAGAACGCCTACTCATCAGAGACTCGCAGAGAGAATGTTTCCCTGACGAAGTCCAGCGCCTGAAGAAAGGAATGAGCCTCGATCGAACGAGCAGGCTGTACCAACTCGAACCAAAGTACGGTGACGATGAAATCATAAGGCTGAGCGGTAGGATCAACGCCGCTACAGTACCGGATCAGATAAAGGATCCACCCATTCTGGACGGAGCGCACCGCTTATCACGTCTACTGATCAGGCGGGAACATGAGAAGAATAAGCACGCGGGCAGAGAACAGATCGTGAACAATCTGCGCCAGCGATTTTGGATACTGCGGTTGCGCCCGGCGGTCAGAACAGTTCTGAACAATTGTACGCTGTGTAAGATAAGGAGAGCGAACCCAAGGAAGCCAGTAAAGGGCGACTTGCCGAAGATTCGCCTAGAGATGAACACGAGGCCCTTCACTAACTGCGGCATCGATTGTTTCGACCCTATGTGGGTGGCGATCGGGCGGCGCCGTGAGAAGCGATGGGGAATGCTCTTTACGTGTCTAGTAACGAGAGCTATACACGTAGAGCTTATAGCGAGTCTCAGCACCGACTCGGCTATCATGGCTATCAGGCGAATGGCTGCCCGACGGGGGACTCCTAGTACAATCGTGTCAAGACAACGGAACGAACTTCCACGGATCGGAAGTGGAATTAAAAAAGGCGTACGAAGAGTGGCTCCCAGGCCTGAAAAAGTACGCACTCAAAGAGCGGATCGAGTGGCGGTACATCGACCCTGTGCTCCAAACCAGGGGGGAGCCTGGGAGCGAATGATAAAGACTGTGAAGAGAGCCCTAGCCATCACTTTAAAAGAACGTGCCCCGCGAGAAGAGGTGTTGAATTCGGTTAAGCTGTCACGGCCTCAGAGGCCAACAGCGAGATTAGTCCATTCGAAAAAAAAAAAAAAAAAGAGGTGTTGAATACGTTGATGACAGAAATCGAGCACACCGTAAACTGACGGCCTTTAACGCATGTACCCGTGGACCCAGAGGAAAAGGAAGCTTTAACACCGAACCACTTTTTATTGGGGACGGCAGTAGGTTTGCCATATGTGGGAGACTGCGACGTAGCCGACAGAAGGACGTGGCACGCCGCACAAGCTCTGGCAAACTCTTTTTGGAAGCGCTGGATCGACGAGTATTTGCCTACGTTGGCGCCGCGAGGTGACGTCAGAAGATAGCAGGAGAACGTCAAAGAAGGCGACGTCGTCATAATCGCGGACGGGTTGCTACCTCGTAACGTATGCACTGAGAAGCAGCTGATTGGCCACACATTCACACTGAAAGAAGAAAAATGTATGCGAATTGTAATAAAAAATCTGCATCACACTACCCCACACAGTGCTATCGTACAAGAAATCGAACAAACCGGTAATAAGGTCCGAGCAGAAATAATCAACGCCAGAGTAGGCCCTGAAAAAAGGCCCTCATCAACATTTTTTGTGAATTTAGAACCAGGACCGAACAACAGGGAGGTAAAGAATTTACACTATATTTACAACACAGCTGTCACTATTGAAGACTCTAAAAAGCGCACCACCATTGTACAGTGCATTAGGTGTCAACAATATGGACATACGAAAAACAACTGCTTAAGGCCTTACCGTACTGTAAAATGTGCAGAAGCACATAAAACATCAGACTGCCCGAAAACTGATCGCAATACCCCTGCGACATGTGCTCTCTGTTCTGGCAGCCACCCCGCCAACTATAAAGGGTGTGAAGTCTACAAGGAGATTCTAAATAGAAAAAAGCCCCAGCGAAGGATGTTGTTAAGTCAAGGGGCAGCATCGGCATCTAATGAACAACCTAAAGCCAAGGTAGATCATGTAGAGAATACAGAAAAACCAAAACTGCAGGAAGAGTAGAAACAACAAAAACACAAGTCACAACTTGTCAAACAACCTGATCGCGTAGACCCACCGAAAGCTTTTGTAAAAAAAAACCACAACAACAAACAAAGAAAGCTACTGCTTTACCTCCGTCACCCGATAGTGCTCAGACGACAAACTCTGTCAACCCCAACACAGCTTCTTATGATGAAACTATTAAGCATTCAAAAACATCACATCCATTGCCCCCTATAAGGGTGGAGCCAACCCAGGTCCTCCAAGACCTACTTATAAAACAATCTGAAAAAATATATTTTCTACTTCAGCAAATAAGCTCGCTGATGAGTTTTATAGTGACTCTAGTAGAAAAGTCTTTCAAGTAAGAACGCTAAAACTAGCGGCATGGAACATCAATGGCCTAGCCCCCAATAAACAAGAGGTAGAAATGTTCATACAAATGCACAACCTAGAATAATACTCATATCGGAAACCCACCTAACTGACAGACACCTCATCAAAATACGAAATTATAACACATACAATACTAATCATCCTGACGGCACTGCTCATGGTGGTGCGGCTGTTATTGTTAAATCTTCAATTAAACACTACTATCTCTATAAATTCGAAACAGATGAAATACAAGCAGCAACTATAACAGTGGAAGATAAAAATGGTAGCTTTAATATATCCGCAATATATTGTCCACCTAAACACAAATTTACTCAGAATCTTCTAAATGCATATTTTATGACACTGGATAAGAGATTTATATCGGGTGGTGATTGGAATGCCAAGCACATTCACTGGGGTTCGAGACCCATATCAACCAGAGGTAGAATGCTAAAACGGAGCATGAAATGCATGGATGACAACAGCCTGAGCTACCTTTCCCCAACTGAGCCCACACAGTGGCCGACTGAGACATATAAACTACCCGACATTATTGACTTCTTCTTATGCAAAGGTGTATCTAAATACTCATTCAGCAAAGAAACATGATTATATGGATCCTCAAACCATGTACCTGTTATTGGATAATGGAGATAGAAAGAAATCTGTGCCTTGGGAAATACGTAAAAAGGTACAAGAGAAAAGGCGATTGCGTCGAGTTTGGCACACCAGTAGGTGTACTTCTGACAAAACAGCCCTTAATAAAGCCATTGCTGAACTGAGAACTATGCTAAGGGATGCTGAAGAAGAAGACTAATTACTCACTACGGAAAGCAATGAAAAATTATGACAAACCACAGAAAGTCAATCCACCTATAAAACTGCCTAATAAATCATTGGGCCCGGTCAAGCAGAGAAAGGGCTGAAGCATTTGCAAGCCACCTAAGAAATGTGTTCACACCGAATGAAGCTGATTCCACCGTCCCACCAGCAGACACTGAGACAACATTACATCAGGATTTCCAATTAGATTTGCCAATCAAGCCAGTAACACCCAAGGAAATTGACTATGAAATAGAACGTTTGGATTATAAAAAGGCACCAGGCTTTGATTTGCTCACAAAAGAAGTTCTACAACAACTTCTACAGAAAGGTATTTTATACTTAACTACATTGTTCAATGGAATACTCCGAGTGCAACACTTCCCTTCTCTGTGGAAAGTATCACAAATAATAATGGTGTACAAGGAAGGTAAACCAGCTAATTAAGTCACCTCATACCGACCAATAAGCCTCCTGCCAGTGATATCTAAACTATTTGAAAGAGTACTTTTAAAAAGAATGTCCCCTGCTTTGGCAGACAGGAATATCATCCCTGATCATCAATTTGGGTTCCGACACAGACATGGAACAACAGAGCAAGTTCACAGAGTCTATGATACCATACGATGTGCCCTGGAAAACAGGGAATACTGCTCCTCAGCTTTCCTGGATATCCAGCAGGCTTTTGACAAAGTCTGGCATGGTGGCCTCTTATGCAAAATAAAAACATCATTACCACACACATATTATACACTACTGAACTCATATCTGATCAAGATAGAATTTTCCAAATCAAAGATGGAGAGGAGACATCTGGATTTTATGACATAACTGCAGTTGTTCCACAGGGTTTTGTTTTGGGGCCGGTTCTCTACACAATATGTACAGCTGACCTTCCTGAAACGCAGTATGTAACCATTGCCACCCATGCTGACGACACAGCAATTCTTGCAAATAGTACGGATCCACTTGAAGCATCGGAGCTCCTACAAACCAGCCTTAACAAGGTAGATGACTGGCTTAAAACATGGAGGATTAAAGCAAGTGTCTCAAAATCTGTTCATGTAACCTTTACACTCAGAAAAGGCGATTGCCCTGCAGTGAACCTGGGTAACCAACCACTCCCACACAGTGAATCTGTCAGATACCTAGGCATGCACCTGGACCGCCGCCTAACATGGAAGAAACACATCCAAATGAAAAGGGATCAACTCAATCTTAGATTCAAAAGTCTCTACTGGCTACTTGGTAGAAACTCAAAACTATCAGTTGATAATAAATTACTTATATACAAGACTGTACTGAAGCCAATTTGGACTTATGGGATCCAACTATGGGGATCAGCCTCTACCTGAAATTTGAACTGCATCCAGGGCTACCAGAACGGCCTCTTGAAAAATATTTCAAATTCACCCTGGTTCATCAGAAATATTGAGCTGCATGACATACTACGCATCAACACGGTCTCTGATGAGATCAAAGCTAATAATCAAATCTACCAGAAAAAGCTGAAAATACACCCAAATAAACTGGCACAACAACTCACAAAGCCTTCATATAAGAAGCGACTGAAAAGAAAAGATGTCATGCTACTTGTTGACTGAAAAGAATGAAGAGTGAGATATAGGAGTGCACTCTGCCCTACACAAAACCCAGAAACAATTTGCTCATAGTTGTAAAACTGATAATATTTACAAAAAAAATAACAAAAAAAATATATATATATTTTCGTAAGACAATTTCAAATTAGAGATAATTTGAATAATATATTTCAATGTCGTAAATTGTGGCTGTAAATATAGATAATACACTTATTTTAGTCCAGGACCAGAAAAAGACTGAAAGAATTGAAGCACTTACATGGTTCGGGTTTGGGCTTTTTTGGCATACGGCTCAAGCTGCCGATGCCTGAGGGTCTCTTACGGTTCTTGGCCTTTTGAATGCTCGGTATGCCGCTGGAAATATAAACATTGATGTTATCAACTTTTATAAATACATATCTGAATATGGTATTGGGAAAGTAAAACGTCGCTTATACCTTTTTTCGTTTTCTATTGTGTCAACCAATTCCTAAAATATCATTAAAATTGAACAAAACGTATGGATAGAAAAACGTTTACGCTTTTTGTGTGGACAATTGCGAGCTATTCTTCCCTCGTCCCGCCTGTATAAATCGTTAAGGCCCGTAAGATCAATACCAGTTTAAACTAAAATTTAACTAAAATTTTTTTTTGTCAGTGATGGTTTAAGCGTTTAGTTAGTAGCGGTTTAGTGTTAAGAAATTATGGATTTTAAAATCTGAAATAAATGAGTTAATAAATAAAAAAAATAATAAAATAATAAGCTTAGAATTTTAGTTTATTATTATTTTATTAAATTTGGTACACAAACAGAATACAACCAGTAAAGATAACAATATTAAAATATACAATGGTTATGAGCTAGATGGTATCCTAAAAACATGCGCACACATCACGATTAATTAGAGCAGTTATAATTGTATTGTGCAAAGTTAAATAATAAAGTACCTACTCAACTAGTTAACAAGTTCTTGTACTAGATACATAAATGAGAGACAAAAATATATACTAAATATAATTAATATTTGTAGAAAATTTATTAGAATTGAAGAAGAATAGAAGAATTTGTTTAAACTGCTATTGATCTTACGGACCTAAGCCAACTTATCCATGGCAAACATGACGTATAATGAATATTCCATAATAATCCATACTAATAATATTATGAAACCGAAACTCTGTTTCTAAATTTTATGTATATTTATCATCTGTTGCTATGTAAATGTTCCCATTTTCGCAAGGAATAAATGAAACGAACAGCCAAGACTCTAAACACGACGAAGTTACTTTTAACCATTGAAAACTACCGCCGCTATCCATCCTTATTAACATGCTTTTATTAGCTTGGTATGTACTAACTTTACTTGATTTTCAACCACTTCAAAACTTCGAATTAAATTGAAATTTTGCACATTTATCAAGGACCGATGACAATACCATAATTTAATAAAAAAATATGAAGAAATGAAAAGCTTTTGTGGTTAGCCGAACTACAAAACAGAAAATAAATAAATGTGTAAAAAAACTAAAAAACACGCTTTTGTAGGTAACCGAACTAAAAAGTAGAAATAATGATGAAAATGATTAACAAAAAATACCATTTTATTGTAAAAAAACATGGGGTGTTTATATAAAATCAAATATTTATAACAATTGACATTAAGCACCCCACACTTCTAAGGGTTCCTTACCGCAAAATGAAAAAACGGAACCCTTATAGAATCACTTTGTTGTACGTCTGTCTGTCTGTCAAGACCCTTTATGTCAGTAACGCGTGGAGGTATCGAGTTGAAATTAAAACCATATACTCAGGTATACAGCGCCTAGAAGCTGTGAAAAAATCAAACTCCTAAGTTAACGTAAAGCAAAGATACGACCGTTTGTGCCGCAAAAAAACGTATATTTCGACACTCTGTGAACATTTATTTATGCTAAAGGAAAACATCTTCAGCGGTGCATTATAGTGAACATATTTATATTAAGCTGAGAGAATATTATAACTGCTAGGCAATCTTATACTACAAGTACAGGTAAAAAACCGAAACTATACATTTGTTTTTAAATCATAAAAGATATAGTCTTTATTTAGAGTAGGTAATCAATCATCGAAACTGTCGGTTCATATTTGTACGAAACCCTCGGTAGGCGAGTCCGACTTGCATTTGTCCGGTTTTATACAATTAAATTTATTGGAAATTATTTTCTACTTTTTAGTTCGGTAGTCTAAAAAAGTGGTTTTACTTTTTTTAATCTATTATTTATTTTTCATATGAACCTACCACATTATCATAATATTGTCACCGAATCTATAACCATCCAAAGATTGTCTGAAAGAGATCGCTTTAAGCGATAAGACCGCCCATTGTACTACATCAATTTGTAAGAAACGAATGTTCTGTAATTTATTTTGTTGCACAATAAAGGTGTATCTAATCTAATCTTAAATGATCTAATTCATAATAAGATTTCAAGATTCGAATTGTCTAGTTAAATAATAGCTTATAAGATAGTACCTGTTTGTGGTGATAGTGTATTTAGGCTCTCTAGCTGGCGAAGGTGTCGGAGGTTTGACCTCCTTCTGTTGGATAGGCGGCAATCTTTCAATCATATTGAAATCTGAATCTGGCGGTAGCGGAGTCAGCGGACTGGCATCCAAAAGTGACGGCAGATCCGAAGGCAAAAATTCTGGCAACTCTGGAACTATAATAATATAGAATAGAATAGAATAAAAATTTATTTGCAACATCACCTGGTGAATATAAAAAAAAGATATACAGGGTGCCCCAGAAGTCAACGTCAAGCTGAAACGGGGTGACAGGATTGATCATAACCACCACGAGAAAAATCTGAAAAAAAAATCTATCCCATGCAGTTTGAAAATTATGGGCATTTTAAGAAAAACCTAGAAATTTGATCAAACTGTACCATTTTTCGGTTATTGTGGTTATTCTCTTTTATTTTTGTTCATTTGAACTTTGGAGACGTAATTCTAAATAACATTTCTAGAATCCCAATAAAAAATAATGACACAATTGCCTCAAGTTTCCGAGAATTGAACCTATTTGTTAAACTATTAATTTAAAATTTTCAAGATACGACGACTTTGACAGGCCCTCCTTTAAAAAAATGTACTAGAGTGCCTTGGCAAGTAGCATTAAAAGTTGGCGCATTTTATCAGAATTCTAAAATGATACAATACTTGTTAGTTCCATACAGTAAAAAGAGTAAAAAAATTAAAACCTCAAGTAACCCGATTTTTGCTATCGCAGTTAAAATGTTTTTGATTCGCACAAGCTCTAGGTAGGTTCTTAATTTTAAGGCAAAATGAAGAGAGAGATGGATAGTGGGTATGTTTGCCATGAGTGAGCGAGACAAATAGTGACGCCACTTTTACCAAAGTGAAAAAAAGTTAGTAAAATTAGTAAAATAATGAAAAATCTTGATCTAGTTTAATTTAGTTTTGCTGGAATAAAAGTCAGATAGAAAAATAGCATTTTTTGTTACAATAAATGTTCAAATTGTTTACCATCAGCCTCAATACAAGCCCTACATCTTCTTAAAAAAGATCTACTTATTAGTCGGGCATATCTTCGAGAGTTAATCTCTTCAGCTGCTTGAGAAATGCGTTCACGCAGGTCGGCTACGTTCTCAATGGGCTTTGAGTAAACTTTTTCTTTGAGAACTCCCCAATAGAAAAAATCCAGGGGATTTAAATCTGGTGAACGGGCGGGCCACGAGACAGTGCCTGAACGCCCAATCCAACTTACCGGATATTCCTGGTCAAGGAAATCTCTTACTTGCACTGTGAAATGCGCTGGGCAGCCATCTTGTTGAAACCACATGTCGCGAAGATCTGCTAGTGGTACGTCCTCTAACAGGGTTGGTAAATCTTCTCTTAAAAAATGTAGGTAATTAGTTCCATTCAAGTTCTGAGGCAGTTCAATAGGCCCAATAACTTTACCGTTTAAAATTCCGGTCCAAAGGTTTACTTTAAAACGATACTGGGATCTATCTTCTCGCATTAAATGTGGAATCTCCACATGCCACTCGTGATAATTGTGCAAGTTTATGTAACCATCTTTTTTAAATGTCGATTCATCTGACCAGATAATTTTTTGGATAAATTTGGGATTCTCATTATGCCTCTGTAGCATTGTTCTACAAAAAAGAAATTCTTTCCTGATAATCTCGAGGTAGAAGACTTTGAACTTGTTGTACGTGAAACGGATGCTATTCGGCTCTTTGTAAAATACGATGAGCCTTTGTAAATCATCATTTTGCCTTAAAATTAAGAACCTACCTAGAGCTTGTGCGAATCAAAAACATTTTAACTGAGATAGCAAAAATCGGGTTACTTGAGGTTTTAATTTTTTTACTCTTTTTACTGTATGGAACTAACAAGTATTGTATCATTTTAGAATTCTGATAAAATGCGCCAACTTTTAATGCTACTTGCCAAGGCACTCTAGTACATTTTTTTTAAAGGAGGGCCTGTCAAAGTCGACGTATCTTGAAAATTTTAAATTCGTAGTTTAACAAATAGTTTCAATTCTCGGAAACTTGAGGCAATTGTGTCATTATTTTTTATTGGGATTCTAGAAATGTTATTTAGAATTACGTCTCCAAAGTTCAAATGAACAAAAATAAAAGAGAATAACCACAATAACCGAAAAATGGTACAGTTTGATCAAATTTCTAGGTTTTTCTCAAAATGCCCATAATTTTCAAACTGCATGTGATAGATTTTTTTCAGATTTTTCTCGTGATGGTTATGATCAATCCTGTCACCCCGTTTCGGCTTGACGTTGACTTCTGAGACACCCTGTATATAAGAATGGTACAAAAGATAACTTAAAACTAAAAAATCTTCTGTCATAAGTTCCAATGAAGTCTGCAGTGCTGAGTCCCATTTGAACTAAATGTTAAAGTATCTTCAATATTAAGATAATATTCTATGATAGAATGATAATGTCATCAATGATTCTTAGATGTATTTATTGTATAAGCCACCGAGATACCTTGATGTGGGCACACAAATTATGCAACTGTTCCAAATGTTAAATAACAAATCGAAAGTATCACACGTTATGGACAGATAGATGCAGTCTCACTTTGTTTTTAGGGTTTTGTACCTCAAAAGGAAAAAAGGTACCCTTTTAGGATAAGAGATATCAAGTTGAAGTACATTTTCCCAATATTTGTGTCACTAAAGCTACACGCATACCAAATTTCACAATGATCGGATCAACGCTTCGAAAGTTATCCTCGGACAAACAAACATACATACATACAACTACGATTTGCCCCAGTTGATTTGGAAATCTCGCTTCGCTCGATCAAAAATGACCAAAATCAACAGCAAAATTTACTTTGCACTGGCTACGGAACCCTTCACTGTACGTGGTTCGACACGCACTTGACCATTTTTTCTATGGTGTGTTTCTTAGTAAATTATAAATGTTATAGTCAAAACTCATAACCAGTCAAATCCGATTTTGACTGCGAAAATCATAAAACTAGTTTTAACTAGACGACGCCGCGTCGAGTCGCGTCGGTCAAACTTACTATAGACCTTCGAGTACCGCAAGGGGATTGATTATTGGACGATTAAGTCCATCTATCATATCTAACGATACCTAACGACATAATACAACTCAACCAAATACACGGGATGGCAGTACTTCGTTTTAATAAGTTTTGACCGACATCATTATGAGGTTTTGACCAGTTATGAGTTTTGACTGTCATATATAACATAACACTTACGTGCTCCTGCAGGGTTGCTCAAATCGAATGGATCATGTGCAAAAGGTTTTGGCCTATCGTTGTTGTAGAGGTCTACAGATATAGTAGACGGTTTTCCAAGCAATTCTTCAATTGTGTTGAAGTGAACCTGCAAATACAAGGATACTAATTGTATGTAGCCTGACTTTCATACCCTTGGAGCAGGGTTCGGAACTTGAAAAGGGGCTCTAATAGATTATTGTACTAGAAATGTTTTAATGCACATTTATTTATGGAGGTATCTTCAGCAGTACATTATAGTGAACATATTTATCCTAAGCTGAAAGAATGTTATAACTGCTTGGCAATCCTGTTCAATCTAAAAACCCTGTTCCAGAGACAAGGGTTAACCACAAAAAAAAATCTTGTTGAGAGCATGTTTAAAAAAATCCTATGCATAAATTGGTAAGGAATTTTTAAAACACACCTTAAATAGTTGTTAACTTTTTGTGGTAACAAGGTAAAGGTTTAGTCCTCTCAGGCTCAGCTAGAGCAGCCAACTTTCCAGTAAAAGATGTCTAAATCATCTTCCATAGATAAACACAAACACCAGAGTACTCTGACATTAGGTCATGCAAACTTACTTTAATAAATGCCTATGTTTATTTACCGGTTGCGGTGACAATGGGAGTTCAACAGGACTCAACACTCTTGGGAGTGTATTAATGGGGTTGTGGCTAGCCGAAGTGATAGTGCATGTGGTTGGCACATTGAACAGCGGTGGTGGGTTCAGGTGTCTTTGGGCCAAAGTCAGATGCTTTCCAGGAGGCTTGTCTACTTTGCCCCGAAGCTGAAAAAAACCATTTGATACATTTAGGTTTACAGAAAAGTTATTATTCAAAAAGGTTGGTAAATAAATCATTGGCGTACCTATTAGTGTTACTTTATCTAAACTGATAAAATAATCCTGTGTTTTATTTATAAATGTTGCATAGCCAGTGCGTTGCGATTTCGCCATCCAGCAGGAGCCCCAAAGCAGGTACTCTAAATTATATACAGTATGTGAAATTTGCTGAAAGTTGGTACCTATCTAAACAGTGGTATATCTATGTCTATTATTTCTGTCGCCAAGCAGTAATACTCGCATTGCTGTATTCTAAAGACACCACTATTATAAATTCGAAAGAAACTGTCTCTCTGTTAGGTTGTCACAATGAAACAGCTGGGTCGTTTGCAATGAAATTTGGTATATCTGGGTAGCTCAATCTCAAAAAAGTAGCATATAGAATAGAATACTCTTTATTGCACACCAACCAAATTAAAAATACAATTAAAATACACAAAAATTAAGGTAAGTACAATGGGCGGTCTTATCGCTAAAAGCGATCTCTTCCAGACAACCTTTGGATGGACAGGACTAAACAAAATAAAAAAGACGGCGGTGTAAATAATAAACTTACATAAACTACCTATACTTACTAATAAACTAAATATATATACTTACAAATATAATAATATATACTTATATAGAAACTACAATAAAGGAGATAAACATAACGATAAACTAGCAGTGCGTAGACAAAGAAAGGAAATGTGTCTATTGTGTCTATATGTGTACTTTTTTTAGACAAACGCGTGAGAAGCTTCGGGCAGAAACTAGTGATAAACAAAAACTATTGACTGCAGATTTCAACATACAATTTAACTAATTTCAAATTTTTATGTGACAGTGTGGCTTAACTTAGTAACATCATTATCATCATAACAGCCTTAGGACATGACTAAGTAATGACTATTAATCTCAGGTTTAGAATTATACGCGCAGGCTGTGCAGGACACATTATATTTTATGGTTTTAGTGTTGTTTGCATGACACATAATAATGTATAAAGAGATGTAGTTTAAGACATGAGCATGTTACAAGCTATGCACAGAAACCCGAAGTGTTGTACGGCCTCCTTCTAGATGGAAAGAACATGTGATAAAGGTTGCTGGCAGCTGTTGGGTGTCGGCCGCACAAGATCAGTCGCTTATGTTTCTAAATTCGCCCTCAAGCCAGCCATTGTACTTCATAGTGGTTTTTATGGCAGAATGGTTTTGTTTTTTTAATAACTAAGATTATCGCGAAATCCAATAAAAATGTTAGTTATAGGTACTTCACTTATCATTTTATCGTAGTTCCATACAAAACCTTAGTCAAACTCATAAAAATCACAAATCAGTGAACTATATCCAAAACTGTGCAATTAAGAACCTCCACAGACTAAAAAGTTGTGATCGGCCACAGTTTAACACATCAAGGATCATGCCAATACATTTTTGTATGGTTGTGAGGCCTGAGCGTTGATCATAAAATTAAACAGTTTTGTCTTTAGATAGCAAAACTTTTACTTTTGTATTTTAAAAAGTGTAATTATACTTGTATATATATTTCTGTTAATAAATGTGTATAATTACCATGAAAGCATATTAGTGTGCATACTCACTACGATAAAAATTGTAGGTATTAGAGCCCAAAACAACTTGACTATCCGCAGATTATTTAGTCTGTAGGCTACAAGGGCTCTTATTAAGAGTTGTTTTTTTAAATTACTTAATAACTTATGTTATATACAATAGTTTATGACAAACTGGATGCCTTCCAGTTTGTCAACATTTATCTTGACATTAAGATACACAAAACACACAAAAGAGTTAGCCGCAAACTCATACAAACTTACTTACTTCACCATTTATCTTCACATCAGACAAACCACCTATAGGTACTACAATTAAATTATTATCCTAGTCTGGTTCATCAGAAATACTGAGCTGCATGCCACACTTCGAATCAACAGTCTCTGATGAGATCAAAGCTAATTCTCAAGTTTACCAGAAAACGATGAAAATACACCCAAATAAGCTGGCATAACAATTCACAAAGCCTTCATTTAAGAAGCGACTGAAAAGAAAAGATGTTATGCTACTTGGTGACAAAGAAAAGAATGAAGAGTGAGATATAGGAGTGCACTCTGCCCTACACAAAACCCAGAAACAATTTGATCATAGTTGTAAAACTGACTGCAGATAAAACTTAGAAAAAAAATCCTAGCTACAAAGATAAAACAATATATTAATACACAGGTCACACTAAAAGTTTCCGGAATTGGGTGACGAAACATGGATTTATAGCTATGATCCCAAAACGAAGCAGCAATCGAGCGTATGGGTCTTTTGAGATGAGCCGAAACCAACCAAAGTGGCATGGGTGAAAAGTGCCTCGAAGTGGAGGATTGCTTCTTTTTTTAATAAAACTGGACACATGGCTACTGTTGATTTAGAAAATCGTCGTACCGTGAATAGTGGCTCGTACACACGGCTACATCTCAAGCTATTTCATCATTTCCAGTATAAGCTGATATTGCATTGTCTAGGTGTTCCGTACAATGAGAGGTCAGCATAGACTGGAAATGTATAGCTTGATGTGTAGCCGTGTGTACACGACCATTTTGCTTACCGGAAATTATTGACAAACTCCGTGAAAATAACGATAAATGCCGTATCATCTTGCACCACGACAATGCAAGTTCCTACACGGCCAGACAGACAAATGAGTTTTTGAAAGCGAAAAACTTACAACCTATGAGTCATCCAGCATACAGTCTTGACCTGGCACCGTGTGACTTTTTTCTGTTCCCAAAAATCAAGAACCAATTACGCGATCAACGGTTTTCATCACCAGAAGAGGCTGTCGAAGAGTATTAAAAACATGTATCTGACGTCACCATGGACGAGTGGCACAAATGTTTTCAAAATTGGTTCAATCGTATGAAAAAGTGCATTGACGCAAAGGGAGAATATTTTGAGACACAATAAATTCATTTTTGACCATTAATAGTATTTTTTTATTATTGATTCCGGAAACTTTTAGTGTGCTCCTCGTAGTGGCACTTGTATTGCGGAAGTCTAATCAGATATTATATAAAAACACAAATTGTAGGCCCTCTAATTGAAATTATAACACCTTTACTTTATATTTGATCTTAGAAATGCCTTGGAGCTATAGGACATCCATGAAATTGTTATTCAAATAACAAAAGGAACGAAAAGAAATAAACACTTTGTCTTTTCATGTTCCTAGGAAATGTGAAAGTTTTGATTTTGGTCTAAAGACATTTCTGGCAATCTTTATCATACATACTAATATTATAAATTTGAAAGTAACTCTGTCTCACTCTCTATTACATTTTCATAACAAAATTGCTGGATCAATTTCAATGAAATTTGGTATACAGATGATTGGTGACCAGGATTAGGACATGGGACAAATAATGCGTGTGAAGCTGAGGGCGGAAGCTTCTTACCTAAATATGTATGTAAAAGATTACATCTCTACATCTCATTATACATATAATTGAAGGTAATAAATAAATATTACTATTATAATATACAAATAAAGTATGGGCCTCACTGTTGTGTACAGTATTTAAAAAGGAAGGTTATAATGTAAGCACATAGAAAAAGCAGGTTTAGGTACATCGACTAGCTTGTGTAAATTAATAATACTCACATTGTTAATTTCATGTTGAACAGTAGTCAAAGATTTTTCTCTGTTAGTTATCAAATCATTCTGTTGTTGAATCAAGTCAAGATGATATACAAGAAGCTCCTTCAGCTTCTTATTTTGAGTCTTCAGGGACAAGATCTCAGCATCTTTTTCCTGAATAGTTTGGTCTGGTTGCACCAGACAATGCGTCGAGATCTCCACATTTTTATCCAACGTGAGCGACTGACCGCAATCTGAGCTTTGCGAATGGCATGCGTACAGGTGATCAAACGGAAAACTGAGTAAAGGTTCTTTTTCCAATGAATTTAGAGATGCTAGATCAGGGGGAAAATTAACCAAATTCGATTCATTTCCACCACTGCGACTGTTCATTTTGTATTGCGCCGAACTCGAGAAATTACGACAAGCCTGCCGGCTGTCACGGACAAGCCTGCGGCCACTCGTTTAATGATTTCACTGCACTTGCATCGTATTATCACAACGGAGTTGTTCTGCTAAAGTTATTTACACTTGCACCAACATTTCTTGCCCATCTATGAGCATTACATTGTCAAAACAGGGCTATTCAACACAATCAGGAATTTTCTTCTGACACTTCTTTCACGCGCATGGGATATGGTAAAAGACGCATTTAACGATTTTCCGTCCATAGAAGAGAGAAACAAAACAAATTCTAGAACGATTCATTTGTAAATATAATTATCTAGTTAGTAAGCACATACAAAATCACTAACAATTCGAGATTTTAGTACAGAAATTGCAAAAATTCAATAAATCTGGAGTAAAGTCAAGGCGTCAAGCGTCAACCGTAGCGACTAGCGAGCGTAGCGGTAGATAGACAGCTAGACATAGACACTGTTGCCAACTGGACTCTGACAAATGTAGCTAGCGTCACCTCAAAAAGTTGCTAGATACCCATACTATAAGGTTATAAGTTGCTAGATTTTCGAGTTCCATATTTTTATTTAATCTTACATACCTACAAATATTTATTTTATGATAATAGCACTACATTGTAGTGATTTGGTTTTAAAAATACTCAGGTTATAATTAAATGTTATTTTGTCTAAGTAAATTAAGCATTTTTACTTTATATACAACCATCCGCATTATTGTGTGAACACTGAGAAGACGTATATTCCATATTTCCAAAATGAGTTCAAATTTATGTATGATCTCATTTTCAAATTATTAAATTAAACAATAAATGAATAAGCAAGTTAGGGGCGATTCAGATGTATTTAGTATTTATTTAATTCAATGCAACATACATTACAGGTTTCTTAAAAGTAATCTAAAGAAGTATGTACCCTGTAAGGGCGTGGCAAGGTAAACAAACAGCTTAAATAATGCTCCTAACATATAGACTAACATTATATCTTAAAATAAAACTTACTTATTATAATTTATTAAATACTAAAATTATCATAGGTAAATTATATTAGGTGCCAGGATGCAAGTTACCTCGCTACCAAAGCTTACAATTATATGAATTAGAATAAAATTTTCAGTCAATTTGATATCTAAAAGCAAACAATAAGTAGCTAAAACATTTAGCTCGAATTTTTAGCTATAAAATTTTTAATTTTGTAGATGTACTTACTACATTGAAAAATTGCTAGATCTAGCTACAATGTAGTTAAGTTGGCATTAATGGACATAGACAACAAAGAAAGATATTGTACAACCACAGACTGCAAAGCACAAGAGTTGATTATCTATGGTAACTGCATTTCCTGTATTGCCAAGATAAAACGATACGGTTGTGAAGGTCGGTCGGATGGCGCGGCGGCGGTGGCGGGCGCTTTTGATATCCAGAACTGCAAATTCATAATTAAATGCGTAGGTACACAAAATTTCGTGTCTTTGCTGTTGATCGTTAAATAGTTCCTTCGTCTGGAGCGATTACAGGATGTAGAATAAGGTTAAACTTATAATAAAAATGCATGGTCATCGGAACTAAACCAACATGTCCAACTCTAACTAAACCAACTCTGTAGGACAAGTGGAAGTGGTTCTAATTCAGCTCGCAAGTTGGATGGATGGATTTAGTTAGTCGTGTTATCTTTCTCTTGTGGTTGAGACGTTTTCGTACTCCTGTAAAATAAATTTGCTTGACTTGGCTACGGCGTCCTCTCGGATTGATAGGTCTAGATTAGTTGGATAATCGATACGGGGCACTCCTACCCTAGGCCTTATGCGTGATGCCCCTAATTATAAAAAATCGTGGCGCTAAAAGCTCGCGTAAAAGGGGCAACCATGCGAGGGTTTGGTGAGAGTCCATCCCAGAAAACTATAGAGACAGAAACGAAACGGGCCACCCTGACTTGAATAGGTTCAGTTCAAAACAGGTAATAAACCCTTCTCTCCATGAAGCTGTAATCTATTAAAAAAAAACAAGTTTTTCTTAGAAAGTATATCGCGTTGTAACTTTTTTTTTTTATTTTATTCATTACAGAATCAACAGCACTTGATAACAATGTAGGTATACAAACTCTTATAGCTAATGCTTAATGCCAATAACAGATTCACATTTTATAGACCTTTAAGAAATTAGTCGCCTAGAGAAAAAGATCAAAAACACAATACATTATATTAATTCATTTTCAAGGAATTTAGTAATTTAGTAGGTACCTACGCATTTGCAGAATGAAAGGGAAGGCGGGATGCTGTGTAAATGTGTATACCTACTTGAGAGGGTGAGGGAGGGAGTGTAGTGTTTTGTGTAGTGTAGTTATTTGGGCCGATAATTGGAAATAGCTGTCTTAGTACCTTTTTTATGTACGGGCACAATATTTGCAGTTTTCCAAATTTTGGGAAAATATCCTTCAAGGAAACATCTATGTATTAAAGATAACTCTTATAGGGGTTGCCAGCGATTCTGCTGCGATTGTGCATTTTGCAAAAAAAGGATGGGGGTATTCCGTCACAACCAGCACCCTTAGAACAATCTAAGCTTTTAAGCATTTTCTATACATCTGTGACCGATATCTGTATGCCTCCTATAATGTTATAGCACGGGGCTTTGCTATCAGTGAAAGAAATATAAGTATGCGCAGGTTGAACAAAATTTCTACAGAAAAAATCACTAAAAGAATTGCAAATGTCCCGCTGATTAGATAAACTATTATTGTAACGGACGATCAAGGACGGGACGGGATCGAATCTAGATTTGAATGTATTAGGTAGTTATAAGATCGAATCAGATTCAAATGTATAGGTAGCTAAGATTGAAACGGTTTAAAGTTGTAACGGTTAAAAGAGTGAGATAGCTACATGTAAGTCCCCGTCTAACTTTGCTGGAAGCTTCGATGTAGTGAGCATTATATAAGTTGATTTGTGAAAACGTAAATTGCGATCCCCGCACCATGGCTAGGGCGAGGAGTATTTTTGTATCAGTGTAAACCGATTTGAACGGAAAAATTGTGATCATCAAGTACGCGATTTATACCTTGTAAACTAGTAACTAAGAAGAAGTAAATACAGTCCACTTTTGCTAAGTACCGAGCCTATCATATTGAAGCCTGGGTAGGAACTCTACAATTATTATATTCCATAACATTAGGATAGTTAGAACGATTCTTTCTTTTTGATTTTACATAAGTGCACAATAGTTTTGGTGTATTTTTAATTTGTTCTTGAGTAAAATTAATGTAAGATGTATAGCATTTTTTTTCAAGATTTTTAAGGCACGCACATAATTTAGAAAAAGAGTCATAGTCATCAGGATTACCATATTTTTTCCAGCTATTGTGATATTTGGCTTTTTCTTTTATTAATTTCATACGAGCATTACTGTACCATACAGGATAGGTATTAGTGAATGAAACAGTTTTTTGAGGTACATATTTTTAGATAGCTACATTTATGCAAGAATAAAAACCATTAATAGCATTTTCTAGTTTTATAGAAGTTAAAAACGACCAATCATAGTCAGTAAAATATTTATTTAAATTTATGTAATCCGCCTTCCTAAATAGAATGTTTGTTCTTTTTGGAGGTATAATAGACGGAACCATAATGTCGTTTACGCAGATATCAACAGCGGGATGACAAATATCCTCTTTTACAAGTGGGGATGTAGATTTTTCAACAAAAATTGGTGTATTAGTAAAAATGAGATCCAATAAATTATTATAGGCGTAATGGAAGCGATTGTATTGTGATAAACTAAAGAAAGAAGTCAGGTTTAGTAATTCCGTTGCTGAGGTCTTGAGTTTCTACAGGCCCCCTTTTGAGAACATTTGATTGCTTTGATTTCCTGTATAACTTTGTATTATTCTATGTGACTTGACTACCATGAGTTCGGTTGGAGGTAATGTTTCGTGTGTACGTGTCGTTTCATAATTTATCATTATTTTGTAATACGAAAACAAAAATTAAGAGTAAAAGTTTTTTGTACTTGGTATGTTAGTAGGTATGTGATCTGGCTTCGCTTCGTAATTTAGCTCAGTGATGCTGACAATTTAAAGGTAAAGTTACTGAGCATATAGATTTATTCTAAGTATTGCTGGGCTTAAATCATAAGGACTTGAATTAAATTCTTATATTTGATTTGAAAACGAAGATCTATTTGAACCTGAGTTTTAATGTCCTGTTGTTTATTTTTTTACTTGTGGTTGCGTGCTATTAAATTACCGCATCGAGTCGCGCGTTTAATTCTCTCAAACACGCACCTTCCCGTTTGACAGGCCGTAGGCACTGTACTGATCTATGATTCCTTTTATTTAACATAATAATACTAGTAAATAAATTTACTTATACCAGTTGAATACGGAATCTATATCAGTAGTTTTATTACCTGTTAAGTTTTATTTTATGGGCGATCGATAGATAGATAGAAGGTTCAAGAAAATAAATGTCAATTAAACATTATTATTCCTTTAAAAAAAATGAAAAATGTGAGAAGTATCAGATGGTTGTTTGTCAGTCATAAACTTAATCGGCAAGCGGTAAAAATGTTTGCATAAAATATCAATGTAATAATTTATACTCATCGCGTCTCCGGATCCGCATCGCGCGGATAACTTTCGAAGCGTTAATCCGATTATCGTGAAATTTGGTATATAGATAGGTAGGTAATGATGGCACAACCTTGGTGTGACTAAATGAGCAAAAAATGGAAGGGGGGGGGGGGTTCTGAGATATTGGGGTTCAAGAGGGGTAAAAAAAAATTGAACTTATAGGAAAAGTCTGAAATATGGAGCAGAAAGGTGACACCTGTGGTTAGAAACCTTGGGAGAGATCGAAGTTCGAAGGCTTTGAACCATTTTAGCCAGAAGTTGTGCAGTCCATCCGGCCCAGGACTTTTCCAGTTCTGAGCCGAACGGATAGCACAACTAACGTCCAAAGGGCAGGTAGTAAAATCTTCCATATCTTCAATCGATTCACACTGGCCCCTCACAACACTTATCCAGTCGCCCTCCGTGTGTTCGACAGATGCAGACCAGATGTTTCGCCAAAAGTTATTTGCTGTTTCAATATCTGGTAGTTCCGCTACACGTCCATCATGAACACTGTTGTCAGGTTTCTCCCAGTTTCTATACACCTTCCTTTGGTCGCTTTGAAAGTTGCGATTCTGCCAGTATCTATCCACACGTTCTCTGACTGAGTGTCCCACAGGCCCCAAGCCGACCAACAGCGGGGGCCGTCCTAGCCGTACAGGTGATCGCGACGGCGGAGGCGACGGCGGTCCGCTCTCATCGCTCGACACACAGCTGGTGTCCTGGGGTTCCCATACTCTTCATCCCCGAATGACGACGCCGTGGAGCTCGACGAGGCGGGTGGCGGTGGTGGTGGTTGTGCGTTCCTTCTCGTATCCGCTCGTAGTACTTTCGTCTGAGATCTTGTGATCATTATTGAGATATTGTTATTTTTATGGTTTACATTGTAGGTTAAATAATTTAAATGTATTCTGCAGTAAAATATTCACTTTAAATTGTAAAATGTAAATAAAAAACATATTTGTAAAAAATCTCAGAGAAAATTTCGACTGACAGGAGCGGTGACATTTTTTATTTTTACCATTATTATATATTACTTGGAACCATGCTCAACGACCTGAACACCACTAGCCTCGAGGTTGGGCTCAGCATGAACATGTCAAAGACAAAACTTATGACGAACACCACACAACACAGGTTGGAGGTAAGTGGTGGGGAGATTGCACACGTCAGTGAGTATTTATACCTAGGCCAAATAGTATCCTTCCAGAGCAGGCAAGATGCTGAAGTTACAAGACGCACAGAAAACGCCTGGAAGGGCTATTGGGCCATGAAAAATATGATGAAGGGTAACCTTCCTCTCACACTTAAACGCAAGCTCAAGGACGCGTGCATTCTCCCCATCCTTACCTATGGCGCTCAAACCTGCTCTTTGACAGATCAACAAAAGTCCAAACTCGGGGTTTGTCAGCGAGCCATGGAGCGCAGTATCCTAGGAGTCAAACTAACAGACCGCATTAGAAACAGTGAACTGCGCTCCCAAACACAAATCGCGGACGTTGGGCACCAAGTAGGCAAGTTAAAGTGGGACTGGGCGGGACACGTCTGCCGCATGTCGGAGGAGTTATGGGCAAAGTCCACCACCGAGTGGATCCCAAAAGACAGAAAACGACCACGTGGCAGACCGCGACGCCGATGGAAAGACGAACTATACCTACTCGTATATGGAAGACTGGACTACACAAGCGTATGATAGAGTGGAGTGGAAGGAAGGAAGGGAGGCCTTTGCCCTGCAGTGGGACAGTACAGGCTTCAAATAAATAATAATAATAATATATATTACAAATTTTCACTCAGATTCACAACAAACTTTTATTTGTAAATAAACATTTTTTTTAAGAAATTGATCTAGTTTAATATACAAATACAACATAGAAATATAATTATATTTAAAAAGAAAATAAATAATTCAAAATAAATCTATAAAATTAAAAATATTCTAAAGTAGGCGTTGCTTAGACTTTTTTGATGTGTGTAGTTTTCTTTTAGTTTGTCTTAGAAGTTTAATTTAGTGGGTATTGTTTTATGCAATTTTTTTACATTACACTTTTATGATAAATGAGAAAATTTGGATGTTTGTTTATTTGTTTGTGTGATACTCAATCACGTCGTAACGGCGGAACCGATTTTGATGAAATTTGGTATACCTATATAACCTAGATTATCACATAAGCTACTTTTTATCCCATAAATCATTTTCATGTGATAAAAATGGGGTGTCAAGTCAAGTTGCATCAGCAGGTTTAGCTTTATTTCTAGGTCACCTACACATTTAGAAGTGTAACGCGTACGAAGTCGCGGGCAACAGCTAGTTTTTTTATATAATTCTACGTGCCCGCCCGCCCCGCTTCGCACGGGTGATGAACCGTTTACAAAATACATAGACAAAAAAAGAATTATTCGATTTGGTGCAGTCGCTCGGAAGTAAAGGGCGGACACAAATTTCGGCAATTCATTTTTATTTAACTAGATGATTTTATCTTGTTTTGATACTTTTCCCTATTTGCTCGGTTAATGATGATGTGTTGTGGTGTCAAATATATTATTATTATTTTCTTTCCAGATGAAAAACGGGGTACAAAATTAATAGCAGCGATATTGCTACGCGGCTGTCTCCTCAATATTCCTCCTGCCCGTCGATCTACAAAAGACTGGCAAGTGTCACGAGCGGAGATATTGGATGGATTTGGGGCCACCGTGGATGCTGACGCCAACGTGCAAGTGGTAATTGAAGAGTAGATATCGCCAAAAGCTAGTATTAACCTCCAACCATTTATAATTTGGTGCCGCCAGTCAGGTGCCTCCTTCACGGTGTGTGACAATACATTTTACAAGTTCACAACACTAACTGAGGCTGTTGATGTGACTTTTAAAATATTTCATGCTACTGCGGCTAAATATCCTACTGAAAGCTAAAGCATTTGGCTTATTATCCGAATTTGTTTGTACAAAGTCAAAACATCGTACGATCGTATGTCACAATAATAGAAAGTTTCATTGTTTACATTGTTTTATAACCTGACTAGGCTTATTAATTCTGATATTGTAATACTGTGTAAAGTTAATTACTTACATAAAATTGTGTTTTATAAATTACAAGATACATTGTAAAGGTGTGCTTTTAAAAATTAAATTCAACCCCACTCCGGTTACTACGTTTACATTTATATCCTTAGATAGTTTCCATTTTTAATCCGTGTCCTGTAATCGATTGAATTATCACACTCACTGACAACATTGATTCGCTCAGACTCGGTAAATTGTGTGAATAAAGTTTGTGTTTTGTATTATTCAATTGTATTGTATTATTATTGATGTCTTCTTAACTTTCTAATATATATGGATATAATAATTTTATTTAGTGATTCTTCATAATGACCTAAAAATAGATACTGTAATCAAAAAGGCGAGGCACTACATGTGTATCCTCCGCAAAGTAGCGCCAATATTAATTTAATATTTTTGATCTTGTTCAATTAAAAACAAAACTTGGAACGAATGTGACTAGTAAATTGTCTATAATATTTTCTCAATCAGTAGTACTGTACATAATATGGATATAATATGTATTTTTTTATTTAATATAGCAGGTGCTTCTCAATGAATATATTGGAAATTATGTTTCTAAGCAAAACAATATTCTTTAATATTGTATAAATGTTTAGAGTTTATATATTAATTCATATTACGGGAATAGAAATACCATTGTTTCAAATTTGTGTTTCATTTATACATTCACCCCTTCTTACATTACTAATCTGGTTATTTCTTGTTTTCTTTACTTTATAGATTCATATTTGTTACATAGACGCATTGTCAATGTACTTTTTCCTATTTTTTCACTTGCTTCCCATTTTTATAAGGTTCAAGTATGGTTCTTCAGTTTTGTTTTAAATATTGAGCTCAATATAAAGCACACTTAATGTAATAATATTTATTTTCATATTTTTTGCAACACGAAATTAGTTACATACACATCTTATGATTAAGGTATTGTAGCAATCTAAATGACATTCACCCTGTTAGGGCGTGGCAAAATTAATATTGTACTTATATAAATCTACCTATACCTGTACATCATATGTACCTTAAAAGGTAAAAATTAAATTACATTTCTGAAATTAGTTACTTAATATTACCTAAGAATATTTCTTTGTTACATTATAATATCACATTATCTAAATGTAAGGTTATTATTATATTTTCATATAATGAAATTATTTTTCATAAATGATAGATAATCATAATTTTAATATTTTTAATGTTGTGCGGATTTAACTAGTATTTGATTGTCATCATAAACATCAGTTAGTGAATAACTCGGATGCCATATAGTCCGAGCCTAAGTGCAAGTTGCAGTTACAATAAGGTTCAGCGAGAGGGGAAGGGCAAAATTTCAACTTATAAATGTAAATTATTTATTTGTTTTCTTATTTTAAATCGATAAATTGTACGGCAGGTGACTTTGTGTATAGAAGTTCTCACTTCCTGCACATCCAGCGTCTCCACAACTGTATCCTCAGTGTGTAGCTCTGAATGCGAAACTTGAGTTGCTCCTGCATCAGTCTCCAAGCGTTTTGGGTTAGCTGGCGGAGGTTGTTTCGAATTTTATTATTGTAAATCGATTAATTGTACGAGGTAGAGTCCGTGGGCGTGGGGGGGAGGGGGAGGGCGCACGCTGCGCCGGAGACTCTGCGTTCAGTTAGCGGGTGACTTTGTATATTGACATTCACACTTTCTGCGCGTCCAACACCTCCGCAACTGTATCCTCGGTATATAGCTCCGAGTGCGAAACTCGAGTTGCTCCTGCGTCGGTCTCCGAGCGATGTTCTCGCTTAGCTGGCGGAGGTTGCTTCGCGCCCAGGTTCGTCTCCTCCATCTCCGGCGTCAGCGTGCTCTTTTCCTTGCCGCTATGTATATATTTATCGCATGCGATCCTTTCGAGTTTTATTATTTTAAATCGATATATTGTACGATTGTACGACACGGGCCCGAAGTAGTAGGCGCGGGGTGAGGGGGAGGACGCACGCTGCGCCGGAGACTCCACGTTCAGCCAGCGGGTGACTTTGTGTATCGACGTTCTCACTTCCTGCGCGTCCAGCAACTCCGCAACTGTATCCTCAGTATATAGCTCCGAGTGCGAAACTCGAGTCGCTCCTGCATCGGTCGCCGAGCGAGGTTCTCGGTTAGCTGGCGGAGGTTGCTTCGCTCCCAGGTTGATGATTGTATTTTTGGAGCCACTTTGCTTTTTTCTTGGATGTTACGGATCCGGCGCATACACCTCCAGAATTACTGTCACTGTCCATTATAATTAGATAAAAAGAACAACACAAACCAAAAATAGGAAAAAACTAAAATTGCAATGCAAAGCAAGCAAGCAAATGAATGAATTGACATGACATTGACAGTGACAGCGGAATGAAGGAAATGTGTTTTTTTTTTAATCGTTAAAGCCCGCTCTATACAGCCCGGGAATCGAGCGCAAAAGCCGCGAACGCTAGTGCGAATCGGCTTCACGACTAGCGTTCGCGCCCTTTTGCGGTTTTCGTGTGCGATCCGCGTGCTGTGTAGAGCGGAGGGGGCTTTAACTAAAGATTATGGCTACGTTCCGCTTTACGAAAAATATAGTAGTTTCACATATTTTGACTACCTCCGTGGCGCAGTGGGCGAATAACCGGCTGAGACACAGGAGGTAGAAGTTCAGTTTTTATTATGGCTAATAACTTAAAAACTACAAGGTGTAAACTAAAAATAAAAACGGGATCAAATTTCTATTCAAATATCGTTTCAAGTGTAAATTATTATAATTATTATTGATGTGAAACATCTATAGCCGCACGTAAAACAGATTTCTGGCGTGGCGACGCGTCGCCACGCAATATGATGGTATATGTATACAATCTATATGCAGTAGTGTGTACGGTGTGGAGACGATTTATGAAATTATTATTATGTATATATTTAGTTATTATTAATATTTAATTATTATTATTATTCACACATATTTATTTTAAAACTCGTTTATAAAAAATACATTTTTCTCTACAAAGTATCTTACAAAAAACAAACATTATAGTAAAAAATATATTTATAAAAACGGTAAACCACCGACCGCGAAGCAAGGCCCAAGCGATCGGTGGCTAGGGCTGCAGAGAGAGGAACCTCCTGACTATGCGTGCCGAGTCCAGGAGTACCGCCTTCTGTATCTGACCCTTGATCCAACTTCCTAACGAGAGCCTCTTAAGGTATTGGTCGAGGCTCTTCGCTATCAGTCCGTTGACCGACACAACTATCGGAACGATAATTGTTGATTCCACATCCCACATGACGGTAATCTCATGAGCCAAGTCAAGGTACTTGCTTAGCTTGTCCTTCTCAGCCTTCACGAGATTAGCATCATGTGGGATAGTAATATAAACAAGTATCGCTCGGCGCTCTGACCGGTCTACCACCACGATATCTGGCTTATTGGCAACAATAGTCCTGTCCTTGATGATAGACCGGTCCCAATAGAGCGTGGCACGGCCATTTTCCAGAACTGGCTCTGGCACATATTTATAATATGGCACCTCAGGTCCAACAAGGCCATACTGAAGAGCAAGCTGCTGATGGATAATTCTGGCCACTTGATTATGTCTATGCAAATACTCAGAGTTAGCAAGGTGCGAACAACCCGAAAGCACATGTCTAAGGGACTCTCCGGGCTGGTGACAAGCTCTGCAGATGTCGACCGTCCCATCCTTCATTATTATTATTATTATTTTTTTTTTCATATAAAACAATTTCGATGTTTCACATCTGCCAGGCGTCCCGTGACGGCTCACACATTTTTTTTTTATCTATCAATGTATTTAGTAATTATTTTATAACAAAAAACTAAAATTATTTATTAAATTCAATTGTTATTTTGTTATATACTATCAAGCCCGGCGGAGGGCATTAGTATGACATAACACAGGTTTACCTAGTTTGGATACCAATTTTTGTGAATATAGAGACCGAATTTATCGACATTCATGTTAGAATGGAATGTTGAAACTAACCAAGTGTCACGGGATCTTATCATTTTATTCTATAATTATACCTGCTTTTTTAATTCTTCTATTGTTGATATAATTTCATCATCAGTTCATTAGGGTTATCCCAATAAATAAAATCGGTATTCTCCGTAGGTATATATTTTATTTAAACTACGTATACTACCTCCACGTTTAATAACTTTGTTTTTTAAGTTTTGTTCGTATACATAAAATAATGGTTTAATTACTTGACTGTATTTCATGTCTTTATCGGCTTTAATTTGACCAGTACTTTTAAAATCCCGTTTATGAGCATAAGTGTTTTCTAATATGTCTTTGTAAACAATCCGGTCTTGTTCTGAATTTAAATTTAGGTTCGGTTTCTTTTTAAACAACAGTTCTTTTATTCCATTTGTCCTTTCATAATTTTTGTCCTCTATGGAAATCAAAGATATATGCGATCCGCTAAACGGAGTATCAATTATTTTAAAAGAAATTGGTATGTTTCCCATCCACAATTTGTTATTTTCACTTCGTATACCAAACGGCACATTTAAAGTATTATTTTCGTCAAGTAAATTATCGTTGTTAAACATAGACTTTAAAGGTGTATTTAACATGGTCACAACATTGTTTTCAACTTTAACAGGTGTTAAGTGTTCTCCTTTATGGTCTTCGCGCGATACGTTTGTATTTCCACTTTTATACGAATCAGTGTCACTGGAAAAGTTGTCTTTGCTTATGACGTCAGAACCATTAGACACTATTAATGAATTTTTTGGTGAATCCGCGTTAAAAGTAGATATATCACTAATTGGTGACTTAATTTTGTTATTCTCAGCAATTTTATTCAGCGGATTAATAAGAGGTTTAAATAAGTACTTTATTTAAATTATAGTTGATAGTATCTTCATTATTATTCGTAGCCTTTATTTTATTTTTAATAGTTTTGACTGTTGTAAGTATTTGCTTTTTCATATTTTTTTCCATGTTTGACGTTTAGTATATTCACAACTGTTAATTTGAAGTGAAGCTGCAGGACTGAATATCTAAAATCCTTGTTTTTTCTTTATAAACTCATTGGAATGTTATAAACGTATCGAACCCAAGTCTATATCTGCCATTATTTAAAGTGCTATCATTATTTATAATTAAGAAAGAATGTGGTCCTTTCAATGTTTCTGAGCATATTTTCTTAAATTGAAGCCAATCAATATCAATATTTACATGTTCATTATAAATAAATATATAAATATTACTGGACATTTCACACAGCCCCAAACTAAACTGAACTTGTACTATGGGAACCAGATAACTGATAGAATACTTAAATACTTTTTTTTTGTAAATGCATACTAATAATATATATTGATTGCAGATGTTATGTAGAACACAGCATGCTATCACTACTTTAGCAACCATTTAAGTGAAATACACCTAAATCTACCTTTACGTCTGCTTATGGCTCTTTCCACTGTATTGCGTACTGTGTGGCCTCTCCATATGTTGCATCAATATGTAACACATTCAGATATGCATCAGTTAACTAAAAAAGAAGACTATAATTACACATTATACAAAAATAAAGTAGGTAGGTAGGCATTAATTCAATTCACACATTATCATAACAAGAGTATTTTTCTTGCATGGGTTCCTTTGCGACAATAGCTCTTCGCTCTTCGCTTCTTAGCTTTGCTCTTCGTTGTCCTTTGGCCTCACCATGGCAACAGATGTTCTATCTATACATCCAATAACTCCTGTAACCCGGAACTTCTCATAAAATCTGTAAATTAAATATTACAATAGTTATATAGGTACATTTTAATGTATTTTTTTTAATAAATTCTTATTAGAATAGAAATGATGTTAGTACTTCGGTAGGTACTAACATAATTTTATTTATACTTTATATTAGATTGACAGGGTGCCACTCGTATTTTTTTTAATTGGATAGAACTTCGTTTGACCACAATCTCACCTGATGGTAAGTGATGATGTGGTCTAAGATGAAGCACGAAGATCTAGAAGAAACCTATTTACTCTTACCTTAAAGAGGCCCGGATTGTATTCTTTAGGAAAAACAGACGACGGCAAAGTGTTCCATACCTTAGGTGTACGCATCAAGAACGTAGAACCAAAACGGTGTGTGCGAATGGGTTGTATATTGAGTAGGTATGGATGGTACTGAGCCGTGCGCCTGCTTGTCCTTTGATGGAAGGGAGATGGCGGGATCAGATCGTATAGTTCCTGAGCATATTCATGGTCTTTTTTTTAGTTAACTAATGCAGATCTGTATGTGTTACATGTTGATGCAACATATGGAGGTGCCACACAGTACGCAATACAGTGGAAAGAGCCATAAGCAGACTTAAAGGTAGATTTAGGTGTGTTTCACTTAAATGGTTGCTAAAGTAGTGATAGCATGCTGTGTTCTACATAAAATCTGCAATCAAGCAGTGTTACCCGCACCTGCCTTGGATCACCAGGACCAGGAGAGGGGCCAAGCTTCCGCACCACTGCGAGACCTCATGCACACAACTCTACAGCAGGCTCACAAACTGAAATTATAATTGGGCAGTCAAGTAGACAAGATCTACTAAATACTTTGTGCCGTGTACGTAATTTATAATAAAATGGCGTTTTGATTGCCCTATTTAGAAGCACCTGGTGGGGATCATTACTGGCAATTCAAAGAACGTAGGTAATTAAATAAGTACCTACATGTTTCTAATTTTATTTTAAATAACAGCCCAATCTATCCTACGAGAAAACTGAGGAGTTACTAACCGTAATAAAGTAAAATTTTAAATGTTGTATAGTCTGTCATACCTGCCTATGTTTGCACTTAGTTTATTTAGTTTTTTTTCATTATGTAAATAGATTTTAAGTTTTGTTAATTTGAGTATTCATAAGTTACCCCAGTCCAGCCTTTTTCGCCTAAGACACAGGTTTTCCTAGTTCAGGCAATGTATAAAATGTTGCCTATAAGTAGATATTAATCCCTAATGTTAATATTAACAATATGTAAGTAAAATGAATAAAGATTAATTATTTAAACTGTAATATTTTCCAATTTAATGATATGTTCCTATTCTATTTTATTTTAATCTATTACATTTGACTTTTTTTTTTAATTTATTGTATTATTATTAATTTGTATGTTTTTAATTTCAAGGCTTATGTTTATTTGTGTATGACTATTATTATTTTTTATTTGTATAGACACTGTCTGAAATAAAATATTATTCTATTTTATAATAAATAAAAAACAAATAAATATTTAAACAAAGACTTTAATTTCTATTCTGCTCCTGCTAGCATTTTTAATCCCTCCCCAATACAGTTTAGCGCTTGAGCGATGGCACTATTTTTCACGGACTCTCGCTCCATCTGCCTTGCAGCAATCTCAGTTACAGCCTCCAAAAGATCGGTCTTTCGGCGATCTAGTTGTAGCCGCTGCTCTTCTACACTCAGAGACCTGTCTGAGATACTGGCCAACTGAGATCGGCGCTGTGATGGTTGTGAGACTGCTGATATTAACGGCCCACTTCGGCAACGTGGAGCTGTAACAAATTTTTTTTACAATTTTTTTTAACACTAGCTTCCGCCCGCGGCTTCGGACGCGTGGTTTGTCAATAAAAACATTACCCTCCTTCTGAGTAGTCGGGTAAAAAGTAGCGTTTATTTAATCCTGGTCATAATCTCTCTATAAGTATACCAAACATATAAATATAAAAATATAAAGATAGATTATGACCGAGATTGAGACATAGACTACTTTTTTCCTTACAGAAAGAAAGTAATGTTTTTATTGATAAATCATGCGTCTGAAGCCGCGGGCGGAAACTTGTATTAATATATATTATAATAGCGATAATTATCAAAAATTTTATATACGTCGGAAAATATCGTCTGACCGTTCGGGTAAGCAATACCTAGTCTAGAGTTTTTATTTTATGAACTCTGGTCTCATCCAGTTTGATCTGACGCGCCGAAGAATTGTTTCAACTTTTATTTTTAAATCTATGGTGCAGTGCAAGTGTAAATCAATCTTAATTTTCCTAGTAAATAAATGTCTATGCCCTTCTTCATGAGGTAGGTACGCAGGATTTCCTTGTTTATCGAGATTGGTCCAGCCGTTTAGTCGTGAAAACAACAAACAGGCAGACATATACACGTCATATAGTACGACATATAGTTTCGAATTTATAAAGTATGGAGTATGGATATAGTTTAGTATTATTAGTTGAATAATGAAGGTAAGTAAGGTGTTAAGATGATATTATGTGTAGGTATATATATTTAGATACGGCCTGGATATATGGAGAAAAAAATTGGACCATTGCCAAAAGCTACACAACTACAGTTTGCTCCACCATAAAATGAACGTTCTATGAATAAATTCAGCGAGTTGCGTTGCGTTTCAGTTACCACTTTACATATCATTCAGTGTTTGTGACTGTGATTGTGCTTATAAACAGTAAACAAAGTTATTTTTGAAATCGTTCAAAGCTGGCTCATCAATTTTGGATTTCCTACCATCCACCAACTGGTAAAGACCCTATCCCTATCGGTATAGCTCTAAAGTCATAGGACATAGGTTTAAAAACCGATAAGCCCGAGGTAAATTCTTCAATTTGTATTTTCATGAGTTGTCACTTCAAGACCATTCTTTTAATGATGTCCAGAGCGAACAGTACGTTTACATGTGAGGCAAATCTTTGGAGGTCACCATTTTTGTTGTTTTGCCACTAATATACCTAACTATAATTTTTGCCTTATCACACTTGACACACACCTGAAACATGACAACGGGAACGTACTCCGGTAGAGTGCTAGGTAGGTACAAGGTACTTTCCTATTATACTTCTTCGTACCGTGTCAAGAGTTCTACATTTTAATTTATAGTATGTTGGACAGGTGTTTGGCCACAACAATAGTATTAGGTGAGACGGTTATTAGGTCCTCCATCGTGCAGGTGTTCGGGCACCAAGGGCACATTAGTAAGTGCTGCATTAACTGCGCGGGATCACCGCAGTCGGACTGCGTTAAGTTAGGGTCCCTGAAACCCCATTTGCACATATTAAGTCTGCAACGGCCAAACTGGGTGCGGAGCCTGTTTAAGGACTTCCAGACTGGCCACGGCAGATCGTGCCCAGGTGGTAACTGTTTCTGTGGGGTGGTAAAATCAGGCGGTAAGAAGTTACTGTTTATCAATCTACTATTATATCAGTCAGCCAGTGAAAAATTTAGGAATACAGATGGATACCAGTTTAACCTGGGTTCCCTGTATCAATGAGATTAGCCGCAGGGTGTTTGCATCATCTGGATCTTTACGGAGACTTCGTAACTTCTTGCCGTCTGCTACCAAGGTCACGCTTGCACAGACCCTTTTACTTATAATCCTGGACTACGCCGACGCCTGCTATCTTGACCTCTCTGAAGCCCAGCTGAGCAAACTTGAGCGCCTTCAAAACCTCTGTATTCGGTTCATATTTGGCTTGCGCAAGTATGACCGGACCATGTCTCTGATTTTCGTGCAAAGCTCAAGTGGCTTCCCATCCGTCTTCGCCGGAATGCACACATACTGTCCCTTTTGTATAACATGCTTTTTAACCCATAATCTCCCTCCTATCTTAAGGAGCGTTTCGAGTTTCTCCACCAGGCACATTAGTTCACAATAGATCACAATTTGCGTTCTTCAGATTACCTCCAACATAAAACTCCTGACCATACGATAGAGTTTTATGGTCCATCCTTCATTGTAACAGCCGTACGATTGTGGAATGCTTTGCCCTTCTCTATAAGAACATCCAAGTCTCTTAGTAATTTTAAAACAAAAGTACACACCCATTATCTGTCCCTGTGTTGAAGTTGTAAATGCTTGTTAATTCATCATAACCATTATTATAGTTGCTTATTTTATTATAATTAAATTTGTGTTATTATTAATTAGTATTTTAGGTTTATAGTATGTAGGTATATTTTTGATTTTATATAGATGCACCGCCGTCATGTGATAAATTATAATTCTGTCCATACAAAGGTTGTCTGGAAGAAATCGCTTTTAGCGATAAGACCGCCCATTGTACTAAATCTGTTTGCAAAATTTATGATCTGTATTTTAATTTGGTGTACAATAAAGAGTTATCTTATATCTATTATACTTATATACAAAAAAGAGTTTAAAATAAACCTAAACAGTTAGTAGTATAAGAAAAATTTGACGATTACCTAGGACGAATTAAATTAAAATTTAATTAAAAACAGAGATTTCTCTCCAACCTATGAAGTCGCACTTCGTTATATCTTCGCTAATTTCATTAGGTACATCCAATGGTTGCATCGAAGCGATTGCCCTCAGCGATAAGGGCGCCCATTGTACTGTATTTTATTCTAGCTTAGTATTTATGATTGTTTCTGTGTAGTAATTTAATTAAAAGTTACTTTAGGGTTATTTATTTTAAGGAGGAAAACATACCTCCAGTGGCGATGAGACACCCCCAATTCCAGAAGAAGAACTCGAACAACAGAAAATTGAACATGAACGCCAAGTTCAAAAGGTAAAGAGCTGTTCAACTTCTGCTTTCATTTTTGATTTTTTGATTTTTCTTCTTATGGTGGTATCGATCCCATGGTACAGGTTAATGTGTTTAGAAGGACAGTTTAAAATGCAGTATCTTTATCCTATCAATTTATATATATATATATATATGTTTGTATCACTTCCCATAGTACAGGTTCATGTGTTTAGGAGCACAGTTTAAAACCAGTATCGGCCGACTGTCTGTGTATATGTAATTCAAGGTAAATATTTACCTATCTTTTATGTGGATAGTTTTAAGAACCTAAGTATATAAGAATAGCGAAAATTGCTCTTTGAATTTACATTTCGTAAAAGAACTCGTGAAGACATTTTTAACGGCATCCCAAAAGATAGGGTCCGTCTGTAAAAAAAACACCCACAACTTCCGTGAAGGGGATCTGCTTTAAATAAGTTTTTTTTTAGTTTTTGATTCATAACCTACAAGGCATCACTAAAACGTATCATCATGCTAAGTTTTAGCTTTACAGCGCTAATAGTCTATGAATAAAACGGCTGTTGGTACAGACAGGCGAAAATATAAGGGCACTTAGTTCGACTATGAACCCTAAAAGCTGGATAATTTTCAGTAGTTCAATCACTCGTGAAACGCGAAACTTAGGTGCGGAGCTTCCTTGCGCTCGCGCTGGTGTCTCGCATTACTGCTGAGTATTATTGTGTGTTCTAGGAGAAGGAATGTCAAGCGAGAGAGGCCGAAGAAGTGGCACAGCTCGATTTAGAACTCCTACATCAACGAGCCATTGAAGCTGAAGAAGAGCAGAAACGAGAGGTGAGTTCCTTCGACTGAATTTAGGGTAAGGAAAGGAATGTTGGTGATAAAAATGAGAAACACAAATTTTATAGGATTTGGCAAGTAAGCAAAAAGTCACTTTTGTTTTATTGCATTATTTACTGTTTGAAGTATATACTGAGAAGAGTTTACATAACAAATAACTAAAAACTTTTAGAATAAATATCAATTGAATACACAAGAAATCTAAGGTAAGTTGGCGACAGGGTCCGGTAGATTGGTGATACTAGGTGGAAATTCGGTGATAGAATGGAAATAGTCTATATAATCAGTTAATTTGAACTTAAATTTAAAAATGTTTGACCCTTTAATAAATATCATTACATGCAACGATCACATCTATAATAAAGCTGTATCTCGGGATCAGAATCTTCGATAGATGCGCTGATCTCGTGGTATGGCGTCAAACAATAGGAGCACTGGATCCATTTGGCTCCATTCATTAACATCAGCTGAGTACAAAACCTCACATAATCCACACTCCCAACCATCTTCTATCTTTACTTTTTTTACTTTTTGAGCAGATTTTCCCGACGTTGAGGGCTGAGGCTGAAGGTTTTCTTGAACTATATTTTCATTTCCACTTGTCGGTGTTAAGCATTTCGCGCTACATGGTTTTATCTTAATTTCTTACTAAATTAACGGCTTTTTTAAGTTGCTGCTGGTTATACTTTCTATATTTACTCTCTTTTTCCATTGTCAATCTAGAGGTACCATAAAAATAGGTTATTTGATGATATCAAAAAACTTGTATAGATAACTTGGTGATAAAAAAAACCAACCCCAAATTCAAAATAAAACACATTCACGCATTACCCAAAATAATACCTTTCGAACTCTATATTAGACTTCTCTAGTTAATTTTTAATATAGGCGCAAAATAATTCAAGCTACCCTCTCAAAAACGTATCCAAAACTTTAGCAAAAACAGTAAGTAACAACGGTCAGAACATAAGGAAGAAAAACTTACCTTGGCTGTGTCACGACTTCACTACAGCTTTTTTTTAATGATCATTAGTTTATTGATCGATTTTAGTGAGTTTTAATACTGACACACAAATTATATCAATTAATTTTAACAAAATACGTAAACGCAGCTCACATTGACTGAACAATGGCGCCACTGATGCAAAATTGTCAAAAAAGTTTGTTTACTAAACGCAGAAACGATGAAGCAAAACGCGTCTTATGTAACTATCTTCCTCCTATTCACAGCAACTCGCCAGCGTTCTCTTGAATATGCTTGCATAGGTAACGGTGTGATAATCTACTAAAAACTATCACCAATATATCTCCCCTTACCCTATAGGATTTTTTCCGATTATGAAGCTGTTAATATCCTAACCAACCATTAAATAACCTATTAAAGACTTTTCTCTTTTAAGCGCTTTCCTAAAAGCGTTTTCTTGATGATAGTTGTAATTTCAACTTTTCACCGCGTGCTATCATCATCATATCAGCCACTGCGTCCACACATACGTTTCTCCCATAGATTTCCAGAGAACCGGTCTTGTGCGGCATGGACCCAACGGCTCCAAGCAACCTTTATTAGGTCATCTCGTCTTTACATCGGGGGGGGGGGGGGGGGGGGGGGGGCTACGCTGTGGTCTCTCGAGTACCTTTCTGCCCCAACGGCCGTCAATTCTTCGATCTATGTGTACTACTAAGAAATTCGGTAGAATAATCATGTATATGCATTGGATTATATACGATATTATAATAAAGAAGAAGAACTGAAGTATTAACTGTACTACTGTACTAAGTTCATTACCGAAATTTACTTTAATATGCAGTTAATTATGAGAAAAGATCTTTATAAGCGTTATTATAAGATTGCAGAAGCCGTGGAAGAGTTGCGGGGTATGAACACATCGTGGTCACATCACAGGCTCTGTGATCTTCAACGGCAGGCGACGAGGTGGCGGCACAGCAGGCCTTCCATACCCGACACCACTAAACCGTATCGGGTAAATCAAAATATAAAATATACAGGGTTACAGGAAAAATCGTGCTAGATACGTTAAGGGCGTGGAGTACCCATCATTTCTGACTTATTTCACTATGAAACACCCTACCCTAAGCTTAACCCTTTTCGAGATATTCGACTTTTAATTTTTTTATTGAAAATTGCCGATTTTTAGGCTACTACATTTATTTTTGTTTATTTTGTGTATCTTATTATTATTATTATTGCATTTTTACATGTGTAATAAGATGCTTTAGGACGTCTATCATTAAAATAGTGCATAAGTTAATTGAATAGACCGTAGTAGACAAGTGAAAGTTAAGAAATAAAAAAAAATATTAGAAAGTTTATTTTTCTCTAAGGGATATCTAAAAAAAATATTATGGCAATTGTTCGGCAGATGTTTTTTAAAATATCTACGTTTCATCAGCTATCTAACGAGGTATAATAATCTAGGGTTTTATTCAAATGCATTGAAAAAAATTTAGTTTTATAGGCGACAGTGGAGAAGAAAATTTATACTTAGCCCTAAAAAGTAAAATAAAATAATAGGTAAGCATGAAATGTCATTTATTAAAGATTTTCACACAACTTTTTCTTATTCTACAGTTCATGTTCAACATGGCCGCCTCTATTTCTGATACATTGTCGCATCCTTCTACGGAGACCAGTCTTTAATTCTCCAGTGGTTAACGTGGTCCTCATTTTATTGGCTGCATCCACAATCCTTTCTCGTAAGTCTTCCACAGACGAAACTGGATTCGGCTCGCTGTACACAAGACTTTTCATGCACCCCCACACGTGAAAATCCATGGGGGTTAGGTCCGGACTTCTTGCTGGCCATGGCAACGGTCCACCTCGTCCTATCCATTTGTTTGGATAATTTGTGTCCAGCCAGTCTCTGACACTTCTCCTGAAATGGGCAGGGCAGCCATCGTGTTGGAACCACATGTCCCTGATCAGGTTGAGTGGCAGATCATCCAGCAAATCACTTAAGTCTGCTCTCAGGAAATTTTCGTAGCTTTCCCCATTTAGATTATCCGGGAGAAAGTAAGGTCCAATCAAATGATTGGAGATAATGCCCATCCACACATTCACGCTGAATCTTCGTTGGGATCCCTTCACTCTTTTCTTATTGGGATTCCTTAGCTCTTTTGGGGCCCAGTAATGGGCGTTGTGATAGTTAGTTATGCCATCTTTATCAAATTTGGACTCATCCGTCCACAAGATATTTCTTAGAAAATCTGGGTCTTCTACGTCAGCATTTAGCATAAATCTGCAAAAGTCCAATCTTCTCGCGGGGTCTCCTTCTTCAATAACGTATACCGGCGTGTAATGGTACGGGTATAGGCCAGCAATATGCACTGTAAACCACACTCTCCATTGCGAAAGTCCCAGATCACGGGCAACAATATTAGTGGAAGTAGTCGGATCCGCTCGAAAGCGTTGCACTATCTCATTGTCCTGTTCTTCGTCATCAATTCGTGGTCTTGCCATGTCTGTATTTCATCTCAAAACAGAGCCAGTTTCTCGAAGTCTTCGATAGACTCTGTCAAAAACGGCCACATCCGGCACTCGACGACTACTTTTTTTCCACGAAATGTAATACAAACCCTAGATTATTATACCTCGTTAGATAGCTGATGAAACGTAGATATTTTAAAATACATCTGCCGAACCATTGCCATAATATTTTTTTTAGATATCCCTTAGAGAAAAATAAACTTTCTAATATTTTTTTTTATTTCTTAACTTTCACTTGTCTACTACGGTCTATTCAATTAACTTATGCACTATTTTAATGATTGACGTCCTAAAGCATCTTATTACACATGTAAAAATGCAATAATAATAATAATAATAATAAGATACACAAAATAAACAGAAATAAATTTAGTAGCCTAAAAATCGGCAATTTTCAATAAAAAAATTAAAAGTCGAATATCTCGAAAAGGGTTAAGTTTAGGGTAGGGTGTTTCATAGTGAAATAAGTCAGAAATGATGGGTATTCCTCGCCCTTAACGGATCTAGCACGATTTTTCCTGTAACCCTGTATAACAGCTGAGCTAACTAAAAATCGTTGCTAACTGGGTGATTCGGAGTCAATACTAATTTATTTCGTATTATATTATATATATTTATATTTTCGTATATTCGTAATATTATATTCGTAAGTGTTAAACTCTGTATCTATGTCCGTCTGTATATTACTTTTTACTTAACAAGGAAATGTTGTGTTTTTCCTATTGGATTGGGAGCCAACGGGGAGTGGGCGCCAATGAGTCATCCTCTTTGAATGCTTCATCCACTTTTTCATCCTTTTTGAATGCTTCTTCCACTTGGTCATCCTCTTTGTATGCATCTTCCAGTTTGTCATCCTCTCTGAATGTTTCTTCAATTTCGTCATCTTCATTTAATGTTTCTTCCACTTTTTCATCCTCTTTGAATGCTACTTCCACTTCGTCATCCTCTTTGGATGCATCTTCCATTACGTCATCCTCTTTGAATACTTTTTTGTTTTTTAATTTAGGCAACGCCAACAGCACACATAGTAATTATAGTATTATAAAGCATTTTCAAAACAATTCTATAAAATGTATGTCAATAACAGGCATGCACAGCATGCACAGCACAGCCTGTTATTCCACAGTATCATCGTTGTAAAAGCTGACCCGATTTCGATGAAATTTGGTATGTACGTAGAGTTTAACCTGGATTAACACATAGGCTACTTTTTGTTGACAAACCACGCACGTGAAGCCGCAGGCGGAAGCTAGTTTCTAAATTAATATAAGGATTTGTCTTTGAAATTATATGTAATTTTAGCTTAATAAGAATGCAATGAGCCTAATTCTATTTCCAGGGGCATTGGGCAGTAAATCGCATTTACGGAGCCGTTATCGAGTTTACATTGACCAACTTTTAGAGTATGACTGATGAAAAAGTTATTGCTTTGATAAAGTACCCAGTACCTGATTTGTTTAGCCATTTGGTAGTGCAATTATTCGTGGCACAGGCTGCGGTGTGAGACATGCACAAGGTCCGGGCATATCGATGGAGCTATACCATACTTATGAGACCTGGCAATAATAGGTACTAATTGATCTGTTGCTTTTAATAAAATGTTGCGTACTCAGAAAAATAGGTACCGTTATTATTCTAAGGCTGCGTAGGTTTTTAATAAATTGTTCCAAAGAAAGATATGGTAAGAGATAGGATTGTTAAATGTTACTTATTGAGGTAGCTAACTTGTAATAAGCTAATGGTAGGTAGTACCTAACTATAAAAGACGACTACTCAATCAGATCGAGTGTCGAAGTGACAACCGGATTAAAAATTGTTTAATGGAAGGAGGGTTGCCAGGTCTTAAAACCGAAAAGCCGGACATACCAGCCAGTTTAGCTGGACATTTGGATAAAAAAGGCGGACACAATACGTTTTTTAGTCTTAGTATAACGCGACATTTTTTTAAAGTAAAACATGGCTTTTTTATCATTTACCGTAAAATCTTCTTAAATTTTAATGAAACAACAATAAATGGTGCGGCGTGCCCGCGCCCGCCGCCCCCGCCGATGACCATCACGCGTGGAATTTAAAAAGCCGGACAGGCCGGACACGCAACCAAAAAGCATAATTCATAATTCATAATTCGTTTATTGTCTGTAAACCTAGGTACTAAAGATGGTTAAGCTTAATTCCTAATTAAGCTAAAGCCTGACTGTGTCCCGCTTTATCTGGACACCTGGCAACCCTTATTGGAAGTTTATCGAGTACTGGATAAATATTTGAAATACCGGTATTAAACCCACCTCTAAAATCATCGTCGTAATATAACAGGTTGTATAACTGTGATCTGGGCTAGGATAAACCTTTATAACTATATTACTAGATTTACCCAGGGGTAGTTAAATTTCATCGCTCAGTCGGCGCGGTGGCGCGGGGCGCATGCACCATGCAGGTAGTGGAAGCAGAAGGCACGATTTGACCTTGAGGCTTGACCTATAACTCAGTATGGCAGGCTATGAATAAATTTCACCATTGCAACTAGTGTTGCCAAACAGCATATACCAAAAACAATGCATTGAGTATAAAAAAACAGAAGAATTACGTGTTTCGCAAAATAAGAGGACTTTTTTAGACGAGACTTTTAAAGAAAAACAACTAATTTTACTGTTTTCCTTTCAACAAGCTGTCTAATTGACGATCAGCTCCACATATCGACATAACCAATCGTTTTTATTACAATTTGTTTGATTTCCATGGTGTATGTATGTGTACCGACAGGTGTGGTTTTTACTTATCGTGAAATCTAAAAAAACAGTAGTAATACGGACTTAGAGAGAAAACAGGGATAAATCTACTGTTTAAACAGTAGGATTGGATGCTCTGATTGCAAACGTGGTTGTTCAAAAAAGATTACCACAGTTCCTATCAGCATACATATGCTAGTAACAAAGTTCTATTTCACTTTCACGTCGATGGTTGACAAATACCTATACTTACCTTTTTGACGACTTCCGAAAAACTTCCGACTTTTCGAAAGGGGGTGACAAAAGGAAATGAATAACTTTTATTTTCTAAACTTACAAGGTGCTTCAGAATAATTATATCAATATTTAGAAAGAGGTCACCCCCTTTTGAGTTGGCGTACTCGTTCCGAAGCGCCCTGTAAAGAGTGGAATAATAAGTACCTATGTGCTTAGATAACACACCGAGGTTCAGCTTAATGCGTATCTCACTGCTACAACTTGTTATAGCTTATTGATATAGATAAAATATTATTAGAAATATTTTTAGTTTTTGACTAGGTACCTATACTTACAAGGGGAGGATACGACCTTGGGGAAACGGATTTGGATTATCTTTGACATAGTGGTAGTACACCATGTGGGTATACTACCTCTAAAATACTAAAGTGCAATACTCAAAAATGGCTGAGAAAAACGCACTCAAAGTTTACCCAGCACTATATATAAGTTATAGTAAAAATCGATCAAACGTACTGTGGCGTATGTGGTAACGCTCTCGACTCGTGCTCTTGAATGCATGAGTTCGAGCCTACCCACTTGATCTCTTTTTCTTCTTTTTTTTTTCATTATTTTATTAATTATTAATATTAATAAGTAAATAATTGACACATTAAATTATTCTTTAATAATATATTTTTTTATTTGCAACTTCTATAAATTATCTACGGTGTATTTCATGAGATATTTGTAATTCATGAATAATTCTTATAACTCTCATATTCATTATAAGTTTAACTGAAAAATATATACCTGCGCCAGACAATAAGAAGGGTCGAATATGGTGTTAGGGTACAATAATTCTTGTCCTCGAGTTATTGTAAACTGTACATCTATTCGAGCTCTGTTGGCCTACCGAAAGAATAGTCATGCTGTTGTCCTTGAACCATTTTTTTTTTTCGAGGAGGAAATCTGCATCCAGATATGCTAGTCCCACCACTTTTTCAGTAGCTTGACTATAGCAGTTAGTTTCTGAATTTCGACACGAACAGACGTATTTGTGCAGTGAAATTTACTTTGAAAATTGTTTTATAATTTATAAAATGTCATCAAGCGAAGCAAGTTCTTCTCATGGAGATGAAAACACTACACAATACATTATATGATGATATAAGCCAGAATTATATTATGATGAAATATTTCAGGATGATAAAAAAATGCCTACATGTACATTTAAAGTTATACCTCCAAAATGTTCCGTTAGTTCAACCATGTGATGTCTATTTCTATAGACAAGTGAAAATTTTTATCAAACGATTGCAAAGTACCGCTGAACTTCTAGACAAGAATTATGAAATTAATTCCCGAGAGGATTGCATAAAAATTCATTCGATTATTCATCACCAATTGTCAGCGCCAATATTTCGAGACATGATGGAATATGCCTGGTTCGCCAGCGGGCTTTGTGACACAAGAATTTTTTTTACTAATGTCAATGATGGGTGTTTCTCATTAGACCGTTTAAAAATACCATGTCATTGTAAAAAAGCAACATTTATTTGTTGTTCTTGGTGTAGAAAAACTTTTTGTTTTGAATGTTTTTATCATAAGTATCACTCAGGATCATGTAATAATATCTCATAATACGTAATTGTAAAATATTGCTTTAATTAATTAAAAAAATGTATAATTTTCCATTTAATTTTCGACTTATTATTTGTTTGTACCACTGCAGATAATTTATAGAAATGAAGTTTAAAATAAAAACATTTTTATTAAAGAATAATTTAATGTATCTATTATTTACCTATTAATATATTATAGTTTACTTATTACCATTTACTGCTGTAGCACACAGTATCTACCAGGTTCTCCCTTGTGTTTTTGTTTATTTTACGTTTATAAGTACTATTTAATTGTTTCTTTTTTTGTATTTTCTCTGTTTTAAAATGTATTTATATTGTATATTGTGTGCTAATGTAGTGAATAAATAATTGTCTATGTCTATAGTGCTGGGTAAACTTTGAGTGCGTTTTTCTCAGCCATTTTTGAGTATTGCACTTTAGTATTTCAGAGGTAGTATACCCACATGGTGTACTACCACTACGTCAAAGATTATCCAAATCCGTTTCCCCAAGGTCGTATCCTCCCCTTGTTAGCCCAAAATGATAGTTAATTCTTGATATCCCCACTGCTTCGTCCCCACCGTGCACCGGTGCGTAGAACCCTTATAACTGGACAATTACTATAAATATAAATGCTTTAAAACGGGCAATTTTTATTTAATTATTTGATAACAAATTGGCCGTATGTGATAAATTGAAGCATGTATGTTTTTAGTAATTGTCCAGTTACAGGGCCTCTACGCACTTGTGGGGAATTCCACCAAAGAAAATACCCACTCGCACCCTCTTAAGCTCAGGATAAAGCTGCATTACCTTAAGGCCTAGCTTTCTTCTCATTTGAGTCATCAATTTATCAACTACTTAATGTTTTGGTAACCTAGAAATAAAGATAAACTCGCTGTTGCAACTTGACTTGACACCCCATTTTTATCACTGGAACCTCATTTAGGGGATAAAAAGTAGCCTGTGTGTTAATCCAGGTTATACATTAATAAATATTGCTGGACATTTCATACAGCGCTATCTAGTGCCAAACTAAGCAGAGCTTGTACTATGGGAACCAGATAACTGATAGAATACTCAAATACTTTTTTTTGTGAATACATACTTATAATATATAGAAAAACAGAACCAGACCCGGAACAAATATCTGTAGATCATGCAAACATTTTGCTCCGGGGCGGGAATCGAACCCACTACCTCCTGCGTCTCAGCCGGCCATTCACCCACTGCGCCACGGAGGCCACGGAATCGACGTGCATACCAAATTTCATCGAAATCAGTTCAGCCGTTATGAAATGATTGAGTAACAAACTAAAAAAATAAATAAGCAAACATCCAAATTTATAATATTAGCGTGATTAACTAGAATTTTTGAATATTATGTAATTTCTTGACGACGTGAAAGACTAACAAACATTCATACGAACTTTCGCGTTTATAATAAATAATATAATAAATAAATAAATAAATATTGCTGGACATTTCACACAGCGCTATCTAGCTCCAAACTAAGCAGAGCTTGTACTATGGGAACCAGATAACTGATAGAATACTTATATACATATTTTTTTTGTAAATACATACTTATAATATACAGAGCAACAATCAGACCCGGAACAAATATATGTAGATCATGCAAACATTTGTTCCGCGGCGGGAATCGAACCCGCTACCTCCTGCGTCTCAGCCGGCTATTCGCCCACTGCACCACGGAGGTCGTCAAATATTAGTGGGATTTTAATTTTTACAAATAATCTTAAACGGAGAGATTTTAAATTATTGTCTATTGTCTATTTAAAGTATAATGATGTAGGTTATTAGTTGCCTATATAATAGTCTATCTTTATGTATTAGGATTATGAGTTCAGTTTTTTTTCTCTTACTTTATAATTATACTCTGTGCACCGCTGTCCATTACTGCTTCCACGGTTGCCTGGAAGAAATCTCTTTCAGCGATAAGGTAAGTATTCCTGGTGTACAATAAAGAATTATTCTATTCTATTCTATTCTATTCTATTCTATAACCTATGTAGCTAAGGTAACCTCTGTATATCCTCCTACTTCTATGCAATTTATAATCAAATTAGAAAGGCAAATAGAATTATAAAAAACCCTTGTAACTATACTCGTAGTTACAGGGGTTTTTACAATAACAACTTACTTGCTTATTGTGTTGACTTGTTGCACGGACAAACTTGGAATCTCTTGTTACTCACGTTACCCGGAAACAAGGGACTGCCACATCTGCACATCTAAAATAATTATAGCCATTGGACAAAACAAATTTACTGCGGAAACACGCGTAGGTACTCACTTCACGGAGGTATATTATTAAGTGCATAAATAATATACCTAGGCACTCAGAATACTACGATTTCTCATCCCCCATTCCCCTACCTCTACCTAATTAATACTACATAATCGAAGATCACATGTACATAAATATATCGATTATTCGATGCTATCACGTTCTCGTGAAATCCAGTCCATCCAAAGGTTGTCTGGAAGAAATCGCTTTTAGCGATAAGACCGTGATTGTTTGTTTTTTATATTGTTTTCTATTTGAAGTGTGATTTACAATAAAGCGTTTTCTATCTATCTATATTGACTAGTTTTAGCAACCACTAAAAGTGATAATCATAAGAGATTATGATGGATTATGGATTTCCACGGTTTCTAAAAACAAAATAATAATGAGTTAATTTTTCAACAGAGTGTTCTGAAAAAAGCTTGCAGTGCCCAACTTACGAAGCCTCAATCAAGTCAGAGCATCGACGGCGACGGAATTTTCATCAATCTATCAAGATTAGGTTCTTGCAGAGGTAAAAATCGTTCGTGCCGTCATTATTTCGTGCGGCATTGTGTGTTTTGTAGATTGAAGAATGATGTAAATATTTGGTAATAGATGAGTCAATGGACAGCGTCGGTGGCTGCGACACTCCAGTCTGCCGCCAGGAAGCTCGGCCATGGCGTGCCTCTGCCAGCGACGTTAGCCTACAGAGACGCATGGATCTCCCACGAGCGCCATCATGCCCGGGGTAAATACTAGTACAAAGGTCACACAATTTGAGGTAGGCGCCGTAATTATTTGGAGAGTTTATGAGAGATGCCTCGTGGCTGGCGGCGGTACGGGCACTCCGTTTATGGCACCTGTTGGTACCGTGCCACTTGATTTACGTATTTCTCCGCATGTGTCCGGGTGATAACTTTCACAATGTCAACTAGACAAGGGATTACTTCCTTCTGATATCTATCGATTTCTATGCACCGACCGCTTCACCCATGGCTAGGTACTAATTTATTTATATGATGGTTAATTGTTTTGCGCTACCTCATTCTTAGGTATACACAGTAAAGTTTTTATATAGGTATTTCTACATTAATAGCCTTTGCTGTTATTTTATTTTATTTTATTCGGAAAACAAACAGTACTTATTTCTAACAAGAATGCAAATTTTTTAAGCAAATTTAGACATGTTTTCAAAGAGTTAGATAAAAAATATTATGGAGTTCCTATTTTGCCATATAAAAGTAGGTCAAGTGGGAGTTAAGGGGTGGGTGGTGAATTGAGGCAGTTGGGCGAGAGGGTGGCGTGGTGCAGATTACATAGTTGGTGGAGTGCGGCGCGCGCAACCGGGGCTCGCCGGCGCGGCGGAGGTATCCGCCGCACAGGCGCACCCTGCCGCCACCGTCACCCACGCGACCGCAGCCCGCAGTACGCCGCCCACCAGTTTGTTCCTTTTCTGCATGGCAACATCTCTTATGAACAGTGCGTAGATCCTTCAGCTGTCCCGGTGAGTGCTTCCTCATCCCAACGAACTGCACTTCCTTTTTCCCCTCCTCTTAAAGACGTTCGACTTACATTACTACTAGAATTCGTGTTTATCTATCCGTTTCTTGATTTTGATCGTGGTTACCTTACTTAGTTTCAGTGCTTAGAAGTTAATCTGTTTGTGAACGACCGGTTATCGCGATTACCCCTTAGAGGGCTAGTTTTAGCATTAGGACATGCATGCTTCTTTGTTATCCCCTTTGTCCTTGAGTGTGTGACAACCGTTGTGTTTTCTTAGTACGGAGGGTCCGCGGGCCGGTCGGGAGCGGTGTGAAAGTTTCGTTACAGTTAAGATAAAATAGAGAGCTAAGCTGCAGAGTGATAGCGTAGGAGCGGAATGAGGAGACACGAGATGCAAGGCAGGGGCGCAGACGTGGAAGGCGGCAAGGAGGGCTCGCAGATGTCCCGCAGCGAGTCTACCATCAGCCGGTGCACTCCGCACACACCTCTGGGGCTGCCGGACAGCGTCAGCGTCGACTCCAACCCAATGCCCACCATATATCGGTAACTGGCCCTTAGAGAACCATCCGCCGCGCCGGGAGAAGACGTACCTGTAACATTAATTCGTGTCTCACCCTTGATTTAAAATCGACTTACTCTTATTAATAAGTTTAAAACAATAACAAAAAAAAAGAGGATAACTCTATTTCAAATGTAGAGTCAGACATGACAACCATACTGTGTCATAACTCAAGTGAATATGGTGTAACTGCTTCTACTCAGTATTGCTGACGTGATAGTACACTATAGCGTATATATAAATACGAGCCTTGTTATGTCTTCTCCCACTGGCAAGTAACGCAGAGATGCACTCCGCCGCATCGCGCACCGCGATCGTCGCATGCGAGTAGGTACCACAGATATAAATTTAAATCTACAGTTATTATGGAGCTACTTTTACTGATTTCATGCCTTAAATAGTTATCATTCTCATGAAAGTATCTTTACTTCACAATGGCTGTAGATGTCAAGCAACAGACAGCTTGGCTTGCCTCATGCTGGTTTACCGGGGATGACCGGCTGGCGACACAAGGTACGGTGATATCCTATGTTGTGTACACCTGTCGCTTCCATCACTCCCTTCATAACCTGTATACTTCCTTTCTTATTTACTGCACTGACTTAAACATGTAACATGTTGTCACCTACTTTTTAGTCAGGACTGACAAAAAAACCCGAATACCTAGGTCAACATTATCTAAATAAACGATGGAAATCAAAATACATACATTATTCACAATAAAAATTACACCTGACAGCAAAAACAAATCAGCATGATTTTATAAGCACAGTAGTTATATATATATTTCCAAATTATTAGCAACGTCGATATTTCATTAGTGCAATCAAACCACATTTTTTACCTGAAATTAGTAATACAGGTGCCATTATTAGACCAACACTAATAGAAAAAGCATTTAGAATAGAACAGTCACCCCAAGATATAAATAATATTCTGTAGAAGTACAAGTAACTAACATATCTACGATACTGTAAATATGTAGAGTACAATATATCCAAGGAGATTTTAGCTTGTTAGTTGAACTGTACAACTGAATTAATGTCAATCAAACTTATTGAGGTTTTTGCAGAAAACAATCGACCACTAACGAACTGTATGTACGAACGAACTTCCGAATTAAAACGTCCCATCATAAAATCTCTAGTTTGACTATTGGCATTCACTATTAAAATTATGAATTCATTTAAATAAAATAACTATTAATTAATAAAAGTAAAATAATAACAGATTGAATATCTAAAAATAAAACAACTAAAAAATTCAATTAATTTCATCCAATCGATCCGACCTATACGTTTTCAATAGACTCACGAGTACTTGTTTAACATCAACGTTATTTTATTATAATAAAATTATTTTCTTGAAGATCAATAATCAATAGAACATCAATAGAAAGTTAAATCAGTTTCAGCCACTTCGTGGTCCACCTTTTATCATGGGCCTAACGTCAATGCAATGCTACCATGGGTATTTTACTAGAAATTTAAAAAATTTAAGCATTAATTAACATATAGAAAGTCTAGACGAACCTCAAAATAAACTCAACCTGTATAGAACCATGAACATATATAACGTACGTTGAAATATGAAATGCGATAATCTTATTTTCAATACGATGTATTAGTAGTTAAGCGGATTGATTGCGTGTGGACGGTTTTTAAATAGACAAATATCTGTATTGTTCAGATGTCGTGCTCCGATCGCATCGCTGGATTGTATGGACGACTTTAGTGCCCACTCTCAACAGATGCTAGATCAAGGTGAGTCGACTATTTATTTATAATAGAACAGTGGTAGAAATTCGACTGAGAGGTATAAATTAGGCGAGAGTAAATCAATTCATATTGTTGCTATAAAATTTTCCTCTAGCAAAATACTAAGAAAGCTGTATTTCTCTTTCAACTGCGCAATAAAACACAGATAACTATATGAAATGATGAATTTCACTGCCACACGAAAATGAATATTTTATTTAGTTTAATTTATTGTATTTGTTACACATACCTATAGTAATATTATAAATTCTCAAGTAACTCTTTCTCTCCGTCTGTCTGTCCCTCTATTTCTTTGTCTGTTTGATAAGTTTTTATGACCAAACGGGTGAACTGATTTTGATGAAATTTGGTATACAGATAGATTATTACTAGGGTTGGGAAATAGGCTACTTTTTTACCAACTGCGCAAAAGGAGGTTAATGGCGTGTGCCAGCCAAAAATCAAATTTAGCTTTATGCACTCCTGCATAAATTAATAATAACTATGACACTTCTCCGTGCGCGTAAAAAGCATAAAAATGGTGGCAAAGTTTTCTCTTCACGTGTTTAAATCATGATTGATGATTCAATGTATTGCAAGCTCAAACTTTACAGCTACAAATAGCTTTAGAATCACTTAGATATAATTTTATTTTATTTTATTATCTCTCGCAACAGTGGATCAATATAGGCAGTTATTGTAGGTATTGCGACTTTACGAAAAAAGTAGAAATTACAGAATAGTTTGTAGTTTTATGAATAAGTTCATGATAAAAAAAACGGACAAGTGCTAGTCTCACTCGTACACCGAGGGTTCCATAAAAATATTGTTTTATGTGATATAACTACAAATTAAGAATATTTGGACTTTTCATTTACATTTTAAACTAAGTATTTGGTATTAATTTCTAATTGATACCTCCACGCGTTCCTGAGAAAAAAAGTCTTAGCAGACGGACAGAAAGACAGAGAGACAGGCAGTCAAACAAACAACGAAGTGACCCTATAAGGTTCCTTTCATTCTTTTGAGATATGGAACCCTAAAACATCAATTTAATGAATCTATTATGTCCGAGGTCTGACTGCAGAGCTACTGTTTGGAGACTTTCAAGACAAAGGTGACCAAAGATAAATAACATCATTTTGTAGTTTTTTCATGCAACCTATTAATGCGATCTATTAAAAAATTTTTTTGATTGACATAAACAATTGCTTTGAATTGGTAAACTACGCGTGCGCTTACGCATGACAGCTAAAAATACAATGCGCAAATGCTTAGATTAAAAAAAACATGTTATCATTAAAACGAGCATCTCCCGTGTAGCAGGAGATATGGCGTTGACCCGCCCGATGTGCACCGTGTACACGGGACACCCCTCCGCTGTGGCCTCCTCAGTGACCCCAGGCCTTCGGTACAAGAGCCTGGGCAAGTCAGGACTCAGAGTACCCAACGTTGGTCTCGGAATATGGACCCTGATGAACGAAGATAACGCTGAAGATGTCGTCATGGCTGCCCTCGAAAATGGGATAAATCTTTTTGATCTCTCCGAGGCGCATTGCGGTTAGTCTTCTATTAAAAGTGCTTTGTCGTATTTTTACAAGAAATATACGGAATGATGTAAATTGTGACTTTTATCTACAGCAAAAGGAGAAGCAGAACTTGGCAGAATTCTCAAAAAGAGAGGTGTCAGGAGATCCAGCGTAATAATCATAACAAAGATATATTGGAGCACGAAGTAAGTGCATTTGCATTATTTGATGATATCTACATAATTATCATCAAAAACAAGATTCTTAGTTGCGAAATTATTGAATAAATCAAAGATAAGATAATCTTTGTTATCAGACTTTTTGTAAATACTTGTAATTATTAATATAAGTTTAAGCTTATTAAGTCAAGACATTAAATTGTTTAAATTACATTATTATTTATGTATGTATTTATGTAGTCTAAGATACGTGGCAACTCATGATAACAGAAGAAAGAATCAATGAAAAATGGATGAATCTAGCTTTATATATTAGTTTATAACATCTAATAAAACGTAATAATTGTACCATGTCCATATTCGGCACAAGCTCATCATCCACAGGACCAAAGTTCGTACAACACCCCAGAAATGCTTATACTTTGCTTAACTTAACCTACTTTCCTCTTCGTTATTGTATTTAATCATGTTCCTACAATCCTCAGCTTATCGCTTAACGCCTCGTTACTAATCATGGTCCAACTCTTCATTTACTAGGTGTGTTGATAATGATAACAGGTCAATTGAGAGAGGTCTCTCTCGTAAGCATATATTTGAAAGCGTAAAAGCGTCACTGGCCAGACTTCAAGTGGAGTACATCGATGTTGTACTCTTGCACAAGGTTGATCCACTATGCCCGATGGAAGGTCAGTATTGATTTTCGATATTACTGATGCTTTTTTTATTGCTCATATTCTATGTATATTTATAATGTTACATATTTTTGATGGTAAGTCATGTTTTCACAGAGGTAGTCCGCGCCATGAACTTCGTAATAGACAAAGGCTGGGTGTCTTATTGGGGAACAGCTCGTTGGTCTCCGTCAGAGGTGAATCAACAATCTTGATGAGAGCATAATATATACCTAGGTACAGCAAGCTCTTGAATTCTTCTTTTTATTCACAGATCATGGATGCCTACACAAATTGCAGGCAATTCAATTGCGTTACTCCGATAGTTGAGCAGACAGAGTATCACATGTTCTGCCGAGAAAAGGCAGAATTATATATGCCAGAGCTGTATCACAAAATTGGCGTAGGTAGGTAACAAGAAGTTTACAAATAAAATGTACTATTTGACTAACTTCAACAAGGTTAAAGTACAAAAAATGCAATTTATATGCAAACGGTCCTACGCCATCGTCTGAGCTGAATTTTGAAAAACGATATAACAATCAGAAGTTAAAGACCCAATTTCTTTCCAGGCTTGATGGTGTGGTCCGCATCTACAACAGGCAAGGGTTTGGGCCCCGATGACGTCACAAGTCTCTTCGCTAAATCCCGATTCAACAGAAAATATAGCACTTTCAGTTGGTGCGAAGATGACCTCGCATTACCAGAAGTAATTGTTTTATTTATTCCAATCTTATTGTAAACCAATCAAAAATAAATTATAATCTTTGGTTGTTAAATGTAGACAATACTTGAATTGCGATTGTTTTTAATGATTAGTAAGCCATGTATTTTATCTAGACCCTGCCGACGTCCAGTAGCAAGGAGCAAGTTGGTGTGGCGACGGAGGAGCCCCGTACTTATGGAGATAAGCTACGCGACCTTACTAATCTAGCTAGCTCCCTCAGTAAGTAACATTGATATCATACTACCAATTGTTAATTAAATTACTAAATTAATTGTTAAATTGCTAATTAATTGTAACCGCAAACACTCTTAGATAGATAACTATTTACTGAATTAGCACACACACAGAAATAATACAAAAATAAGTACTAAACTAGAATAAAAAAGGCAATACAATGGGCGGCCTTCTAACTGAAAGCAATATCTTCTAAGAAGTAATTACTTTCTTAACTTTACTAAATTCTTACGCATCTTTAGTTAAAAGTCTACAGTTAAGTCTATTTGATTGTATATATTTCAACTCGTTTACAAATCGCCACGCTAGAAACGCGCTGGCAACTTTCCAGTGTGCTAACTCGCCTCCCTAAACACTGTAAAATTTACAAGGCTAAAGTGCCTTTTACTAGTTTAAGATAAGGAATTTTTTTTAGTTATATATATATTATCTATTTGATCTAGCGAAGCGAGATCTGCAAATAAACTCGGGCAAATCGACGTTGTATCTGCGAATATCGGTATCGGTAATCGGCGCTCCGAACGGAGATCTCGCGAGTCTCCCATAAACATAAAAAAATATTATTTGTTATCTTTGACTATCAAAATAGTTCCACGAAATCCATAACCAATTAACTTGACCTACAGTGTTTAGTTTGGTTATTGGTTAATCTTTTTGGGGTAGAAATTGCAATTATTCTAGATTTATGACTTTGCCCTATATTTTTACCACTAAAGCTACACACATACCAAATTTCAGCACTGTGGGGTCACTTGTGTACCCTATAAATTTCCTCAATGTTCAGTTTTTATTATGGCTAATAACTTTAAAACTGCAAGGTTTAAACTAAAAATAAAAACGGGTTCAAAATGTACAATCAAAACCCTTTCATTAAACGTGCCATTTGACCGGATAGTCCCATTTTGTTTTTTTTCGCCCCTCATGAACCCTAATATCTCAGGAACCCTCAAATATTTTTAGCTCATTTAGTCACACCAGAATTGTGCCATCACCACCCACCTATATATCAAATTTCATGATGATCAGATCAACTCTTCAAAAGTTATCCTCGGACAAACAAACATACATACATATAACGCCGATTTGCCCAAGTTGATTTGGAGATCTCGCTTCGTTCGATCAATTAATATTATGAGACTTTCATTCATTCCTCTACGTAGGTTCTACGAGGTCTACGAGAATATTACAAAAGTTACTTACTTAGACAATTTTCCCAACAGTCTTACGTAATGGTTTTACTGTGGTTTTATGCAGATTGCTCTATTAGTCAATTGGCTGTGGCATGGTGCCTGAAAAATGATTCTGTGAACTGCCTCCTTCTGGGCGCTACGAGCGTAGATCAGCTACGAGAGAACATACATGCTTTACAGGTTAGAGTTTAATTAAACGACTACGCAACCAAGAGATTCTAATAAATCGTAAGAACCTTTTGTCAAGCTTTTAAGGTAACTCAATTCACGCAAACTTTCGTATAGACGTGACAAACAAATAAATTAAAGTAAATGCTTCTTTGTTATATAACTTAAAATATATATATATATTATCTAGCCTATGCTGTCCCACTGCTGGGCAAAGGCCTTCCCCTCATCTCTCCACTTATCTCGATCTTGTATCAAATCCCGCCAGTCTTTATAAAAAGCGTCCAAATCATCGCTTCTTAGGCCTTCCACGGTGTCGCTTTCCATCCACAGGGCTCCATCCATTTACGACCTTAGCCCACCTATTTGGTGGCATGCAGTAGACATGACTCGCCCAATCCCACTTTAACTTGGCACCCTTTAAACCGACGTCAGCGATGCCGGTCGTTGAGCGCAGCGAGGTGCTCCGAATCCTGTCTATTCTCTTGACACCCAAAATGCTGCGCTCCATAGCTCTTTGGTAAATCCCGAGCCTGGACCTTTGAGATTTAGTCAGTGACCAAGACTGGGCATCGTAGGTTGGGACAGACAGAATACACATTTCCATGAGTTGAGGTTCTTGTGATGATGGGAGATAACATTTCTAGAGTAGTCACTTAGTTTCTTCTAATGCGCATACAGCACTGCATACAGGTCAGTTTTGTTGTGTAGATCGCTCCACAACTGACGCCCTCGGTACTGCTGGACGTCGAGCGAGTACTGGCCAACAAGCCGCAGCGGCCGCCGATGGTATCCACCCTCGCGATGCGTAATCAGCAGAACAACACCGTCCGCATTGATATGACGTTCGTATCGTACCTTCTAAAATCTCACTGTTTTCATAAATTTCCATGTTAAAATTGATAGTAATTTACATCTGGGAAAATCAGATCAGCTGGTAGACTACAGATCGTACCTAATTGCTTTATATTCCATTTGTTTGTAAACTCAGAAACTAAATAAAATCATTGGAATCCGTACAGCAGTGCGTACGCTGCATGTTGTTTTAAAAACCTGCGTGTGTGCACATCATCTTGAACCCATGGAATTGTAATTGACATTTAAATGATTGATTAGAATTTCAATTGTTTCACTAGGGGCACCACGTCTGGTACAGCATCCCCCAAGCCTGAGGGCGAGGTCACCGCCGATGCTGAGGTGACCACCCCCGCCAAGGAAGGCGTCGGGCGCGGTTTCTGTGAGATCCAGTGACTGTGGTGGAGAGGAAGCACTGACTCTGCTTCCAAATCTAGCAAATCAAAGGTAAGGTCATCATAACAATAAATGCCTTTTGATTACCTACACAAAACGTTACAGTTGTGTACGCTTCACGCAAATCGTATGTACTTTTTTCTCTTTCTGCAGGAATCAAAGGACGACAAAAAGGATGAACCGAAAACCAGCTTCTTTTTAAACAACGCCGGGGAAGTCATCCGTCGTGAGGGTAAGTTAAGCCTAAGGCTATGTGCAGATCGCATAATCTTAGGACAAGCGCACTGATATTTATGTATTTTCCATTGTCTAGAACATGATGGTCGTTCCACCGATGTAGTCGTCTCGATTTCATCTTTGAAGAGCAAACAACAAGCGGCCGCTGCTGCTAAACAAGCGAAGAAGAACCAGGCTGAGATGACTGCTAGGCCCAGGTCGGCTTCTATCCAGAAGTCCACCTCGGGACAAAACCTGCCGTCCACCAGCCGGGATCGCCGGCAATCCAGATACGATCTTGGATCAACAACTGATCTATAAACAGTACCTGGCAAGGCACTGCGACAGTACAATGATGTCGATGTTATAAAGTCAGATTTATATGCTGATTTGAGAGACAATAATCCATGTGAATTCATGTGGTGTGTACATTATAAGAATGTTGGCATGATCTAATTTGCATAAGGATTAAAATTAAAATATATAACATCTAAACCATTTCGACCCTTAATCAAATACGAGATTATAATTTTTCTTAGTCCGGATGGGCAAAATCAATATATTTTTAATGACAGCACCTAGCAATGACAACCTTAGAAAAAAATAATCTTGGAAATATTTTCTAACTGATAAATGGCAACATTTGTCCAGAAGTTGATATCCTGACGTCGTACGTCAAAGTCAAACTTACAAGCTGTAATTTTTTCCAAAAATACCTCGTCAGTTTTTTTTTAAGTTTGTGAATAAAACAATCTATTAAGTGAGTACACGTGATATTATAATAAACTAGACTTATTTTCTGAATGTTAAGCTAGAACCTAGAAAACAATAAGGTTTCTTGGGGAATTTTTATCTTGAATTAGTGGGAAATAATTACCCATTGTTTGTTCCTGTCTTAAAAAAAATCTGAAATATCTATATAAAATGTGCTTCAGTTCACTAAACAAAATATACCTAACTACTACCTAACCTAACTACCTAACTTAAAATTATAGTTCCGTTTTTCTGATTTTATATTCCTGGCAACTTTGAAATGAATGCCACAAAAGAAGCCTAAAGTACTTATCAAAAAGGATCTCGAAGAAGCTGTCAAAAACTTCGCTGATATGTCCGGATCTGATTCTGAAGATGACCCTTGCTATGCCAATAGTGTTAATTTTATTCCCGATAGCTACTTGAATCAACCAGACAATTACTTTATAGAACAGGGCCTTGAAGAAATTTATGGCGCGGGAGATGATTATAATGATGCGACTACAAATGATACTACTGTATATGATATTTTATTTTTATAAAACGTAAAGCAAAGCAGGGAACGGGAAAGGGGACGGGAAAGGGAACTAGTATAATAACAGTAGTAGGTACAATTCTACTGATTAATGGAAAATAATTTCCCACTTGACATTTTGCAATCCGCGGGGGACCCTCTTTTCCAGGTTTTTATTATAAAGTTTGAATTCTACTCACAAAACTCACCTAAGAACCGATCTCAGTTATTATTTATCTCTTAAAAAGTTTTCCATTTGATTAAGGGTTAAACAACTTTAATGATGGTTTCGAGTTTGTTAACCGAGATGACGGTTATCATAACCACTAGTATTTAAGCTGATTGTTATAATAAAAAGATGCGGTCACGCCAATATATGTATTTTATCGTAGTAGTTGCTATTAAGTCACAATCTATTTTGATATGGCAGAAATTAGAAAATAAGGGCACATACCATAAAATTAAGAGTAGGTAACGCGCAAGAGGTATTGCAGGAATGACCTTGATGAAATCTGTGATGGTCAAGTGATGGTTGATGTAAAAAGTAACGTCTCATGAAAGTAAGCTAAAGTATTTGGTTATAATCTTGTTAATCTAAAGATTTACGACGCATATTATTAGATAAAACGGAGTTGCGCGGGAGAATGTACATTAAAAAGAAAGAGATATTTAGGAAACTAAATGTAGGTACGATATAATATATCAGACTGGAGAAATATATAATATAAATTAATATATCTGGAGGAAGAGTAATCTCAAATATTTAAAATACAAAAATTGATAGTGACTTTGAAGCACAACTAGGTAAGGTTTCTCGAATACAGAGTCGTCATCTTTGTAGTTATTTGTAGTTGAAAGTAGATATGTTTTTCTCAATCCAGATGGTGTTGTCGATTGTACTTCGTAGTGTCAAAAAATCCTTTGAATGTCTAGATTCGGAAACCACTTAGGTAGTTGCTATTATAATTCGTTTGAATTATATCACGGCTTTGAAACTATACATTTTCTAAAACTAGGCTAAACTGAACACTAACAACGCATCTAACATCGCTTTTTTTGATGACGACTAACAAAACATACTTCAACGTAAAATAAGTTAAGTAAGAGCTATATAAATGTTTTGGGGTTAATGGCAATGTCAAAGCTACTCGAAATAGGCCGGTTATAAATCAAGTAGGTATTATACAATCCAAACAGCGAAGTCGTCGTTTCGTAATGATTGGTACTGCCTATTGTCAATCCTTCGACGGATCCACAACGGCTGAATTGTCGCCAGCACAATAGTAGCCGGCAACAAACTGACCGCAGTATCCAAGACGAGGCCTATACAGGGTGTTTGGTAATATACTGATGATATTCAAGTGACGGTTTCTCCAAATATAAAAAAAGACTTCACGAAAAAAAAACTACTAGTTATATCATCAAATTTTAAAGAAAATCGACTAAGTTTAGGTGATTAATTCGATATAAAACTTACTGCCTACTCTTGCAATCGACATCCAAAAAGTAAAATGATATCTCTTTCGAAAATGGCTGCGGGTTTTGGGTTATAAAGGGACAACAAGAGGTATCTCGAGTCGTGGTGACGTATCGAGATATCTTTTGTTGTGATACAGTATCTGTGGTTAGATGGCAAGCATTATGCAATAGCATAACATAAGTTTATAAAGTGTTTGTTTTACATGCCAAAATAAATTTCACATTTCTATGGTAAACATTTCACAAATTTATTTATTATGCTTATCAAAATAACCCCTGTCATTTTTGTGCGTATATTATCAAACACACTATACCTGTATTAGTTATAAGTAAAAATGCAACACGGAATGTAAATTGAATTTTCAATTAGAAATATAGTTATTTTATGATAAGAATACCTAAATATACTGCGTAAGGTCCTACATAATTACTAATATACTACAAGGATTATTTTTGGGGGTGTCAGACAGCGGGCGGTAAGAAATAGATACAGTTAACTTAGAAATAACTTGCGAGAAGTATTAAATTTTAATAAAAATATGTAGAATTTGAATAAGTTTTTAGGGGTCCGAACGAAAATGGTAAAAACGTAACCCTTATGGTGCGACTTTATCCATTTGTCTGTCACATCTGATTATCTCAGCAACTACTGAAGTTATAATTTGACTAATATTTGGAATAATTGATCGAGCAAAGCGAGATCTCCAAATCAATTTGGGCAAATCGGCGTTGTATGTATGTATGTATGGATGTTCGTTTGTCCGAAGATAACTTTCGAAGAGTTGATCCCATCATCGTGAAATTTGGTATAGAAGAGGTAGGACTTTAGGGGTAGAAATTGCAGTTATTCTGGATTTCAGACTTTGTCCTATATTTGTTACTAAAGCTACATGCATACTAAATTTCGCTTCAAAAGTTATCATCGGGCAAAACATATATACAACGCCAGTTTGCCCAAGTTGATTTGGAGATCTCGCTTTGCTCGATCAATAATATAATAACATATACCTTACTACTTAAGCCTTAATCAATATAAAATATAATCAGATTGTATTATATTTCACTAGGGGTAAACTTAGTTTAGAATAGACATGTGTTTATGCATGCTTAATAAACTATAAACAATAAATATAAATGAATGCTAAATTGCACTTAGACACACTCATATAATTCAGTATCCCTAAATGGATTCTTTAATATTACATGTTATGAATTATGTAATACGTATGTAACGTATTTAGTTATGAAAATATACAAATCTGAAAGAACTCCTTTTTGAATAATATTTTTAAGCCTATGTAACCAAAATGTTTTTATTTAATTTTTACTAGCAATTAATTTATAAACAGTTCACGTTCATGGAAGTAGATTTACAATGAAAATAATCAAATACGTATTAAGGAAATTAATCGATATCTGTAAATTATATAATAATACATTTTAAAAAACTTAATCATAAACTCAGAGTTCAGTACCTTCGATGAAACATTACATTGGTAAATTACTTATAAAAATGTGGTCGTTGTTGGTATTTAGTGATAGTTGATGTTATTCAGTAGTTTTAGGAAATACTAATGCACACTATACCACTTTCTGAATAAATAAACTTGTTAAAAGTTCACTTTTCTCAATAAACATTATTAAATCAGTATGGTGATTTTATTAAATACTTATAATATATAGAAAAACACCCAGACAAGGAACACATATCTGTAGATCATGCAAACATTTGTTCCTTGGCGGGAATCGAACCCGCTACCTCCTGCGTCTCAGCCGGCTATACGCCCACTGCGCCACGGAGGCAGTCAATGACTTTGCCAACGCAATTTCAAATCAGTCTGTAATGTAAGCATTTACTGGGAGGGGGAGGGACGGGGAGGGGGAGGGGGTGTGGAGGGGGGGGTCACGCTAATTTTGAACGATATTACCAAACTAAAACATAAACAAAAACGTTACGATAAGCACATTTCAAACAAAAACGTTACATCGCGCTGACACGCGTTACATCAGTCAAACCAACGTGAAACTCAAACCAAACACGTTACGTTTCACCGTTAGACACGATCAAATGATGATAAAATTGCTCTTATTTTCCAAATAAAAACATCACAGCGAAGGCAGTTATTAATGTAACTTAGGACGCCTATCACAAATAACGGGTGTAGCAAATTACCTAAGGAATTGGAAGTTGCACTTTTGTGGTAATTATCAGCCTAGCTGTAAACCTTCCAGTAATAAATCTTCAGTAATAAATCAGAGAAATGGGGAAGAATCCGTAAGTGCACAATAAAAAACTATAGGTTCTCGTACTTGGTAAGATTACAAGCATCAATTTTAAAACTTGCCTATTAAGAGTAAAAAAAAACATAACATTCGTATTGCAATATCTCAGTTACGTAGAAATAGGTTACTTTACTACCCCTTTTCACTCTCTCAAGGGATGATTTAAAAAAAAATATTAATTTGCTGTTTTAATGGTCACTCTGAAGAATACTTTTGCAAAGTTTCAAATCAATTCCTGAACATAATTACATTTTTCCATATAATCCAATATTTTTTCATATTGTTTCATTACTTTAAGGAACATTTATACTAAGTTTCAAGTCATTAGGTTAAGGGATTTTTTATACAAACTTTACTACCCCTTTTCGTCCACTTAAGTGTTGATTTTTGGAAAATCCGTTCTTATAGGTTATGTTTATGTATGTTAAAGGTACAGCGGCGTCTTTTGATTTTAGTTTTTCCTGTCCATCAAAAGATTGTCTGGAAGAGATCGCTTTTAACGATAAGACCGCCACTTGTATTTTTGCGTGTATTTGTTTTTATAACAAATTGTATAATTTAAGTGTGATTTACATTAAAGCGTTTTCTATTCTATTCTAACGATAAGACCGCCCATTGTACCGTTTTGATCGGTAGCCTTATTTATTAAGTAAGCACAATTGCTGTTGATGTTGCTGCTTAGGCTGTCCCTTTCACACGTTCAGTTCGTAGGTATCTCACGCGTGTAAGAGACGGCCTGACTAGTGACGGCAACAGCAACAGGAATTAGCTTACGTAATAAGGCGCCCGATCTTCAGTAGCGTCGTTCAATTGGATAAGTTCAATGTCCATACACGGATTTTTGCGATTAAATCTCATAGAGCCGCTGGTGTATTGTGAAACGAGGACAAACGCGAGCGTACAGTGCCGTAGCCGCGATGCCACGATACCGGTAACTGGCCAATTATCCATCCTCATCCCTCCAACGTGTCTGTGCGAGATCCTTCCAAGGATAAATATAGCAACGTTGCAGCTGCATGTTTCGCTCGGTAAATGCCTATTATATACTGAGATGGAGTTTAAGTGTCATTGTGGACGGACGCGCGATCTTGCTTTCTGCGATACATAAGACTACAAAAATGACTGTGGTATATTTCGACTGGCTTGACTACGTGGTCTTTGGGACCATGCTGGCGTTATCAGCCTTCATAGGCGTCTACTTCGCGTTTTTCGCCAAGAAGAAGCAAAACACAACTGCCGAGTATCTCATGGGGGGGAAGGCGATGGGCATCTTTCCCATTTCGATGTCATTGATAGCCAGGTATTGTAATTTACAAAAAACTTTTGCTTATAATTGTATTATCTGGCACGTTTATAACTTTAGTGGTTTGCTTGTTTACAGTTATATTTCGGGTATATCATTGTTGGGACTCCCGGCTGAAATGTACACGTATGGAACCCAGCTGTGGACGGTAGTTCTATCGGAATGGGCAGTCTCACTTACAATCGCAGTAGTATACCTTCCGGTATTCTATAATTTGCAGATTACGTCCACGTACGAGGTAACAACATCGCTATATTATCTTCTCCGTTCTTGAGATTATTTGATTACAATTATTAATTTTTATTTGGCTATTTTCAGTATTTGCTTCTAAGGTTTAATCAAAAAGTGCGTCTTTTGGGTTCAATCATATTTATAATCAAAATGATGCTCTACATACCCATAGTCATTTACGTTCCAGCCCTAGCTTTTAGCCAAGGTAAATATTTATCAATAGATTAAAACAAAGAGTTCGTGCACAATTAGTAATGTTTCCTACTTATTTCAGTGACGGGTATAAACCTCCACATGATCACACCAATCGTGTGTATCGTTTGTATTTTTTACACAACACTTGTAAGTACTAATACTTAGTAACCCTTTTTTATCCCCCCTTCTCCAAACCATTTGCTATAGTCTAGACCAGTGTCGAATCGAGGCCAAGCGGTCCATTGAATCAGTATAAATTGCTTGAAGTATTCGTTCTTTCTGTAACATCACAGCAAAATACTTGTAGTATACTACGTTAGTTCATAATTATAATTTTTCAGGGTGGCCTTAAAGCTGTGGTATGGACAGATACCCTACAAACAGTTCTAATGTACTTTGGAGTAATCTTTGTCCTGGGTTACGGTACTTATTTACTTGGAGGTATTAATGAAGTGATAGAAATTAACAAGAAAGGAGATAGGCTGGATTTTTTCAAGTATGATTTCTTACTTTAATACATGTCTCAAAAAAGCTTCAGACTATACGAACAACTCGATTGTCATATTTTGAAATTGCAGTATGGACCCCGATCCAACGATCAGACACACATTCTGGTCGACTGTTTTTGGTAATTACTTCAGCTGGCTAGCTTCTTGTTCGGTCAACCAAGCCATGGTGCAACGGTGTCTTGCATTATCTTCTTTAAGAAGGGCTAGAATGTAAGTAACACACAAAATAAAAATAAAAAATCTTAGCCGAGAGAGGTCTTAACTATAAATTAAAAAAGCACCAAATTGCAGCTTTGGTAACAGTAGTCTAGGGGAAAGCAACGCCAGGAAAATCATTTCTAAATGGATGTTTAAGTGACGAAAATGATAAATGGTCTCCTGTAGACCAACCTACCTAACCAAGTAATAGTGAAACTACCACAGGAACAAATGATAATTTAACGATCTTTGTATACTTTTAGAACCATCTTCATCATGGCTGCTGGAATTTTCACCATCCTATCCCTTTGTTGCTATACGGGTCTCGTCATCTATGCAACTTTCGCGGATTGTGATCCCTTATCAACAGGGGCTATCAAGAAGAGTGACCAATTGTTGCCATATTTTGTTATGACCATCACAGGATCGATACCTGCACTACCCGGTATATTCATGAGTGGTGTATTCAGTGCTGCGTTAAGGTATGTAGAAACTCCAACTTTATAGGATTCCGGACAAAGATGGTAAAAACGGAACCATTACAGTGCGTTTCCACCAGAAATGTGCGAATAAGCTAAGCGGGGAGCGAGGAACACATTCACCAATAGGGTTGCATCGCATTCCCGGTGCGCAGGCTGGGGGTCAGCTCCAACGCCGTCTTGGCAATGATTGCCGGCAGAGTAGACGCCAGATACACCAGATATTGACGTCACAGGCATGTTCTCAAAAAACCTGTTTAATATAAGTAGGTACCTTTTGTGTTGCTTGAATTAAATATATATTATTTATTTACCTAGTGAATGAATGAATCAATGAATTAAAACTCTTTATTATACTTTACAAGCTAGACACAGTGTTCATAGTTTATTGCAAGAGGGCACAGCGCAGCTACCGTATTGAGATTTTTTCCCAACGGCCATTATTGGAAAAAAATCTCAATATGGTAGCTGCGCTGTGCCCTCCTGCAATAAACTATGAACACTGTGTCTAGCTTGTAAGGAAAAGCTGTGAGAGGAAACTTAGCGGCGATCATTAGAAAGTAAGTTTCCTCTCACAGCTCTGGTGAAAACGCTCCCTTTTTGTAACTTTATCCGTCTGTGCGTCTATCACAGCAGCTTCTTTTCAGAATCTTGTTTTTAAATTATTACACGTATACTTACTATTATATATACATATAGTATACTCTTCTTAAAACAAATACATACACTGCTATATTCATACTAATTACACAGCTAATTAATTGCTGTACTAACTTGATATTAAAAACCTTACATACTTTTAATAAAATCATTTTTTAGTTCAATGTCTACTGGCTTGAATTCTATGTGCGGAGTAATATTTGAAGATCTCATTAGACCAGCTTACAACAAACCAATTACAGAGAAGACAGCCAGTTTTATTATGAAAATCATCGTGGTTGTTGTTGGTTTGTATATTTTAAACTTTCTCTTTACAAATTTTAAATTATAATACATTTCTTATAAGTGTAAATACCTTATTAGGAGAAAGGATATGAGGAAATAGCTTCCACCCACGGCTTCGCACGTGTGGTTTGTTTATAAACAAAAAGTTATATATATATATATCTTATATTTATTATACATGTGATATATACATGTATTTTTATATTTATAGATTACCGTTATTTTGGGTCATTATATAAATATGATCACAGAAAACTTATATTGAAACCCCTTAATCGTTAGACTGAAAATGTTTTCGATTGGGATAATTAGATAATCTCGTTAGGATAATAGCTTTTCTGGTATTTTGGTCTCTAGTCTTTCTAACATTGCAAAGTTAAAATAGTTAATGTTCGGAAACTTACTCGAGCGAAGCGAGATTTCCAAATCAACTTCGGCAAATCGGCGTTGTATGTATGTATGTAAGTATGTATGTATGTATGTAAGTATGTATGTATGTAAGTATGTATGTATGTAAGTATGTATGTATGTAAGTATGTATGTATGTAAGTATGTATGTATGTAAGTATGTATGTATGTAAGTATGTATGTATGTATGTTTGCTTGTCCGAAGATAACTTTCGAAGGGTTAATCCGATCAACGTGAAATTTGATATGTAAGTAGGTAGTGATGGCACAATTTTAGTGTGACCGAATGAGCTAAAAATGTTAGGAGGTTGTTGAGATATTGGGGTTCAAGTGGGGTAAAAAAAATGAAAATGAGACTATTAAGTCAAATGAGACGTCAAATGAAAGGTCTTTATTAGTATATTAAAATTCCGTTTTTTTTAGTAAAGTCTTTATAGTTTTTGAGTTATTAGCCATGATAAAAAAATAACTTTGACAAAATTCACAGGGTACACCAGTGATCCCACAGTGCTATAATTTGGTATTCATATAGCTTAAGAGACACAAATATAGGCAAAAGTCTGAAAACCAGAAGAACTGCAATTTGTACCCCAAAAAACGGTAACCAATTAACATGAACTCCCGTTACCTGTTATTTGAATGAAACTGTAGATCAAGTTCGAATGATTTTTATTTCGTGGTACTATTTTGATAGTCAAAGTTTACAAATAATATTTTTTTGTTTTAATGGGAGACTCGGGAGATCTCAGCTCGGGGTGAACCACTAGTTTATTTATTTTTAATTTGTATTGTCTCACTGCAGGGAAAAGGCTTTCCTTCCTTGCTAATAACTAAAACTATTAGTATATTTGCAGGGGGTATATGCGTAGCACTAGTGTTTCTAGTGGAACACATGGGGGCTCTGATACAAGCGGGAAAAAGTCTTGCAGGCATCACGGCTGGCAGTTTGCTCGGCCTCTTTTCTATGGGCCTGTTCTTACCATGGGTTAATGCTACGGTAAGCTTATCCGCCTACAAAACACAATATTTATTTTTATTTCAAACGCATGTATTTTCTTGTAATATAAAATATACTTTGTCTCAGTGTCTGTAAACTAAATCACGGTAAGTTTAATAATTCTATAATAGTTTATAGAAATTGATATTTAAAATGAAAAGGCACGTTGCTTCACCGTGTTTTGCAACTCGAATCATACTGTCATTGAAAACTGGGTCATACCTTTAAAGATAAAAATATGGGTACTGAAAACCACTCACCTGCTGTCCTATATTTTATACTAGCTCCCAAGCGCGACTTCGCGCACGCGGTTGTCTTTAAAAGTAGCCTGTGTTATATATCATAACCAACGTGATTCAGTAACAAACAAACATGCAAACTTTTGCATTAATAATAGTGTATTCTGATAGTGATAGATAATAATAAAAAGCTTCAGTGATCCGTCTATTTCATAATCTTTTTAATAATACATAAATAAATAAATATTGCTAGACATTTCACACAACTCTATCTAGCCCCAAACTAAGCAGAGCTTGTACTATGGGAACCAGATAACTGATAGAATACCTATATTCTTATTCATTTTTAAATACATACTTATAATTAGAAAAACATCCAGACCTGGAACAAATATCTGTAGATTATGCAAACATTTCTTCTGCAGCGGGAATCGAACCCGCTACCTCCAACGTCTCAGCCGGCTATTCGCCCTCTGTGCCATGGAGGTGGTCAACTAAGTATATACATATATCAGTCGTATAGAATCAAAGGCGGCAAAGTAGGTTAGTAGGCAAAAATGAGTTAAGTATATGGTAACATAGAAATTTTATATCAAAACATATTAAATTAACCATACGCAGTCAAAAACGACTATATACGTAAAGTCCACAGATTATTGTAAGATATCCGTGTTGATTATCTATGGATTAGTTATCAAAAGAACAGTTTTTTCTTCTTCTGTGAAGTAAGGTCGGCCCTACTTTGCCGCCTTTGATTTTATACGACTCATATATATATGGTATATTTTTAGGGTGCTCTGGTTGGCGGTATCGTTTCGACTTTACTAGTCGGTTGGATCTCCCTCGGGACACAAGCAGCAATGATGCGCGGAGAAATAGTGATAATGACAAAACCGGTGTCAGTGGCAGGTTGCCAGCTCAATTATACTATGCCGACCTCGGACTCTGTGTTGAATGCCGTTGAATTTGATAGGCAAGTTTGTTTTAAGAACCTTATCTTGTCGTTTATGACTTTATTTGATCTTACTCCAGAAGCGAGAGACATTGCGAGCTCGCGCACTCTTCAGCCAGGCGGAGTGCCTACACTCGCAAGTAGTATTTTTTGTGTGCAGTCAGATGGCATGCAGTCAGATGGCATGCAGTCAGATGGCATGCAGTCAGATGTAGTCCGCCCTAATTATGCGAATACGTTTATGGTCTACTCTTTAGTTCCAAATAAATTCAGTCCTTAATGGATTCAGGGCCGAGTGGCCATATGGGAATAACTTTATATTTAATTATCATCAAATACTTCAGGAGTAGTTTTCTTGTACCCGGTATGGACGACGTATCATCCTATTCACGTTACATCACAATGAGGGTTTATTCAAATTCAAGTATTTCCTGTCGCACGCTTCTGATAAACTGAGACGAAGCGACAGTATATTGGCAGTATAATGATAGTGCTATCTTTCTCCCTGTACAAAAAACTAACGCTATATATAGTTGAAATCAAAGTTATTTTCCATACTAAAATATAGCGTAGTAGTATATAGTTCACTATGGCTTGTATATATTAGTAACAAAATTTGTATAGCTATTTATAGCTTATGCCATTATGTTTCCTAACAGGTCGGGAACGTTCTTCCTGTATAGGCTGAGCTACTTGTATTACACTCTGGTCGGTATGATTGTTTGTGTGATAGTGGGTACCATCACATCTTACTTTACTCGCCCCAACGATCCTGCTATGGTAAGATACTGTTAATTTAGGAAAACTTGTTATCTAATCAAAAGTCCAAGCAGTTTTAAAGTATCATCAAACAAAATTAGTGTTAAAATCTTTATCTTTATCTATATAGTGCAATCATTTGGTAGTTTTACCTGGAAAGTTTTCCGGGGGTTTTGTTAATGTATAATTTTATACATTTCGATGTGCTCTTTCCGAACTTTAACATTGCCACCTCGTATATTTGCCGCTCGCGACGCCATATTCCGTTTTTTGATAATATCTCCTTTCCGACTCTTTTCACGATGAAAACATGAATACAAAATTTAACAAAAGAACATTTCCTACAATTTATGTTCTAACAATTTTTTTTGTAAGGTCTATAGTTTTGGCGTACGTGTGCCGCAAACTATTATTCATCTACACAAACTTTTGGACGGACTACGATCAATAGTAGTTCACGATATATGTCGAAAACGATACAATAATGAAAATTAATCGCTGCATCATTGCTTTGGAGGAAGCGATGTTAAGACTTCTCAACCACAACTGCGATCCACGCACACAATGTTCTCATTTAGAAATCATTGTTTCTTGTGCGATGCGGAGATAACAGCAGAGTTTATAGAAAAAAAAGACGCACTTGTGCAATCGTAACGTTGTGTATAGTGTACGTAAATTATCAATGAAAAACGGTATTTCAAAACTTGGTAGTAGCTCGTAATCATGATTGGGATCGAGCGATTGTTGGTCGTTTCGAGCATGTTGAAGTACACTTTGCGACGCTCGTACGCCAAAACTATACATTATACAAAAAAATTGTTTAACATAAATTGTAGGAATTATTTTCTAGATAAATTTTGTATTGGTGTCTTCATCGTAAAATGAGTCTGAAAGGAGATATTGTCAAAAAACTGTTACTAATCACCATTTTTCCAATATGGCGGCGCGAATTTTAACTTTGCAACCTCGGGCAAAGTTAAAATTCGGATAGAGCACATTGATATCCATAAAATTACTCTTTTTCTAAACTCTCGGAAAACTTTCCAGATAACCTCCTTTTTTCGAACCAAATGACTGTACTAATAGTTGTGTTAAAGAATAACCAACCGCACTGTGCAGAGCAGTTGAAAAAGTTGCAAATGTAACTAGCTGCGCATTTTCCTTACTCTCAGATAAAACTGCTAATCTAATATGAGGTATAAATGGTATTTGTAAACAGGTTCACCGCGATTTACTAACTCCCATGATCCACCGTTGGCTGCCATCCCAGCACCCGCACTGCGTGCGTCCGCGGTTCACTCACCACGACATCGAGCTGCACTCAACACAACTGGAACACCTACGAACTCGCCCACCTTATTCCGTAACACTTTTATTTATTATCCTAATAACTAACATCTATACAGTGAATATGTGGACAAAATTCAAACTAGTACAATACTGGAACATTTATTATTCGAGCATACTCATCGCGTAGCCCTGGCAGCTGCAGATATTGATATTTTCAATACTTAGTCTTCGACAAGAGAGTTAAAACGCTTGCTCAGTCTTTTCTAACCCACCTACCTCTTAAACCTCTTAAATTAATACTTCTAACACTTACTCTCTACCTCTTAAAATAATATATTTTTAACAATAGTTTTTAGTCCTCCTGTAACTTAATTAGTTTTTCTGCCGTAAATTTCTCTAAAATTAAAAAACTCAATATAATTAAAATAGACCATATGTGGCTCGTTGCTGGGCCATATAAGTTTGTCGTACTTTATTTTATTCTTATACTAGCTGACCCGCCGAACTTCGTACCGCCTTGACATGCATATGACGCGAGCTGCCAATGTACATACGTCGCCAGTAGAATTGTCAATCGGCCCTCATTAACCGCATCCATGAATGAGAAAATGCATTTTCTTCATAATTTCTTTTTTGCGTGAATTTTTCTGATATTTTAATAGTTAGTCTGCTAATCCGGGCTGAGACAAATCCAGCAAATCAAAGATCATCAAAATCGGTCCAGCCGTTATAGAGTTATAAATGGTGTAACTAACCCGACTTGGTTTTATATATAGATAGGTTTTGATCTCGTCTCTACTCTAATGAAATGCATTCTTTCAGAAATCAACCAGTGACAGCCGGTGTGACTTATTAGCTCAGCAGAACTAATAGTTCCTAATTATTTTTAACTTACGTTAAAGGTTCATCACTCAAGCTCATTTAAAAGCTTCAATCAACAATGCACCTAGATAAAGGATCGGCGCAAAAAATCCGTCTCGATAAATAACAGCTCACTTGCGGCGTGAGCTCTTATTTTGTTTAGTCAGGTTAAAACACAGCCAACGTCAACACGTACCACAATGCCTCAATGTGTATTTAAAAGTTGCAAAAATAATTCCCGGAAAAGCAATTTATCAGCCGGAGTGTTTTACTTTCGGTAAGTACATGTGGAATAAGTTATATTTTAAGCTTTAAACTGACGATTAATATAATTTTTTTTTTTATATTGTCGATTTTAAACCACCGCTAATAATGTTTGGCCAACGTCAAACGTGTGATATAGCGTTGGGCCAATAGACGCCAATAGCAAACAGAAACGAAGTAAAACGATGTAGCTCGCAAGACAATAACAAGAAAAAGTACTTTATTTCTTGCTTCATAAGGTTGATTTCACAATAAATGTTATATAACCTACATCTTTTCATTTTTAAGTGACAGGTGTAATTTATTACTTTGTTTGTTTTTTAACGAATGATCGTAACATTTAAAGGATTTATAACAAGGTGATGTGGTTGAGATAAGGTTGAATTTAAATGGTTTGTCTCATTCTTTTGGTAAACGAATGTAGCTGTATATTTACATATTTACGCGGACAGCATTTAGCTTTGATTTTGTTTATAACCAGTAATCTAGTTGTATTGTTGATCGAAGTTCAAAAGTGGCGAAACATATTCGATAAACTGATTAAATTGATAAAATTTTATATAACTAATATAACTATGTACATAAAATCATAAATACTAAGAAATAGATGAAGTTAGAAACGTTTGAGTTATACAGAGTTTATTTAAATCTCGTAGCAGTTCGTAGCACTTGCTACGATGGCTAAATGCAATCCATTCCTTTATAATCTTAAATAAATAAAATAAAAGAAATAGATATTGCTGGACATTTCACATAGAGCTATCTAGCCCCAAACTTAGCAGAGCTTGTACTATGGGAACCAGATAACTGGTAGAATACATATATATTGTAAATATATTACATACAATATATAGAAAAACATCCAGACCCTGAACAAATATCTGTAGATTATGCAAACATTTATTCCGTGGCGGGAATCGAACCCGTAACCTCCTGAACCTTAGCCGGCTATTCGCCCACTGCATCACGGAGGTCGTCTTCAAATGTAAAAAGGCCCCAGTCAATAACTCCGGTATTTATAATAATGATGAAATATGTAAATCACGGAATTGTTCCTAGTTAAACTGACGATTTCATGTTTTATATAGATTTTGTAGGTTGGCGCTTTTACATTGCGAATGATTTTTTTATCTTAACATATTTCAAATTTGTGTGGTATATTTCTAAAGCGATCCTAGAGACGACTTGCGCAACGATGCCTAATCGTATTTAGTGCCTAAATACGATTACGAGGGTTGTCGAGTCATACAAATGCATCAAATTTAAACATGTTTAGTCGTTAATTAAGTTTAGGGATCGTTATGCAAGCCGGGCTTAATATATTATATCAAAATAAAAATGCAATCCATAGCAAGATTTGTAGGATAGCACATGGGGGCTCTGATACACGCAGGGAAAAGTTACGGCATCACGGCTGATAGTGAGCTCGGTCTCTTTTTCATTCAAAAATCAATATTTATTCATAATACAAAATAATGTTAATCGAAGGCACAGTATTTTTGTAATGTTCTTTACAAGAGATTTATGGAGGAGTAGCTTCCGCCAGTCGCTTCGCACGCGTTGTTTGTCAATAAAAAGTAGCCAATGTGTTAATCCAGGTTATAATCTACGTACATACCAAATTTCATCAAAATCGGATCAGCCGTTGCGACATGATTGAGTAACAAACAACCAAACATCCAAACTTTCGCATTTTTAATATTAGTGTGATGACCATCATGGGATATTCGTGAACTTGTATAATAAAGTATATTTTATTATATTCTTTATAAGATTTGAAATAATATACATTTTTTGTATGTATTTTACAATAATTGAATAAATGTTTTAAATATATGGGTTTGCTTTTCAGTTACTGTACTTTTTGTAAGACCCTTATGTAAGAAAGTGTGTATGATTAGTGTGTCATTTTTTTTTAGTTATTTATAGCATAACTAGGCATAAAATTGTATAGCAATAAAAAAACATTGAACAAGTATTGAACCTATTAAAACTCCTGTGTTTATATTCTGGAAATATAAGATACTAGCTGTTGCCCGCGACTTCGTACGCGTTACACTACTAAATGTGTAGGTAACCTAGAAATAAAGCTAAACTCGCCGTTGCATCTTGACTTGACACCCCATTTTTATCCCATGGGAACTGATTTATAGAATAAAAGGTAGCCTATGTGGTAATCCAAGTTGTAAGCCGTTACGACGTGATTAAGTGAGTAACAAACAAACATCGAATCCTTGCCATTTACTCGTATAATATTAGTGTGATGGTTTTTGAAAAGAATGAAACTATTTAAAACTTAAAATTAATGAATAATAAAACAACAATCATGTACGACATAAAAATCTATTGATGATAAAGTATCTATTTATTTATTCTTAAAGAAGTGTAAAACTATTTATTTACAACAAAATATTTAAAGATGTTGGTGAAAATTTTAAAATCGTCTATTTCATTATTTTCAATGCAAAAAATCTGTTTTGATAGACCGATAAATATCAAATTACATGAAAATGAATTCTTTCGCGTCAAAATAATCAAATTACATACATTTAGATTAAAAACACCAAGAACTCTAAGATATTACTGAAATAATAATTATTTTAATTTGCTGACTTCAGACTAAACAGTTGTAACAGTATGTTACCAATCTGACTAAACAATTACGATCATTAAGTGATCCAAATTAAAGTGTGCGTTTGCCCAACGTCTGGCCTAAGCTTCCATATCGGTTACCCTCAACAACAGGATTTGTTTTTGATACTCACACAATAATTATGATAAGATTCTTGGCAGGCTCAGACATTAGAAATATAGAGCAAATTTATGATATCGCAAACATTTAACAGCCTTAAAATATTTATAATTAAAAATTACAAGTCAAAATTGAACTGAACTGTACTTCTAATAAGAACTGAAAAGGCTTTTGTTCACCATTTAACTTAAAAATTTTTTAAATCTGTTACGTTATTGCTACAAAGTTTGTCATATTTTACGCAAAATTAACGACCAAAAGACCTTTCGGTACACATATATCTTATCACCCGAAGATCATGAAAAAACTATGTACTATAGAGGCGGCGAGTTAGCCGGCCTACTTGATAAAGTAATGTCCATTCACAGTTTAGGCCTTAAGTTCGTTTCGACGGCAGGTGCGCACGTTCACGGGGAAAAAGACGTTCAACTCGATGAGTGTTGCCAGGACTAAGAACATTGCGTACATGGCGAGGCAGGCGCGCCCTACGGCGGCGTCCAATCTGAATTTGTTGAACCAGAACGTGAGGTACAACAGCAGAAGCGTCGACAGCAGTGATATAGCCGAGTACTCAAGTCCCATTGAATTTATTTTCACCTGTTAACACACACTCAATTAAAATATTGGTTTGTTAAACTTCTTCAAACCAGCTTTTTGCTGTTGCCCGTGACTTAGTACGTTTTACACTACTAAATGTGTAAGTTACCTAGAAATAAAGCTACACTCGCTGTTGCAACTTGAGACCACATTTTTATCCCATGGGAACTGATTTATGGGATAAAAGGTACCCTATGTATAATCTGCGTATGTATAATCTGGTAATCCAGGTTATAATCTATGTACATACGAAATTTCGTCGAAATCGGTTCAGCGATTACGACATGATTGAGTAACAAACAAAAAAACAAATTAAATAAACAAACATCCAAACTTTCACATTTATAATATTAGTGTGATATACCTAAAAGTGTATACCATGCGATAATATCATACATTTTCGGATACTTTCCCAATCTTAAAATTAATATTGAAAGAATGTTGTTGATAAAGTCAAATTGCACGGATTTAAAAAGTTCCGTTATTTTTTTTCTGAAAAACAATAAACCCTACCTATTTTTCATTTTCCTATTTTCATACCAGTAAAAACCGTATTCAAATTGATTCAGTAATTTCGTCGTAATATTAGCTCAGGGAGGAAAGTTTTATAAAAAGCAAAAGACGTTTTACTATGTGTTTTTTTGACCCCGTAAAAAATAATCGCCCTGAATTTTACTTAATTAGTAATAATATAATTTATTTACAAACATACTCAAATAAACACATTATAACTGCTTTCAGAATTTGTGGGATTCGGTTTGTCGTTTCTAAAGCAAAATAAAAAAAACACAAAGTATAATTCTCATTCACGCTCTAATAACTTTATAAATCTTAATATATACAATTTAACTTATTAAACCACATTATTTTGATAACAGTTAAAATTTTTCTTAAAATATCTCAAATTGTTGAAATTATCACAATAGAAACTTTTAGTTTGCCGATCTTGTTCAATGAGGTAAGAACAAAGAATGTTTGCCTTGACCGTAAGTTCTCTGATGCACTACAAATAAGATATTAACCTTGCTGCCACAAAAAACGTTAAACCCTGTTTAACGCGTTTTTAAATATTCCTTACCAATTTTTGTATTGGATTTTTTAAAATGTGTTTAGAGGGTGTTTAACTTATTTGTGGTAAGACCCTAACAGTTTGAAAACGCCCTTAAATAACATTAGATCAAACAATATTTATTTAGATTGCATAGTCTTTGTAATTGGCATATCTATTTATGATATCGCTGGGCTAATAAATAACAAGTAGGTATCGCAGTTTGGCATAATTATTATAAATTCGCAATAAGCATGGTAAATAAGATCAATAGGGCTCACCCGGTGCAATCCTGGTTCAGTGGGAGTCAAAGAAGCTTTGATGAGCCACGGCAGACCGAGGCACAGCAAGATATCAAATGTATTTGACCCGATCGAGTTGCTGATGCCCATGGAGCCATGACCTATAATCAATAAAATATCAATTAGAAAGATCATGCAAATCTTATGTTTTAAGTGATATAATATTAATTACCTTGCTTTGCTACAATGACGCTTGAGACTGCTTCGGGTACTGAAGTTCCAGCTGCTAAGAAAGTTATCCCCATCACTGAGTCTGGGATCATAAGCGTGTCACCTATAAACAAAAATATAATGTAAAGATATAGATACATATTAACAAATATTCCAGTGTTTGGAAGAAAACCAAGAGCCTTACCAATAATCGTTATCATCCATGCAACTACGTAAGAGAGAGAACCGATCCAAACGATGCACATCATAAACGTCACGGGGAACCATTTTCTGAAACGAGGTTTTTGGCAATCCGGGATCGTAAACAGGAATACAAGATGGATAGGCCAAGTCACAATCCATGTAGTCTGAAAAAGATGAGAAATGGTTACCTACTGTACGCTATATGATATATTTACTTACCGATGGTATAATAACTAGTTTACCTTAGTTACCCAAGTTCTTTCACTTGGCCACTTCAGAAGCGAGTGCACGTATGGCTCAGGTTGATTAGCAGCCGCTGGGCTTTCCACGTTAGATGCAATTTCTAGCTCATTGCCTTTAGCTTCCATCTCAACATTTGTGTTTTTAGGGCGGTCTCCTTGCGGAGACTTATCCAACGGAGATACATTGGAAGAAGGAAGTTTGTCAGCGAAATCCGAATGGTTGGGCGATGTATTTGTACTCTTGACGCTTCCATTCAGCTGCGGAATATCCAGTGAAAGCTCGTTGTTTCTAGTCGAAGATACCGGTGACTTCACTTCCTTTGCTTCTGGAAATAATTCGAAGTTAGTCTCAAAAATGAGGTCACGAAGCACGCTTTAAATAATGAACTTTTAATATCCCACCTTCTTCAAGTTTCCCGTCTTTTTTCAACTTGTCAGAAACACATTGCCATGTACCTGTAACACAATATAAATATTGATAAAATACTAGATTTTGGATCAGAACTAGCTAGAAATAAAAAAGGAAAGTTTTCCTATCTAGGAGAGTCGGCAGAATGTATGAGAATTTGAAGGTGAATTTGACAAATACCTTTAGTAAAGTTCTGGATCGACTTGTCATAGTACATGATGGCGATGTAAACTCCGTACAGCATCACAAGTAGCAGAGCTTCATACCACTGCACGTATTCGTCGTGCATGATGCAGATTAGGATCGAGACCGTGATGCCGTATGCCAGGCAGTCCCGGGTCAGCGGCCACCAATCCAACGGTACCACCTATAATATACAGTTATAATATTAGAATGATATCAAGAAGTAAGTTTAGATATGTTCGTATTGTTTACGGGTAAACATCTTTAAAAGATGACGGGTTTACCCGTGTTTATGGCACATGCAACTGCGTCGAAATATCGGCACACGCAAAAACTCAAAAACCATGGTAAATATCCCGTTTTTAGAGGAAATAGTGTTCATAAACATGATAGTTTCAAAAGTTATGTTCATATTTTTGTTCTAACCATATTCCACTGTTAACGAACAAATAAATAAATATTCGTTATTTCTTAGAACCAGTTTGATATTAATGCATATATCATACCATTTTATGAAAATAAGGCACATAATCAAAGTTATTTAATTTGTCTAGTCTAAAAAGTTTCTGCATTTAACTTATCTAAGATTACGTTTGTTTGTAAAAGCTTTATGGATGTAAATATGTAAACGCACCATTCCTGCCCCTATGCCACAGCAAGCGGCTACGGCGAGGATGTTGAAAACAGCCGATCCTACGATGGTACCCACTCCGATATCCCCTTCCGTAATGAAGGTTCCAATGACGTTCACGAAGAGCTCGGGAGCTGAGGTTGCGGCTGCCATGAAGGTAGCACCAGCTACGTCATTCGTCATATTCAAAGCTGAAATTTTAAGATGAAAATTAAAAACTCACGAATTTTGTTTTTCCGGCACACTCTAAAGCATATTTTGGAATGTTTGGTGTGATATTTTTGGAAAATAATATTAATTGAAGAACATCAAATCTGTTATGAATTTAAAATAATAAAAAATAGGACACGTTTGACTGATTTAGAGAGCTCCTTTCACTCTCGTAGCAGTCCGTAGCACTTGCTACGATAGCCATAAATCTTCAAAAGTAACCCTAGTCAATAATTCCCGTATTTATAATAATGATCAAGTAAATTACAAAATTTTACTCAGTAATGTGCCAATTTCTTCTATCTTGTCAATGTCTCAAGCTCATTTATACCTACCCATTTCGTAGGTTACTGCATCTACGGCGGTGTCGGAGCCAGTTATCAATTCAACAATTGTGCATGTGTTAGGACAGGATGGGCATGCAAGGATATATTTAGCATCGTTTGGGACTGGGCACCATTTTTACATTGCGTTCGATTCTTACCATATCCTATTTAAAATATGTATGTTACATTTGCAAGAGCATCATCACACTGACGATTCACAAACGTGTTTTATGCGAGCCGATTTGTAAATGTGCTCGCGTGTGCGCAATATGCTCTCGACGTACACGCTGCTTTCGCTCGATAGGTAAACACGCGCGCTCCGCCGCACTTGAGTAGTCATATTGTTGGAACTATTGCAACGTACAATTTACGTATTGCAACAATGCCGTGCGTACGTCGCGAGCTCCCTACGTACCCGCAGCGAGGCCACTACGCACACGCAGCGAGCCCGGTGACTAATTGCCTAGCTGGAAACCCGCTCGCAAATTGCCAGTGTGATAACGCCGTAAAGCACCCCTTACTGTTTGACATGAACTAAAAAATGCCACCCATTTATGTTTTAATCTAGCGTGACTTAAATCCGCATTTTCGCTTCTATTCTGAATTAGATGCCGCTGGCGTTAAAGCATTGGGTAGGTAATGAGATAGACTTAGCGTCTATGCACATAACCTACATCGTTTATTAAATTTACCATACCGTTTTGCCATATTATACTAACCATGGCAAATTCTATCTACTGCGGGCACGAAGAACTTGTCGCAGACGACAGCGAGGGCCACGAACAGGTACAGCGAGATGAATGCGTGGATGACGATGGCACCATGCTGGCGCTGCAGCTCCGTGAAAAATCCCGCGGGGAAGTCGTCGATCGCGGGTGGCGTGCAATTGCGCATTAACGCGTCTGCAGGAACAAAACATTAGTTAAATGAGTTAATTTCATTAGTTAAATGACTTCCCATCTAACAATCCAAAGGTCAGGTGCCAAATGGATTTTTTTATGGAGAAAAATATGTACGCACTCGTATAAACACGTATTCAATTTCTGAGATTTCAGTGTAAATATTCAGGGTAAATTTGAAGTCGGTATTTAGTTTTTGTAAAAAATATATTTATATGTTCTTAATGAATTAATTATCACACAGTGATCTATTCCACAATTAATAGTACAGTAAGCAATATAAGTAGATTAAAAAGAAAAAAGGTTTAACACATAATAAATCGGTAACAAGCCTTTTTATGGAACAAAATGTTAACTTAATTTAAAAGTAAGTGTTAATTGAGAGATTGTTTTTGTATTTAAAAATGGTACAGTTACTGACATAAATTGATAAACAATGTTTTTTTTATGCTACATGGAGATGAAACAAGCATAAGGCCCACCTGATGTTAATTGGGTAACCATCGCCTATAACAGAAAATTGCCTCGTAGGTCACGCATCTTAGAAATTGAAGTAAATATTGAAAAAAATGTTTCTATCATAATTATATATCCTATTTATGCCATATCGGGACTAGTTAGTATTTTATCGAGTAGCAATAAAACAGATTCGATTATTAATAGTAAGAGACAAAGGTCTCTGATCTTTGATTAACCTCATATCTTTAATTGACATCCCATGAGACCTTGATAAACAATCTATAATTGTCATCCCATGAGATCTTGATAAACAAGTAAGTTCATTTTCTTCTAGAGCCATGCTCAAGCGTAGATTTATCAAATAATTTAGCTTGCTAGATTTGACCTAACCAAACTAAAGTTAGTTATAAGTTTGTAAAAGATTAGAAGCTAATATTTAACGGGTGTTTATCACGTAAAACATCATCCAGAATTGTATTAACAGATTTTAGAGGTGGGTTTAATACCAGCAGCTTGAATATTTATCTAGTTATCGAAACATTTGCAATTAACAATTTTTAACGTAAATCGGCGACGCCTTTGCGACGATGCTGCTTAGTCAGTTTAACAGGTACCAACTTATCTGATGAATGAATATGATTTGTTTACCTATTTTATACAGGTGGTTTCATTGGTATTTTAGGACTAAATATTAAAATTTTCTGTGGTAAAAGATTTGAAAAAAAAAACAATTTTACAACAATAGGCATTAGCCCTATCCGTTTTTTCGTTCAATGTCGTACGTAACCAAACACGTAGTATAATATTAAGTAGCATATTTAGTAGTAGTATTATTTAGTATAATATTTTAGTATCAAAAATAAATTTAAATAAATTTAAGTATTAGTATCAACGAAATCAAATGTGTCTTAGTCTAAGGAGATAGTATGCTATACTACTAACTAATTAGATTAAGATTTTATAATAATTTATTCTCAAAAATATAATAATTATCACCCAAAGGTTATCCGGAAGAGAACGCTTTTTAGTGATAAGACCGGCCATTACACATTAACTTGTTTCTCATTCTGTTGTGTCTAGCTTAATAGATATAATAAAGAAATTGTATTCATTATATCATTCAATTATCACTTACATGAGAATCAATACAAATATCGTAATCCAGTAATTATTTATTATTATGTAATGTTAGTGAACCAAAATATCCTAAGCCAGATGTTTGAGTAAGAAATTGCTAAATATAGAGCATCCTTTTTTGCCTATAGGAATTTTTTATTCCTTTAATTTAGATATTTTATATATAATTGACCATTAACATCATCACAATCCACAGAATTCACCTTTTGTTAGTATAGGCCTCTCTTTGCCTGTGTGAATCTCCACGATTCTGTGTCAGCCTTATCTAGATTTAACCCGCGATATTTGCTACATCGCTGCTGCCCATGCCGCTGCTGGACGACTACCTTTTCGGTACTCTGTTCGTGGGTGCCATTTAGTTAGCACTTTACTCCACCTGTCATCACCTAGCCTTGCCAGGTGTCCTGCCTAATTCCATTTTAGTTCCGTTATACTATTCCCAATATCCTTGACCTTAGTCTGACTTTGGATCTCGATGTTGGGAGCATGGTCTATAGGCTTGTTGCCGAACATAGCACGCTCCATGGTCCTATTAGTCCAAGATCCCAGAGCGATCAGACATAACTTATTTTCACATAGATGAAACCTTAGGTACTCAGTAGCTTATGTTCTTTGAATACCTGCGTGCTTGTGAAGCTCACCTTGTGACACCTGGGCGGGTACCAGGTAAGAAAGGTAACTAAAAATAAGAGTTACTTAACTTAAATTTATATGGCTGATTTTTAGAATTTTAGATTTTTGTTTTGTAGAATATTATTCTAAAATAGTAATACAATAGTAGTAATAAAATAGTAAAAAATACATTTCAGACACTTTCCATGGACCAAAACTTTTGCCAGACGCTTTAAAGCTCCACAAAAAATACCTAAATGAACTTAACTTATTTTTACATGTCTTATTTTTAAATATGTTGTCATGGTAACTAATAGGTTGGGGAAAAAGTCTTTTCGCATTATAGTATGTATGAACTTGTAATAAAATCTCTTTGGCTATACTATTTGTATCTGGCTGGTTTTGGTATCATTCAAAGTTTAAATTTTAAAGAAGATAATTCCAAATTCGAATTAGGAAAATGTGTGATTTTTATTTGTTTTTCGTACTGTAAAGATGAGTGAATCTAATGAAGAAATTCGATACATTTTAAAATTTTACTACAAAAAAGGTAAAAATGCAACGCAAGCCGCGAAAAAAATTTGCGATTTTTATGGACCTAGTGCAGTGTCTGTGAGAGTAGCACAAATTTGGTTTAAGCGTTTTCAATCCGGAAATTTTGATGTGAAAGATGCACGTCGCTCTGGTCGCCCTACGTATTACGGATAAAATTGATGCCATTTTTGAAAAAGTGGAGCAAGATCGGCATATCAGTAGTTACGACGTAGCTGAAGAACTGGGAATTGACCACAAAACAGTTTTGGTGCATTTGAAAAAAACTGGGTACACAAAAAAGCTCGATATTTGGGTACCCCACGAGCTCACTGAAAGAAACCTAATGAACCGTGTACTCATTTGTGATTCTTTATTACGTCGTAATGAAACCGAACCATTTTTGAAGAAGCTGATAACTGATGATGAAAAGTGGATCACGTACGACAAGAACGTGCAAAAAAGGTCGTGGTCAAAGGCCGGTCAGGCTTCACAGACTGTGGCGAAACCCGGGTTAACTCGCAACAAGGTGACGCTGTGTGTGTGGAGGGATTGGAAGGACATTATTCATTATGAGCTGTTACCACCAGGTAGGACTATCGATTCTGAACTCTACTGCGAACAACTGATGAGATTAAAGCAAGAAGTTGAGAGAAAGCGGCCGGAATTAATCAACAGAAGGGGTGTGGTTTTTCATCATGATAACGCTAGACCTCACACATCTTTAGCCACTCAGCAAAAATTAAGAGACTTTGGCTGGGAGGTGTTAATGCATCCGCCGTATAGTCCTGACCTTGCACCTTCAGATTTCCACCTGTTTCGATCTCTTCAGAATTGTTTAGGCAGTGTCAGTTTAACATCACGAGAGGACTGCCAAAACCACTTGTCGCGGTATTTTGATCAGAAGCCCCAAAATTTCTATAGCAATGGGATCATATCCCTACCTACAAGATGGCAAAAAGTTATCGAACAAAATGGTACCTACATACTTTAGTTAAATGTAAATAAACTATATTAAAAAATGTTTTTTGAATTTTCTTAATAAATGCGAAGAAACTTTTTCGCCAACCTAATATTACAAAGTTATATTTCGTTGGTCAGATAAATTGTAGTGACCAAACATTCCCTTAACACAAAAATTATTCAACCGAGAGAATGAACGCGAGAGCACTATGCGCAGTCTCAGAGTATAATACTTAATTTTTTTTAAGTTTTCTTAAAGTTTTCTGCTTTCGATTTAATAACGAAAGACCGAACATTTCATATGAATTCTTTTTAGCAGGATAAGCGAACGAAAGTAGCAGATGCAGCTACAAATGATTTTACATTCATATGATTTTTCAAAAAGTGGATGGGGAGACCTTTACCCAGTAGAGGGACAATATAGGTTAGTAAAAAAAAATGCTTATACACATGCTACTTGTGAAAAGTTCCATCGCTAGTGATCTCGCGCTCATTCTCTCGCCTGATAATTTTTTTTGTTTAGGGAGTGTTTGGTCACTACAATTTGTCTGACTAATGAAATATAATTTTGTAATAGTTCTTCTTCCGTATTATTTGACTGTATTATTCTACTGTATTATTATTAGACATATGCCGCATAAACTATTTTAATTTAATTGATTTGACTTGTTTAATCCTATGTTTAATTGCCGTACTTTTGAAAAGGCGCAAATCCAACTTGCAGTGCCCTTTCAGGGTATATACTTACTTCTAAGCTACCTACCATCTAAGCTAAAAAATTATATGTACATGTAAGCAGAATAAATGAATATGAATATGAATAGTTACTATAATAACATATTTTAAAATCAGACATGTAAAAATAAGTAAAGTTCATTTAGGTATTTTTTTGTGGAGATTTAAAGCGTCTGACAAAAGTTTTGGTCCATGGAAAGTGTCTGACACTTATGATACTATTTTAGAATAATATTGTACAATATATATATAAAAATCAGCCATACAAATTTAAGTTAAGTAACTCTTATTTTTAGTTACCTTTCTTACCTGGCACCTGCCCAGATGTCACAAGGCGAGCTCCACAAGCACCCAGGTATTCAAAGAACATGAAACACTACTGAGAACCTAAGGTATCTATGTGAAAATAAGTTATGTATGATCGCTCTGGGATCTTAGTCTAATATGTTCGACACTGTCAAATGCCTTCTCGTAATCGAAGAAGGCGTCACTTCTTGTCACATACTGTCACTTCTCGTGACAAGGGATCGGTTATACTCATGACACTTTTCCATCAGCTTTTTCACCGTGTGGATATTGTCTATGGTCCAAAAATTGCTCCTGAAGCCGGCCTGAGGGCTTAGCCAAGTTACAGTCGATTAGCGATGACGCTAGTCGATACGCCCGAAAATGTATGGGATTTGACACATGCTATAGAAATACCACGCGATACAGCGACAACAAATGTATGTAGGAATCGAATAGATTCGTAGCGAATGTAACTTGGCTACGGGCCCTGTTCAGTGGGTTGGCAATCGTCTAGGTCGCGGATAATTTTTGAGAAGAATTTTTATACTTCTCACAATAAACTAATAGGACGGTAGTTACTCAGCCAAGCAACGTCTCCTTGTGCAATATCGTAACAAGCACATTTTTTCATGGTGCTGGCGTACAAACATCATGCAAGACTTTATTGAAAAGTTTCATGAGAACCTTGGTAACCGACTCACCACTTCCGCGAAGTAACTTGACCTTTATTCTATCCTCACCAGGCGCTGCACCTGGTTCCAGGATATAATTTACTAATTACTTGAATAATATGAATTTTATAATAAAAAAACTTTGAGAAAAACGGGGAAGTTATCAAACTTTACTCAAAAAAAAACATTAATATTTTCACAGTAACACACATCAGACAGAAAACGATCACGTGGCAGACCGCGACGCCGATGGAAAGACGAACTCGACTCGTATATGGAAGACTGGACCACACACGCGCATGATAGAGTGGGAGTGGAGTGTAAGGAGGGAAGGGAGGCTTTTGCCCTGCAGTGGGACAGTACGGGCTTCAAATAAATAATAAATATAACAAACATCAATTTGTCTCGTGTAAATAATGTACAAACTGGTTATTTTGTAAGCTTTAAAAGTAACGGTTGCTTATCAATGGCCTTAGGTTCTTACTTAAACAATTTCAAATAGCATATTAAATGAAGATAAATAAATATAATAGAAAAAAATTGTTGTAAACTCCATTCTGAACATTTTAAAATATTTATTTTACCTAATTCAATAGTGAAAAATTGTATTATATTTCAATCAAACAGTTCTATAAACGAACCTGCTGATTAAAAGGGTCAAAGGCTCTAAGGAACATCATAAATGAAAAGGTTGGTATCAGTAGAGCTAAGTACATACAGTTTGTGATAATCGCCATGTCGCTAATTCTACAATATGAGCTTCCTGCGTTGCTCCACTCTAGCAAATAGCAAAGCCAATCGTTGCTAAATTGTCTCAAATGACCGCAGCACTAAATTATTTAACTAATTTCAGAAATACGACGACTCAGGGCCAATGTCGCAACAACACTCATCTTCATCTTCTCACATGGACAAAATGTACGCTAAATTGTGCGTGCCTCTCCTCGTTGAGACAGTCGCACTTCGTCGAGTGCACTATCAAGGAAATTGACAGATCAAAGAAGACAGGAAGTCCACATTAACGTCGCATAAGTCGTCTTTCGATACGCCGCTCTCGCCTCTTTGTCCATTCGGACAATGTACTTTGTCGTGATTCGGGCTGAAGTTAAGTGAACGTGTTCTGTCCTCGAATACATCATGAATATCAGTCAAGTTTTAGCAAATTGATACTCGTGGGCGTGCTATGATTTTGGGCAATGGCACCGGTAGGTCACGTGAAGACGCGGGTTCAACCTTGCGCGGCGACAGCCCTGAGTCGACGACGGCCAATTGACAATTTGCGCGAGGACCGACCGGATGAGGCGTCGAGTGCTCATGCCTCCCCCTTCTAACTTTAGGAACGTCGGCCTAAATGACAGCAAATGGCTATAATGGTTAATTTACTTAATCATACTGACTCTTAGATACCCATGCATTACTATGAGCATCACATGACCATTATTAGAAGTGGATAGGAGAATTAACGGTCTACCCGCCAATTGAAACAGTCGATAATATGCAAGTAGGTAATTATCATTGACTCGGTATTTTTGTCATCTGAAGCTATAAATAGAAACTCGTTCGAGTTCGAAATAGTTAGCCAACCAGCAAATTATATACCTACTCTGACATTATCGATTGTCAACCGAATTTATGTACTAATGTAAGTTTAAAAAAGATGAGGAAATTACAAGGAAAAAGATGAGGAGTTTCCATGGAACTAGTCGAATTTATTTAAAAGGCATTTTAAGAAATAGTAGCATTAGTAATGTAATGAGCACATGTAGATTAAATATGCATCTAAGTTATTGTGATAGGTCAGTTATTTGTAATGTACAAAGTTTGTCGCAATAAGGTGCGGTCAGTAGGTATCTACGGTGTCGTGGTGGTATCTGTTGTCATGCTATACTATAATCTGCACTAATTCGTTTATAGTCAGCCCATAATAGCCACCGGAGAGGCATCAACAACCACACCCGTATTTTGTCAACTTTGTCAATTGTAGCCGATGAGTACCTAGTAAACAATAACATTAGAATAGTTGGGCATTATACTGGAATAGTTCACTCATTGGTTTAGGGTACGATGAATGATTTTAAATTAAAGAATACAAATGAAATACCTTTTATATTAGGATCCATGGTGTCTCAGCTCATATCCGTTACTTACAAGTGGCGGAGCCGGGGTGGCGGTGGTGGCAGGCAGCGGGCGCGGCAAGACTCCGCGGGACACTTCATTCACTATCAATAACCGGCACTCTGAACGCTCATACAATCTCCTCCACGGCTCCATTTGATTCATTTGCAGTAGTGACTGACCTGGCTGAATACCAAGAATTGAACGCACTTCCGACCTCTTTCTGTGTAACCTTGTTGCGTAAGTACGCGCGCACTTTGACAGTCTCCATTCGACCGCAAGACCTCTTAAAAACTAGACGAGCCTTTGGCACCTGAGACTTGTCACCGTACCTCGGTCCGAGGTGTTCATCCTGTCGATCGGGGAGCGCGACGCAAGCGACCGAGGACGTCACCACTAGCGTCCGAATGCCAGCGCTCACGCTCAAGTGAACATAATGGACCCGCCGGAGAACTCTTCAAAAGACTCGGCTCAATTATTTATTCGGCTATTGTAGGTCACGTCGTCGCCGCGTCGTTCAGCGCTCGGGCGCAATGCGAGAGTGATCCCGGCGCGGCTCCGCACGGTCCAGCGCGGTGGCGTCCATTCCGCCCGCGGCCCACCTAATTGAACTCGTTCCTTCTTCATCGATACTCCAAAATACATACTCGTACATGATCATCTCAAACAAAACCAAATCAAATTATCCTACATGCTGGATAATTTTAAAAAGTTTTGTCTGCTGCATTCTATGCTGGTTATCATCTGACCTGGAATCAGGAGGTAGTGTGTGTTCGGTATATGTTAGGTATTATGTCAAAGTTAATACTACGGTATAACCGTTCTGGTCTACCTATGCTGATATCATCAGATTCTGGAATTGGAACTTGAATGTGAAGTCACCCACCCTTGAGTGTAAAAACTAAGTATATTCATAAAAAAATATTTAATACAGTGTTGAGGGCTACGGAACAGCTAAACCATTTCCACATCATCGTGTATAACTATGCACCATTTGACCACTAGTGACACTACATTTGAGATTAGAGCTAGAATGCCAACAAGAAATACTAGAGGTTCGCCCCGAACTGAGATCTCGCGAGTCTCCCAAGACACAAAAAAAAAATTCTTAGGGCGACTCGCGCAACGATGCCTAAACGTATTTAGTTATCAAATCATACAAATACATAAATTTAAACATGTTTAGTCGCTAAATACTTTTAGTGATCGTTTTGCAAGCCGGCCTATATTTGTGTCACTAAAGCTACACGCATACCAAATTTCAGCACTGGGGGGTCACTGGTGTACCCTGCGAATTTTGTCAAAGTTCAGTTTTTATTATGGCTAGTAACTTAAAAACTAAAAGGTTAAACTAAAAATAAAAACGGGGTCGAAATGAACTCACAAAGACCTTTTATTAAACATGCCATTTGACCGGATAGCCCCATTTTGTTTTTTTTACCCCTCTTGAACCCCAACAATCCCCCCACTTTTTTAGCTCAGTTAGTCACATCAAAATTGTGTCATCACTACCTTAATACCAAATTTCACGATGATCGGATAAGCGCTTCGAAAACTATCCTCGGACAAACAAATATACATACTACGCCGATTTTTCCAAGTTGATTTAGAGATCTCTCTTCGTTCGATCAATAAAATACTAGCTGACCTGCCTCCGGCTTCGCACGCATGGCATTCTAATGGTGAAATAATGTTTGAAATCGGACCAGTAATTTTTGAGTTTATTCGCTAAAAACATACAAAAATACAAATCTTTCCGCTTTATAATATTAATATAGTTAAATAGAACATCTTATCCACAGTGCTACTGTGCTTTTCTTCCGAATACATGGACGCAATGTGTTACTTTATTATCCAGATCTATATACTTACTGAGAGCAGTAGTTGCCTTTTTATATTTTTAAGGAACCTTATTTAGCTGTAAACTTCTGACTCAAGTTGCAAAAGTTTATCTGCCTAATTGAAAGAGATCCTGTTAGCTCTGATTTGAATAATCCGTGGGGTCAAGTATCAATTTACAAGCCCTTCTCGCCGCACCGACACGACTGCACGAGACACGCGTCTCTTGTAATTAAACTTGATTAGAAGATTTGTGCTCAGAACAATAAGAATAAGAACTTTATTGTGACTCATGAAACCATATAGTAAAACTATATGGGTAAAATGATAAGTAAAATTATGTTTTTTTATCTGCGGCCTGTATCAATTGATGATTATTTGTACAGCTTAGTGGCAAGTTGCAGCACTGGCTGGGCGAAGGAAGCAACCGCACTATTACCTGGAACGGATACAGCACAGGTGCTGGTAAAACAATGTTCATAAAAAAATTTCACATAAGTAAAATATTTATAAAATATAGTTACCGAGTACCTAGCTTATATTTAGAAACTTGCGAAGGTCTACTTCAGCTAGATAAAGGCTCGAAACATATTTCGCTGATCAATTTTATTTATTTTGTAATTGTTGTGTTTATGCGTAAGAGGTAGATTTGACACTATCATATGTATGACATTGACAAGAGTGTTTTTCTAAGCAGTCAAAAATAAAGCTAGCTAGGTATATCTAGTAAATAGAATACAGGATTATTCGGGTAGCACATAACGTCCTCTGTCCAATTATCCCACTTAAACAATATTTGATACTCTTACAAGTAGAGCATTGATATAGAGCCGCCAGACAGCATTGCTGTGTTTCGGTTTGAAGGGTATGGTTGCTGGTGAAATTACAGGCACATGAGGCTTTACACCTGTATGCCTTAAGTTGGTGGACGCAGGGCAGTGCATCGTAGGACATGTTTCTAAGGTGCGGAAAGAGGCCATACTTTGTTATAGGCGATGATTACCACTTAACATCAGGTGAGCTTGATCCATCTTCAGGTGGTTTAAAAGAAACATTTCAGGATGGTCATACACTTCGTGTGAGTAAAGCTGCTATATCCTAAAACAAACTGAAAGCACAACACCACAACAAAACGGTCTCTAGGTGCTACTTGTTGCTTTGCCGCCCTGAGTACGCGCCCTTCTGTCCTCTGAAAAATTATACTGACATTTTTTTTTAATCTAACCTATCTCGTTCCACTGCTGGGCAAAGGTCTCCCCCAAGTCCCTTCAAGTATCCCTATCCGTCGCTATCTCCCACCATCCTCTTTGGAAGGTGACCAAATCGTCCCGCCAACGCTTTCTCGGCCGACCCCGACGTCGCCCTCCGTCTTCAGGCGTCCATGGTGTCACAATATGGGCCCATTTCTCAGAGTGCATTCGGGCAACGTGGCCTGCCCAGTCTCACTTAAGTCCAGCCGATCTCCTCCCTAAATCTATAATGCCGGTAAGTGAGTGCAGCATGGTGTTACGAACTCGGTCTACACGTTTAAAGCCGAGAATGCTGCGCTCCATTGCCCTTTGACAAATCTTGAGCTTTGACTTCTGGGCTTCAGTCAGAGACTATGTCTGCGCACCGTAAGTTAGGATGGGCAGGATACACATGTCGATGAGTTGGCGCTTAAGTGTCAGAGGAAAGTCACCCTTTATTTGCTCCTTCATGGACCGGTAGCTCTTCCACGCATTCTCGATACGGCGATCGATTTCCTTATCTTTCCTGTTTCCGAAGCTAGCTAACTGGCCCAAGTAAATATACTCATCGACATACTGTATTACCTGTCCATCTACCTCAACTTTACGTTTCGTGCTGTTTGACATGATCTTCGTCTTCGACTGTATATACTGACATACTGGACAATCAACGACTTTCGCAAAATACTTTAAGTTCTATGGTTCTCAGCTGGTCAAGAATTTAAGTATAGAATGTTATCTGAAATTCGCAAAGTATTTTAAAAATGAGTTTTACTCAATTAATGATTCTGCTAATGACAATCCTTCAGTCACTTTTTTAATCCATCTTTTTTTTATTTGCCCCACACTAGGCTCTGGGCCTGTATCGTGGGAACCATTTACGAATATAAACATATACCTACTCAAGATTTAAAAGACCGGGCGTTACATAAACAGCGTTGGAGGTGTATACATACATAATTTACATACTAGACAAATAATACATGATAAAACTATATATATATATAAATATAATAAATATATAACATATATATTTATTGTATATATATTATATATGTTGTTTGTTTTATATGTAAAGTTTTATTATTTGTAGTACCTATATAGGTAGGTACGTATGATTTCTTATAATAAATAAAATAATTACTTTTGGTTAGCTTTGTTTGTGTTAATTTTTTCTTTATTAACATTATTATTTTCTTGTGAAAAAATCTGTAAAATTAGTTTTAATTATTGGTAAAATTTTGTGATGTCCGAGGTCACCAATCAAAAATGCCAATTCATCTGTCTGGTCTTCCCGATACAGAATTGCCTAGTGTGAAGGTTCACCTTCACACCTCAAACTGTCTCAAACTTCGTTAATTCATGTTTATTACTATAATACATCTTAGGTTAACTACAAAAATTGTCTACAGTATAATCTTATTGATAAGTTTTTGGCTGCAAATAAATATTTTTTAATTTTTCAAACTGTGCATAGATTGATTTAACGAATCGCACAGCTATCTTTACTTTTGTTCCATGAACGCATTTTTAGCCGTCCATTTTTCCCTCCTACGAATAATATTCAAAATATTACATTAACATTATATTGAAATATGGAGAGGCGAGGAGTATAAACTTTCTCATTTTATGCAAAAAAAAATATCACTTGCCGATTAGGTTTATGACCGACAATCAACCTCCTGTTACTAAAACCTGGCTATCCCCGTGATATTCACCGCCTTTAAACACTCGATACTCTGTTTATAAGATAAGCCCTAACTATCCTAAGATAGGGACAAATTCCAAGAAAAACTGATTACAAAGATATTTCTTTCGACATCCGGCAGCGAACTGGATGACATAGATGGCAGGACTAGCGCAGAATCGTGGTGGAAATAACAATTTTGTGTCTTTTCCAAGTTTACTGTATTTACCTATCTAAATAGAATAAATTAATCTGAATCTGAATACTCCCAAGGAGGCACAGCAGTTTCTGAAGTCGAGCTGTGTATGTATGAATGAATGTGAAAATTACTTATTATACCTTACAAGCTAGATATAACAAAATGAGACACAAAAAATGTGCAATGGGCGGTTTTATCGCTATAAAAGTGATTTCTTCCAAACAACCTTTGGGTGGAGAAGAGTTACATGGACGATTGGCTGAGGTGTAATCTAATGAACTAGTTTCCGTGATTGGCTTCGCACGCGTTGATGGTCAACAAAAAGTAGCCTATGTTTGAATCCAGGTCATAATCTATCAACACACCAAAGTTAATCAAAATCGTTTGAGCTGTTACAACGTGATTGAGTAACAAACATCCAAACTTTCGCATTTATAATATTAGTGTGATAGTACTTAATAAAATATGTTAATCCAGATGTACCTACTATTGGCACGTAATTATAATATATACATTCTAAAAATTACACAAATAAATAAATAACTACATATATGATGATGAGTTCTTTATAAATTTTAGAACCACCTTTCGGGTTAAAGACTAATGTACATATTTCAAAGCATGTTAGTACTTAGCACATCGGCAAGTTGGCATGGTGTCTCAGTCGCCCGCCACCAGTTACATTCATATTTCACCAATTTCTTTTATACTTACAAGTTCACAAGTTTCAAAGTCCCATAGGCATTTTTATCATTACACCTCTTAGCCTCAAACTGATTGCTATAAATACAGATCGCAAACTCAAAAATTACATGCCTTAGCATGTAATTTTAGATGTAGCAGGAAAAATTAGAATCTACCTTTCGGTGTTTTTTTTGTGACAAAAATAAAAACCATTTTACTTATAACTCGTGGACGCGACGATGTGAAACTACTATTTACTAATCTATGGCGCAGTGTTTGATTAATTTTTAACATTTTATGGTAATTAAACCTAAAGAAAATAAATCTTATAAAAAAATAAGCCTATGGTTTTTTTATAAGTTAAGATAAAATAAGATATTTTTTATGCAGAACAGAACAGTACCATTACAGCAATTTGTAAAAGAAGAACTGGCTGGCACTAGCATATGGATCTTTTCACACCACGCTCGACAATGTCAAATTATATGTCATGTAAACCTCACCGAAAGCAGGTGATTATATCCCTACGGCTGAGCCGGGAGTAAAGTTGTACTGAATTTCATTAAACCCGCGAGTGATTTGAATTTAGAACCTCATCTGTATTCAAATTAAAACTAAAAAGACCCACACAATAAGAACTTATTCGTAAATCGAACTAACCTCTGCACAGAATGAAAAGTAGAGTATTCTCCTCGTGGATAAAGCTGTCTGCATCCTTCTCTGCACTCAGGAGTCTAGTAACTCCCTCGCTCCGCTTGTGAGTTAACTCTAGAACCCTTCGTTACGTTCGGGATTCAGTATAGTACCCGTGACGCAAGACACTGCATTATCCACTCATTTCATAATCTACTATTACCCCCCGTTTTCTTTAAAACTGTGTTACAGCAGGTTGGTCAATAAATAAATATTTACTGACTTGACTTACACGCTTTATGATTTTACAGCTTCAAGAGACTATAGATCTCAGTATTTGATATTAATATCAATTTGATACCTCCACGGGCTCATGAGAAAAACATTCTTGACAGGCAGATATACAGACAGACAGACAGACCGACGGACATGGAAGTAATTATTTTTTCCTTTTGAGGTACGGAATCCTAAAATTATAAAAAAAATTTATTTTCGTGTCCGGATCACGCACAGTGAAGGGTTCCTTCCGCAGTCAGTTCGACATATTACCATAATTTATTATGTTTTTTATTAATTTATTATCATAATATTACCATGCATTTACCAAAAATATAACCCACTTAACCAAACTACTGAACTGATTTTGATGAAATCTCTATTAGACCAATATGAAAGTATATAATTTCATATAAAAAAATATTTATTCAAATCGGTTGACGGAGTTATGAGGTAAAAACATAAAACAATTATGCGTCCCTATAAAATTTGAGGGTTGCCCTCGATTTTTTTTAGATCTGGTCTTGGTGCTAATGGGACCACCTGGAAATTATACCTATTTAAACAAAAACATAAATTCTCGAATTGGTCTAGGAGTCCTCGAGTAATACGGGGAATATAAATAAAAAAAAAGATTCTGACGAATGGAAGAAACCTCCTCCTCTTTTGAAGTCAGATTATTTTTGGTATTAAGTTTATGTGAAGATTTTAACAATTCTTTACAAAGCCAACAACAGATATAGGTCGACTACTGCTCTTAATTTACAAAGAAATATAGGGAACATTTTAGAGACTATATCTCTAAAATATTCCCCATATTTCTTTGTAGTTTGACAGAAAGATCATAAATAATGAAAAAACTACTACCGCTATGCAGACTTAGTATGGCTTAAATCAATAGGTAGATTTATTTGTTTGTATTTGATATGGTGTCGTACATGTGTACGACAGGCCAACTGTGGAAAGTTACTATCCCGATCAAGTGGATAATCTTAGATTATAAAGTAATGGAATATTTTTAATCTATACCACTGAATTAGGACTAAGTATGATGTTTACATTATAAAAACGTGTTACTGATAAATATCGTCTTGAATGAATGTGTTGGTGTTATTGCACAAAAGATTACTCAATTTAATTTGAATGGAGGATTTTGTATTCGTAGAGTCAGCAACAACACAGTCGCATCATTGATCGTCTGAATAATCCGATATTTTATAGTAGGCGTTTTTATAAATATTTTGTTTAATTACCTTTTTAATTACGTCAAACTTTAGGTTTTATTTTGCCTAGTACCTGATTCAAAAACTACTAATCCTAAACTAAAATAACAATTGATACTTTTTTATATTTTGGTAATTTTTTATGACCAAGACCTTTAATTAGATATCACCACCATCTTGGTTGTCTCAATTTGATTTTTTTGACCCCTCTGGAACCCCAATATCACAACAACCCTTAACGCTTTTAGGTCATTTAGTCACACCAGGATTGAGCCATCCACCATACCTATACACCGAATTTCAAGAAGAACAGATCAACGCTTCGAAAGTTATCCTCGGACAAACATACATTCATACAACGCCGATCCGTTTAAGTTGATTTGGAAATATTGCAAAGCTCGATCAATTATTTTCATTTCATCATCATAATAACAGCTATAAGACGTTCACAGCTGAAGATAGGCCTCCCTCATAGATTTCCAGAGTAACCGATGTTGTGCGGCCTTCTAACTTCATTTTAGCTTGATGTAAGAGGCCTTTTCTTAAACTAGTCACTTTCGTGCACAGATGACAGATGAGAGACAATATAGAACTGTTAAGTTACTCCCTATCTTACCATCAGTCTATGAATTTACATCTTATCACGATCGAATGTAACATACTCTTATCAAGCAGTAAATTGTAAAATGCAAACGATACAACAATATTGCCTGTACTCACTAATTTTGCATAGCGCGAAGACTGGTAGATTTATTATAATGATTTTGGAAATGACTTCGGTACTTCCAACTGCTGAGGTGTCACAGAAAACCACTGAAACCGTTCTGTTGTCTATACTTATTTGACTAATATTTTTTGTTAGAAGTTAAATAGAAAAGTTAATCTGACCGAAAAAGTAGAGGTAAATGACATTCTAGCGTAGAGAGAAGAAACACGAACACATACAAATGTTTCTACTTTCTACGTTAAAATGTCATTTAATGTAAATGCCTTGTGGCTGATGTATGATTAATCTTTCATTACTAAAAATAAAACAGCCATAAAAAAATATGTATAAAAAATCTTCCAGTCTGATTATTGAAGGGAAATCTTCTTTAGCCGCGTTGGGCATTTTTTGAGACGGGATAAAACCATTGAACTCGCGACACTGTTACCGTACCGTTACCAACACCTCTGTATATGAAGTGAAAACTTCTTTAGGCGTGTTGGGCATTTTTTGAAATGGGGGAAAAGCATTGAACTCGCGACACTGTTACCGTTACCGTTATCGACCTCTGTATATAAGTATCTCGTAATTGTTCAAGTTATCACTTTTGTCGGCACTCCCAGACTGCTTTATTGCTTTATTTTTTATTTATTGTATGCTAACAAAACACATAGCGTTCACGTTCCAATGTACTAGTAGTTGATAGTTCACAGTGGTCCAAATTCATTCTTAAATAAGTAATTTTTTTTTAGATTATTTTGATCATGTCTCCTATAACTCCTTACTTTAACTATGCCAAATCTCACACTCCTCCGAACGCGCAATAAGTTTAAAAAGGAGGACAAAGTTTTCCCTTCACATAAAGATTCCTACCGTTATGCAGATATAGCGTGGGAATCTAATACAATTGTAATTTAGTATGAGTATCTTAAGCTACCTGTAATGATCAAAGCGTCAACAGTATTTACCTTCCAACCGATAACGTCGATAGGAGTGTTTGCGATACTGAGGTAATAATAATTCACAGATAAACAACCACTTTTCTTGGAGCTGCAAAGGGGATCTTCTAATGCAGTAGCTTTCAGGTATTCGAGCACTAAGCAGGTCTATTTCATGTCCCTATTTTGGACTTATCTGTGTTAATGCTATTGTGCTGTGAAATCAGCAAGATATTCGACTTCTTCATTTGATAATAACTGTAAAAATATATTAGGTGTTTTTTTTCTCAAATATCTAAAACGTTGAATTAATTTTGTTTTCTAATGGCAAACAATATGTTGATAAGGACTAGTCTTAATCCATGCAAATATAGATTGGCAGTTTATGTGAGAGTGTTTTTGTTCTTGGCAATACCGTCTGTTTATTTGTTGGTGGTCGGTGGTAGCCAGACTGTTGAAGATGCCGATGGTCAGATAAATTATACGAATGGTAAGCTTATTTCTAAAATGCAACCCAAACCCAAATGCAAATATGGATCTAATTACATTAATGTTTAAAATAAATACCAGAAGAAATTACCCAACTTTTCGACCCTGAATAATCGTTAGTATAACCAAAGGTACAATTTTGAATGGTTTTATCTCCTTAAAAGTATACTTATATATATAGGAGACAATCAAATTATAAAATGAGGATTGTAACAAAGCACCTTTTCTTACGAAAAGGAATTTAATTAATTTTATTTAAAACAAAGATAATCGCTATAAAAATAGAATAGGATATCTCCTTTTAAATTTTCGTAGCATTTTTAGTAGATAACAAATGATTTTAAGAGCTTTTTAAGCTCATTTACTATTGATATTGACTTGCCACAGTTACACTTTACCAGACTCATTAAAATATTCGACGGCAGAGTATGTCATTTAAGCCTGATAGTGATCTTATGTTATAAATAGTCCAAACACAATTATAGGTGAACTCGCTTTTTTATACATTACACTGCTTTTGCGCAGTCGAAGTACTCTTAAGATTAATTTTCAACAGATGGTTTCCCTGGGCGTCACTTGCTGGCAATGGCAGTGGAGTTCAGGAACTGCACGCCAGCCGCAATTATGGAGTTTCCTCCTGATGGATTGACCCGATTTCAGAGACAGCATGTAAATATTTAATTAGTAAATAATGCTGGTCATTTCACACAGTACTAGCTAAACCCTAAACTCAGCAAAGTTAATATTGGGGGTTTAAATATGAAATTGCCGTTTTAACATAGTGACCACTTTGAATTAAAATCAAACCTGCATGGTGTGAGATTCCAAAGTTAAACTTTTTTCACACGGTTACTATAATATTTTAAATTTAAAAAAAAAGTACAGCATTTGATTGTTTGACGCGTAATCCTTTTTTCATTCTGCTTTTAAAATAAAGATGGACACATCAAAAATTAGACTAATTTTTGGATACGAGTTCCGACGTGGAACTAACGCAGCAAAAACAGCTCGCAATATCAATGCTGTGTTTGGAGAGGATAATGAAGTAATGAAAGCACTGTGCGTTTTTGGTTTAATCGCTTTCGTAGTGGCAACTTCGACTTGCGGAATGAATTCCGAGGAAGGTTAAGTTACCAGCCTTTAAGGTTAACAACGATGAATTTAACGTGATGGTGCAAGCTGATCCGTATCAAACTATTAAGGAATTAACGGCGTGGTTTGATGTTATCATACCCATAATATTGATCCATTTGTATCAAATCGGTAAGATAAAAAAACTTGAAAAATGGGTGCCCCATGATTTAACTGATCTGCAGAAAGAAGCGCAAGTTTAAGCTTGTCTTACCTTGTTGAACCGATACAGAAATAAAGGGATTTTGGACCGAATTGTGACATCTGATGAAAAGAGGATGCTTTACGATAATCGTAAGCAAAGAACGCAATGGCTGACTCCAGAGGGCTTAGCCAAGTTACAGTCGATTAGCGATGACGCTAGTCGATAAGTCCGAAAATGTATGGGATTTGACACTTGCTATAGAAATACCACGTGGTATAGCGACAACAAATGTATGTAGAAATCGAATCGATTCGGAGCGAATGTAATTTGGCTACGGGCCCAGGTCAAACGCCACTACAATGGCCTAAAACGAAGATTACCCATCGAAAACTGATGGTAACTGTTTGGTGGTCACTTCGTGGTGTAATTCACTACAACTTCTTTAGATCCAGTCAATCAATAACAGGAGATATCTACTGTACAGAACTACGAACAATGATGGCGAAACTCGCAGCGACACAGTCCTGACTCGTCAACCGATCTTCTTATTTCTCCATGACAAGGCAAGACCTCACACTGCTCGAGAAACCGTTTTAGCACTACAGGACCTGCAATTAAAAACCATCCGTCATCCTCCGTACTGACCTACGGACCTGGCCTAAACCTTCTACCAGCTTTTCTGAAATTTGGACAATTTTTTACATGGTAAAAAATTTTCTTCTCAGGAAGCAGTACAAAATGCCTTCACATAGTTTGTTGGGTCCAGGTCCTCGAGTTTTACCGCAAAGGCATAAATGACCTTCCCATGAGATGGCAGAAATGTATAGACAGTGAGGGTAAATACTTTGATTAAATAAATATATTTTACTTTAGAAAAATAAATGTTAAATTTTTTTAGTACCAAACAGAAATTTCATACTTTAACCCCTACTACGAGTACTTATATATGTACCTACATATTAAGGGTCCCGTACCAAAGTGATAAAAGTGGTATCGATGATGCGACTTCGTCTCTGTGATCAGTGATCTCAGCAACTACTGAAGCTATCGACTTAAAATTTAGAACATTGCATGATTTAAACATTCCAAAATCATTTTTGAAGTAAAACTTCTTTACGCACGCTTGACTAGGGGAGAAAGCCGGTGAATGCGTGACGAGAGCGTTACGAAAAGTGTGATCGGGCGAGGCGAACCGAAGTTGAGCGGAAGATACATATAAGTTAGTGAAGATAGAAAGAGAGAGAGCGTTACATTTCGTTTATTACTGTAGGGGCAAGAGGGGCTCTCTGTTGTTTTTTTTATCTATCCTTCTGTGTTTTTTATATATTTATATATGTTTTATTTTGTTACCCTGTTTTGTATGTGCTGTACTGTTGTCACAAACAAACGTCTTTTACTTTACTCATTGGGTTACGCAAGCTTTCGAATTTATATGTTCTAGAAATCTAGAACTGGTCGATTTCGTATCAATGTTTTCCTCCGCCTCTTTGAAAACGTATTGAAGTAGAAAATTATATCGGCGTGGCCGTATCTTGAACCTACAACTAAAGTCTTATTCTTGTTTGCAGGGATATATCGTCATACACTGTGTGTTAGCAATATACTGTTTCCTGTTACTTGGGACTGTCTGCGAACAGTACTTTGTGCCGGCCATAGAACTTATTTGCGAGCGTAAGTTATATATAATATAATCACAAAAGTTTTTGACGCACTCTACACTTTTTCGTGCATGTGATACAACAAAATACTGTAGAGTCGAAACTATATTTTCGAATAGTGCGTTGCAAAAGTCGCGACTTTATTTTCGTCGTTTTGAACAAGAGAATTCGTATGACAAGATTTATCCATTTTTGCGAGTTACTGACTAATGCACCCGCCGTAATCGATCGTATACCTTATCTTATATTTAAAACAAAGTCGGGTTAGTTATACCGTTTATAACTCAAGAACAGCGGGACCGATTATGATGATCTTTGATTTGTTGGATTTGTCTCCGCCCCAAATAGCAGAATAACTATTAAAATATCGGAAAACCAGACACAAATAAAAAAAGAAGAAAATTCATTTTCTCATACATAGATAATGATGGCCGATTGATAATTCACATTGGCAGCCTGCGTCATAGGTATGCAAAACGTGAAGAGAAAACTTTGTATCCCCATTTAAGCTTATTGCGCGCACAGTGGCGTGTGAGGTTTGGCAGTGTTGGTTAAAGTTTATATGGCAAAGGAGATAAAAGTACGAATAAGTAGCGAAAAAAATAGGAAAGATCTAACGGTGTTTTCATAACGTTATATTCGTAAATGTATTTGCTTAAGTTTAACGTATTGGGCATTTTTCTTTGATATCTATACAACAATGCCATATTCACACTGCCGAGCAAAATAACACTTTACGAACTTACTTTACAGAATAGATCTAACAGTAACTATTAATGATTTATAGGGTTGAACATGGAGGCCGATATAGCTGGAGCCACGTTCATGGCTGCAGCCAGCTCGAGTCCAGAGCTGTTCATCAACTGTGTTGGCACGTTCGTGACGGAGGGTGACCTTGGCGTCGGAGCCGTGGTGGGCTCTGCCGTGTTTAACGTACTCGCGGTTCCGGCTTGCTGCGCTCTCTTCGCAAACAGGGTAAAAATATATCAACAAACATTAATTAATCAAAACATTCATCAAAAAATTTGTACTAATTCTTGCATTAAACTTGCATTAATTTCATGAAGCTGATTTCACGAAAGTAGAAATCTATTGCAAAATTAACTTTGTATTTTAAAATGACTATGATACCTATTCTCGCACTGACTTCGAACCCTTCACTGGCGTGGTCCGAGGCGCGCTCTGCCAATTTTTTATTTTATTACTATTTGTACCCACCTGTAAACATACAAATCTCGCTTCGCTCCATACCAGAGGGCTTAGCCAAGTTACATTCGATTAGCGATGACGCTAGTCGATAAGTCCAAAATTTTTGCACTGGGATTTGACACATGCTTGTATGTTATTGATATATCACGTGGAAATATCAAGTGATATATCGACAACAAACCGATGTAGAAATAAATTCGATTCGAAGCGAATGCACCTTGGCTACGGCCCAGGTTCTATCTTCTACAGACCCAAAATCAAATTATTTTATTTTACTAGCTCACCTAACAAATAATAATTTCTAATATATTCTTTTTTGCTAATGGCTACCCATCTGACCTTTTCCCGAATGTACTTGACAAATATATGTAATAATGGTACACTTGACATTAGCGAGGTGGAAGACAGGTATATTGGAGGGAAAATTGCCGTATCTGCATTTCAAGGGTATGGAATCAATGACGCACTTTTCTGTTGGCACAATCCCAATAGCAGATGTTTATGCATCTGATGTTAGTCTTATGACCGCTAAATATTGTATTACATATGCAATAGTCAATATTCATTAATTCATTAAAATCACAAGGATCACTCTCTTCTCACTTTCGTCGTTACGTCATAGCATTATAGACGTAACATTATCTCAGGAACAGAAACTGAGGGCTTAGCCACTGGGCCCGTAGCCAAATTACATTCGCTACGAATCTATTCGATTTCTACATACATTTGTTGTCGCTGTATCGCGTGGTTCTTCTATAGCATGTGTCAATCCCATACATATTCGGACTTATTGTCTAGCGTCATCGCTAATCGACTGTAACTTAACTGAGCCCTCTGGTCTATTCTAGACAGCTGTCTGCCCATCACTTTGTTCATTTAACCAAATATTCCCATTTATTAGGTAATAGAGCTAGACTGGTGGTCTGTTTCCCGGGATTGTATGATGTACGCAGTGGCAGTGGTCGCACTCATCCTCACGCTCCTAGATGATAAGGTGTACTGGCAAGAAGCCCTTGTTCTTGTGCTCATGTACACCTTCTATATTTTAGGTAAGAAATTCATATAAACTTAAACCTTTTATTTTTTTTAAATGGTTCGATTACTTTACTTGAATGGGGCCCTGATACTCGTAAGCTCTCTACTGATGCCTTTAATAGATCTAATTGAAGATGCTTAAACAGCGCCTTGAGGCAAGTTGCAGCATTAGCTCAGCTAAGTTTTGCAAACGCTATAGTAATTTTTAGATAGAGAGGCTGGCTCAGCAAACTTGCAAATCCTAGATTTTTTATTTAAAAATCTGATATCTCCGATTTCATAAAATAACATAGTATTCTCAAGAAATGAGAATACCTTCTAACTATACGAGTATTCTCCTGTAGATTAAGTTATTGATGTGTAACATCTTTCCTCTCGGTTTGTGGGAGTGATTTTGGTAAAAGGGACGGAAATGTGTAACAGGAAACCGGGGAAGCGCGCGCGGTGATCAGATTTTACACATCATATGCGACTACTGTAAGACTCGTAGTTTTTTTCATCTAAATAATGAATATTCTATTACGCTATCCAAAGATCATTATTACATACTAGAATTAGTTCATGGGTTAATTTATATTTGGTATAAAATTCTTTTAAAATATATGCATTTGTAATTATAAATGAATAGGCTTGTGACTAATTAAAGTTTATTCCTCAGCAATGGTTTTTAATGGAAGTTTGGGCCGTTTCTTTAGAAGTGGATGCTGCTATATTAAGAAACGCAAAGCATATACAGAAATCTCTCCGCTTCTGAGTAAAGGTATACTATTCATTTTGCGTCAACGATTCAAAAACATCTACTTCTACTTCAGCTTCGACCCTGCAATCCAAATCATGAATCTTTCAATTTAGTTACAGAATTTAGCGTTAAAATTAAAATATATTGCAATTACTTCAAAGATTTTCAAAGTTTATGGGAAAAGTGAAGTCTTGATTGACTGATATTATGTATACAACGCACAGCCTGAACCACTGGTCCTACAGTCTTGAAATTTGGAAGATATATGTACTTTTAGGGATATAGACGTGTACTAAAAACGGATTTTTAGAAATTCATCTCCTAAAAGGATTAAAAGCGGTGTTAATGTTTACAACGGTTCAAAATACCAGTCTCTAGATTTTTAAACTTGAAACTTGGCAAAAACACTAATTATGTTATATTAAAGGAATGGTATATTTTGTTCTTCAAAACTCACCCTTGGGGGGTGAGAGGTTTTTACATTTCTTATGGCAACACATTATCTTTTGAGATAAAACTTTGCTTAGATACGTACCTATATCAAAGTACTATTGAATCATGAGATAGCCATTCTGTCTAAAAATCACCCCTACAGTTAAAAAGTGATGTTGTAGTTTATTTTAAAAACATTAATACGAACTACAATATCTTACGGAGGTGGGTTAATGAATGTATAGCATAATGAAATATTTTACTATGGTTTTACCGCTAGGGTCTGATAATGGAGTCAGGAGGGTATCAATAACTTTTTAATGGATATCTCTAGAAATATACTGTTTGCGTTCTTGTAAATAGTTTTTCCGAGTCGTTTAACGATATAATTGAGAACAGGGTAGAATGACAGTTCCTAGTGTAAACAGTAGAAAGGTCATGTTTGGGTTCTTTGACAACCTACTAAGATATTTGGGTATATATTAGTCTATCTTTAGGTATTTATTTATGTATTAGGATTATAAGTAGGTACCTACAGTTTTTATTTGATATAATTTTTATATAGCTTATTTCATTCATTTGTAAATATACTCTGTGCACCGCTGCCCATTACTGCTCCGTTATTTACTTTCCATCCAAAGGTTGCCTGGAAGAAATCGCTTTCAGCGATAAGGCCGCCCATTGTACTTTATTTAGCTTAAATTAGTTTTTTTAAGTATTCCTGGTGTACAATAAAGGATTATTCTATTCTATTCTATTCTAAGATAACGTCTATTTTCAATGTTTGTTAAGAGTACTTGTAGAGATACAAAACATTTAGAGTGCACAGCACAGGACACAACTTTTTACCAGATGGTTATAAACAGTAGCTATTATACACATTTAGTTTTACGCGTACGAAGTCGCCAGTTACAGATAGTTAGTTAGATATAAGAAGCTAAATCGATTGCAGGTTACTTTATAACTTACAATATTTTTTATTACATATGGCACACAACAAATAAAAACTCGTCTCCATAACCAATGTGTCCTGCCAACTATGACTTATGGTGCCGAGACATGGAGGCTGACGAATGAGGCTGTGCACAAAATAAGTGTAGCACAGAGAGCCATGAAGCGCGCCATGCTTGGCATCACTCTTAGATCAAGTTCCCAATACTGAAATTTGCAAGCAGTCTCTTAAAATACAAGACGTCAGCAAGCTAATATTAGGGCTCAAGTGGAGTTGGGCAGGACACTTGAACCGACGTAGTGACGACAGGTGGACTAAGGCACTAACAGAGTGGAGGCCGAGAACTGGGCATCGAAATAGGGGACGTCCACCAGCGAGATGGGTCGACGACATCAATAAGACCGTGGGTCGTACGTGGTTCAGACTGGCACAGTATCAGGAAGAATGGCAGAAACAAAGAGAGGCCTATGCCCAGCAGTGGGTCGACAGGGGCTGAGAATGATGATGATGATGGCACACAAAAAAAAACAAATCCTGTAAATAGGAAATAAATAGATTATAAATATTGATTGAGATAAAGATTTTGAACCAGGAAATAATTATTCCAAAATATGTGTACTCATACACATCACAATACTAATTAGTTTTAAGCAGAAAACATGTCTAACTAAATTTATAAATATTCAGTGCTTTCCACTATTTTCCAATTTTCTATTTTTCCATATTATTTACAGTTCTCCAAGAGTGATTTTCAATCTTTTTTATTTATAATAAATTGACTGTATAACAAAATAATCTACGTTTTATATTATTTTAGAAAAGCTTCCTGCATCACGTCCAATGAGCAGGTCTGTACCACAAACAGACCCGGAGCAAGGCATGGAAATGTCGAAACGACACGACTCTACGGGTTCAGGTAAAATTAAGGAAAATGGCTACTCCCAAAAACTTTGGAGTTAAAAGTACTCATCAATAAAACAATTTTTACTATGAAACCAATAAGTTGAGTGCAAAATCAGTTGTTCCATACTTAGGTATTCGATTAAAACGTATGTAAATCCTAATATTTTATTGCGCTTACAGTTTTAATAAAAAAAAACAAAACCGGTCAAACACGAGTGAACTCGCGTACAGAGGGTTCCTTAATTACGTTTATTATGTAAATAAAGATGTTGGTAAAACTTTTAAGGATACACCAAACCACGAAGTAACCATACAGTTGGTTACATCGCCGGATTTGTCACTTGCTGAAGAAAATTGATTGAGAAAAATGTAAAAATAATTTGTTGCTATAGATAAGTTGCAGATCTGAAAGATATGGGGGGATTATGCTACACTTCCGAAGACATCTATATGATTAGCAGCAAGTCAGAAAGTTCGTTAGGGTACCAAATGGATTAGACGTACCTAGTATCTTCTATTATTTACAAAACAGATCACTTTATTTAAAGGTACATAATTCAGTTAGTTAAATCTATATTTGTCGACCTCCGTGGAGCAATGGGCGAATAGCCGGCTGTGACGCAGGAGGTAGCGGATTCGATTCCCGCTGCAGACAAATAATTGTATGACCTACATACATTTGTTTCGGATCTGGATGTTTTTCTATGTATTATAAGTACTTATTTACAAAAAAAAAGTATATAAGTATTCTACCAGTTATCTGGTTCCCATAGTACAAGCTCTGCTTAGTTTGGGGCTAGATAACGCTGTGTCAAATGTCCAGTAATATTTATTATTATTATTTATATTTTAAGAGATGGTTTGGCGTCATTTCCCTGATTCTTTTCTATGGTTATGGCATGGCTGTAATTTTTTTAGGATTCAGTAGTCAAACACGGTACCCTTTATATCTTTAGCAAAACTAAGTATCGCTACGAGTATCTCCGTCTGTCCGTAACAATCGTTGTACTCGTAGACTATTAGTGTAAAAGCTAAAATTTTCCATGACGATACAATTCAGTAATTGTGAATCAGTTATGAAAGAAAAACCAAAAAAATATGTTTTATTTTGAAATTGGTTTTTTTATGATAGCCATATGTCTCCTAAACCAAAACTCTATTTTTGTATACAAACTTGAATAGGTTCTAGGTGCTAGTTAACAAGCACTAGTTGTCCAACGTATACATACCTGTAGAAGTTGGGTTTATGAATATTCATACTAAACAAAATTACCAAAACCAATTTATTTAATTTTTACTTACATATGGTGTTATTTTAGTTGAATTGCATTTTATTATTTTATCCTGAATCCCGAGTAACACTATTATAATAAAATAAAAATATAAACAGATGGTTTAGGAACTATGGTCATTTTAGTGCAAAAATTTTAACCATTTTAAATTAAATTGAACAATTTGAATTAAATCAAAGAAATTTTCAGAAAATATAGCCCATAAATAGTTCAGTTTAAATAGTTAGTTTTAGAAAGTTTTTGAAGTTAAATATATAATTTTAGTTTTGTTATGAATTATTTCATTTAATTCCATAATCATTTTCAGTACATAAAGTGTATTTTATTCACTTTTTTCACTCACACTTTGCGTAGTCGGGACAAAATGTAAAATTAGATTTGTATATTCACTTTCCATTGGTAATGGTGCACATGAAGCGTAAAATCGTATATTGTTTTCAAATTGCAATGACGTGTTAGTAATTAGTGGATAGAGCATGATAAAATCAAAGTGCTTCACACATTACTGCAACGCGATCACGCAAAGGTAGTAATTAAACTCTACAATATTGAGGTGACTGCTTTAGGGTAGTCAACTACCCTAAAGCAGTCACCTCACCGTCTGTCCTTAGTAGAAAAAACGTAAATAACTATTTATCATCGTTATCAACTGCTACGATTAGTTTTTAAATGAAGAATCATGAGCTCTATGATAGAGTAATAATATAATCGCAAGAATATGCTCTATCTTGTAGAATTGTTTCTTTTCTTCACTCATTCTCTGAAAGTCAGTCATTTTTAACACCACAACGGCTCCGTAAATTCGATTTACGGCTCTAGGGCGGTAAGTAAATTCGAACATAGAATGTGGCTCATTGCATTCATTATAAGCTAAAATTACATATAATCTTCATACATAAACCCTTATTTCTATTATAAAATACAAGAGGCCACTTTCAGAATGATCTCTCAACCCGGCTGGAATAACGATCCCAAAACGTATTTAGTGAATAAACATGTTTAAATTTGACGTATTTGTATGATTTGACAACTCCGTAAATCATATTTAGTCACTAAATACGTTTGGGCGTCGTTGCGCAAGTCACAAGTTAGAATGAGAAGCCTTGTTCGGTTGTGATACACGGACGGAGAGACGGACAAAGTCGGACCCTGGGTTCCGTTCTTGCCATTTCTGTCCAGAACTCTGTTTTTTCTGTCTCAGAAAAAAATCTTTGAAATGTCATAGCACAAAATATTGTTCACATGCTTATGGTAATTGACCATTTTTCGGGTTGATATAAATATTCCAATGCTCACTATGTATGCAAGTTACTGTAGGATATACAAATAATAAATAAATATTTCTGGACATTTCACACAGCGCTATCTAGCCCCAAAGCCCAAGAGCTTGTACTATGGGAACCAGATAACTGATAGAATACTTATATACTTACTTTTTTTTTGAAAATGCATATTTATGTATAATATATAGAAAAACACCCAGACACGGAACAAATATCTGTAGATCATGCAAACATTTGTTCCGCGGCGGGAATCGAACCCGCTACCTCCTGCGTCTCAGCCGGCTATACGCCCACTGCGCCACGGAGGCAGTCTATATACTATAAATTTGAAAGTAACTCTGTCTCTTGCTGTTTTTTAAGGCTGGACCGATCTTGATTAAATTTGGTGTGCAGATAGATTATGACCTGGGTAGAGATATAGACTACATTTTACTGACAAACGGAAGTTTTTTTTTTTATATTTTTCTATTTTTTTACTACAGACACAAGCATAAGTTCCCTTTGGTCCTGGCCAGGTGAAAAGAGCTCTATTAGCGCAAAGCTGCTCTGGCTGGTGACGTGGACGAGTAGCCTACTGCTGTGGTTGACCATCCCTGACTGCCGCCGCCACCCTCGCCTCTACCCCCTCACCTTCTTCATGTGTATCACTTGGATCGGAGGCGTATCGTACCTGGTCGCCTGGATCATCACTATATTCGGTATGTTTATATACTACCACTAAAAACTTAGTAAATGTAGATCCTACGCACAGCGACTGTAGCTATAAAGTGATTCTGAAGATGGTCCAAATGTCAAATCTGAGAAAATTGATCTTAGTAAATTTTGTTTAGAATAGAATAGAATACTGTTTATTGCACACCAAACAAAATTAAACATACAAAGAAATATACAAAAATAATGGTAAATACAAGGGGCAGTCTTATCGCTAAAAGCGATCTCTTTCATTCATTTGTTTACTATAATTCAACATACTTCATTTATTGTTTACTATATAAACAGCAAATAAATAGAACAAACATCTTCGGTACGTTTCATTAATAATTCTTGCGAACGTTAACTGGCTTGTCATCATATCGTGTGAGCAAATGCTCAAGTAAATACTTGTAATTATGCACATTATAAATGAATGCAAAGTCAAAAGTCAACGTCAATGTCAAATATTTTAATCATTAAAATCACAAGGATCACTTTGAAACGTCAATTTTACTGCCTGTTCCTTCGTGACCAAGCCAGGAAAGAAAGGCAAGAAAACAAGGCTGGTTGGTTTGTTTAATGATCCTTTTAGAATACATAACAATAGAGAAAATAAATTACGTCTAAAGTGTAACATTTTGAACGAGTTGGAGCAATATCAATCTCAAGCTTCTCTATCATCTAAATAATCCGATATTTTATAATAGGCTTTTTTATAAAGATTACGTTAAATTACGTTTTTAAATTTGTTAATTGTCAATTTTTGTGCATCCCTTGGGAGTTTGTTATAAAAGCGTACACCTTGCCCTTTAAACGATTTACTAACTTTATGGAAATTATCTTCAGAAGCTTTGAATGGGAAAATCTGGGTTTAAATATCGACGGCCGCATATTAACTCACTTAAGATTTGCTGATGATATAGTGTTATTCGCAAAAACGCCAGGATACCTAAATATAATGTTAAACGAACTAGCATATGAGAGTGAAAAAGTAGGACTAAAATTAAATCCTGAAAAAACAAAAGTACTGACCAATGGAGATAAAAGCAGCATAAATGTAGGCGAGTCACAAATTAGCTATGTCGAAGAATTTAATACCTAGGACAACTAATATCACCTAAAGATAACATTAACAAAGAAATCGAAAGAAGGATAGCAAACAGTTGGAAAAGGTATTGGGGCCTAAGGGAAGTAATGAAAGACAGAAACCTAAACATAATAACAAAGAGTAAATGATTTAATGTCTGCATTTTACCAATCCTAATATATGGAAGCCAAACATAGGCCTTATCAAAAACCACCACCAATAGAATTGCCATTTGCCAACGAACAATGGAGAGAAGTATGCTAGGAGTAAAGAGGAGAAATAGAATAAGAAACATCAACATTAGGAAAACGACCAAGTTGCAGGACGTAATTCTAAAAATAAAAAGGCTAAAATGGAAGTGGTCGGGACATATGATCAGAGGAAAGGACAAGTGGAGCAAAATAGTTACACAATGGTACCCAAGGGAAGGTAAAAGGAAAAAAAGGCAGACAACAAAAAAGATGGGTTGATGATATCAGACAGGTTGCGGGCATAACATGGAGTAGAGTAGCCAGAGAAAGATCTGAATGGAGTAGGTTGGAGGAGGCCTTTGCCAACTGGCAAACGGATTTACAGAAAGTTAAGAAGCACCAAATATGCGAATAATCTTAATAAGGTATTTAAAATATTTATCTAACAGTGCAATAGTTTAAGAAACAATTGTACAACTTTGTGCGAATAAAAGGCTTTATTATTATTATTAACTTTATGGAGTCTATAAGTGGCAACAGCGAGTTTATCTTTATTTCTAGTATTAAAATTATGATTATCGCTATTTTTCTTAAACAAATTAATATTTTTGTGAACATACATTAGATTTTCAAAGATGTATTGACAAGGGAATGTCATAATATTTATTTCTTTAAACTTATTGCGTAATAATTCTCTGGACCCCATATTATAAATTGCACGAACAGCCCTCTTCTACAGCACAAAAACGGTGTTTATATCTGCAGCACTCCCCCACAGCAGTATACCGTATGACATAATGCTGTGGAAGTAGCTGTAGAAAACTAGTCTAGCTGTGTCTACGTCTGTAAAAAGATGGATCTTTTTGACTGCATATGCCGCAAAACTAAGTCTCTTCGACATCTTATCAATGTGAGGGCCCCGTTGAAGCTTATTATCTAGGGTTATACCTAAGTACTGAGATTGGTCTAAAATTACCAGGATCAGAACTAGTGTCTGATTTGAAAAGTGGAGTTATTGTGATGTGTTTCATTAAATCAGGGAATACACCACAGTCAATACACTCATTGAATATTAAAGCTAGCTCGGGAGCAATTATGTCAATCAATGTTTTCACGACGCTAACAGAGATGCCCCAGAGGTGCGTGGTTTTCTTAACATTTATCAGTTTGAAAGCTTTTATAATATCATCACTATTTAAATAATCAAATTTGAATTGTATTTTGCATTCCATTAAGTTTTCTTTTAACAATGACTCTGCGACTATAGGAGAGGAGTTTATGGATTTTGTGGTAGAGACTGGAATATCGGTAAAAAAGTCTTCGAACGCATTAGCTACATCACCATCCTGATCGATCGTGGCATTGCCAATTTTCAAATTAAACTTATTGTTCTTAGTTGTGACTCTTCTAGTCTCGCTGTTGATTATTTTCCAAGTGGCTTTTACTTTGTTTTAACTATTTTTAATTTTTGAACTCACATGACGGGCTTTTGCTTCACGACAAGCATTTTTAAAAATCTTTGAATATTTTTTGACTTTTTCTTTAAACTGCTCATTAAAATTATATTGTTTTTCAGCATAAAGATCATACAATTTTTTTCTGCTTTTATGTATTCCCACTGTTGTCCAGTTATAGAACTTTTGACCATCAAAGAACATGATCGATTCAGGTGTAAAAATTGAATTAAACACATCACTAAATTTCTTAAAAAACGTGTTGTTAAATTATTTGGATTATTATTATTATTATGCACACATGGAAGTACAGAAGTTAAGTTCAATTTAAGTTTGTCCAATCGATTTATGGTCATAGGTACACACAAGTAATTTTACTTGTTACAAGATTTTTGTTTGAATTTCCATTTTAATTATTTGACCAAGATGTTCCGATTTAATATTACTAATTAAACTTCTATTTAAAATTTTTATATTGGAAAAAATATTGTCTATACATGTGGCCGAAGTGTCGGATATTCGAGTGCTTGTGTATATGAATGCTTTAGTAAGACAAAGTAATAAAAAAAATACTCGCGTTTAACCTGCTTATCTGGATCTTCACTGTACTCGTACTTTTGAAAGTGATTTTATACAATTTCGGCTGAAACAATAAGTTACTCGTAACTTCGTAAGTCATACTCAAAGTGTAAAATAGCTTTAGGAGTTTTAAACTTTCTACTAAAGTTTATTAAGAAATTAGACCAGGGGTCGCCAAATGGCGGACCGCGGTCCGTATCTGGACCACCGAACCATTTTGTGCGGACCGCGAGAAGACAGCAATAAATTTCGATCTCGACTTACTGATGAATATCTCTAGGATTTAATTTCAATAGCTTGCAATATATATATATATAAATGCTTCAATAATTTCAATAACAAAACGTCCGCAATAAAAAATGACAATTTTATCATTGATATGTAAAAAAATACCGTTTTTATTTCCGTAATTGCATTTGTTTAATAAATATTTTTTTCTATTAAATGTTATGCGGACCGCGATGGTCATTTATTTTTCTTAACGCGGACCCCGAGCGAAATTAATTGGTGACCCCTGGATTAGACTGTTCTATTGATACATAAGTTTTACAATAATAATAATAATAATAATAGCCCTAGCCACCGATCGATTGGGCCTTGCTTCGCGGTCGGTGGTTTACCGTTTTTAGAAATATATTTTTTACTATAATGTTTGTTTTTTGTAAGATACTTTGTAGTGAAAAATGTATTTTTTATAATAGAGTTTTAAAATAAATATGTGTGAATAATAATAAAATAAATAACAATCAATGATTTTACGAAAGAAAAATTCACAGAATTTCTGTGTTGTGTTCTTTTCAGAAAATATACTAAGATCTAAACTGATTTCATTAAGCATAGGTACATATATCATGTAAATTTAGAATAGAATAGAATAACAATTTATTTGGTACATACAAAATAACACATGAAACTTATAAAAAGAACAGTAGATACAATTGAATCTATTAAGACAGTTCGACTCAATGTCTTCAATACCCAACCAATGTGGTCTGTATACGTAACTTTTCCCAAAAAAAAACGTATATGACTTGAATGAAGCGTACCGTGTAATAGAGAAGACGCCCAAGTTCCTTAACCTTTAATCTACTCATAGTGCTTTATTGAATGGGCTGTGAATGCGAAGTAGGAAGTAATTAATGATACTCTACGCGTAAGACAGGTCAATTCTGTATTTTCCTAGCTGTTTTAGTATAACGTAATACATAGTTTCGTAGTAAACCTCACATAGATTTTTGTCCTATCCATGTTTAGTGATTAAATTCCGTACGAAGAGTGCCTGCATAACCCTAATAACCCTAACCAAGCCTAAAACGCTGTAATTAATGATTACGTGAAAGTTTGAAAAATTCTAATACGCGGTCTTTGTTCTTCTGTCTGTCTGACCTCCTGTATGGGGTAGCCCCAAACAAAAAGATCATTACATTAAAAGATATTATTTAGGTAATTAAAATTATTTTAAGGAATCGAGTCTACTTTTTTTTTATACTACCTGGAGATGTAACAAGCATATGGTCCACCTGATGTTAAGTGGTAACCATCGCCTATAGTATTGCCTCGTAGGTCACGCCTGCCCTAAAGTACTCTGCCCTGCGTCCATCAACTGGGGGCATAAAGGTGTGAAGCCTCATGTGTCTGTAATTTCACCGGAAACCATACGTTAATACCGAAACACAGCAATGCTGCTAGGCGGCAGAAATATATATATAATAGGTTGGGGAAAAAGTCTTTTCGCATTATAATATGTATGAACTTGTAATAAAATATCTTTGGCTATACTATTTGTATCTGGCTGGTTTTGGTATCATTCAAAGTTTAAATTTTAAAGAAGATAATTCCAAATTAAAATTAGAAAAATGTGTGATTTTTATTTGTTTTTCGTACTGTAAAGATGAGTGAATCTAATGAAGAAAAACGACACATTTTAAAATTTTACTACAAAAAAGGTAAAATACAACGCAAGCCGCCAAAAAAATTTGCGATGTTTATGGACCTAGTGCAGTGTCTGTGAGAGTAGCACAAATTTGGTTTAAGCGTTTTCCATCCGGAAATTTTGATGTCAAAAATGCACGTCGCTCTGGTCGCTCTATTACGGATAAAATTGATGCCATTTTTGAAAAAGTGGAGCAAGATCGGCATATCAGTAGTTACGACGTAGCTGAAGAACTGGGAATTGACCACAAAACAGTTTTGGCGCATTTGAAAAAAACTGGGTACACAAAAAAGCTCGATATTTGGGTACCCCACGAGCTCACTGAAAGAAACCTAATGAACCGTGTACTCATTTGTGATTCTTTATTACGTCGTAATGAAACCGAACCATTTTTGAAGAAGCTGATAACTGGTGATGAAAAGTGGATCACGTGCGACAAGAACGTGCGAAAAAGGTCGTGGTCAAAGGCCGGTCAGGCTTCACAGACTGTGGCGAAACCCGGGTTAACTCGCAACAAGGTGATGCTGTGTGTGTGGTGGGATTGGAAGGGCATTATTCATTATGAGCTGTTACCACCAGGCAAGACCATCGATTCTGAACTCTACTGCAACAACTGATGAGATTAAAGCAAGAAGTTGAGAGAAAGCGGCCGGAATTAATCAACAGAAGGGGTGTGGTTTTTCATCATGATAACGCATCTTTAGCCACTCAGCAAAATTTAAAAGAGTTTGGCTGGGAGGTGTTAATGCATTCGCCGTATAGTACTGACCTTGCACCTTAAGATTTCCACCTGTTTCGGTCTCTTCTGAATTCCCTAGTCAGTGACTGGTTAACATCACGAGAGGGCTGCCAAAACCACTTGTCGCGGTATTTTGATCAGAAGCCCCAAAATTTCTGTAGCAATGGGATCATGTCCCTACCTACAAGACGGCAAAAAGTTATCGAACAAAATGGTACCTACATACTTTAGTTAAATGTAAATAAACTATATTAAAAAAATGTTTTGAATTTTCTTAAAAAATGCGAAGAAACTTTTCCCCAACCTAATATATATAGTACTTCCCCGGGCGAGCCCTTTCACAAGGAACTCTACTACTCTTAAACTTATGACTACAACTACTACGACTCTTTGTCTTTTGCCGTTTTTGGTTTTATTTAAAAGACAAACACAATAAAAGCAAATTGGTAATATCTTCAACAAAACCCCTATCTTTATCTCAGTTCACGTTCAGATCATGGATGTCGGTTAAACGCCAGTTAGAGCTCGCGCGATGATGCTGTAATAAAATAAGTGCAATGATTCAATCGCTTCAAAACACTTGTACCTACCTGAGGGGGGACCGACGTTACGTCATTGCTTCGCGACTTCCACTATGCCTATTGTTGTTTCAATAGCGAGCGGCCGCCCATCTTAGAAAGGTCCGCGTCTTCCGAGCAGTTGGATTCGCTAGTTCCACTGTGAAAATACTGTGTTTTATATGTAGTTCCTATCAATAAAATAATATTAAGAGAGGCTCTTGCTGGGGGATTGGATCAAGGGTCAGATACAGAAGGCGGCACTCCGACCGCCTGCACGCATTATCAGGACGTTCCTCTCTCTGCAGCCCTAGCCATCGATCGCTTGCTCTTAGCTTCGCGGTCAGTGGTGTGGCGTTTTTATAAATATATTTTATACTTTAATGTTTGTTTTTTTACGATACTATATAGTGAAAAATATTCTTTTTATATACAAGTTTTAAAACTTGCGTTGCGCCTTATAATTTGTCATTGTCTTCGTTCTTATATTTTTACTAGTGGTTCGCCCCGAACTGAGATCTCGCGAATCTCCCAAAAAACAAAATAAATATTATTCTTAGGGCGACTTGCACAATCTAAACGTATTTAGTGGCTAAATATGGAGTTTAAGGAGTTGTCAAACTATACAAATACGTCAAATTTAAGCATGTTTAGTAGCTAAATACGTTTAGGGATCTTTGTGCAAGCCGGCCTTAATCTTTGACTAATAAATTAGTGCCACTAAATACAAAACCTATAGTTTTATTCAAATTAGAAGTAACGGGGGTTCATGTCATTGGTTACCTTTTTAGTGGTAGAAATTGCAGTTATTCTGGATTTCAGACTTTTCGCTATATTTGTGTCACTAAAGCTACATGAATACCAAATTTCAGCATTGTGTGGTCACTGGTGTACCCTGTGAATTTTGTCAAAGTTTTGTTTTTATTATGGCTAATAACTCAAAAACTACAAAAACTTGATTAAAAATAAAAACGGGTTCGAAATGCACTAATGACGACCTTTAATTTGACGTCCCACTTGACTTAATAGTCTCATTTTCTTTTTTTTTGACTCCTCATGAACCCCAATATCACAACAATCCTCCACATTTTTAACTCATTTAGTCACACCAAAGTTGTGCCATTACTACCTACCTATGTATTACATTTCACGATGATTGGATCAACGCTTCAAAAGTTATCCACGGACAAACAAACATACATACATACAACGCCGATTTGCGTAAGTTGATTTGAAGATCTCGCTTCGCTCGATCAATAACTAGTGGTTGGCTCCGAACTGAGATCTCGCGAGTCTACCATAAAAACAAAAAAAAAATATTATTCGTAATCTTTGACTATCAAAATGGTTCCACGAAATAAATAACCAACTTACTTGACTTACAGTTTCATTCAAATTACAGGTAACGGGAGGCATGTTAATTGGCTACATTTTTTGGAGTACAAATTGCAGTTACTCTAAATTTCAGACTTTTGCCTATATTTGTGATACTTAAGCTACACGCATACCAAATTACAGCACTGTGGGGTCAATGGTGTACCCAGTGAATTTTGTCAAAGTTTAGTTTTTATGATGGCTAATAACTCAAAAACTTGACTAAAAATAAAAATGGGTTCGAAATGTACTAATGAAGACCTTTTATTTGACGTCTCACTTAAATAAATAAATATCGCTGGACATTTCACACAGCGCTATTTAGCCCCAAACTAAGCAGAGCTTGTACTACGGGAACCAGATAGTTGATAGAATACTTATATACTTTTTTTTGTAAATACATACTTATAATATATAGAAAAACACCCAGACACGGAACAAATATCTGTAGATCATGCAAACATTTGTTCCGCGGCAGGAATCGAACCCGCTATCTCCTGCGTCTCAGCCGGCTACACGCCCACTGCGCCACGCAGGCTGTCACTTGACCTAATAGTCTCATTTTAATTTTTTTTACCCCTCTTGAACCCCAATATTTCAACAGCCCCCCCAAATTTTTAGCTCATTGAGTCACACCAAAATTGTGCTATCATTACCTGCCTATATACTAAATTTCACGATGATCGGATAAACGTTTCGAAAGTTATTCTCGGACAAACAAACATACATATGTGCATACAACGCCGGTTTGCTAAAGTTGATTTGGAGATCTCGCTTCGCTCGATCAAAAAGTAATGAAGGACATTTCACACAGTGTCATCTTGCCCTAAACTAAGCAAAGCTTGTACTACGGGAACCAGTTAATTGACTTTTTTTATTGAAACAAATGGGCATTCAATTTTAGCGAATGAGATAGTGTCAAAGGCTTTTTGGGAATATGCCTATATTGAAAGTTTTTTTAATAATCTTTCATTCAGTAGGTACATACATTAACTAAACGAATGATTTAGATTAGCCAAAAAACAATACCCTAGATAAAAGTATTGAGATTGGTAGGATTTAGCACAGGACTGAGACGAGTGGAAGGAAAAAGTGGAAGGCTTTGCCCAGCAGTGGGACAGTATAGGCTAGTAATAAAAAGTTTTGGAGGAAGGCAGGTACTAATTTAAAAGTTAAATAACTATGTAAGTTTTAAAGATTGTACTATTTAAAAGATAGGTATAGGTTAGTTATTTGATATGAGATACTTAGTTATATATAGAGATCAATCAAATAAATAATATAAATTCAGTGCCTGGTCGCAAGTTGCAGTACTACCTTGATAAAATATTCAAAATTCATTTATTAAAATTCCCAGGATCACCGGAGTAACACAACCAAAGGACACAACGGTACCCTAATTACGTAAGCCAGTTGCTATCGCCTAACTGTCGTTTGGCTAGGCCGTCCTTTTGACACCTGCCTATTACATTGCGTTTCTCAGGTGCGTAAGAAACGGCCTGATCCGGCGACAGCGACATCGACTGGTTTACATAATAAGGCTACTCGTACCAGCGAACTTGGGCCGTATTTTTGATAAAAGTAGACTTACCTACCTGGCACTGCCAGCATGCTCTCAGCTGAATCAGATGTATGTAATCCATAGCAAAAGATCAAACGATGTTTTTCCTCATCGTTTTGAGGATCAGCTCATGTTTCGTGACTTTCGCTTTCCATTACTCATAAAGTGTACCTATATTTGACCCAGTTATTATATCATTCGTACCTACTAACTTTAATATACTAAATATGCGTTAATAATATACGTTAATATGCTAAAGCTATAGTAATTTTATATGAGTGCAGTATGACATGTCCTTTGTGTTACGTCTTATTTTTTAAGACTTATTCCCTGACAATGCGAAATTTCTTCCCAGCGAATGTGCCGATACAATATATTACTTTTATTATTAATCAATTAATACCCCGTTACTTTTCTCGTAATGTATTTCTAGGCGATACTCTTAACCTGCCGGACAGCATTACTGGACTCACGATCCTCGCTGCAGGCACAAGTCTTCCGGAAGCCGTCTCCAGTGTTATAGTCACCAAACAAGGTAAGCTCTGTCTTTTTAATACAACCAATTTAACTCATTTAAATATAAGCTAAGATTGGGTCTATAATTTTCGCATTTACCAGTAGGTACCTACCTTAATCCATCCACCAAACTGTCACTCTCAATTTAGTATTTAGGTTGTCGCACGTCTTCGAGAACTAATACGAGACACTGTTATTTCTGCAATGGTAGTACACCACGCCATACAGATTCTTACATAAAGGTACATTATTCTTACATTATGCTACGTAATCATCCTATTGACGAGTTCTAGGCTGACGTAGCTGTAGGTCCTAGGTTTCATATCAAAAACATAAAATTAGATGTACAGATAAAATCCTATCAAAAATGGGTGCCTGTCCCTCCTTGATTTCGAAATTTGTAGGAAAGGTTACATACAAGGCTATTAAATTCATGCTCTTTGTTGGACACAATTAAAGAGTAAATTCTGTAATCACGTTTTTCAGGTCACGGAACAATGGGCATCAGCAACTCAATAGGGTCAAATACATTCGACATTCTATTATGTCTCGGACTCCCGTGGCTGATCAAAGGACTGTTTTGTACATTGCCAGACCATCACTGGGTAAGCTGAGTACCCCGATCTAACTGTTTACTTCATTTACACATTTGGTTAATGCACAAATAATGTGAAATCATCTTCTTTTCAACTTGAAAAAGGTACCTATATAGATTATCTGCGTGGTCGAGGTTTTAATTGAAAACCTGCTTCAAAATTATTTAATAGTGGTAATGTAATAATGTTAATAATGGTATCTACATTTTGTGTATAAAACATCCGTAACATATAGAGACAGATAAAGATTAACCCTAAGTTTTTTTACAGGTGACAATAAATTCAAGTGGCCTTTCTTATAATGCAATCTCGCTCCTTTCAACACTGTTCACCCTTTACGGATGTATAGCTCTGAACAAATTCCAACTGGATTGGAAGATAGGGGTGACTTGCACTCTCGTGTACATCGGCTACCTCACATTGGCGGCACTCATCGAACTCAATGTCTTCTTTGTAGTCAACTTACCTGTCTGTTCACACTGAACAATCTACAAGACTGTACAAAACGCTAGGAGATACTATAAGCATCTCATATTTCTTAAATTTAGGAGGACGATTAAACAGTAATCGTAAAATCTAAACCATACAACTTTATGTCGTAAATAAATAGTCGACAATCCCGGACCTTGAGGTACAATAATTAGTATTCCTTCAATATATGTTATTCACACGATAGAAACCTGGGTCCCCTTATTTTTTAAATTGATAACTGATTTGCTAAAAAAATATTGAGGTCCAATAGAGAAATCTTTAATCGTTCTACTTCATGACAGGCGACCTTTTGTCGTTCTACTCTCCAATGTGGCTATATCACAAGATAAGTTTTACAAATTGTTTTGCGTCCGTGGTTTAAAATAGGTGCTTTTAATGGTGTTTTATTTATGAATAATAATTAATAAATAATATATATTGCTGGACATTTCACACAGCGCTATCTAGCCCCAAACTAAGTAGAGCTTGTACTATGGGAACCAGATAACTGATAGAATACTTATATGCTTTTTTTTGTAAATACATACATACCTTCTTATAATATATAGAAAAACACCCAGACACGGAACAAATATCTGTAGATCAAGCAAACATTTGTTCCTTGGCGGGAATAGAACCCGCTACCTTCTGCGTCTCAGCCGGCTATACGCCCACTGCGCCACGGAGGTCGTCAATGAAGTTAGGTAATAAATGTTTTTGTGGGAAAGTACTTTAGTGCAGATAAGTATTAGGTTCTTTTGCGTAGGTCACTCTATTTTCTACTATATACTCTACTTCTTACTCGAAATATTTTAGCTTAGTAATTTTTTGTGCGTAAGTAATTATTTGTAATAAAGTTGATTTTTTGCATCTGAATGGTGTAGCTTTTCCATATTTTTTCACTCCGTGTAAAGAATAATAACTGCGAGTGACGACGTATGAAGTACATTGTTGTAATCGCATTTGAGATGGAGCAAGTTTATAACAAAAACTAACTTTCTCTGTCTCGATGTGATTAGACGAGTTTAGCGTAGCGACACGATAATGCACCGACTTTACAGTGTCTTGAGTCATACTCACAATCTCTAATCAAATAGTACCTACTTATTATAAATTATAATTTATAATAACTACTATTTGTTAGTTGAACAATAATTATTGTTGCCTCAACTTTTTATGTTACTTCAGCTTTTTTTAAACATGAAGCCCAAAAATACGCTTAAATATGTACAACTCTTTGAAGGAAAAACAGATAAAAGCAACAAAGCCTAATCAGCCATATTATCTCGTTGTGGCACTTGCTCAAACCCGGAAACTGCTCAATTATGACCATTGGAATCAAACGAACTACTTCTTTTACCTAGCTAAGCTCCTTGAGCTAGCATACATTTTCCAGTAAGTATTTGAGATTTCAGCTTTATGGGTATAAAGAACTAACAATAAAACGGCCGACGGTACCTTCATGGCCGATGCAGGGCGCTCGTGGGTTGCATCGAAAGAGCTGGGTCATTTAGCCCACTCTTCACGCTATCGATTCAGTCTCCCCTACTAGGTAGTTACCTACCTTTATGGGTATCTAGGTGGGCTGCACCCTCCCCGTGGGGGTGCAATCAATACCTGCGCTTACCCCCCCTCTCGGCGCATCACTTAGATTCACGAATTATATGTGATGCGGCATATTTATTGAGCTAAAACTCAGATTTTAACGTTCTAGGAGGCAAATAGGACATTTATACAATATTGTTATTTGGGATCGAATCTTGAGGTGGCCAAAATTCTAAACAAGCAGTTTACAAAATAAAAACAAAAAAGAACTATTGAGCTCTGCTGTCAATATGTATAAGAATTTTATATTATATATATTAATATAGTATTAAGAAATTAAGACAGCCCGACTAAAAAAATATTCTTTGGGTAATATCTTTATTTATAGAGAAAATGGTCCGTTAAACAACATACGATACAGTCATCCGACAGCAGAATTCCACTTGAGAGGGCGGAGGCACCGTTATATTTATTAAAATTTTCCTTCAGAACTCCAAAACAAAAAATGATCTTGTAATGTGTAAATTAATCTCTTTGATATGCAACCCAACTTGACTTGGTAACCCTATTTTAAAATTTGACCATTTTCGCTCTCTTGGCCATCAATATGAAAATAAATGTGAATACATTTACTTTCAATAGAGGAATGTCAATATTATTTATATTTCTTCCAAATTCCAAGCCGATAGGTTCAGTAGATGCTGAGATAATCAGCTGTGACAAACGGACGGACGGAAGGACAAAGTCGCACTTAAGGCGACCTAGGCTAGGATTGTGGAGTATTTAACTACTTATCGATTAAGAAAGGTATTCGTAGGTACGAGATAAAGATACTTGTGAACGTGTTATGTTAATTTATAGTAGAGATATTAAGTAATGCGCCCTCCTCCGCGTATATTAAGAATTATCTGACGCGCCCCGGTTCACACGGTTTTTCGAAATAAAATATATTTAATAGTAGGTATAATAAAACAGATCCGTGGTGGCCTAGTGGGGTGTACCCTGTCTTCCGATTCGGAAGTTGTGGATTCAAATCCCGGCTGTGTACCAATGGATTTATTTACTTAAAAAACGTATTTGCACATTTAAATGTGTTCTAAATCAGTGAAGGAAAACATCGTGATTAAACCGGCATGTCCTAGAACCGAAAAGTCGAAGCCATGTGCCACATCGGGTTAGTATTCTAGTAAACGACGATGGGCTTGCAACCTGTCACGTGAATTCAAAAAGTGAGTGGGTAGGTATGTATCAAACGTAATGTTTGGACTTGCCTCTGACTAACCCCTTTTGGGATATCAGGTCTGCGTACTGAGTAAGAGATTCGGGGATTTTCATCATGGGGATTGATAAAGTCGTGAGCTAGTATAACTTATTATTAGTACTCAGGGATAGTGTAGCTTTCTATCAGTCAAAGAATTTTCAAAATCTGTTCAGTAGTTCTGAAGATTACATACAAACTTTCCCACATCCCACACTATATAAAATTTCGATTTAATGAAATCGCTGTGACACGTTTCTAATTATTTGTTTAGTAGATCATTATTATTTTTCATGCATACTTCATTCCTCTTTTACCCCTGCAACTCTTACGTTTTTCGAGATAGATAATATCCTAAATGTTAATCCAGAGTATAAGGTTTCATTTTACCAAGTTTCATCATAATCCACCCAGTAGTTTCAGCGTGATGCGCGTACAAAGGAACATATATATATGTTATATGCTATACCCATAAGTTTATAAGTTTTTTACGATGGTACGCACTCACGGGGCACACACTTTTTATATTACTTACTTTTAAGAAACTATACAATACATATGTTACATTGAAATTAATAAATACTAAATAAAGGCAGTCAAAATTGAAAAAAACAGATTTTGTATCTAGGGCGTGTTACGCAACGATGCCTAAACATTAGTGGCTAAATATGATTATAAGAGTGGTCAATTAATGCAAATACGTCAAACTTAAACATATAAGTCGCTAAATACGTTTAGGGAACGTTGTGCAAACCAGGCTAAATATCAATTAATTTTTTTAAATATTAGACTGGCTTGCACTACGATCCCTAAACGTAGTTAGCGTCTAAACATGTTTAAATTTGACGTATTTGACTCCTGTCTTAAAATGATTAGTCATCGTTGCGTAAGTCACCCTTTTAATGTACCTACAAATCTGGCGCAGTTACCGTTTTATTAGGTATATGTACAGAAGACTATAATTGAATTACAATAGATTGTTTGTGTTTGACGTCGGTAATGAAGCCGTAGGGCGCTCAATTTAAGAGCAAAGGTCTCTATTTAGAATATGAGAGGATAATGCCAGACTTGAAGGATTACTGTAATATTCTCACCGTCATTGTAATTGTTATTTTAATACAATACAGGATGTCCCGGAACTAGAATGTTAAGTCTGAACGGGGTGATTCCAACCATGAAAATGAACTACTTGTCATAGAAAATATATATGATTTAAACATTATATTTTTCAGGAAAAAATTCTTGGACTTTTTAGTGTAACTTTAAAACAGCAGAGTTTTAGACTTTGCGCCTGCCCTAGAACTTACCTTATACAAACGTTATGTTTGACTTATGGTCTGACCTATAGCAGCTGATAAACACAATTTTACCCAATATCAACAAATTTTTACCACGTGATTCTGCAATGAAAATCATCGAATTCACAAAAGTCGTAGAACATTTGTTGTTCTCGTAGGTGATGAGAATCGCCCCCTGTCGGGATAACATATTACCTACTTCTGGGACAGCCTGTATTATTAAAGTATTGTATGTAAGTAAAGTAGTGGGACATGTAGGTTTGTTATTCAGAAGATGGGTTATTCAAAAAAATGTTATCTTTTTATTTAAGTCGAAAAAGTCTCAGAACAAACATTGTTTTCGTAAGTAATGAGAATGATTCGAATTAACCGCATTCTCGGAAGCACCCCGTAGTTTTCTAATTCAAATAAAGTAGTTCGATACCTTCCAACTGATATCAAGTCGGTTTATGTAATACTGAATGTTTACGAACACATATTTTTTGCAACACATCCAACCACCTCTTCTAACTCCATGCGTGGGAATAACTAAATAATTGCTCGTGACATAAGCCACAATGAAAATTATCGATTATCTCATCACAACACAAAGCCGTTCAACTTTTCCATTCCGACGCGTAAAAGTGTAAAAAAGAAGACAATCATAATCGGCAATCTAATTAAAGACATCACACGCGAACATCGACATCAATACACGCATGTCTCCTTTACTCTTTGTGCGACGTGAGTGGCGTGCCTCGGACGACCAAATACCATTAGTTTGGTCTAACTTATAGAAACGAGAGTTGCATTTTATGACACTTTACATTTTATGAATTAAAAAAAAAGTTCTTGCAATAGTAAGTTATACAAACAAAAATAGGCGGATCCTAGCGCATAAACGTGGTGCATGTCCCATACTTAGGGATGCCTATACCCAGCAGTGGGTGAAGTCGGGTGTGGAAGATGATGCTGATGCAAACAAATGCCATGGTCATATCAATAGCTAAAACTTAGGATACAGTTTTTTATTCTTTCAATTGAATATATTTTTATTTCATAAAGATACAATGTATGTTGCTACACTTCGAAAGGTCATGATTTCTCATTTAAAGATCATTCTTAAAAATAATAATCTACAAAATCACTTTAATTATCTATTACAATTATTAGTTAACTACGCGCTACTCTATCTGGGTATCAGAGATTTTATTAGTCTTTCCCATAGTGTTGGTCGTCGAGTGGTGGTAGACAATGCCATGGTTGGCATGCACACCCGTAGAGGCTTCTGAGCGCCTTGCATCACGAAAGGGTACGGATGCTTGAGCAAAGGCGACCCAGTTGTACCCACCAAATTGATAGTGGACTTGGGAAAAGTCAATGGTTGGCTTTTCACTATTTGCCGTGTACTTGCCCCGCCGAGAAGAATGATAGGTATCGAACTGGACTTAGTCGGCCTCGTGCCTTTCGTGGGCGGTTTCGGCGTTGTCGTCGAAAATGTCTCTATTATCTCATGAAAAACAGACTCGTCATAATCTCTGTCGTCAACGAGAGGTGCCACGAACACCACCTGCTTCAGACCATTGATATCCTGAACCAGCTTGGCATGTTCTTTATAGATGTCGTGCTTTAACGGCAAGAGGTCTTCGAATCTACGTATTCTCACTTGATTTGAATCGTACCTTTTGACTGGAAATGATGTGGAGAAAGATCCAGAAACTATATTCCTTAATGCTGAGTTTTGGGAACGCCATTCTAAAAGAAGGATAATCTTGTTTTAGTTTATTGTGAACACATGAAATACGCATAAAATAATAGTCACAAAAACCTCACCTTCGTTATAGGCCCTGCCAAACCTGTCAGTATTGTACTTTGAATATTCGTAGCAGTTTATCTGTAAGCAAAAAAAAAAAGGAAATCTAACACACATGTTTGTAGAAGCCGAATAAAAACTATTACTTATATAAATTCTTTTAATACACGCATCATCAACAATACAATAACTTTAAGTTCATTAACTCGCTGGAGGCGTGTTTGAAGTAAACAATGCATTTTCGCTTCGGTGATCGTTCGCTCAAACGCATCAGCTTACTCACATTACTAGATAGGCACTTTAGTATTTCGTGAATAAAATAATAAAGAAATTACATTCAAGTAATCGAAAAAAACATTTTTTTTTCTAGCGAGCTATATAAAAAATTGACTCTCTCCGATGTATGTATGAATTTAATAGTCCCAGCCTGCGATTATAGAAATATGCAAGCTTGTTTACCTCTTTTCGGTTTATTTCGCAGTCGGGTTTCTTGCTTTTCAATTATTTTTTACTGGTATCCACCATGCTACTTAATTTAGGAAGTAGTCAGAAGTCAGACAAAATTGGTCATATAAAATTACTTTTCATCCCATCTATTCGGAAAAAGGCGAAGGGTTCCTCGATAACGCAAAATGGGTCATTCTGGCGCACTTAATAACAGTGACGAAATGACTTTTGAATATTTAATTAAAAAGTTTGAACGCAATTCGCTTCGTTAAAGCGCTGGCCGGTGTTAAATAAGCGCGTCTGCCGACGCGGCATTGTTTAATCAAGTTAAAAAAAATACGCGGCAACTTCTTATTCGCTTTTTTATTACTCTTATCAAAATCTTACAGACAATTTTAGTTTGATTCACACAAATTGAATAAAAGATGAGTTCTAGCAGAGAAAGTGAAATATTAACAGCACCAAAAATATCTAAAAAGCCTATGAAAATTTTATTACACGGAAAAATTAAAATGAAGCAGTCATTTTCAGAAACCGCATTTAAAACAACGTGAAATGTCATTCACTCAATATGATCATCAACCAGAGTATGAACTTATTACGAATACCCAAGTGATAAATAAGTCAACATTTTCAGTTTGACAAAACAGCAACAATAAACTTTGAAAATTGCGAAAACGTTATATTAATATAAATTTCTAATTTGGTTATGTAAATACAAATATTCATCTCTACTCAAAGCATCTCTTACTTATTTTTCTCATAGAGGGTGATGAAAAGCAGAGTGTGCCACACGGTACCAAAATTATTTAACCTCGAACGACGTACTTTGAATCCCTCGCTACGCTTAGGATTCTACTTTAGAATCCTTCGCTTCGCTTTGGATTCAAACAATCGCCCTCGCCCACAATACATTATTTTGGTTCCTTATGACACAATCTACTACGAGTATATATGTATTACTTATATGTAGCTGGCTGAGACGCTAACTAACCCCTGAGGTTATATTCCTGCCCCGAGACAAAATCCACATGGTATTCATAATCCATAATACCCACGATAATAGGAACTATTTACCTATCTACAAAAGCTATAAAAGTGAAAAAATTGATACTGAACTGAGTAAGAGAATGGCTAACGCTTAATTCTGTTGAAAATTTACGTCCATCCATCAAATAATTACCTACTTCACTCGTATATGTATATATAACCGCGAACATAAGTAGCACGGCCAGCAGTCATTCTACTTGTCACTAACAATTAAAATGATCGTAAATAATCGTCTTATCTACTTAGCAATGCACGGATTCATCACGCACTTTCAGGTTTTTGCTACATCTTAATGACAGCACGTCGCTTCCGTGTTTTAAAATCTTTATACTTTTCAATTCAAAACATTGGCGTATATCGTGGAGTTCGTCCTAAATTGATGAATATGTTTATTACCTACGTTTAGTCATCTGTCGTGTCGGTGTCTACGGAAAATACGGAAATAAAACAGTTCCTAGTACTTACGTATAATCTCAACATTACCTAAGTCTACTTTAGGACAAAAATATCACTCCTGCAATAGAATATTAATGTAAGATGAACTCAACGAGCTTGATGCGCACTACATCGCTTCGCCATCCAATTTCGTACCAAAAAAAGGTGTAAGTAAGACGTGCGTTTTAAGCTCATGGAGATCGCGGAGTTTTGATTAACCTCGTTGCTGAGGGTGCTAACTGCTAACCAACCAGACATATCGTAGACCTGTCCCCCGGCAAAAACCAGGCCCTCGCTTGAAATTTACCGCAACACTTTGTCTCTGTCGGCTATTCGTTCACCGTACCACAAAGAGGGCGTCAATGGCTAAATGTCTATGGAAATCTTCATTTTCTTTAATACCTAACCTTATTTACACAATGTAGGGTACGACCAATTAATCTAGCCCGGTGATGCCGTCTCGCTGACATGATTATAATATTAAACACCGAGTGCTAGCCAGTTAAGTCGGTGGTAGTGTAGCTTCCGCTTCATCGTTCTTATTTAGCTGCTACAAAGAGTCAACAGGAACTGTTAAGTGAAGATAAAAGGGCAAGGCTTCGTTTGCCAGAAAGTTCTGCACATGCTGCGAGCACTTGTTACATGTTATTCCTAGTTTTAAAATGGGTTTCATCAAATTGTATCACGATAGAATACTTAATGTGGTACAAATTGATGACCCAATTAATTCTGAATCCATTTTCAATCATTTAAAGTTTACCATTTTCTATAGCCCGTCTGTTGTTACCAGCAGTTAGTTACAAGTACCTAAAGCGAAAAAATTCCGGCTTTTCAATAAGAACTTTTTTACGAAGATTCTTTGTAAACTAAAAACAAATTGTGGGGATAAATATCAAATCATACAAATTTCGAGAATTATCTTTAACGTATTCTGAATGGGTAAAAAGTCTGGCTCTACTGTTAAAAACTTTAATTCGGTTTAAATGCGTTTTATTTAATTTTTATGAGGTAATGTGAGTAGATAAAAGAACAAACCCACAACCAAACCCTGTAAGTACAAAGTCTTTTTTTGTTAGATTTAATTAGTATTTGACTAGAACATTGTATCTATGTATTTTCAAAAAAAACTATACTTGCGCATCAGCAGAATGTAAGAATCAAATTTTTGTTTACCTGTGACGTCGGAACATATTTCCTGTTCTGGGTGAAGAAATTGAAGTCAAGAGTCCCTGTCACTAGGATGAGAGCTGAGGCCCGCCACAGTACCGTCCACAGCCACATCTTCACACAACTAAACGCATTGTCTTCGCTACTAACGGGCCACCCCACCACTTGGGGATGACACCAGTGAACAACACAATGCACTTACTAGTTACTCTAATTAACTTAGAGCTACCTGTAATTTTACTTCCTTTTGTCAGTATATGCGCTAATTGTAGTGAAATTAATCGTTAGCGTGAACGATTTCGTAGACAAGAAAAATTTATTTTATGTTTCTAATTAACCGGCTGTCAGAGTTTCGCCAAGTCTTGGTGTTTGTCTTAGCTCTAAATTTCAACTAATAGATTAGTAAGAACCACATATTTAGAAATCAAAGATGGATTCACGCTGCAACTGCCTAATCACCTATTTACACATACTTAGGCCAGAAAAAGATTGAAGCTCAATTTTTGAAGTTGGCCCTAGGAGCAAGATGTATTCAACTTGTAGAAAATTCGAAATATTTTAATGACATTAATACTTCCTTAAACAGTTATGAGTATGTATGCTAATCCTAACTCTCCAAAGACAGTCAAACTAACTTTCATAAAAACGAAGTCCATTACAATTTGTATGTTTGCAATTTTGAAACTTCTCAAACAACTTCACTTCACTCATCTTTACAGTACGAAAAACAAATAAAAATCACATATTTTCCTAATTTGAATTTGGAATTATCTTCTTTAAAATTTAAACTTTGAATAATACCAAAACCAGCCAGATACAAATAGTATAGCCAAATAGATTTGATTACAAGTTCATACATAATATTTACAATGCGAAGACTTTTTCCCCAACCTATTATAATAGATAAGATACTTTCACACAAAACAGAGTATTGCTAGGAGGACTTAATGCTAATAGCATTATCTACCAGTCACCCATGTCTTACTTAAAATGAAATAAAAAAATGAATATTTTGCATATTGATATCTTGAATACTGCTGCCCACGACATCGTACGCGTTACACTACTATATGTGTAGCTAAACTCGCTGTTGCAACTTGACTTGTCACCCCATTTTTATCCCATGGGACCAGATTTATGGGATAAAAAGTAGCCTATGTGTTAATCCAGGTTATAATCTACGTACATACTAAATGTCATCGAAATCGGTTCAGCCGTTACGACGTTATTGAGTAACAAACAAACAAATAAATAAACAAACATCCAAAGGACATACTTGCCCCCCTGAGTATTTATTATTATGACACCAAAGCTGTAGGGTCATTGTCCTTGGTTTTATTGGAGTTCAAAAATTCAACATCTTCATACATTTTCAGTGAATTTAACTAACAAAAACAAAAACACAAAACAAGATCAACATGTCCAAAATAGGTCAAGAACCAATATATCTTACTAAACGATGTTCAAAATAAAATATGGTAGAACAAATCATTTGTTTTTGTTTATTAAATTCACTGAAAATGTATGAAGATGTTGAATTTTTGAACTCCAATAAAACCAAGGACAATGACCCTACAGCTTTGGTCATAATAATAAATACTCAGGGGGACAAGTCCTAACGGAATACAGCATATTTTTTTATTGGCCGGCACTTTCATATTTGGACCAAAAAAGATGATGTCCTTTATAATATGAAGTGTGATTATTTCGATTTTTTTAATTTTATGCTAATTATTTATTATACCTTACAAGCTACATACAACAAAAAGAGAAACAAGAAAATGTATAATGGGCGGTTTTATCGCTAATAAAACCAATCTCTTCCATGCAACCTTTGGATGGAGAGAAGTATGGAAGTTTGGCACAGGTATGATGTTAAAATAATTTGATAGAATGAGAATTCGGCTCGTCTGATATTATTATGGTGATCAGAAATTTTCTCTACTCGATTTTCTAAGAATCGGTAATAACTGGGGGGTCACAGGCTTAAGCCAAGTGCACCTCAGCGGGCCAAACTTCGCTAGGAAGCTCAGTCTATAGGAAGTTTCTCACGATCCTACAAATTTACAAGTATTCAAAATAGCAGCTTTTTGTAGCAGAATGTGTGCTTCGGCAGGTCTAAATACTCTAAAGTCTAGTCTCTAATACTCTCTCTCTCTCTCTCTTATTATTATTATTTAAAATTATTATTTTCTTAGTGTGTGATATAATGTAAGAGTAACAGTTAAATAATAAAAAAAACACAGATCACAGGTAAGGTATCTTTATTACAAATGGTATTTTAAATGATACCCGAGTTGGTAATTGTACACAAAATAACAAAAATATAAAAACTGACTAACTCAAGTGATCTAATAATATATTCTTTGTCATTTACGAAACAATTTAAGTTCATATCTAATGCACTCGTCACATAGAAAACCGTATTAGTAATAAATTCTTAAATTAACTTTACTTTCAAAACTAATTTGAAATAAAAACAACTTAGGTAAATCTAGTACATAACCACGCACCGCCTACGACAAGAATATTTAATCCTACTACAAGGAATGTGCTCTATCTTACGATAGTTAGCCGTTAATGTATTGATCAAAAATTAATATCTATAATATATTATACTGCAGTGAACAGTCACAGCGTTTATGTTAAAGTTACTAACCGACGCGACGTAAAAAGTGGGATCTCGATCGAATACAAATAAATAAAGAGTACAATCATACGATAACTAGCCGTTACTTTATCGATCAAAAATCAACATCTCTATAATTTAACATACTTATTGCAGTAAACAGTCACAGCGTTTTTGTTAAAGTTACTAATCGACGCGACGTAAAAAGTGAGGTATTGATCGATCGGCACAAATAAATAAAGAGTTAGCCGTTAGTTAAGAGTCTTACGATAGTTAGCCGTTACTTCATCGATCAAAAATTAATATCTCTATAATTTAACATACTTATAGCAGTGAACAGTCACATCGTTTTTGTTAAAGTTACTAACCGACGCGACGTAAAAAGTGAGGTATCGATCGAATACAAATAAATAAGGAGTACAATCATACGATAACTAGCCGTTACTTTATCGATCAAAAATCAACATCTCTATAATTTAACATACTTATTGCAGTAAACAGTCACAGCGTTTTTGTTAAAGTTACAAACCGACGCGACGTAAAAAGTGAGGTATCGATCGATCGGCACAAATAAATAAAGAGTTAGCCGTTAGTTAAGAGTCTTACGATAGTTAACCGTTACTTCATCGATCAAAAATTAATATCTCTATAATTTAACATACTTATAGCAGTGAACAGTCACATCGTTTTTGTTAAAGTTACTGTTACGCAGAGGCTGTTAAACAATGAGTAATAATCGAACCTTCTCGAACGCTTTTGTCTTGCTGTGTTATTGTTGCTATTGTTTGTGGTTTCGCACAATGGGGATGGGTCGTTCTGTCGAAACACCGACCCTTTCCTGGAAGGATCGACATCGTTCTCGAACAGTCGAAATGTGTGCGATATAAATAGGCCGGAGAGATGGCCGGGCAGTCAGTCTCGAGTCTGAGTCTGAGTGAGTGAGTCTCAGCGAGGCCCTGGAGGACTGACGCGGAGAAGGGTCTCGCGTGAACAGTAGTCGCTCGCGAGTCAGTCTGGATTAAGCTATACGTGCGAACATTTTAGTGACTTTAAGTGGTGCAACAGTGGTGTGAATTAGTGTGTTGTGATACGTGTGACCAAGTTCGTGTATTCATCGTTTAGTGCTGAATAAAAGTGTTATTTTGGTCAGACCGATTCCCATTATTTTATCCCGAACCCTCAGCTCGTAACATTACTAACCGACGCGACGTAAAAAGTGGGATCTCGATCGAATACAAATAAATAAAGAGTACAATCATACGATAGCTAGCCGTTACTTTATCGATCAAAAATCAACATCTCTATAATTTAACATACTTATTGCAGTAAACAGTCACAGCGTTTTTGTTAAAGTTACAAACCGACGCGACGTAAAAAGTGAGGTATCGATCGATCGGCACAAATAAATAAAGAGTTAGCCGTTAGTTAAGAGTCTTACGATAGTTAACCGTTACTTCATCGATCAAAAATTAATATCTCTATAATTTAACATACTTATAGCAGTGAACAGTCACATCGTTTTTGTTAAAGTTACTAACCGACGCGACGTAAAAAGTGAGGTATCGATCGATCGGCACAAATAAATAGAGTTAGCCGTTAGTTAAGAGTCTTACGACAGCCGTTACTTCATCGATCAAAAATTAATATCTCTATAATTTAACATACTTATAGCAGTGAACAGTCACAGCGTTTTTGTTAAAGTTACTAGCCGATGCGACGTAAAAAGTGAGGTATCGATCGATCAGCACAAATAAATAAAGAGTTAGCCGTTAGTTAAGAGTCTTACTATAGTTAGCCGTTACTTCATCTATCAAAAATTAATATCTCTATAATTTAACATACTTATAGCAGTGAACAGACACAGCAGTTTTGTTAAAGTTACTAACCGACGCGACGTAAAAAGTGAGGTATCGATCGATCGGCACAAATAAATAAAGAGTTAGCCGTTAGTTAAGAGTCTTACGATAGTTAGCCGTTACTTCATCGATCAAAAATTAATATCTCTATAATTTAACATACTTATAGCAGTGAACAGACACAGCTGTTTTGTTTAAGTTACTAACCGACGCGACGTACAAAGTGAGGTATCGATCGATCGGCACAAATAAATAAAGAGTTAGCCGTTAGTTAAGAGTCTTACGATAGTTAGCCGTTACTTCATCGATAAAAAATTAATATCTCTATAATTTAACATATTTATAGCAGTGAACAGTCACAGCGTTTTTGTTAAAGTTACTAACCTACGCGACGTAAAAAGTAGGGTCTCGATCGATCGGTACAAATAAATAAAGAGTAAAATCTTACGATAGCTAGCCGTTACTTTATCAATAAAAAATTAACATCAATAGGGAATATACTAACATTAAATATACTGGTATAAACGATTATCCCAATGAATAGGGATTAATAGATATGAGTTCGGGCAAACAAAGTGACCTTAATTTACCAGAATGGTAGACGGCAAGATAACACTACTATTTAACTAAACATATTATATAACGAATAAAATTAAAAAGATACACGTCGTACCAACTACTTTATGTACAAAGCGCTCCACATATAAAATCTGATGTCAAAGTACAATCTGATATTTATATATTATTTTGGTTACAGGTTGGTTACTGAAATTACATCGCAACATCTTACACAGTTTAGTAAAAAAGTGTTTAGAAATATAAAGACTTGAATCTAATTTCATATACAATTGAATTTAGTTTCATATACAATTGAATTTAATTTCATATACAATTGAATTTCATTTCATATACAATTGAATTTCATTTCATATACAATTGAAATTCATTTCATATACAATTGAAATTCATTTCATATAAAATTGAATTTAATTTCATATAGAATTGAATTTAATACTTCGATGGTATAATAAGCATGCGTTACCTTATATCGAAAGTAAGAAAAGAGAATACATAATGGTGGAAACGTTATGAATTATTTTGGTATAATCATACAATTGACTAAGTCTTTCAATTTTATGTTAACTACAATTACAGTTTGAGAGTCCTTGCAATGCCCGACATCCTTACAGGGAAGTCTAATAGAACCACAAATACAACTGTGTTAGTCCTACCATCTCCTTAATTAAGAACGTAGTTTATAAAAACTATATCAAAACCTACCATTCCATGAGGTACATTCGTTCGTGAAAATAGAAAGTCCAGGATGTATACATTCCAAGTCACAATTTCAAAATACCGCTACATCAATTATAATTTAACTTTCAAGATTCACCGCCTCAATCCGCATAAATCCGGTTTGACGATCTTGTGCTTTATGTGATCACTTCGGAGTCCCTACAGATCTTGACCATTGTACATGAAAAGTACATTCGAATGGTATATGCTTATAATATCACTGGCTTCGTAAGCCCGGGCAGTAACTGTTCCTATGGAACTAGATAAATATATTTTTATACTACCTGGAGATGGAACAAGCATATGGCCCACCTGCTGTTAAGTGCTAACCATCGCCTATAGCAAAGTATTGCCTCGTAGGTCACGCACCTTAGAAACGTGCCCTACGCTGCACTGCCCTGCGTCCATCAAGTTGAGGCAAACAGGTGTAAAGCCTCATGTGCCTGTAATTTAACCGGAAACCATACCCTTAATACACCGGAAACACAGCAATGCTGCTTGACGGCAGAAATAAGTATGGTGGTAGTACTTCCCCGGGCGAGCCCTTTCACAAGGAACTCTACTACTCTTTAAATGTATGATCCTACATAGTCGAGTGACAGTGCAAACACACATCACTACACATGGTAAGTAGGTAGTTATAATAATGCGGGTATCGTTAAATAGAAAGCCTTATTTTCAAAGATTGTTGTGTGTTTGGAATGTACACTATCATAGTAGCGGTGTCTGGTGGACTGGTGGTGTGATCCCGGCGCACTCACGGTGACTGCGAGCGGTCGCCGTTGTTCTCGCACCCTGGAACAAACCGCATCTATTCATACTCATTTATTCAAACAGGAACACTTGGTTAGAACACTTGGTAGGAACACCAGGGACACAATAGAACACTTGGTTAGGTCAATAATAATACTTAAATAATTACATAGGCTTTGTTTACTTAGTAGCTCATTGCACCATCATTTTGGAGGTGGTAGAAACAGACAAGCATTTCGTATACAAATAAACAACTAAACACTGATTAAAAAGTACTTAAGATTGTAGTTGCTGTGGATGGGCATTGTCAAAGAATGTATTATATGCCTAATTTAAATTCTAAATTGCTATGTATGTCAATAGATTTGTATTGCAACATATCTTGCAATTTACACCAGCCTTAAGCGCGTCGCACACGATGAAGATGCACTAATATTTTATGTTAAGATAAAATATCGCTCGCCATACAATCACACACGGTGAAAATAATATAAATATTTTATGTTATTTTGCACTTGGCTCAATCCATTTGCTGACAGGTTTTTTTTTTCAATTTCAATTAGTTGTCGTATGGGACGTACAGTAATTATATTGGATTCTGTAACCGCAGTCGCCGGCCGACCACGCCTAAATTCTCCGAATGACGTTCACGAAGGCACTAACAAATGCCAATTGAAGCCACAGCGAAAATCGTAAACGATCAATGAGCGAAAATTTTCGCGTTTTAAAGTCTTTGTGATACATTCATTAATTTATATTAATTACTTATTCATTAATTTTTAATTAGGTACTATGTATTACAAAAACATGCTAAAATAAAGCCAGGTTAATTAAATGGCCTCCGATTTGGATTAAAAGTTCATAAGACAAAAATGAATTCTCATATAGCAAAATAAAATAACGAATTAAACATAATACTGTACCAAAATGAAATTTAAAAAAGTTTACAAATTAAGGCTTTTGAACGGACACGAGTCGATAACATTTATATTTATCGAGAAATAAAAGAAAACATTGATTGATTATGCAATATGCTAGTCGCTTAAGCTAAACAGAATAATCGCTTAGGCAAAACAATATAAATGCAAATAGGCTCATGCAAGCACAACGTAAATCTACTCAACAATAAATCACTCGACCGGGACATTTGCTTAATTATTATTGAAACCACTTGGTTCTTGTGTTCATTTCAATGAAAATTATGAAGATAGCGTTCATTTCATACTAACGACTCTGACAAAAAAATTGCCATTTTCTTTGAGGTGAAAACATGGTGAAAATTCATAATTTTGTAATTTTTATATGGAAAATCTTATGTACTTTATTACAATGACGTGTTGACGTGTTCAGTAATGGTGAATTTTTTACAACCTGTGCAAAACTGGGATTTCGCATTACAGAAGAATATTTTTTGCATTTTATTTATAATTTATACTGTGAGATCCGAATGATGAAATAGTAGTAGGTACTTTCTTTAGTTCATAAATAATAATAAGAATATTCTTGATACCATAGATTTTTTTAGCTTAAGCTTCCTTGCTGCGTGCCCACTCAGCATATAAAGACGTTAGCAGAGTAGATAAATAGATAGATAAACTCTTTATTGCACACCAAACAAAAGTAAACGCACAAAGAAATACACAAAAATAACGGCGGTCTTATCGCTAAAAGCGATCTCTTTCCAGACAACCCTTGGATGTACAGGACAAAACAAAATCAAAAAGACGGAGTGTTGAAAAGTACTACGATTTAAGCTATTATATCAAATAGACGCCGGTGTCTTTTTGATTTTGTTTTGTCCTATCCATCCAAAGCCTCGGACGCCTCGGCAACGTTCGTGTTTCCGAATTAGTGCGATTACGATACCAATGTCTGGCCGACCCGTGGCTCGTGATGACTCGTCACGTTGTCAGTTACTAGCGAGCTTCAAAGTAGGTAGGTAGCACGTGCGGTTGCGGTATTTGAAAGTGTAAAGATTCCGAAATATTCCGTATTTCCGATTGTAGACAAAACTTGCCAAGGCGTCTAGCTAAAGTTGTAATACTGTACACGAGCTGAAGACAAACTTAGCTGTTCACTCGAGCGGTATTAGGATGAAAGTGCCTTTCATTTCAGGTATCGAGTTAAGAAACAAACTTCTAAACATGCACACAAACTTGGGCATCAATTAATTTGCAGTAAATAAATGTAGGTTGCTTTATCAATAATTGCAATAGCATGTAGCTTCATAATAAACTTCCAAAAATGGCATTCGCGACGCTTTTCATGTACAGCTTGGTACTTCAAAAATGTTTAACGATATAAAGCGAGAACTTATGCATATTAAACATTAATTATTAACCAGCGATAAAATGTCTAAGCAATTATCACATTGATTTTAAAACATTAATCATTAATTAGCCTGTATCTAGCTTATAATTGGATAAGTACATAAACACATATGAACGTACTTGAAATAAAATTTAATGTATCCTTATAAAATGTGTATTTAGAACGGACAAGTAAACTAATTTATTATGACTCTCAGCGCTCTCTAGAGTACGATATTTTCTTTGCAAAAAAATAAAATCATAGAAGATAATATATTATAATTGGGTTGACTTGCTGTTACCAGATTCCAAAGAAAGTGATAGTGTTTAAGTTCGTCTACATGTATTAAAATAATGTTTATAATTGGGAAATATATTAATATTCGAATAATGGGTGACTGGAGGCACTAATCTAACAACAAGTAAACAGCACTTTACAATAATTGTGATTGAAATAGTTAAATATTTTAGTAAACATAATGGCTGTCAAATTAAATTAGGTACCATCGATTTGGTCTATTTATTTAGGCAATTTTGATGTTTACCTAGTCACCGCGAAGCGCAACATGCCCTTAACGACCTAAGTTAACATAATGAGCCAGTGTCTATGTGTGGGATTACCTTATTTGTCCTTTGCAGTCGCAGACGCTGGCTGGGCTGTTATAGTAATCTCATCGTTGATCTTGATTCCTTTAGGATTGCTTTTAGCTTTAGCAGGTGCGTTCTTGTCGACAACCCGCTTAGCAACGACGCTATGTGCGGAGTACACGTGGTTCTCGAATAGCTTGTACATTCCGAAGGTCGCGGTGCAAACTGTGCATTTGTAGGAGAGGTGTGCTGGCTTCAGAGTCAAATTGTGGTCTTTGGCCACGTGGTTGAGCAACTTCCATTGGTAAACCTGGAAATTAAAAATCTTAATATATAAAACAAAATCTGGTTTGCTCGAATACTTATAACTCGAGAACGACTGGACCTATTTTCATGGTTTTTGATTTGTTGTATTTGTCTCCATCCCGAATAGCAGAATAACTATTAAAATATCGGAAAAATTCACGCATAAAGATATTATGAAGAAAAATCGTTTTCTCATACATTGATGCAGATGTATATTGACAGCCCACGTCAAATGCATGTCAAGGCGATACGAAGTTCGGCGGGTCAACTAGTCACTGCTCCTAAACGGCTGGACCGATTTGAATGATTTTTATTGTATGTGTTTGTGTGGGACCCTGGATGGTTTAGATTCACAATTGGACCCGGTAGGTGGCGCTGTTGTCGAGATCCAGAAAATTGCGGACGAAGTCGCGGGCATACAACTAGTAACATATAATTATTAGTGTGATCTACCAGTAATCATGGTGATTTTATGTAGTAATGAAAATATGTTCAATGTTCATTAGACTACAAAATTACATTTGTGGTCAACTTTCGGCTTACCAAATTAAAAGTATGTACTTACCTAGCGAAATGATAAGCATTTTATTTATTTTTGCGTCTCTTTGACGATGTTAGCTCTAGCACATGATAGCATTCTATGATAGTACTGAACTTGAGGATTGAAGGAACTTGACGAAAAAAAACCATTCAAACAACATGGAACAATTGTATTTCAAACTAAACCATATCAATGAAGTAACAGTGGACAAACCTTGCCGCAGACGGGGCACCGCCCGGCATCCTTGCTTTTGTTGGCTGCCTCCTGCATTGAGCTAGTCACGAGGCCGTGTGAGCCCAGCAAGTGCCTCTCCAGGCCCTGATCAGTGAAGAATCTAAAAATATATCAACAAACGTGAATTAGGGTTAAATAACCGACTGTAAATATTACAAACTAAACATGCGCGGCCCTCGGCCGACTCAGAAGATTACTCACAGTTAGCCAATTCAAAAACTGTCATGATCACAGTGAATAAAGGCCAGAAGGTTAAAGTCTAATATATCGACGAAGACCGCCATCCAGTACCAAACAAATGTAATGAATGAAGTCTTTACTCAGATTAAAACCATTGCTACTGCATGTCTTAGGCGGTGTCCTAATAGAACGCGATTGCGCATTCATCACAAGTTCGCGCGAACGTTCGTTCGTTCTAACATTTTTCCTAGCCATCCTAAGAACTAGTAATCAGATAATCATAATTAATCTCAATTCAGAGTGTTTTAATACATTCTAACAAACTCCCGATTGTGGAAAACGCATCTTCCACCAAACCTAAAAAAAAACAACTTGCAAACTCTAGATTTTCTTTCTATACCTAGGTATATCATATATATATATATATATATATATATATATGTATATAGGTATATCATGGTTTTTTATGCGACCTGTACATGGAACATGCGTGTAGCCCACCTGCTGTTAAGTGGCAACCATTGCTTATAACAAAGTATTGCCTCGTATGTTACGGACCTTATTAACGTTCCCGACGATGCACTGCCCTGTCATGCCTCATATGTCTGTAATTTCACCAGCAACCATACCCTTCAAACCGAAACACAGCAATGCTACTTAAGAGGCAGAAATAGGTATTGTGGTAGTACTTCCCCGGGCGAGTCCATTAACAAGGAACTCTACTAATCTACATATTTGAATGTAAGTATAATATTTATTTGTGGTTATTGTATCAACAACAACAATCAACGTGATTATTTTGACTTAGCATGTAACCTAGTTACTAATTACTAAGTAGCAATAAACCCAAATATATCAACTATTTAAATTAAACATATTGACAGGTACGAACATACAAAGGCTTATTAAAGGTTTACCTTTTTGCGTCAAGGGTTAAAAATACTGTTGGTGTATTATAATTACCTAAATTGACACTTCTGACAATTAAGCGGCGGTCTGTTGTATATCATTTTTGGATGTATCTTCACTTTGTGAATCCATTGCATGTGATTCCGCAGCTGTTCGAGATCCTTGATGTAGCCGTCGCAAATCTCGCAAATGACGAATGTCCCCTTTGAGTTCTGTCCGGCCTGGACGTGCACCGGCGGAGGCATGCGCGGTAGCGGCGTGATGGAGATCGACGGCTGATGCACAGACTTTTTGTTCTAAAAGTAAAAGGACATTTTAAGATGAACAAGTCGACATAATTCGATTCATCAGCTGGTTTAGGTGCATTAATCGTATTGAATAGTTGTACAGTTCACTATTTTTTTCTTTTATTTCAATTTTATTACGTGGTTTCACATATATTCAACTATTTTCTACTAATCACAGGTATGGATACAAAAACAGTGACAGTAGAATTATAGTGCTTGAGCCAGATTGACTGCTAGCGCATGCGCGACCAGCAAACGCCTATACCAAAAAATACTAAGCGAACCACGGCAATAAAATAACGCCAACAGAATAGTTGGTACATGTGCCAAAGCATACTGGAGCCGCGTGAGATTTAGCTGCCTCGTGATTACTCAAAGTAAAAACGTAGGCAGTTTGGATAAGAGAAACAAACGTGTAGACTTTAGTAAGCGTAACTTACTCCAGCAGATAAGTTGGTGGCTGACGCCGTAGCATTCTGCCGCAGCATGCTGGATCCGCGTACGATGGAGCCGCCAGCTTGGACAGGACGAGTCGTGACCGGCGTCGGGAAACGACCGCGCGGACGATAGTTACTCATCCCGGGCATCACGCCCGTCACTATCGACGGGCGACCGAAACTGCTACCGAACTGTTGCCGCACGAACGGACTCGTTGGGCCCGAGTAAGCACACCCCAACATAGTGTTGCGCGCCTTTGCGACCTGGAAAATGATTTCAAAATATTACCACGACTGGGTAATTGATAATAGTTGATAATTTATTTTTGCAGTCAAACATGTAAGTGCTAGTGGATGACCAGGCCAAATAGAAGCCCGACGAATTCTTTTACACTTGATAAACCGATACGCGAACTCAAGTTTAACTGCTATGTAAAGTTTGCTAGCATATTTGTACAAAGTCACTAACTCCACACAAATTTACTAGTCAATGAACAAATTATTATATTTGAAGCGGTAAACAAAACTACTTAGTACCTTTGGTATTTTGGCAGGGGGTTCCCATTCTGGAGGAGGATTTAAATTTAGTTCAGGCTTAAATTTTTTAGCGCAAGCTATGAGATGGCGCGCCAGTTTGCCTTTCCCGTTGTCCTCGAAGGGGCAGTTGGCGCACTGGTGATACGACGGCGCTCGCTCCAGCTTGCCGCGCACTTTGTGCTCTGCTTCCATGTGAAACAAGATATCGTGCGGACTGCGAATTTCAAATGTACAGAAGTTACATTTGTACATATTATTTTTCATATGGGGTGTTTCCAAGTGCTGCGCTAAGACCAATGCAGATTCTGTCTTGAAACTGCAATGCTCACATTTCAGTTGACAACATGTATAAGGTGCGTTGTTCTCTTTGCTCAGCTCCAAGTTTTTCATAAGCAAGGATATGGAAAGTTCTCTTTCTTTTATGTTCTGACCAGTTTTTTTCTCCCGCTGTAGTTTTCGCTTTTGCTGTTTTAGTAGATCGCTCTGTACATATTCTTCAACAAGGCCCATCCCAATATTCATGAAGAACTTTCCTAAGGTACAGTCAAAATAGTTTTCAGACTTGGAGGTTGAGGCAGGAGCAATTTCTGAGCCACCTTTAACTTCCTCGATCGAGTCATTGATTAGAATGGTCGTACCATCTTCATTAGTTATTTTGAAGTCCTCCGAATCTGTTGAATCAGAGCCATCCCATGATTCGTCATCTTCTTCTTTTTGAAGTCGCCGTTGCTCTGAGGGCATTAAGGGTTATTTAAATTAGCTTAAACCTCTTTATTATCTAACTAGCTGACCCACACCAACTTCTCACGCAATTTTATCAAAATTTAGTCTGTAGCACTCAAGGATACTGCATACACACTTATTGCTTTCTAAAATGAGATATGCAAAATGAGATAGCCAAAAATTAAGTTAAGGTTACGAATTAAATGGAATATCGATTAAATTATAATCGATTAACGTAACAGCGTTCATACTGTTTAAGAAAATACTTTCACCAGATGATTAATTTAATTTAAATAATTAAATCTATTAGAATTACCGTTTAACCAGTTTAAACCAATTAAATATCTACATCATAAAAATAAGTACATTCACGTTTACTAATCGATTATTATATTTTTAGTCTGTGCTAACTCTGAAATGACATGCATGACATGACACTCACTCGTTTCGAATCGTTTAGTGCGTGTGCATTTTGGGGGTTATTCATTATTCCATAGTTGTATTGATATTTTCCTCGACCCCTGCTTTCATTCTAAAGACTTCTGATCTACCTTCTTGTACAACAATTGCCTTGCTACCATACCAGACACAGAGACCCCCGCTTAAACGTTGGACTTGGACTTGTTATTTTGGATTGTACGAACTAATTGACCTACAGATTGGATATTAACACCATGGATCATTGTGTAAATTGTGCCATAACAACTAGTTGTCCATATGGTCTCTGGCCCATCAACTTCTTCCCAAGTAAGCTGAATTGAAGAAATACAACCACCGGCACAAGTTCTTGCTGCTGACCCTCCAGTTGAAGAAGTTAGAAGCAATCATCCTGAACCTACTGTTTTATTACCAGATTACTTACTATTCTCAATGGCAATTCTCAGAAGTTAGAGTTGAAACAGAGAGTATATGCTTTATTGAAGGATACCAGATAAGATACAGAGAGGTGCAGAGTTCCAATTTCTTCCAGAAAAATGTGGCTCAGTCAGTATAAATATTATGTCCCTGAGAATAATCGTCTTTATGATCGTCTTTTGGTTGTAGAAGCATAGGATTTTCTTAACACTGAGAAATAGTTATCTATAGACTCTACAAATACAGGTTGTTTGGTAATAATACTGACAATATTAAAGTAATGGTTTCTCATAACATAAAAAAAGACTTCTCGAAAAAAAAAAAACTACTATTTATCAAATTTTAAAGAAAATCAACTAAGTTGAGGTGATTCATTCGATACAAAACTTACTGCCTACTCTTGCAATCGACATCCAAAAATAAAGACCGATTTGATATCTCAGAAATGGCTGCGGGTCTTGGGTTAGAAAGGGACAACAGAGATATCAATAGAGATATCTTGAGATGTCACCAATACAGTATCTGTGGTTAGATGGAAAGCATTATGCAATAGCACAACATAAGTTTAATAAAGTGTTTCTATTACATACCAAAATAAATTTCACATTTCTATGGTTCTACACACTTGTACTAACCCATTTGACTAACCCATTTGACATGTTTAATTAAGTTTTTTATTTTTACTAACAAATATGGATCTTTGACATCTGAAGTAAATAAATGAATGAATATGGTAAACATTTCACAAATTTATTTATTATGCTCGTCAAAATAACCCCCTTTCTTTTTTGTGCGTATATTACACCCTATATATTATAAAAACTGACAATCACACTTCAAAAATCAACTGTTAAAACTGTTGTATTTTTGTAGCTGTTGGTCTTTTGAATAAAATAAAATAAAAAATAAATAAATATAAATTATTGTGTAACATCACTTTTCCTATATCTCTTTTAACTCAGCTCTCAAATTGCCAAAATCCGCAAAATTTTCAGTGATTATTTGATAATATAGTAGCTATTAATTGACACCAGTTTAATCTATTTACTCCCAGGCCCAGAATTGTATGAAAGCATATCAGTCTCCTTTTACCTCTATAAAAATATAAACTACCGCCCTGGCTTCACACGGAATTTTTAAACAAACAAATTATAGCCTATAAGCCTCTTAATAACTGAATCTTAACGTAAATATTCTCTATAAGTAAAAGTGTTTTTGAGTATAAGTTATTCTAATTCTATAATAAAATACCTTTCTTTTCCATCTTCTTCTTTTTCATTTCGTCAGCTTCCCGTCGCGGTTCCTCTTCAGAGTCCTCTACCTGTTCTCCCTTATCTTTCTTCTCCTGTCTTTCTTTCTGTCTCTTTGCTTTTTCCGCTTTTTTCTTTTCCGATAGCTCTTTCTCAGCTTTGAGTTTTAGTTCCTCGAGCTCCTTACCCAAATTGGTAACAAACTCTTTGAAAGGCTCAATTGAGGGTTTCTCATAGACATATGGAACGATAAATGAAGGAGCTTCCACTACAAACATGTCGTCCGTTAATGACGGTAAAATGGCGGGGGTAGGTGTCGGCGGCGCCTGCGCGGGAGCCGACTGCTTGCTGGGAACCGGCGTGACGGTCGTGCCGCGAGCAACAATGCTCTGGTAAAGGCTTGCATTCAAATTTGAACTGATGTTCTTACTCTGCATGGATGTCTTGGTGGCCGGATTAGAGCCAATGAGTACTAGCTGAGGCTCTCTCCTTTGTGCTGATGTTGATCTAGCTGCTTGTTTAGCTGCTATTTCAACTAAGGATTTCGTATCATTTATCATGATCGGTCTGGATTTCCGTCTCACAGAATCTTCTGTGGTGATTTTATCTAGATCAGATTCTTCATCAACATTTTCAAAAACATAATTGTATGCCTTACGATTACGTCTACGACTACGACGTAATTCAATTTCGTTTGTTGGTCTCTTATTATTAATGGTTTTGCTTTCTGTTGTGACTATACAGTCATCATCATCTTCATTGTCACTTTGTATTTCATGCACCTCTAGGCTCTTATTTCCATTTTGGTTAGCAGGTCCCTCATTTTCTAATAATATGACATCATTACTTTTATCAATGACACTTCCTTGTGAGGCTTCATCATATTCACTGTCAGAGACAATGCTGAAAGTTTCCTCTGTTTGGGGGTCCAGATCTGAACCCAGCATTTCTTCTGAGGAATCTTCAGATTCAATTTCAATGGCAAGCATCTGAAACAAAAACATTTCTTTATGGTCATAATTGTCATGTCATAATTATGTTAGAAGGGATGTATCTCTTTTAACATAATCATAATACAATATAATAAAAACAAAAGTTGAGAAAAGATGTACTTTATTGTGTTTAAGTCATTTCTTTTAGTCAGTGAATGGTGTAATCCTATACCCAGTAGTGATAGATAGAATGCCCTAGTTCTTTCTGGTCCAGACAATCTTACAGTGTGCGAGGTATTACAAAATGAATTGTGGTGTTGTTAAGAACATACCTGTTGCTTTGCTATATCATTTTTAGAGGAGTCCTCTGTTCGATCATGTATATGGTTTATAAATATTTGGTCCGCATTGTCAATTGTATCAATCTCATCTTGAGTATCAGTAGTGGACAGCATACTGGAGTCCTTGCTATTGTTGTAAACCTTCTCTGGAAAGCTATTGCTATTCTCCAATTCAGGTTCAGGTACAGGAGATGCTTTTCTGTTTAAGTATTTATCCTTCTTGTTTAATCCATTGGTAGAAGTGGGGGCTGCCTGTGTGCCTTCCTGACAAAGTCTTTCTAATCCTTGGACATGAAGTGACACTTTTCTTTCCTCGACATTCCTGTCAAAAAATTCTTTTCTTTCACCCATTGTCAAACTAGGATCGGTTTTTTCTTGAGTAAGTATACTTTTCTTGTCCACTTCAGATATAATATCTGGTCCTTCATTTTCAGTTTGTTCTTTTTCTTGACTATGCACAGTTTGTTCTTCATTTCCAACAAATTCCCTTTCACCCGGTAGCTGGACATGTATCGATATTTCATTTTGACTTCCTTCAGAAGTTTCAATAGATTCATCCATTACTTCTCATTCATATCAAGTGGAATACTCCTGTAGGTAAATAAACAAATATTTAAAGGTTACGTTTCTAACATCCATGGTCATGAAGATGAGATTACAGAGAGAACTACAGCGTCACATTTTTTAGAGAGAACGGCGGCGCCCCTCCCCTCTCCTCCTTACCCCCCTGGCAAGGCGCTAACAATCAAAATGGCGGTTCTATGGTATAGGTAGCTCTGTAGCTACGTGTACTGTACTTATTTTGACCCAAAAGGTCCTAATTAGACAAAATAGTAGTAATTGATCATTGCTAGGAATATTTTATTCTACCACAACATCTATCTCAATGTAGCGGCCAAAATTGACAATGATACCGCGAAATGCAAGTTTCGCCCCAAATTGAATGATTACTGTTTCTTACGGTAAATCGTATGCAAATGTCAAACCGTAATGCAAAAAATGCTAATAAATGAACATATAAATACTCACTATTGTACATGAAATTCTAAGTTCTCGAAAGTTAAATTTATTCCCGTAGGTTTGGTATGTAAACAATTCGATACCGGCACTGGCTCTATCACAACAATAACAACTATTTACGTTTAAATTTATTATTCGACGTGGAGATAGATCATTTTTTTTATCAACGTTCCAGCTTCAGTCAGCAAAGCGCTGCTTTCTCAGAACCTTTTCTGGGACTGTTCAATAGTAGGTACCTACTTGCCACTTGGATACTTCAATGGAGGAACCACTATATTTCAAAGATTTTATTCACCTTCTGCACATTACTGTTCAGATGATATTCCACTAAAGCAAGTATTGTTTTTTGTTATAATTCACAGAACACCGAAGGTAACAGCAAAATTAGAAATATATAGGACATAAAAATTGTGCGAAAGTACACGACCCCTCGCTTGTCTTGATCGAGAAATCCAATATGGCGTCATTCGACATGACCACAGAATAATAAGACATAACTTGACTGAGTGAAACCACAGACTCCACAGTGTAAGTGAGACTGACTCAGACTGACTGAATGTGGTTAAAAAAATATGCCCGTGAAAACCATCAAAAATTCTCTTCACTTCACTGTCAGTGGTGTATCTGTCAGTGTCAGGAAGATTCACAAGCAAAGACGTCAGAACGTCAGACGTCCGTCAGTCAAAATGGGATTACTTTTAGATAGATTACATAGGTTGGCTAATTTAATCTTTGGCTTTTTTCAGACGAAAATAATATATTTAATTTGGAATCTGTTCTGCTAAACTATGATTTAGTTTCATGAACAGACTCCTATGTCATTTTTCATATATCGTATCTAAATAAGTTTCTAAACTCAAAAATAAACTAGTCATTTCTTAAAATATTGTGACTATGGTGATAACAATGGCATATCGAGTCCTATTAGTGTTAATTTTAGCTATTATATCAGTTAGCACTGAAGAAGAAAGTTCTACATTCAAAATGACGAAACTGGAGAGGCTAAACTTGAAGTAAGTACCTAGCCACATTAATTTATAGTTGTTTATCTATCAATGGTATTTCTTTAGTATTTTATCTATAAGAACCTACTACTTTGTATGATTTCACCATTACTTAAATGTATTATTTTACAATGAGGTTTTTCTGTTATAATTTGCATCTTGCAGAATCTTATTAATCTCATTTTGTTTTTTTAGGGAGGAAGCAAGAAATATGTTTTATCATGCATACCATGCATACATGGATAATGCTTATCCTGCTGATGAGCTTATGCCTCTGAGTTGTAAGGGTCGCTGGAGAGGAGTTACTCCAAGCCGAGGAGATATGGATGATGCTCTTGGCAAGTAAGTATTAACCCCACATGTTCCCGGATGTTTTTGTTGTATATATGGTGATTGGATGATGTAGAGGGAATAGCACAGGATCAGTTGGAGTGGTGATTGAAGTAAGATCCTTATACCCAGCAGTGGGCTATCATTTAAGCTGCCAATGATGATGATGATGATTATGAAGAAAAGAATGATCAATTTAATTCAGCCAGTTCATACTTTGATTGTTATGGTGAATCTTTTTATCCAAAACTCCACTAGTTTTTTTATTATTGTATGTACCTTTACTAATAACAAGGTCACTCTAAAGTCAGCAGTTTTTCTGCAAGATTGATATTGTTTGTAATGTTTGCAAGATCTACAGATGTTTGTTCCGGGTCTGGTTGTTTCTCTATGTATTATAAGTATGTATTTACAAAAAAAAAAAGTATTAAAGTATTCTATCAGTTATCTGGTTCCCATAGTACAAGCTTTGCTTAGTTTGGGGCTAGATAGCGCTGTGTGAAATGTCCAGCAATATTTATTTATTTATATTTCATTTGTTTAATAAAAAAATAATGGGTTGTTTAACCAAACAGAAACATACAGTTATGGGTAAGATCTATATTAAAGCCCATTTGTTCTAATTAAACTATTGATTTTGGCATATTGTTGTTAAAATATTCTTTAACCTTTCAAACCCAGCTGCTTATGCTATAATGATAAAAACATTATTGTGTTTCCTGGGTTTTGACAAGCTATGTTTCAATACCTCCTTGTAGATCCTCCTGGCTTGGTTGCAGGAGAGCAGGCAGTAAAATTGATGTTTCTAAATGATCCTTGTGATTTTAATGAATATTGAATTTGATTTGTGGGTCCCATAAGGCGTAAGAACGCGTGGCCAGCCCACAGTGAGATGGCGCGACGAACTCGATACACATATTAGGAATTGGTTGACTGTAGTCCTTACCTGGGATAAATGGAAGAAGCGAAGAGAGGCCTTTGCCCAGAAGTGGCTCTGTAGATTAGATTAAATGGTAATTGCTATTAAAATGTTCTTGTGATTCTAGCTTCTCTCTCACTCTGGTGGATAGTTTGGACACACTGGCTGTTTTAGGAGACTTCTCCGAGTTCAACCGGGCAATCAAACTCGTCATAAAGGATGTTACTTTTGACCATGACATTGTTGTCTCTGTGTTTGAAACAAATATACGAATACTGGGGTAATTATTTACAATTAATAAATAAACGACATTGAATATATTCATATTAATTAATGGTTCCATGGTGTAATTCTACAAAGGGAATGCTCCTTAAGTTTTAAAACCATCTCATGATATTTTATTTATTTGTGTTCGAATTTTGATTGTTAAAAAGTTTGCTTTTTAACAAGTACCAATTAAAAGTAGAATATAGACACAATATGCTTTATGAAAACAAATGACGGGTCAGAAAGGTCCACGTACTGGAAAGCGTAGGGTAGGAAGGATGTTTGATGGAAAGACGACCTGATAATGGTTCTTGGGAGCCATTGGGTGCAGGCCACACAAGATCGGTCGCTTTGTAAATCTATGTGAGAGGCCTGTGTTTAGCAGTAGATGGCTGATATGATGATGAATGTTTAAAACCAGTTATATTGACTAAATACAAACTTTCAATGTATTTTAGTGGCCTTCTCTCCGCTCATATACTGACGACATCTCTAATGAATGAGGTGCCAATGCTACAGTGGTACCAGGGGGAGCTTCTTGCAATGGCCGAGGATATCGGAAAGAGGCTGTTGCCTGCATTCAACACCTCCACGGGAATACCACATGGCAGGGTAATATTCACTATTTTTATAATACCTGTGTGTATTTTTCGTAGTAAATTTCCTTGTGCTAAAGTTTTTCCAGGCAAGTAAGACCACCATACGTATTTCTGCCACCAGCTTTATTCTGTGGCAGATAAAACTTTACACCTGTGACGGGATTGCAATTTCATGTGTTAAAGTTCTAGTTGGACATTACCTGTGAGATAAAGCAATTATTATAGGCAGAAGTAATCACTTAACATCAGGTCGTCGAAACCTCGAGCATCGTCGAAAGGTTGCAAGCCTCTCGGTTTTTTATCGGATACATTTCGGAGAGTGTGCTGCGGAGTTTTTCAACCTGATCCCACCATCCCCATTCTATCATCGGACAACCAGACGATTGCGGTGCGTCACCGCTACATGGTAGACATACCTCCCATACGTACAAAGCTGTACTCTTCCACCTTTATTATGCGCACCGCCAAGGAGTGGAACGCCTTGCCTGACTCTGTGTTTCCTGATAACTACAACCTAGGGATCTTCAAGTCGCGAGTGAATAGGTTTTTTTCTAGTCAAGCGTGTACTATCGTAGACTGCATCATCGCTTACCATCAAGCGAGATAGTGGTCAAACGCTAGCCTATAATTTATAAAAAAAAAGGTCGGCAGTCAATCGGCTTGAACCATCACCTCCGTGACGACCTCCGTGGTGCAGTGGGCGAATAGCCGGCTGAGACACAGGAGGTAGCGGGTTCGATTCCCGCCGCGGAACAAATGTTTACACGTTCTACAGATATTTGTTTCGGGTATGGTTGTTACTCTATATATTATAAGTATGTATTTACAAAAAAAAAGTATATAAGTATTCTATCAGTTATCTGGTTCCCATAGTACAAGCTCTGCTTAGTTTGGGGCTAGATAGCGCTGTGTGAAATGTCAGCAATATTTATTTATTATTTATTATTTATTTATCACATTATTTAAAAAACCTAGAACATCAATTAAGTGGTTCACATTTTGTCTTTCTCCATTAATTTCTTCAGAAGTACTTGTAAAATTATACCGTCGCATTTGACTACCTATGTACATTTGTATTTAGGGAAAGTATTGACCGATTTCCTGTTTTTATGATGAGTAGAAAGTTTGTTTTTATTCGGTATCCACTTTCACATATTAGGAAATATCACTGATGACCTCTACAGCGCACAAATATTGTCCGGTAGCCTTATTACGTAAGCCAGTCGCTATCGCCCGCCTGTCGGGACCGACGGATCAGGCCGTCCCTTTCCACATAAAGTGCATTTCACACATATCTAAGGGAAGGTCTTACCCAACGACAGGCGGGCGGCAACGACTTGCTTAAGTAGGTATTGAAGTTATGGTGCCACGGTACTTGGAGTTCCTGATCCCCACTATACAGATAATCCTAGCATGCAGTCTGGACTAGGTAACTCCTGTCTAACATAAAATACAATTATAATTTTAGATAAACCTCCGCCACGGATTAAAGGCTCTGTCCGAGTCTCGTGAGACTTGCACCGCGTGTGCTGGCACGATGATCCTGGAGATGGCAGCACTGTCGCGCCTCACTGGGAACCATGTGTACGAACAGAAGGCTCACAAGGCTATGGACAGGCTCTGGAAAATAAGACACAGGTATACACATGCATCAAAAAAGCAGTGTTCAATTTTAGCTAACAGCTCGTATGCTTAAATTACATGAGGAGTTGCGGTCCTCAAATGTCACTTTACGAAGCGTTTTTCGAAAAGGGGTTTCTCTCTTGTGGTCTTCTTTCGAAAGGACACACGTGTACGTGTGTCCTTCATCATTGATCATCAAAAAAATTGTAGTGTAACTTAAAAACGTTATCATAAACTGACCTGACCTGGCCTGGTATGCTCACCTGACATTGCCTTGTTCCATCTTTGGGATTGTGTATCACGGTCTTTAGAAGGTTGGTTATGTCAGGGTTTTAGTTAATCTTTGGAGATTTTGTACGCACTAGAAAGCGCAGCGTAAGAAGACCCCCGCAGATGCCCCCCCCCCCCCCCCCCCACTAGATGGAAAGACGACTTGATAAAGGTTGCTGAGAAAATCAATGGGGGAGGCCTAGATTCAGCAGTGGACGTCCTACTGTTTACAACAATGGTAATCAAATTAGTTGTGTCTACTTCTGAGGATCATTAAGACATCGTCATACATTACTTATATTTTTGTAGGACATCGGACCTCATGGGAACTGTGATAAATATCCACTCAGGTGACTGGGTTCGCAAGGATTCAGGCGTTGGCGCGGGCATAGATTCTTATTACGAGTACTGTTTGAAGGCATATATCCTATTAGGCGATGAGAAGTACCTGGCCAGATTTAACCGACACTACAACGCGGTTATGAAGTATATCAGCAGGGGTCCTGTTATGCTGGACGTTCATATGCACAGGTAAATTATCATTCTTATTGTTAGCTTGCATTCACCCGCTATAAGCCTCATCCATGCCATGTGTTCCTGGTAATTAAACACAACATATTGTTGGGTTGTGTTAGCAAGAAACATTACAATATTTTGTATCATTTTGAAGCTAATACTTAATAAATAAGCTTTAGGATTTTTCTAAGAAAAAAATATTTTCGCGTTCAGTTTTTTTGCCAGTGACTTACGACTTGCCGTTCGATGTTAAACGTGGAATACAAGGTGCCCCCAAAACATTTTCATTGAAAATATTAATTAGTAGGATTTAAAAATGCATTGAGCAATCAAACAGCGTTACGCAGTACGCTGCATGCGAACGGCAATAAAAAGTAGGTATTGTTAAGTATTTGCGTTTGAGGTATGTAATTAATAAGTCTGGTACCATTTCTCAACAAAAGAATTATTCTGCAATTGTTTACTTTGTTTGAATTTTTATGTATTTTGCATGGTACGTATGTTAGCGAAATGATGTATTTATGCATTTAGCATGGTAAAAATCAAACCCTTTGTATTGCGCATTGGGCTCATAGCCAGCTTAAATGCGAGTGGTTCGTATTAAATTTCCGCTGCTAGGAAAATGTTTAAGTATCTGCAAATATTTGTTCAAGGCCTGGTTATTGTAATAAATGGTATTCAGTCAATGGTTGATCATCCATTTAACTATACATAGTTTAATTTAGTTTATACTACATTTATTTGCATAGCGATTTAACTCAATTTATATTCGCCTACATTTATGTGCTTACATTTAAATACTGTGCTTATCGCTGGCGTAAAATGAATAAACGTGTTAGTAAATTGGACCACGTCACTAGGCTACTTTTTACCCGACTGCGCAGGAGGGTAATGTTTTATTTACAAACCTTGTTATATACTATAAGTAAAAGTGTAAGTTTAGCGAGGTTGATACGACGTTATTAGTAACGCCGTATGAGTTCGATGTTGTTAATTAGTTGACAATCGGCGCAGCCCACGACACGTCATTTCCTTATGATACTATAGCCTGATGATCACAATCATTTGATGCAATAGGTAAATGCTGGTAGCCATGCGAGTGAAAGGATCATACTTGTATTATAAATGCGAAAGTTCGTTATTTCCACAGTACCTACGCTAGCGAAGTCGTATGAGACCAGATGTTGAAAAGAGCGAATTACATTTAATACCACTCGCACGGCAGTCGTATAACTTATATTAGCGTGTATATTGTAAATAAACTAATAAGCTAATCGTAGGCTCTGTGACTACGGGCGATTAGTCGATTAAGAGGCGAGAGGGCTCGATTACCGCCGGAGGAAAGATATCTACATTTGCTGCAAAATATTTCGTACAGAAAGCAGCACTATCAAAACTATAAACCCTAATGTATGTTTGAAGATTGAAATAGAATCGTGTAGAGACGTCAAATTTTCAAAATCAAAATCACGTTTGTGTATAATAAAGATAAATAAATAAATAATAATAAATAAATATTGCTGTACATTTAACACAACGCTATCTAACCCCAAACTAAGCAGAGCTTGTACAATGGGAACCAGATAACTGATAGAAGACTTATATCCTTTTTTTTTTGTAAATACATACTTATAATATATAGAAAAACAACCAGACCATATTATCTGTAGATCATGTAAACATTTGTTCCGGGGCGGGAATCGAACCCGCTACCTCCTGCGTCGCAGCTGGCTATTCGCCCACTGCAGTACGGAGGTCGTCAAAAAGATGTTAAGAAACTATTAAGATAATAGTATTTTTATTTTAAAATGTTATCCGACACTTACAGGAATTCTTAAGTTTTTTTAAAACATCTCAATAAATAATCTTGCCACGGCTCGTAATATTTAAGATTGTTTTAAAAATCTTATTATATTTATTGTTAAAATATTAATCTTTGCATCTTTATTTCAGTTCCGGTAGCGCTGATTGCTTTCTGTATCATGTATGGTTGGTTACCATGATACTCTCAGTTTCATTCATTCTCAACTCAGATTATTCTACCGCGAAATAAGGAGGTACAAATACACAGCAGATTAAACTACAAACGTTTTTAGACAGACGTTGAACAGATAGTCGTCGCGTCAGACGGCGTAAACTAAAAAGGTGTATTTAAAGGCCACAGCTCACTACACGAGCACTGGATTTGTCGCTGTCCTATTGTCCAGTCCTATTCTATTTAATAGATTTCTAACAAGTTGATAAATTAGCATTACAATACGCGTAAAGGTTTCCTGTGAATGTTCTTGTTTTTTTCCGATTGAGCGTGTATTGCAAACGTTATTCTCGTTTCCTCCACAAGGTCTAATGCAGACGACCGATATAAATCGATCACCAATTTGTATCCGATTGTAGTCGCATTGTAACGCACTTGTTCTATTCAACGTCATACTTCTATCGCATTATAAATTGTATGGTCTATCCCCTATCCACATGGAGGTCGATTATTGTCAGTCGTCTGCGTTCACCTTTATAGCAAGTGACACGATATTGTTCATATTTTTGCTGTTTATAATAAGTCTGCAATAACTGCTTAATTGCCTGTACATTCGTCAACTGATATCCGATATCCAAATTAATGTTGTATTTACATATAAATCAACGCCGTTGCCACATACTAGCACTAATAAATGTTTGTGTATGTTAACCTAAACTTTACTAAACTAAGCCGTTAGCAGAGCGAGCGCTAGAGACAAGATTCTAAGATATTACATTTAAGAGCTTCGCTTTAGTCGGTGCAACTGATGTAATTGTTATAATGGAGGGCATTTATCTCTTTCAAAGACGGTCTCTTGTACTTTCGTATACGACATGACATGATCTTCTCCTTTAGTATCAAAGACAATGCAATATTTTGGTGATAGTAGCGTTCTGATCTACATCGGTGCTCATCGATGGCATGTGTCGCTTATCTCGACCGCTCGCTGTTTCGATATATTGGTTCCTAGTACAAAATATGATCTGCAAATGTGTTCTAATTATGGGTGTTCTGATATCATGGTATTAGTAGTTCTTCGAGCTTTGTCAGAGGTCTTCGGACGGTCTAAAAACTCAGAGTCCAGAGTTGGCAATACATACTTCATATGAACTTACGTACTAGAGAATCCTAGTGGTGTTTTTCTAGGATAGTAGTGGTAGATTAGTAGATATATAGTAGATAGTAGCTATAGTATTTGTATGTACAGTGTGGGTTCAGGTCTATGCAGCGAATGTCGGGTGTTATATTTTTATCTCCCTGATTGCCTATTTCACAATCACCTAGTAACTTTAATTGACGGATAAAAAACATTCTTTCTTTATCCTTTATCTGTTTTCATGTGAAAAGAACAGACGTTTATATTTTTTTTTATTTACTGAAAAGCGTTACTCAAAGATGGTGAAAAATGTACTATGTGTTATCTATCATTGTCCATTAAACGGATTTACCAATTAAACGCAGTTTTTTGTATTTAAATGTTGGTATTTACGGTATTTTATATGGTTAAATTTGATTGAAATCGATGCAAATGTTTTTATATATTTTTAAATAGTAACTTGTTCACAATCACAAGTTCTTCAAGTAGGTTTGGATAAAACTGTTGCCTATCCTGATATTCCATTTTTCACATTATCGTAACCTTAATTCAAGTTATACATAAGGCCTGATACCCACGATATAAGGCCAGGACTATGTACTGACTGTTCTTTATATTCTTCATCATAAATTCTATTTATTGTCTTTCCAGACCTCACCTCCAGTCTCGTAACTTCATGGACGCGTTGCTCGCGTTCTGGCCGGGCCTGCAAGTCCTGCTGGGTGACGTGAGACCGGCTGTGGAGACACACGAGATGCTGTTCCAAGTCATGCAGAGGCACACTTTTATACCTGAAGCTTTTACATCTGATTTTCAGGTGAGATGAGGATCATAATATATTTGCTGGTGACTGCCTACAATTGGTCTAGGAGATATAAGTCAAACACCCTAAAATTTTTTACATTAGCATTGATAGGTTTTGAAGATTATTCGTTTCTATTAGAGTTCCGGACCAAAATGGTAAAAACTGAACCCTTATGGTGCGAATTTGTCCGTTCTTCCGTCCGTCTATCACAACTGATTATCTCAGCAACTACTGAAGCTATTGCAAGTAAAATAATTATATTTTGATATTTTTATTTTTAAAGCCAAATTAACCAAAGTGGTGGTGGTCATAGGGGCTAGTTAGTTACTAACTTGGTCTCTAGCTAATACAGTTATTTGACTTATCAAAACATTCGCTATGCATTTAATGCAAATCGTTTTATTATGGGGCTACCGTGTATGTTATTAATCACAGGCTCTTCAATGAACAAGGAAATTAGTGAACAAAAGGAAGGAAAATCAATAATATCTACTAGTTTTGTGATGTCTGGTCTGCTTAGGGTAACTTACATCCTTATGACAAAATGTTCAATTACGAAAAAGGTTGGTCATTCATTGCATCATTTTAACAATTCGATGATAATTGAGCACTAATGCAATTTATCAACATTTTCTACAATTTATCTACTTATCGCGATGAAGTTAAATAATATTCAGCTAGTTATTTACCGAGCATTTATTTATAAGTCAATTGCAAAATGCATTAATTTATTTTGTTTAAAGAAATATTGGTGAAAATGGCAAAAAAACAAGAATTAAAGAATCAAGGACTGAATAGTTTTTTGAACTGCATCGCGCATTATGTAGGTTGCAGTAATTGTAATAATATACACGTGAAATCTGACCACAATTTAAGAAAGAAAGAAAACAATGTTTTTTTTTGTATATATATATATCCACTAAAAACTACACAAAAAAAAACAATAAATAAAATGGAACACCTTATGGATGATATGACCATGATGAGACCACAGATGGTATTCACTTTCAAAACTGTATTCATTCATTATGCCTCAATACTTTCTCATTTTATAGGTTCACTGGGGTCAACATCCCCTTCGCCCAGAGTTCCTAGAGTCGACATACTACCTTCACCGCGCCACTGAAGACGACCACTACCTAAAAGTCGGGGAAACTGTCCTTAAAGCACTACAGCAGTACACCAAGGTACCATGCGGTTACGCCGCGGTCAACGACGTCAGGACCCGACAACACGAAGATAGGATGGACTCATTCGTACTCGCAGAAACGTTCAAATATTTGTATATGCTGTTCAGTGAAGACGCAGACTTGCCGATCAAACTTGAAAACTATGTACTGACGACTGAAGCTCACTTCCTGCCGCTTTGGCTCGCGACCTATGGCAAGAACTCCACTTATTACCAGCTCAAGATCGATGATGAGGACGAGGATAAGTATACGAAGTAAGTATCTTGAAATATTATTCTAGGTAATTGTACAGGGTGACTTTAATATTCTACTATCTTTCTAGTGCGTTGGCGCTCTCTGCTAAGTAATACCAAAGGGGCCTGTGTAGTCTTCATATCTATTTCACCACTATCAACTGTCGCCCGAACACACTAATCATCACGTAGTCTGCTTAGTGATATACCAACTAACTTAAAGCGAAAGTTTGAGGCTCATACTTGGAAAACTTTGAATAGCAAGCAACTTTTAAACGTTAAAAGTAGTTGTAAACAAATCTGTGAATACAATGCCATATAGATCAAGACTTAGTTGGATGTATCATTTAAAATACAGATAACAACATCCATAGTCAGGTCATGAAATGTATTATAGGAGTAACTAAATAAATTATTACACCACCTGCTCGACAATGTCAAATTATATGTCATGTAAATCTCACCGAAAGCAGGTGATATATGAAATGTTTTTTTACGATGTTAAGTATAATTTGACAACTCAGCAGAGCGTCGTTTGGCTTCAATCTGCTTTAGGCAAAAGAGCACCATGCAAGACGACTATTTATAGCTGGTTTGCAGAATTCAAACCCGGTCATGTCAATCTCCATGATGAAATTCGTGAAGGTCGCCCGTGCACTGCTGTGAACAACAAAGACATTGATGCTGTGCGCCGTATGATCGAAACAGACAAGCATGTTACCTACCATGAGATCCGGTCATCTTTGGACATAGGCATGAGTGAAATACAGTCAAACCTACACAAAAATTTAGGTGTGAGATAGCTGTGTTCTCGATGGATCCCACACAATTTGAGTGATGCTCAAAAAACGGACCGCATCACTTGGTGCCATGCTATGCTTGCCAGATACAACTAACGGGCTTCCAATTTGGTGTGGGACATAGTTACAGGTGACATGGATGAAACATGGATTTATAGCCATGATCCCAAAACGAAGCAGCAATCGAGCGTATGGGTCTTTCGAGATGAGCCGAAACCAACCAAAGTGGCGCGCGTGCAAAGTGCCTCGAAGCGGAGGATTGCTTCTTTTTTTAATAAAACTGGACACGTGGCTACTGTTGCTTTAGAAAGTCGTCGTATCGTGAATAGTGACTGGTACACGACCATTTGTTTACCGGAAATTATTGACAAACTCCGTGAAAATAACGGTAAACGCCGTATCATCTTGCACCACGACAATGCAAGTTCCCACACGGCCAGACTGACAAATGAGTTTTTGAAGACGAAAAACGTATAACTTATGAGTCATTCAGCATACAGTCCTGACCTGGCACCGTGTGACTTTTTTCTGTTCCCGAAAATCAAGAACCAATTACGTGATTAACGGTTTTCATCACCAGAAGAGGATGTCGAAGAGTATGAAAAACATGTATCTGACGTCACCACGGAGGAATGGCACAAATGTTTTCAAAACTGGTTCAATCGTATGAAAAAGTGCATTGACCCAAAGGGAGAATATTATGAGAAACAATAAATTCATTTTTGATCATTAATAGTATTTTTTATTGTTGATTCCGGAAACTTTTAGTGTGCCCCTCGTATCATCGTTCGGTATAGTGTCCGTGACGCAAGACACTGCTCATACATACATACATACAACGCCGATTTGCCCATGTTAATTTAGAGGTCTTACTTCGCTCGATCAATAAAAAACTGTTCATTCTAAGTAATATAATTATAATCACAATAATTAAAAGAAATGTAAAGAAACCATACCCTTCACACCAAAGCAGCAATGCTGCTTGACGGCAGAAATAGGGTGTGGTAGTACTTCCCGGGGTGAGGAACTCTACTACACTTAAAGTAATTAAATTTTAATGCTTATAAATAATTTATAGCTTTAGCTTATAGACATATATAGACCGGTTACATACTTATCCAGAAAATAGTAGGTGCTTATCTATTTTGTGGCTTAATGTAGCAAAAATTCTAGCATACAGTGCGTGTGGTGCTATGACACAAGCCGTTGGTTTGAACCTCTTGCATGGAAATATACCACAGATATGTTACTCATGTCCATCCCTCCCTGTGCTCCTTAACAGAGTGGGGCCAATGTTAACTCATTACGGGTTTTGACAGTGTGTTTTTCTAAGTTGACTATTTTTGTACAAAAACACAAAATTGCGGTTGTTGTTTTCTTCAAAATAAACCTATAGTTTCCTAAGAACAAAACCTAACTACAAAAGAAAAGGTAACAATATTATCACAACCTATATAGAAATCATATCTTGGTCTGGCTGGCTGGATACAAACAATATTCTACCCTAATGTTAAATTATAAAAAGAAAATAAGGACAAAAACACATTCCTATAATTATTATCACTTTAAATCATTTTAGTGAATAACTGCAAGTAGTTCATTTTAAAATTCTCCACCATATAATACAAAAAGAGTCGATTGCAGTCAGCATTCTTGAGGTGGGCGACTGTAGACTAGGGCACGTCGGGGCTCACGCCGACCGCGCGGAAGTCCTCTGCGTCTTGCAGGTGCTGCTGCAGCGCGGCCCGCAGCGCCGCCACGAACGCGAGCAGTGGCACCGCCTCCGGCAGAGCGTGCAGCGTGCGCGCCAGGAGCGGCAGCCGTCGAAGCGCGCGCCCCGACAGCTGCGCCTCGGCCGCCGCGCGCGCCACCTCCCACAGCCGCAACGACGACTCCGTTGTCGCGCTCGCTGCCCAGTTTGACGCCTCCAGATACTGCAGCTGCCACAGGCGCTCGCGGGGCGCCACCAGCCCGCGCGCCATCAGCTCCGCGCAGCAGCTGCGCAAGATCTCGTAGGCGGCGCGCTCCGAGGGCGGGCCCACGCGGCGCTTGATGTCGGCGCGGTCCGCGAACGCGACGTCGATCGCGCCTGTCACGTTGGCGGTAGTGAGCACGAGTGCGTTGGGGCAGCGCTGCAGCCGGTCCAGTTGCGTGAGCAGCGCGTTCACGATGTGGATGGAGTCGCTCGGCTCGAGCCCGGCCAGCGGGGCGTGACGTGCTTGCGCAAGGAACTCCACCTCGTCCACCAGCACGATGGCGAGCAGGCGCTGATTCGCCAAGAGCTCGTGCACACGCTTGAACAGTCGCTCGACGAGCTCGCCACTCTGTACGAACCATTTAGAAAAGAGACTGTGTGCATTGATCTCGATGAGGTAGGCGAACGGGAACCGCTGTCTGAGGCGCACGCTCAACTTCTGGGCGAGCGCGCGGCACAACGACGTCTTGCCGGTACCGGGAGGGCCGTGAAGCAGCACGACGCGATTCCAGCTGACAACATTAGCGTCGACGCCGCGCTCCGCAAACTTAAAGGCGTTCTCCACGAAGCGCACGATGTCCTTGAGGCGCGAGTCGAAAACGAGGCTCTCCCACAGACTGTGCAGCTCCTGCGCCGGGAGCGCCCACACCTGTACGCGCGCGCGCGCCCACACCGAAGCGGACTCGGTCAAGGTGTATGTCACGGCACCGGTCGTGTCCAGTTTGAACACGTGGTATAGAAGCTCTGTATTTGTCATGTACACGTCTTCACCCTCCGGGTGCTCCACGTTGCATAACGTGATAGTCTCAACATGTTGCATCATCTCGGAACTCTCCTCCAGCTCGCTCTCTCGAAGACTCGTGCCGGGATGGAGGGAATGAAAATTCGCCAGAAAAGTATGAACAATACGCCTTATGTAATGTTTACAGGCGCCACTTTCTTGTTTTTGTACCACTTCTACGTGAAGCGGTGGATTCATAGTGATGTCAAAATAACTTTAACACTGATGATACAAACAATGTTATTGTTATTTGTTTATTATGTTGATTTTTCTGTTCTGTTTAAAAACAAACCTGCATATTTTTATTGTAATTATAATCTTATTATACATTTATGGTCTTGTCTTTCAAACTCTGAAAAATTTATTGCATTCAGAATCGGAATGTTTCAATTGAAATAATTTGGACGTCATTACAATCAGTTAATCACTGTCACATTTGTATCTAATGTCACTTCTCTCGTGCGTAACCCTTGTGTATCCTCCCTCGGCCACACTATGCTATTCACACTGCTACTTACGCTTGCGCTTGCCGCGAATATTGTCGTAGGTGGCCACATGCAGCTAAATTATTACCCCGCGGCCGTAGACGGCACCTATATAGACCGGGCATTGAATAACGATACCAAGAGTAAAAAGGATGCATTAATACAGATTCACATAAGAGTAAGGAAGAGAGAATCTAATTGTTTTGTCCCTTCCCGCGTATGCGATAAAATTGCGGATGGGGGGTGTTGAGCACCAACGATTGGAGCACAAACTTTTGTTAACTGTGAAAAAAAAGTGCAATTTCTGGTGTTTTTCGTCGATATTAATTAAATAATAGTGTTTGCCTAGGACCAGTGAACTTGGTAATATGGTACGTTGTAGTATTTTAGACTTTAAAAATGATAGTGTAACGGAAAGAAGAAAATTTAAGTTTTCATCGGTAAGTAGTGTTTTTGCTATTATTTGTCAATAAACATTAATGCTGGAGAAGGCGCAGTCTCCATAATTAAACATATAATGATTTAGTTAGCTTTCTATAGCTTAAATTCGTATATTATTTCAATTTTTAATTTCTAAAATCGAATATTGTTTACCACACTAATAACATAGTCCCTCAAATCAGCTGAAATCTCGCAAAAAAAGTATTCTTTAATTTGGCTAGGTTTTACGGTCTTTCGTGCTGCCAACAAGAACAAACCTATTTTCCCAAAAATGTTGGTAACTTAACGCGTCCGTGGTAATATCGAATTTTGTAAAGTCCAATAATTTGTTTTCAGTTTTGTCACATTTAGAATTTATCAGGGCATTATAATCATCATCCGGTGTACGTGTAAATTGGCTTAACGGATTGAAATCCAGTTTTTTTGCAATTTTATGATTTCAAGGGAAAATTCTTAGTTATGGTTTAATGTATAAAATATGTAGGTAGTTCCATAGATTTAAATGAAAATCCAGATTGGTGCGCGCAGTAGATAAGGTACTATTGGTGTTAAATATTCAGTGTGATGATTGTGCATTCCCCTGTTGTAATCATTTAGTTGCCTTATACGTAACTCACAGGAGGAACCTTAGACCTTAGGAAGCCTTAGACTATACCACAACAGCACAATTAACCTACACGTTTGTTTTACAGATTTCACAAAAATTTAATTTATTAAATTGCTGGGTTAAAGCTACGGATCGCCGAGATTGGCAACCAACTGAAGGAGCCCGCGTCTGCTCAATTTATTTTGAGATGCAATGTTATAGACGGGCTAAAAATTAACACTGTAGGATCCATTCTGAAGCTGTATTATGTAAACGTAAGTTAAAGTTTTTGATGTGAAACCGTCATGGCTTCAGAGCGATGCCATAAGATAATATCATTATCTGTCAATTAAATACCAATTTGGGAAGTTGGGTCGATTGGGGTGTAGGGCCGTTGGTTGGACCGTCATATTATTTATATTGATAAGATAAGATAAGGATACACGGTTTTCTAAAATTATTATCATTTATTTAGATGTTTCACATCTGCCGGGCGTCCCGAGACGGCCACATTTTTTGTTGTTTAATAAAGTCTCAAAATCCTTTTATTATTATAAATGCCATGTAATCGCAAAAATATAGCTATGCTTTTTGTATCCTAAATTAATATAAAAAAGCTATGCCTATAGCTATTTGCTAACGTTGTTACGACGACCTCCGTGGTGCAGTGGGCTGAGACGCAGGAGGTAGCGGGTTCGATTCCCGCCGCGGAACGAATGTTTGCATGATCTACAGATGTTTGTTCCGAGTCTGGATGTTTTTCTATATATTATAAGTATGCATATTTAGACAAAAAAAAGTATATAAGTATTCTATCAGTTATCTGGTTCCCATAGTACAAGCTCTGCTTAATTTGGGGCTAGATAGCGCTGTGTGAAATGTCTGTGTGAATGTAATGTATGTATGTTATCAAATGTTTTCTAATCGTTTCAGAACTTGGATGAATCGAACAATTTGAACGTAACACTCGAGTCTCAGCCAACTCCAGCATGTCCAATGCTGTTCGCTTCAAAAATTGGCAACTGCAGAAAAAGAATGCTGAGCTTTCACGTGTGATCGAAGACTTAAAGTCTGGATCATTTATCAAACAAGAGACTGCTGATGCATTTAATCAATAGATCCTGTCAACCAAGACATTTTAAAAAAAGTCGCTGATAAAAATGCATATTTGTTAATTCATTCTATTATATTGTGTAGAATAATTTATGCGCCTGATTTATATATCCAATTCCTGTCTTTTTTCTATGTGTTACTGCTAAGAATAAATTCCTCGAAAATTTGCACATGAATAATAATTATATGAAGTTAGTTGTTTTTATTTATTCTGCAACATCTGTCGTTGGCAAATTTATACAAGGTTCATACTGTTTTGCTGGCTGTTGCTTTAGAATACAATATTAGAATGCACGAGGATGGAGCCGCGGACACAATGCAATTGATCGAGCGAAGCGAGATCTCCAAATCAATTTGGGCAAATCTGCGTTGTATGTATGTATGTTTGTTTGTCCGAGGATAACTATCGAAGCGTTTATCCGATATTAGTCAAATTTGGTATATAGGTAGGTAGTGATAGCACAATTTTGGTATAACTAAATGAGCTAAAAATGTTGGGGAATTGTTGAGATATTGGGGTTCAAGAGGGGTAAAAAAAAAACAGAATGGGAAGATCCGGTCAAATAGCACGTCTAATAAAAGGTCTTTGAAAGTACATTTCGACCCTGTTTTTATTTTTAGTTTAAACCTTGTAGTTTTTAAGTTATTAGCCATAATAATAATGGAACTTTGACAAAATTCACAGGGTACACCAGAGACCCAACAGTGCTGAAGTTTGGTACGCCTATATTTGTGTCACTAAAGCTACACATCTTTAGTGACACAAATATAGGGAAAAGTCTGAAATCCATAATAACTGCAATTTATAACCCAATTTTTTTGCAATAAAAATTTGCAGCACAATTTACATGAACTCCCGTTATCTGTAACCTGTAATGTAGGTCAAGTTAGTTAGCTATGAATAGTATTACTAGTACTTCGCCCCAAACTTAGATCTTGCGAGTCTGATAAAAATGAAAAAAATATTATTTGTAATTTTAGACCTCAGATTATACAAACAAACAGATGGAGTGTACGCAACAAACAGTATGACGTCACTTATCATTCATGTGTGCGTGGCGATTAGAAATAGCTCTGTAGGGACACGTGCATCAGTGTGCGTGTAATGATACCAGAAAAAGAAAAAACACCCTGTATTTTTTTTAATGTCCTTTTACGACAACAGGTTCTAAAATTTTATTTGGATACATGAATTTGTTACTAATTGAATACAAATTTGTGTCAGTATTAGGATTGAACAATTGTTTAATTAACTAGTTTATTAAACACTTAAATATTTCATGTACCATTGTAAACGCATTGTAAAATTACAGAAGAAATAATATGTGAAGATTTTTATAACTAGCGGTCCGTCCGGTGTTTATTGAGGTTTACATGGACTTTAATGTCCTCCTGGCCGAATTACGGCTACGGCGGCCATCTCGCAAGAGAATAGCCAACAACGCAGGATATATTCCTGACTCCGGACTGTTATTAGAATTACAATAACACTTTTTGGAAAAATGGACTTTATAATAATACTTTAGTTTTTTCTGTAGTAATTATTATATAGTATATATAGATATATATAGTATAGTATTATATATTATTATATAGTATATTCATTTCATTAGACTGATAAAAAAACATACATATGAATCCAAAATATTAAAATCATAATTAATTATATTGCAAAAAAATTAACCACCTTAATTTTGCACTAATTTCTTGTAATATTGCCGTTTGGCTTCTACATGTTGAGAATTAGTTTCTAATTTTGCTATATAGTGCAATCGCACCATTAAATACTTTTCTATCAACAGCTTCACCAGATTCACTCTGTGAAATTTTGCACATATTGAATATGATCTGGATTAACATATAGGATATTTTTATCCAGGTAAAATGTTCTGGTAGGATATTTTTCCCGAAGCGAAGCGAGGGCGGATCGCTATTACTTCTCTCTATATATCATTTATTATATATGTGTATATGTATATGTAATGTATATACATTGCATATATACATACGGAACTAAATTGTTATACATATACAATTATATTTAAAATCCCGCATAAGATATTAATCACCGAATCACTGTAAACGGCAATAACATAATTATAGAAATACATACAAATTCGGAATAACAATTTAGGCGTGAGATTACGCGTGGGAATCGAACCCACGTCCGTACATTTAACAGTCAGGCTAGCTAACGCCTAGATCAACAGGTAGTTTCCCCAATTGAAGGGAAAACATTTTGTCGAAAACTGGCAACACAGTCGAACTAATGTCGAGGTGTTGTGTTTCGAGACAACCGTTTAATTATTGGGTGAATAAATAATAAAATCAATTAAATAATTTTTAGTTACTTGTGAAATCATATTCCATCCACTTTTTTTTGTTTTTGGGAACAACTTTTACACTGTTTAATAACAGCATTTTTGACAGAAAATAATGAATCACTCGAGACGTTCAAGCAGTACGACGCTATCTTTAGCACTGCCGCGAGATTGTATTCGCTTTTAAATTTGTATTCGCTTGTGTGGCTTCACTTGCACATTCGGCGCGCTCTATCTGTTTGTTTGTATAATCTGAGTTTTAGACTATCAAAATAGTGCCACGACTATTTTGGTAGTCAAAGATTAAAAATATTTTTTTTTATTGGAGTCTCGCGTAATCTCAGTTCGGACCCTCATTTAATAATGTACTATAACATGAATCATTTACAAGGGGATTGATGTTATTTCCTCCACCCTACAATTAGAACTTTAAGTAAATTAACCGCTCATTTCAATCATTAGATATTAATCAATTCCTAAAACTTCTGGCTTTACAGGACATGTCCTAACACAGCGTCGCTTATCGCTGAGAAGGTTCGACAGCCAATGAGATTGCTGCTAGGTGCTAGCGCAGCGAGACCGCCGCCTCGTCTCCGTCCAATCAACGACCCGCGTCAAGTGAATGCATTGGCTGATATGGGTATATCTGTGATGACTTTGCCCGATGGAAGGGTTCAGCTGTTGTACACCACTTCTACGGTACGTGTAGACAACTTAAATACCGTCTTTATGGTGAGTGTTATCTTAACGCTTAATTTATTTGAGCTTTCTATTCTGAAATTAAGTGCAAATAGTACTAGGGTTCATAAACGTGAAACCCATTGCCAAGAGACATTATTTTAACAAATATTCCAATTAAATCATCAATAGGGTTTCTTCTTTTCCTAGCCACACACAGCGCAGCTATCTTATTGCTGGATTGAATTCTCGCTCAACGCTTAATTTCCTTGCTCATTGCATATTATATAATGTATTCAAGTAGGTTTATTTATGTAGTATGTAGCTATATTATGCTATTTTTATTAGTCCTGTGCAAATTTTCACTAGTTTCCTTTTCTGTGCACTATCTACACATCTTTATCTGCAATACATAAAGGTTATCTGGAAGAGAACGCTCTTTAGCATTAAGTTCGCCTTTTATAATAAAGTGATATAGTATTTTTAATCAATCAATTGCTGCTCTGATGGAAACGTACCTTATACTGCATGTAATATGTTTATATCATGTGTAATTTTGTGTGTACCAAATTATTATTCTATTCTATATCGCTTAGATTCCGCTAAAAACCAAAATACCTCACAAGCACCATTTTTGGCTATTTTAGTGTGTATTTTTTAAATAAGGCCTTTATTCTCAGCTAGAGAGTGTGCTTGTTTACTATGCGTTATCCACATGGTCATGTAGATAATCAAGTACATAATTCAACTAGGTGCATATCTTTAGTATTGTATTCATTAAACCTGGATTAAGCAAATCAGGCTATTTTATAGTCGTTATTGTGCTTCATGGTTCACGTTTGATGAATAACCTTACATGTACATGTTGACAACCTCCGTGGTGCAGTGGGCGAATAGCCGGCTGAGACGCAGGAGGTAGCGGGTTCGATCCCCGCTGCGGAACAAATTTTTGCATGATCTACAGATATTTGTTCCGGGTCTGGTTGTTTCTCTATATATTATAAGTATGTATTTACAAATAAAAATGTATATAAGTATTCTATCAGTTATCTGGTTCCCATAGTACAAGCTCTGCTTAATTTGGGCTAGATAGCGCTGTGTGAAATGTCCAGCAATATTTATTTATTTATGTAACTTTATCACGGTGTCTCTATATTTTGTAATAAATAAATCTACGTTCAAATTCTAGGCAAAATCAGCTAAAGACGCGTCGGAAGGGCTCACGTTCATGAGCGAGATGTCGAGATGGAACTCGCTGAGTGACCAGGAACACGGTGTGAGGCCCGCCGGCCTCCTCGTCGGCGAGCGCGTCCTGCACGCCGGCCCCGCCCACTTCGGCAAGGAACTAACCGGAAACACTCGCTTTACGGGCGCGCTCGCCATCGTTGAACCGTACGACGTCTGCACTCCAGTTACTAATCCAGAGAAAGTCGCAGGGAAGTTCGGGATCGCGAAACGAGGACAGTGCACGTTCGCGCAGAAGGTGCGCAATATGCAAGCCGCGGGGGCTGAATTAGCTATCATCTTAGACAACGTAGAGGATTCTTCCTACGAAAACACGGTTATATTTGCCATGTCTGGCGATGGAAAGGACGATATAAATATCCCCGCGGTGTTCCTTTTTTCCAAAGAGAGCGCGTACTTATTGGAACAGTGGAAAGCCGATTATATGTTAATGGTTACAGCCGGAGAGGTGAAGTCGATGAAGCGTCAGTATGAGAATGAATGCGACGGAGGGAGCTGCGATGCGGTCGTAGAAGCGGAGCTCGAGCCCGCGCCCTCTGAAGCTGACAAAGAGTCCTTCATACACCTCAAGAAAGTACTCAGTCAACTGGTAACTCACTTCGAACTCACCAGCATCACCGAGAACTCCGACGCTGGATCGACCTGCGAAGAAACCGCTCCAGACGCGTACCTCTCACAAAACAAATTCATCAACGAAAAAGGCGCGGAAGGACCGATTCACAAGTCATCGAATGTTTGTGCGATTAAAAGCGAACCCGCCGCCCCCATCTCCACTCTGCTCGAGAAAGACAGTCAGACGCTGGAAGCAGAGAAACAGTTTGATGAGGCCTGACGAAGGTTTATAACGTTTATACAGCGGCCATTTGTGAGACATTTTCACGTGGCTGAAGAGAGACTTGACGAAATTAGAAATAATTTAATAAAATATATACAAAGGCAAAGTGTAGATAATGATATATCGGATAATAAAAACGCAGATGTTAGTAATATATCAGATGTAGTAGACAATAGTGATAACTCAGATGATAATTAATGTTCATTTTTATCAACAATTCCCTTTGTCGATGTTCTTGAAGCTTTAGTTAATTACTTCTTGCATGGTTAGAACAGTGGGGGGGACTCATGTGTCCACAATACCTACCGAGTATTTACTTATCTGGTTTTCAAGCCAGTCCCTGTCTGGTCAGTAACTGTCCTTTACTGCTCGTCAATTACTGGGCCTTTGTAAATTGGGCTTAAAGCACTTGTCCCACTAGCTATCGACTATTTTCTTCCTACAGGTAACGTCCAATTAATGTATGATTCCGTGTCAATAAAAAAATTATTATACATATTGTTACAAGCTGAGGGTTCGGGATAAAATAATGAGAATCGATCTAACCAAAATAATACTTTTATTCAACACTAAACGATGAATACACGAACTTGGTCACACGTAATCACAACACACTAATTCACACCACTGTTGCAACACTTAAAGTTACCGAATGTGTTCGCACGTATAGCCAAATCCACACTGACTGTCCGGCCATCTCTCCGGCCTACTTATATCGCGCACAATTCACTACACTAGAACGATCTCGATCGTTCCAGGAAAGGGTCGGTGTTTCGACAGAATGACCACTCCCCATTCTGCGCAACTGCAGGTAAAAACACAGCATGCAGGTATATTCCATACCAAGTATTACGTATTCCGTGACACAGTAGGTAAGTCGAGAGCCATCGAGAAATTTGGACTATTTCTTATTGTGTAACAGCGTAACAATATATAAGTACATAGTTGTTCGGCGAGAACTCTCTCTCCACTATATTGCAGCGTCAAGAGCTATCAAATAAAAAGATTGTTCAGTGACTCTTTTGTAGTCTACCTATTCGCTTTCGCTAATAATAATAATATAACTTTTAATTCAGGCAACAATGATGTCAAGGCCCATATCTATAAATACCTTAAAAACTACATAAAACAATAAACTTAAAAACTAACCTTGTTACCACAAAAAGGTTAAACAACTGTTTAACGCGTGTTTAAAAAAATCCTTACCAATTTTTGTGTAGGAATTTACACGCACTAAACAGTGTTTAATTTTTTTTTGTTGTAAGACCGTAACACTTTTATTTATTAGGGGGATTTCGGTTCGTAGCCGCTTCCCTGTAGCCTGTAAACGATGCCGACTGCCCAGAAATCCGGATCAAGTAGCAAATCCTTATGCTTCGCTAAAATCTGAAGAGTGCTCCTAGGCGGTGGGACAAGTGCCTTATAAACTGGTAGGAACTAGTTGACTTTTCTAAGGGACAGTAACCGTACTTCTCTATCTTCGATCAACAATACAACTAGATTACGGGTCATAAACAAAATAAAATCAAAACTAAATGCTGTCCGCGTAAACATATTAAATATACAGCTACATTCGTTTACCAATAGAATGAGACAAAAGATTTAAATTCAACCTAATCACAACCACATCACCTTGTAATAAAGTCACAAATCCTTTAAATGTTACGATCATTTGTCTCAAAAAACAAACAACGTAATAAATTACACCTGTCACTTAAAAATTAAAAGACGTAGGTTATATAACATTTATTGTGAAATCAACCTTATGAAGCAATAAATAAAGTACCTTTCCTGTTATTGTCTTGTGAGCTACATCGTTTTATTTTGTTTCTGTTTGCTATTGGCGTCTATTGGCCCAACGCTATATCACACGTTTGACGTTGGCCAAACCAATTCTTAGCGGTGGTTTAAAATCGGCAATATTGTTTATAAATTGATATTAATCGTCAGTTTAAAGCTTAAAAAATAACTTATTCCACATGTACTTACCGAAAGCAAGACACTCCGGCTGATAAATTGCTTTTCCGGGCATTATTTTTGCAACTTTTAAATGCGCATTGATGCATTGTGGTACGTGTTGACGTTGGCTTGTTTCAACCTAACTAAACAAAATAAGAGCTCACACCGCAAGTGAGCTGTTATTTACCGAGACGGATGTTTTGCGCCAACCCTTTATCTAGGTGTATTGTTGATCGAAGTTCTCTATCCATCTATGATTCAAAATAGGCTCGATGTGCATGTGTCAACCGTTTTCGCAAATATTAACAGTAATTTTTTTGATCTCATTCACATTCCGATTAGTTTATCGTTGGATTATTGCAGCGTTATGGTTGGAACTGCAAAAATGTAACGATCTTTAATGTCTGGACCATAATATCGAGCTGTGGATTAGCCACAAAGTAAAGTTGTGTCCTTGTCTTTCATGTGACAAACATATGTTACATTTAGACAGACCACAACATTCGCCGTATTACAACGGATATGTGGACAGGCATAACAATATAACTTGACTTTGACATCGAAAGAATATGATGATAGAAACAACTACTATTTTGAACTGTACCATATATTTATAATGCCCTAAAATCAGTGTACAATTTTAAAGTATCTATGTAAACTCTTATAAATAATGTCTAACAAGAAGATTCAACTTTAAAGACCATGGAGATCGTAGGTTGAAATACTATTTTAATTGTAAGATTTTATACTATAACACATTAATATGTGCCTTTTCATGGTAAAAAGTACTTTTAAATGTTATACTATATATAATATAAGGTGTCGCAGCAAAGTCTTGGAATTGTATAGCTTTTGTAAGTGAATGTTTCATAAAGAAAATGTTTGACGTGTAATTCTTATTGTATGTGTTGTTCATGTATCTAAATAAGTATTAAATCTTCATAAACTGACTCTGTAAGTGCACTAACAAATAATACTGACGCAGTGGGCGAATAGCCGGCTGAGACGCAGGAGGTAGCGGGTTCGATTAGTTTGGGGCTAGATAGCGTTGTGTGAAATGTCCAGTAATATTTATTTATTATTTATTTATTTTTATATATTATAAGCATGTATTTACAAAAAAAAAGTACATAAGTATTCTATCAGTTATTTGGTTTCCATAGTACAAGCTCTGCTTAGTTTGAAACTAGATAGCGATGTGTTAAATGTCCAGCAATATTTATTTATTTTACATAATTACGTATTTGATCACTAAACAGACCAAGAAATAAAAATATAAATAAATAAATATTGCTGGGCATGTCACACAATGCTATCTAGCCCCAAACTAAGCAGAGCTTGTACGATGGGAACCAGATAACTAATAGAATACTTATATACTTGTTTTTTGTAAATACATACATATCATACATAGAAAAACATCCAACCCCGGAACAAATATCTGTAGATCATGCAAACATTTGTTCCGCGGCGGAAATCGAACCCGCTACCTCCTGTGTCTCAGCCGGCTATTCGCCCATTGCGCCACGGAGGTAGTTAATATTTCTAGGCATAACCGTTTAAAACTGCCTGCGGCATCACATATGTAGAACTTTAGAAAAATAAAATATTAATATGTTAATTAAAAGTTACTATTATTTAAATAATTAACAAATATTTTGGTATTCTCATACTACACATTTATTCATTTAAAGCATATGGCTTAATGTACATATTGCCAAAAGTAGAACACTTTTTTTATTTGATATCCTGTCGTAACATCTACCTACTTGTAAATGTGTTCAAATTTTATATATCTTGTATTTGTAATATAATTATTGTAAGTATATAAACTTTTTTATGATAAGTATTTAGTTATAAGTAGATTGTTACGCATTTAGATATTAAATTGATTAACATAATTAATGCTATTTTAAGAAGAACTTAGATGTGGCAAATATCATGTTTCTTTTAATATTAGTGTTTGGTTCTTAAGCAATATTATGCTGAAAAAAAAGTACAGACTGCTGAGTAAATTACATTTCTCAAATAAGACGTTGAGAAGTACTTTACGTACACTACGATTTGTTTCAACTTTTTGTCCTTAAGGGCCGCTTCACACTAGCGTTTGTCCAGCGTAGGCGTTTCATAAGTTTGACGTCACACAATTTCGTTGTGGTTTCGGTATTATCATTAGCAAAATGGATTCTGACGAGGAAACTCTATTGATGGCTTTGCTTTTAAAAAGAACATTAATGCATAAAACGAGAAAATAAAAAAAGGATATGGGAGAATCCACTAAGGAGGGTGTGGTCAAGTGAAAGTGATTATTTTGTGCTTTATTGTAAACACTTACAAAATTATTCAAAACTTTCGAATGCCGAAACGTATGTGATGATTTTTTGCAAAAAATACAAAGTGTACAATATTATGATACACATTTGAGGCCATGTGTATCGGCTGAAGAAAGACATGTTATTACTGTAAGATGATTACTGGAGTAGGTATATTTAATTTATAAAAAACAAGTTTAATATTTAGTATACTATAAACTTATCAAGAAATGCCATTGAAATTGATGTGAACAGGAATGTACATGGCACCGCAGTACGCGGCACATGCGACGCGTGGTCGCGACGCTCGCGCAACGTACTCATGTCCCACTGCGCTGCGCAAACGTTTATCGAACGCCTACGTTAGTGTGAAAAGGCTCTAAAAGGTGAAACTCAAGAACGGGATCTGTTTTTACTAGACCGTTATAATATCCGGAGTATTCAAGTCTAGTACGCAGATTCTTTCCAGGCAAGCGTGCTTGTTGTACCACGCCATCATTAACAATCAGGGAAGGTATTGGTTTAGCGCACGTCTTAAGTTTAGCTCAAGTTTAGACTAATACGATTTTTGTTCAAAATCCGCCTGATGTTTTTTTATGAACTAAACACTTACCTTATTACCACAAAAAAGTTAAACAAGTGTTTAATGCGTATTTTAAAAAATCTGTACCAATTTTTGTATAGGATTTTTTTAACACGCGCTAACCATTTTTAATTTTATTTGTGGTAAGACCCCTTAAGATTAAAAGAAAAGATACTATAATTTTGATGTAGCCATGGACGCGAAAAATATAGATACTTAGGCGCGCTGTTGATTTCTGCGGCAATCATTGATGTGAACGCACTCTTTTATCCTTACTAATATTATAAATTCGAAATTAACACTGTCTCTGTGTCTTTTTGTTAAGTTTTCACGACTAAACGGCTGGGCCGAGTTCGATGAAATTGGGTATACAAATAGATTATGATCGGGATTGGGACATAGGTTACTTATTACCCGACTGTGCTGGAGGATAATGTTTTTATCGATAAACCACGCGTACGATGCCGCGGGTTGGTCAGCTAGTTGCATATAAAGCAATTATTTTGCCTTTTTTACGTTAAAAGCAGCGGCAATCGCTACGTGAAACGCAATGCGCCAAGCGCATATTAAAAAATAATTTAATTTCATAATAATGTATAAAACATCAATAACACGCATACGATTGTCACTTGCGCATTGCGCTAACAAATACGTGTTGTTTAAAAATGTGTGTGTGCGTACAACGTACACGTTTAACGCAAAAAAGAAAACCTGTTCGTGACGCAGCAGGCGCGACAAACGCAGTGCGTTTGCTGCGCGCGTCTTCCGCAGCGATTGCCGCAGAAAACAACCGCGCTTTACAACGAACGTAAAAATAATTTACTTCGCGCCAGCCGATTCGCGCATAGATGCGTAACTGCTCCACTTATTTACAACACTCGCGCCAATGTTTGTCAAGTAATGCATACATCGATCGTCACGTGCTTTAGTAAATAAGGCATCAGTTTGTCCATAAGTTTTACGTCTGTGCGCCCAGTATAGCAAATGTACATAATAATATGTATTACTAACACAACTTTTTTAAATTATATCGGGATTTCAATAAAACAAGTGTTTCAGTAAATATGTTTTTCTTATGAAGTCCCTGGTGTTGTTAAATTAATTCGGGTTTAAAGTGGTTTTCCATCAGGACTCTGCGAGGAAGCTTAGCGCTGGAAAAATTGATTGGTAGATTGTTTCATTTTCGTAGCCTTGCACAGATCAACCTACGTGCGTGATCTACGAGGCAATATTTTTTTTCTATATTATTATTATTATAATAATATTATAAATGTGAAAGTTTTGATGTTGGTTTATTTATTTGTTTGTTTATTACTCAATCACGTCGTAACGGCTGAACAGATTTCGATGAAATTTGGTATATAGGGTGTTTGGTAATATACTGACGATATTCAAGTGACGGTTTCTCAAAACAAAAAAAGACTTCTCGAAACAAAACTACTAGTTATATTATCAAATTTTAAATAAAATCGACTAAGTTTAGGTGATTAATTTTATTAAAAACTTACTGCCTACTCTTGCAATCGCCATCCAAAAATAAAGGCCGTAATCCACAAAAGCGTAGATTTGCAGAGATGAGAATACCATGCGAATATAACTAATAGCATATCGATATTCCGACATCTCGCAGCTCAGCTTTAGTGAAAACAGTCAAGCTGCGCTCTTATTTTCTACAGTGCATTCGTAGAGAGAGGACATAAGTAGCAAATCTACGCTTTTGTGGATTACGGCCTTTATTTTTGGATGTCGATTGCAAGAGTAGGTAGGCAGTACGTTTTATTTCGAATTAATCACCTAAACTTAGTAGATTTTCTTTAAAATTTGATAATATAACTAGTAGTTTTGTTTCGAGAAGTCTTTTGTACCAAACAGCCTGTATACGTAGATTATAAACTGGACATAGGCTACCTTTTATCCCATAAATCAGTTCCCATGGTATAAAAATGCGGTGTCAAGTTGCAACGGCCAGTTTAGCTTTATTTCTAGGTTACCTACTCATTTAGTAGTGTAACGCGTACGGCGGGCAACAGCTAGTATTTCATAAAGGAGGACCTATAATTCATAACTATGTAATCAACGCAGTTATTTGGTTATTCCCACTCATTAAATGTTATAGGTAACAGGAGAAAGAGGTAAAATAAAAGGTATATAATATTTACAATGTTAATTATTCAGTGGATGATTGAAATAACGAACAGAAAGAGTATGTATTGTTACGAGCTGAGGGTTCGCGATAAAATAATGAAAATGAATCTAACCAAAATAACACTTTTATTCAACACGAACTTAATCACAAGTAATCACAACACACTAATTCACGCAACTGTTGCACAATAAAGCACTAAAAGTGACAGAAATGTTCGCACGTATAGCCAAAACCAGACTGACCCTCCGGCCGTCTTTCTGGCCTATTTATACCGCGCACAGTTCATAACACTCGAACGTTCGCGATCGTTCCAGGAAAGGGTAGGTATTTCGACATAATGACTATTCCTTATTCTGTGCAACTGCAGGTAAAAACGTAGCATGTAGGTATATTCCATACCAAGTATTACCTATTCTGTGACACAGTAGGTAAGCCGAGAACCATCGAGAAATGCCGACTACCTATTACTTATTCTATGACAGCCTCGGCGTATCAGTATTTATAACGGTCTTGTCATTTAAATTCACCGTTAATAACGCATTATTCGCCATAAGAATAATAAACGTGACCTAGCACTTTGGTACAACACTAAGAGGTCCAAGATAAAATCACACATTTAGAATATCTATGCGGAAATAGCTACCTCGGTGGAGGAAAAATAGATGGTGGATATTGCTGTGCAAAACTTGTAGACTGATAAATGCGCTTTGTTACTGAAAATTTAAACACCATATTCATTAAAACCACATGTATCATTTTGATTAAAATTTATTTACTAGTGGTTCGTTCCGAATCCGAACTGAGATCTCGCGAGTCACCCAAAACACAAAAAAAATATTCTTAGGGCGTCTCGCGAAACGATGCCTAAACGTATTTAGTGGCTAAATATAATTTAAGGAGTTGTCAAATCATACAATTACGTAAAATTTAAACATGTTTTTAACAAATACAATATAAACAAATTTTAACAACACAACAAAAATTCGATAAACGCTTCGAAAATTATCCTCGGATAAACAAACATACATACATACAACGCCAATTTTCCCAAGTTGATTTAGAAATCTCGCTTCACTTGATCAATCAGTAATTAGAACTAAGTAGGTACATGACGAGTAGTCTAATAAGTTTTTGTTGGAATAACCTTTAATTTTTTTTTACCTGTATTGTCCCACTGCAGGGCAAAGGCCGCTCTCCCGTCTTCCAATTTTTTCTGTCCCCTGCTAAAGTGGGCCAGCCTGGTAAATGCACATCCAGATCGTCGCGCCATCTCCGTGGTTTATAAGCTTTTATAAAATTCATAATCGGAACTGTAAGCAGTTTTTAACATTTTAACAATGTCAGAGTATTATCTAAGATGTTAAATTAGGTGACTAAAATCTTCGATATTTGCGAAAAAACATGAAATAGCTCTCAAATAAAAGCTTGTACCTAAAAGTAAGGTAGCGGGATAAACCCAACAAGGTTCAATAGGTACAATAACGTGACGCCCAGAATTGAAGTAAAAAGTAGGGCAATTTTGCTAAAATAAAAAATAAATTTTAAAATATGTATGTATTTATTTATTTGAGTCATCAAGATAAATAAAACTGACAATATTAAGTACCTAAGTGGTCACATGTACAAAAATAACAATACTTAATATAGTACTTATACGAGGCATGCCTTTTAAGTTCTGTCGTTTCCATATTTTCCGGCAATTTTGAATTTGGAACTGTTCTATATTCGAATGTGTTTACATTTTGAATCTCAAAACAGTTGAAAGTATTAGGATTAATGCTATTGTTTAGTCACAGTTTCGATTTGAATCTGTCAGGTCACGTACGAAAATGAATCTTTCTAAGGAAAATGTTCGTGCAATAATTTTCTACAACTTTAGAAGAGGCCTGACACGGCTTCAGTGTTTAGAAGAGCTAACATCTGTATTCAGTGATGTAGCCCCATGTCTGCGGACTGTCGAACGCTGGTATTTAGAATTCCAGCGTGGACATACTAGTGTTAGTGACAGATTTCGCGAAGGACGCCCAAAATCCGCCTTCACTGAAGATAACATCATTGCTGTGAGACAACTAATTCTCGAAGATCGTCATGTGACGTATCGAGAGATAGAGGCTCTATTAGGCATCTCAGGGACAACCATTCAGAAGATCTTGCATGAAGCGCTTGGTGTGAGAAAGCTAGTTTGCCGTTGGATACCGCATCTGCTTTCCGACGATCACAAGGCGGCCCGCGTCAGATGGTGTAAGAAAACTCTGCAAAGGTTCAACCGAGGGGAGTCAAATCACGTCTACGACATCATAAGTGGTGACGAATCTTGGATCTATGCCTACGATCCTGATACCAAACAACAATCTACAATCTGGGTCTTTCAAGACGAGCCAAAGCCGACTAAAGTTGTTCGTTCTCGAAGCACTTCAAAGAAGATGGTGGCCACGTTCGTTGGAAAAACCGGCCATGTTGCGACTATTGCACTTGAAGATCGTAGAACGGTTAACGCAAAGTGGTATACTACAGTTTGTTTACCACAAGTGATCGCCGAACTTCGAAAATCTAACTCAAAGCGACGCATCATCCTGCACCACGACAACGCAAGCTCACACAGCGCTCGTCAAACGATTGAGTATTTGAAGCAGGAAAAAGTAGAAATTCTTGACCATCCTCCATACAGTCCTGACCTAAGCCCTAACGATTTCTTTACATTTCCTAAAATTAAGAAAAGTCTTCGTGGTCAAAGGTTCCAGTCCGGTGAAGAAGCAGTCGACGCTTTCAAGACAGCCATTTTGAACACCCCACTTTAGAGTGGAATAAATGTTATAATAACTGGTTTGAGCGAATGGAAAAGTGTTTTAAGCTACGTTGTGAATACTTTGAAAAACAATAAAAAGTACTATAAGGTTCTAGATGTGTTTTTTTCTTCAAACGACAAAACTTAAAAGGCATGCCTCGTATATAAGATGACAATTCAATAACGATGGCATGTTCGTTTGGTGGCTTGTTTCGGTGGGTGGTGACAAGCCACGGCCGAAGCCTACCAACAAAAAAGCTACTCTTATGGCACTACCCAGGTGTAGGCTTTCGATGAGCTACCGGACGAGAGCTGCTAGGATATTACGTAAAGTAGTAAGTAGGTAAAGTTTAAGTTAGTTTCGGTGATTGGGCCTTTAAGCAGTCCTAGCGGTAGATATAATAATAAGGACTACATATAGCCGGCTGGCTTGAGAGCAGATTTGAGTCTGCGGGGTGTGTGCGGGCTATAGTCCGGTGCCGGTACTGGAGGAGGCTGCTGCCACGGCTCGCGGTGCCACTGCTCCTGCGAGGAAGCGGCAGGCGAGACCGGCGGCTTCACAGGAACCGGCCGTCGCACCTCATCCATGTACGAAAATGGACGGGAACTGTGGCTGTTGGGCGGCTGGTGCTGCCATGAGTGCGATCGGTTGAACGACTGGCTGGGGCTGGCAATGAAAACTTACTCTCAGACACAAATAAACAGGATAGACAGAGATGGAGCACAATGGGCAGCTCCTAGAACCATTATAACTACAAGAAAGGTTTTGCAGGAATTCACTTGTTATTCCTTTTATATTTAAGGAACACTACGTGTGTGATAAGGTCCTGGATTTGCTGCCTTCGAAATTCCGAAACGGAACAGACTGTATGCGACCTAATATCGGTAGGTACTTACGTGGCATAGTAGTCGGTACGTGGAAGGTTTCTCGGCTGATCATCCTCGTTCATATAAGCGTGATTTGTTTGCCTGAAAACGTACGAGTTTTATAAGTGAATAAGGTATATCCTGAATAAATGTTATGTAATTTCCTAAATTCTAAGATAGTTTACGTTTGGAGATTAAGTTTATTTCAGCCACACGATGTCTACTGTTGTAACAGGTAAAACTGCTTGAGAGGACTCCCCTAGGTTTATTTCCTGGTGACAGATCTTTTGCGGCCTGCACTCAACTTCTAGCAAACAGCTTATGTCGTATTTCCATCTTGTCTTACACTACGCTTTCCAGTGCATTGTACAATGTACATTCGAGAAACTTTCCGTCGTTGAGTTTAGTTTGTCTACGAATCTCTTCCTTTCTGGTTCGTTTTTTTGTTGTAGGTATACTTTTTATAACAATTGAATCTTACCCGCGAGCAAAGGATGAAGCGTACGGACTTATTGGCTCAGGTTTAATCCAATGGGCATGTTCCTGCCTCGGCTGGCTGCAAGTGGAAGAGATAAATTAATAAAATCCTATATTTAAAGGCCGTGGTCCCACTATCATATTGAGCGTCATCTTTTTTATAGCGGTCAGACTACGGGTAAAATTAATTACTTTTGAACCCGCTAGTGGGATATAATGGTGGGACCACGGCTAAAAGCGGATACTTAGTATTTTATTGCGTGTATACAAGGTGGATTAAAATATTAGAATGTTACATGTAGTCAGTAAGCCGGTCAGAGTCCAGCACTTCGTATGCGCCCTGTAGGTAAGGGCGTAGTGTAGTGTAACTAACTAGGGCAAGATCTAGTGGGCTCGAAGTTGGCCGATTTTATGTTTTGAATTGGTTAGTGAAATTATTATTGTAGAAAATCATTGACATGAATTGTATTGTCGATAAAGAAGTCGTCTAGAGAGTAGTAACACTCTACCAATAGTATATGTTTTAATCTTTTTTTCAAAGATGACTGTCCTTTTCTTATGCTTTAATTTGTTCTGGTGTTTTGTTATATTTTTATTGTCATTACATTTGGGCCCGAGCTGTATTAACAACAGATTTCAAGTTAGTTTTCTTTTTTGAGTCAACTGTTCACTTTACAATCATGTTATAGACGAGTAAAACGTACCTAGCCACTTCTAATGCGTTGTCAGTGGCTTGGTTTAAGTCGTCCTTTGTGCATACAGCAGATGGTAGGGCACATGTGAGAGATAGCAAGTTAGTTATTCGCATTTTAAAAATTTTAATTTCGCATTTTAAAGAGTGTTTTTACTCTGGAGATCAATGTTTGTTTACAACTTTTGTAATTCGATGTTTTTCAGTCAAACATTTAGTACGTTAAAGGTAAGTGTGGATTTTAACAAAATAGTTCAATAAATGTTTCCTGGAAATGAATTTATTGAATTTGAACTTATATTTATGGCAAGCTCTTTTATTTCATATGTAGGGGATTTGGGTTAAATAGCCTGTATCTATTTATTTATAACTCACCCGAAGGCATGTAGCGCTCCTTCTTTGTGTATAGAATGCTGAAATAAATAAATATTATAAAATATATTTAATAAATACTTATATAATGTTGGGCATTTCACACAGCGCTATCTAGACCCAAACTAAGCTAAGCTTGTACCATATTTTTTTTTTTTTATAAATTATAGGCTAGCGTTTGACCACTATCTCGCCTGATGGTAAGCGATGATGCAGTCTACGATGGTACACGCTTGCCTAGAAGAAACCTATTCACTCGTGACTTGAAGATCCCTAGGTTGTAGTTATCAGGAAACACAGACTCAGGCAAGGCGTTCCACTCCTTGGCGGTGCGCATAATAAAGGTGGAAGAGTACCGCTTTGTGCGTATGGGAGGTATGTCTACCATGTAGCGGTGGCGCAACGCGGAGCGTCTGGTTGTCCGATCATAGAATGGGGATGGTGGGATTAGGTTGAAAAGCTCCGCAGCACACTCTCCGAAATGTATCCGATAAAAAACCGAGTATTATGCGGTGGGAATCGAACCCGCAACCTCCTGCGTCTCGGCAGGCTATTCGCCTACGGCGTTTGAAGTTCATATTATATATTATATATTGTGATATGGTGCTGTGTATATTCAAATAAGTCCAAGGCCAAGTGCTAAGTTCGCGTCGGGCCACCTATAGCGAAGGGTTCTGTAGGGTTTTTTTCTCATCAGTTTTACCTCTTTAATGCGAAACTTCTTATCAGATATACGAGATCATCATCATCATTTCAGCCCGTCTTCACGGACTTTTGGGTGTAGGCCTTCTCTGTATACACCTTTCTTTTCGGTAAGCATTTATAACAACTTTTTCCGGCATTTTTGTTATATAGTACTATTTCTATCGTATTTTCTTATAAACTTTTCAGTAAATGTTTACACCGTGTGTTATCTTAGAAAAGGTATAAAATGGCAATTCAAATTTCATATCTATACTAATATTATAGATTCAAAAGTAATTCTGGACCGACTCTTCTAATGGACCGATTATGATGAAACCGTGTTACACTGACATGAAAAATTACAAGTTTCTACTGAAATGCTAGACTGATTTCGTCCAACTTATTTCACCTTTGTTGGGCTAGACCATCTTGCGGTAGGCTAAAAAATTATGTAGAAAAATCCAACATCATTTTAACCTTTGTAACCAAAGGTCTTCTCAAATAAGAGATTTATAAAGAAATGTTACTTCGGGGTAAGGTTACCTATGCGAAGATTATTCTAATAATATAAATGCAAAAGTGAGTCACACTTTTACGTCGTAACGATAAAACTTGGTATACAGATAGATATCTGATATATATGATCTGGATTGATTAGTATTGACTAACCATATGAGTAGTAGTACCACTTATCTGCCGCCAAACAGCATTGCTATTTCAATATGAAGGGTATTTTCGGTGAAATTACAGGCACGTGAGGCTTTACACCTTATCCCTCATATGCATGTTTCTAAGGTGCGTGACCTACGAGGCAATACTTTGTTATAGGTGATGGTTACCACTTAACATAAGAAGGTTTAGCCAAGTTACATTCGATTAGGGATGACGCTTGTCGATAAGTCCGAAAATGTATGGGATTTGACACATGCTATAGAAATATCACGTGATATATCGACAACAAATGTATGTAGAAATCGAATTGATTCGGAGCGAATGTAATTTGGCTACGGGCCCAGGTTACCATATGCATGTTCCATCTCCAAATCGCATTAAAACGAAGCCGCGGGCAGAAGCTTGTAATCTTTAAAAGACCAAAATGTTCCTGGTCTGGGTGTGTGTGACGTCAGAATTATGTAACTGTGTTGGTGTTTACCTGTTTTTCATTCAAGGCGTTATGGTATCTATAAGTATGTACCACTAGCAAGGTTATGAGCACGATATTGAGGGCCAGAATCACATACCCCTTCAGGACCACAGACATAAGGACGAATACGCCATGTCTAACAGCGCCCAACACGTAGTTATATTCCAAAGGGGTACTCAGCTAAAAAGGTAAGTTTGTATTAGTTACCGATCAACCCTAGTGTCGGAGGTTTATGGCCAAGCACAAGCTACAAGCACGGTAATGCATCATTATAATAGGTACAAAAGGTGCACGAGGACACTCCATTAGTTCAGGCCCTACCACGACCAATGTACCTACCTACTTATTGCGATGTAAGTAGTTCTAATACTATTAAATTCATAACTTATTTTTACTTAATCCAAAAACTATGTTAAAAAATTAAAGTCAATAGCTTCAGTAGTTGCTGAGATAAGCAGCTGTTTATCCCTTAAAATTTAAAATTGTATACGGTATGCACTGAATAGTTTTTTAATTGCATCGCAATAAGTAGTTCGTTATTAGGCATCAGCTCTAAATTCATACTAGCATTTGTGCAAGTACCAACCACAAGCACAGAATAGTACAAAAGTCTGATCAGTACTACGAGAAGCGCACGCACACATAGACGCGCGTGTAAGACAGTCTCGGATCAAGTCGGTTGAACCCCAGTCGGGAGTGCTGCGCTTTGGCGAAACGTAAAAAATGTTTATGTGACCTAATTTGTTAATTTGTTAGCTGGTTGTGAAGTAACTTGTAATAATTTGCGGTTAAATGTTTACGTAACAATGAATTACCGTTTTTATATATATTGTTGTGTACTGGATGTAAAATATAGTAATGCCAAAATATAGCGCTACGTTCGAGCGTAGGTAATTATAATCAAGATCGGTCCGAGCCGGCCTTCTGACCTGTTTATTTTGTGATACAGTGTGATACCTTACCAGCTCTTCTGTGAAATATGCATAGTCCATTCCCAGATGGATTGCAAGCGTGATGTCAACGGCCAGTGATCCCACCCAGCTTACAATGTAAACAGACACGATCACGTTTATGTATTTTGTCATTTTATCGCTTTTAACTCCTGAAATCATGTGATAAGCATAAGTAATCAACAAATGAATGCATCGGCGTTTGACTGGAAGAATAGAGTATATGAATGAATTTCAAATTTAAAATCACCCGTCCCACTTTTTACATCGAGCTTAAAACTGGCATAGCTAAGAACCACTCCAGTTAAATTAGCTTTCTATTAAAATAAATGTAGTAACTACGCGGCCACAAACACACATACAGACACACAGACATACATAGTCGTCAAACTTATAACATCTCTCTTTTTTTTGGGGGGTTAGAACTTACATTTTAGCGTAGAGAGTAGACAAATTTATACTGACTCGTGTAGAAATGTTATCCTTCCGTAGAGATAGGGCGGTCATGTTAGCCTGGCTGGTAATTACAATCTCAGTAAAAGAACTCAAATTCACTATGAATTTATTCAATAAAATCACAAAGGATGATATTAAAAGGTTAATCCTGTTCTTTTGTAAGTAGGAATAGGAAAGGATCAGACGAGAAACAAGCCTGGTTATTACCTACTGTCGAGCCTAATGACCAAGCATTCTAACAAAACTAATTTAACCATCATCATCATAATATTCCTTCTTTTCCATTCATAAAATTAAGAAAACGATATTTACCTTATTTTTTATAAATTTTCATATTTTAAAAAGTACCTAAGGGCTTAGCCAAGTTACAGTCGATTAGCGATGACGCTAGTCGATACGTCCGAAAATGTATGGGATTTGACAGATGCTATAGAAATACTACGTCATTCAGCGACAACAAATGTATGTAGAAATCGAATAGATTCGTGGCGAATGTAATTTGGCTACGGGCCCTAGTCTGAGCGTTATTTTCCTATGAACATCAATAATAGTTGGAGAAATATACGTTCGGCTTGTGATACATACCCGCAGTCAAGGTGGAACCGGTAATCAGTGTGAGGACAGAGAAGCATAATGTTAGATTAATTAGCACAAAAACCGTAAAAGATTGTGTCAGATTATCAAAAAAATCGATTGGATCCAAATCTCTGCATTCTTCATCTGAAAATAATAAATAAGTTTTTGTCGCTTTAAGGATAAAAATATGACAAAGAAACTATTTTAAAACATACTTAGTACAATAACTACGAAAAAATACTCGTACCCGTTGCTACCGTAGCGTAGAGCCTCTACGACCTGTCTACGGCACTCTACGGTATGTATAATTATGCATAGCTCTTAAGTAGTTATTAGAATTTTTTTTTCTATTTATATAAAGTGTCATAATAATGTATTTTGATTTTAATCATGTTGCCTGCTCAAAGCCTTTTTAATTAAGCAATTTCATCGTACTTTATAGGTAGTACTGTAATTCATTGATTCATAATCAACAACAAAGGAAACAAATATTAATTTAGAGGCGTCTCGATATATTTCAAGATATTCTTACTTCAGATTGGCATGTAGCGCACCATAATTGTCATAAAATACACATAAAAAACGTGTCCCAGGCACTATAGCAACCCAGGCATTGGTGCAACTGTCTGCCAGTTTTATAAATTATCATTAATTTAAAAGACCTCAATTTTGGTAGATATCAATGAGACTTACTTTGAATATAGATTCTGTAGATGCTGTGCCATGTGAATTGCGCGTTATTAGTCGTTTCTAGCGCGACCGCATTACAGTCAAATCGGTATATTAGAGCTATTATAGACAGAATTATGTAGCATATTGATGTCACCTGAAATGCATAAACAATGAACTGAATCACATGGTGCTTGTGGTAGATAATTAATTCATTAATCATGAATCATAGATAATGATACCGATTCAATTTCTCTGAAACTGCCCCTAAAACTCAAACCGAATACCGAAACCGAATCCAGGATAGTATTTTAATACAAAGTAAGATAACTCATATTGTATAGAAATCGCTACGTAGTAGTTAGTGTTACAGTACTTAAAATCGGTAGGTACAAAAGGGAAGGCATTAGGCTAATAGCAAAATTATCATAAATAAAGGCGGCATTTAATATTCACAGTAGCTTAGTAGGATCTCTTTGTACAGAAGGTTCAGCCTCTAATTAGGACGTATATTTAATATTGCAATATTGGAGCATGAGCGCATCTGCTGAGACGCCAGGCATGTGATTGGCTTAATCAAAGCCATCCAGTGCCTCATGTTCCCGGCAACAACGGTCAGGAAGCTGTTGGTGCTTCCAAGGATGCGGCTCAACACGGATGCCGTTCTTTTTCGTATGATCGCGTAGAAATAATCGGTACGCGCGACTGCAAACATCTCTGATGCGCTACAAAACCTAGGCAGCCCCAACAACTTCTTGAAGCCGTTATTGTATTGGATTCATAAAGTATTGTATGATTTCTGCGTATATTTATATAAAATATATTATATTCTGCGTATAAAAAGAAGTACAATACGCCCTAAGCAGAATTATTTTAATTGGCGCAGTACAACGCGCAAATCTACGAGCCAACATATTGCATATATATCATTTATACAAGTAAATTTTTACTTACTACTGTGATTCCACTTGACAGAAGTGCAGTTAAGGCGAGTTTTGGCGGCACTTTGGTCTGGGATTCTCTATCGATCGACATTTTTATTGTTTTCAAGTAAAATTCTTTGTTAGTCACACGTCATGTCGATCTAGTGTTCGTTTATGAAGGAAATAAACTAGTTATCGCCGTATAATCGCGGCGTGATAATTGTTATCGGTAATAATGTCCACTATCTGGATGAGAAGGTGATAGAATTAGCAAGTATCGGACAGCGGTCGACGAAATTATAAATAGCTGCTTCCACATAAGGTTCTATTTTTACCTAGGTTCACTCCAACACATAAGGGAAAATGGCCCTGGCATAAAACAAGTGGGTGTGGTACCTTAACTATTTTATATAAGAAAGTAAAACTATCGAAGGTCAGCTGTAGATAATATAGCTTTCAAACTAACGAACAACGCATTAATAATAATGTTGTTGAATGGATTAGGTACTGGCTTAAAATTGGTATTTGATGAAGTCATGGTAGATTGAATGGAAGATAAACAGCTACGAGTAATTCCAGGATGTAAGCATATCTTACGTCCATCCTTATCGATTATTCGTCATTTTACTAAACTAGTTGCCAATGCACAGTGGTCGAAATTGGACGGTAATTTTGAAATTACTTTCTTTTTTAGCATTAGCATTAGCATTAGCCCCTTCTTCTCCTTAAAAACTTTAACTATGCCAAATCTCACAATTTTCCGTGCGCACGATAAGCTTAAAAAAGTACTCTTCAAGTTTTAATAAGGTAAGGCACAAATATAGAGATTTCATTAGCTATCGAATGTCTATCAAATCTCAAAAGCCTCGAAAGTTTTGAGTGTCTCAAATTAATAGAAATATAGGGAAATTGCAAAATTAGATTAAATAAAATAAACTAATAAGGATGCAATTACTCTCTGCGAACTGGCAATCTTTTATTACGTACCTACCTAAAAACTTTTTTAATATTCTTCTGAATCTTTTTCTGTCTAGAATGACAAATGATGATATAGACATATGGCATAAATAACTTAAAGAGCACAACATATTTATGGACACAAAGAGTATAATAAAATTTAGTTTTGTTCGTAGAGAAATACTAAGACTGGGGGTTTGTTTAAAAATTGCACATCAATATTGCGCCTAAATCACAAAATGTAAAGAAAATATTTGATGTACCATATTATGTCAAACCCTGAAGCTTTTCTCAGAGGATTACTTTAATTTTTTTGGGTATGGCGCAGCGGAAGTTTCTTGTACTCAAGCTACTCGGTTTCGGAGAGCGTTATGCCGTCATGTGCTGGTACCGGCGGAAAGCTCGTCGTCATGGTAATATTGATATCGGCCTTTTTGCTTCTCCACCTCGTCCCCCAGGTAGAGTTTCCCCGCCTCAGCCTCGCAAATAGGATCATCAGCGTCTCGTCACAGATCAACTCTCTCATCGTCTTACAGCGCTACCGACCTTTGAATCCGAGAGTCACATACCTACTGTATGCCCTTTCCATACTATGAATGATTGAAACAGCTTATATGATTCAGTAGACTGGAACAGAATATATTAATGTTGCTGGTACTTTTACACAAAATTTGTAAATTGCTAAAAACATATAGGTGCTTAAGTTTGTTAAAATATTTTGTGTTTTGTTACTTAGTTCACTTTGATTCCGACTTTTCTGTATATATATTTTTTACTCGTCTACTTATTATAATTACTAAATTATTTAAATTCCTAAGTACAGCTTTTTTTCTGAAAACAATTATCGAATAGGTACCTCATGAGTCTGGCATAAATAAAAACAGCAGTCAAACTTATAAAAGTGTATTTATTTACATTTGCAAAGTTCTACAGAGAATAATAGAGAGTAATTAGTACATAGACGCTTAGTTAATCGAAATCTCACTAATAATGAGATACGAAAACAAGTCTTATCTAGGTCGAGTCCAATTGGCTTCTTGCAAAATGCGTCTCTCGCAGTGATCTAATTTGATTCTTTAGTTGTGATATTATTGAAAATGAAACTAAAACACTGATTTTGCAACAGGACAACAGGATACCAAAGTTTACATATTTTTTATCAATAAATCTTGGAAGAAATACTTGGTTTTTACTTATAGAAATATGCCTACATTCTTAAATAATAAATTCGTCTAAAGAACTTTGCATAGCGTACGTGAATCAGACCCACAGATTCAATCTAATAAAGTCCGAAGTCTCTGGCGTCAACAACAGGTTACCTCACGTACCTATTTATTTTAGTAAGTAACCAAATCTTAAAAGTATCTTATCCTAGGCTTTGGTAAGTAACTACCAAATGATTTACAAAACTACATACTACAAAATACGAAATTGGTCGAATGTTTAGTTAATGTTGAGTATGGTTTTGAGCATTATGAATGCTAAGTTAGAGGTCAGATTCAACGTCTTTTGCAGAAGTTTAGGGTTCCGTAGTCGAACAAGGAAACTTTATAATTTCACTCTGTCTGTCCGTCCGACCAGTTACAGCTTTGTACTCGTAGCATATTAGTGCTGTAGATACAAGAGCCCGTTCACGAAATATAAAGCATCAAAGTGGACAATTTCGCAATAGTAAGTACTAAATGTGTGTCTCCACTGCCAGCTAAACCGCTATTCTTCTAGGTATACCTAAAATGTATCAACAACACACATATACAGTAGTTGTAAGAAGAATTATCAAAGCAGAGTAGTCGACCAACTATGCCTGAAGTTTGATTCTTAAACAGTTCATACAAAATGACCAAAAACAACTGCAAAGTTTACTTTGTATTTAAAAATGACTAAGATACCTACAGCCGTATTACTACAGAACCCTTCGTGGTCCGACACGCGCTTGTTTAATTAGTTTTATAAGTACTAGGGGTGATAGAAGGTCTTCCGTGATTATGTATGATATCCTGATATTTGGAGGTTCTTGCTTGATAGTCTATCAATATGCGTTTTAAAGCTGCCGAGACGGTCAAACGGTTTGATTCAAACTTTACGTGTTTGATCAAATCGTTTGATGCCCTCGAATAAGGATCAAGACATCCTTGCATTTATAATGTCTTGTTAAATCAAGTAGAATTAAAAAAATATGTTTCAAAGAATGGTACGAAATAAGAGTCCACTATACCTCAGATAGCTTCATAAGATGCTATATTTTTAGCAGAAATACCTACTGCATTATAAAACTATTAAATGTAAAAGTTTAGGCTAAAAGTTAAAGACTATGTATCGCGAAACACGATACCTAAACCCCCTTTAGAGAACAACTGATTAAACGGTGTTCGACTAAATTTTTAGAGATGATTTTAGATGATTTTTATTGATGAGTTGCAGAAGGTATAGTCGACTCTTTAGGCGCTTGATATCATTTTGTAAGCGTTTATTCGAACACGTCAAACAAGCTTAAAACCCGTGAATTTTTGACATGTTTGAAATCTTAACGATCATGATTTGAGTCAAACCAAAATCCTGTAAGATTTGGCTCACCCCGTTTAGAAAGCAACTGGTTAAACGGTGCTCGACTCCATTTTAGCTAGGTTCATTATCATCTTTAGAGATAACATACATGTTCTGGGAATAAACATTTAGGTATTTTTGTCGTTGTAAATTCTTCTGATCCAATGCCTGTTTGCGGGCGGTTCTAATTATGTAGATTTGTCTCTTCCATTGCGTCGTCAGTCTCATAGCTCCGATATGGTGTCAGGTTCTAGTACAACACATCAGAGCGAGTTAGAGGCGCTGGAAGAAATGAACAGTAGAAAAAAATGATCAGCTGGCCTACCACGACCTTATGATTACATATTGCGATGCAGTTCATAAACTATTCAGTGCATATTTTGTGGTTCGGTTTTATACCGAGTATTTTATAAATGTTTTACTAAGTGCATATCGCAATTGACTTTTAAAGTCTGTTAAAGGGAGGTAAGTAGGTCTCTCGCTCTCGTCCGTCGATAAGTAAAATTGTAAGACACATATTTTGTTAGGTATCTATTGTTTTTTGTATGTATAAATATATTTTTTTCTGAGTAAGTACCTTACTTAGTATGGTGTGTGTGTTTAGTTCCGTCAAAAATAAATGTTTTTTTCTTTCTTTCTAAAAAAACAAGATCGGTCAACAACTGAATAATTTTTATCTGCATCACAATAAGTAGCTCTTGGCAAAGAATGGAGCATGTCATGATACTCGTATATTTGATCTCAATTGATTATAAATAAATAAATAAATAAATATTGCCGGACTTTTCACACAGTGCTATCTAGCCCCAAACTAAGCAAAGCTTGTACTATGGGAACCAGATAACTGATAGAATACTTATGTATATACATTTTTTTTTGTAAATACATACTTATAATATATAGAAAAACAACCAGACCCGGAACAAATATCTTTAGAACTTGCAAACATTTGTTCCGTGGCGGGAATCGAACCCGCTACCTCCTGCGTCTCAGCCGGCTATTCGCCCACTGCACCACGGAGGTCGTCCAGATTTTCTATTAATAAATAAGCGGTCAGGTGCAAGTCATACTCGAGGATACATCAGGAAGTTGTAGGTATTCTATTTTTGACCATCTGTTGTACAGTCGGACCAAAATTATTGAATGAGAGAGAGTTTTCTGAATGTTTTTTTTGTTGAGATTCTCCACGACACAAAATGTTAATATTTCAACTGAATTTCTCTTACAGTTGCCGTGATATATCTCTGTGACAGACAAACAGACAGACGTTGGCTTCCGGTGTGCACCCTTTGTCTAAGGAACCCTAAATGATAGAACAAAATGACGCATGTATTATGAGATAAAACCTTTTAGCAATCTGACTTAATAGTCTACTTGGTTCTGAGGCTGCTAAATAAACATAAATATATGTAGGTACAGGACCCTCGGCGCGCGAGTCTCACTCGCACTTGACCTTGTTGTTGGTCTTGTTTTTGATTAGTCTCGGCCTACTGACCTGACTTAGTTCGAATTCCACTTTTTCTATTGACTTTGATATAAATACTCGTAATGTACTTACGTCGCGTGGACTGCGATGCATAATCTTTTTTCTGTGTCAACGAACCGAGGCTAGAAGCAGCTCTGTGTACAGCTGAAATTAAAAACAGCTTATAAAACTAAGTATAGTAATTTTTTGTTTCATTCTACCTGGAGATGGAACAAGATTATGGCCCGCCTGATGTTAAGTGTTAACCATCGCCTATAACAAAGTCTTCCCTCGTAGGTCACGCACCTTAGTAACGTGCTCTACTATGCACTGCCCATGCGTCCATCAACATAAGGCATACAGTGTAAAGCCTCATGTGCCTGTAATTTCATTGGCAATCCCTTCAAACCGAAACACAGCAATGTTGCTTGGCGGTAGAATAGGTATGATGGTAGTACTTCCCCGGGCGAGCCCTTTCATAAGGAACTCTACTACTCTTAACTTGTGTATTTTACGTACCGATTACTTACAAAAAATGTCTAAAACAAAAGCTCATTTAGTCACAAAAACTCTACCTACTTTCACAAAGATTAGATTAACACTTTAAAAGTTATCCTCGGACAAATATACATACATTCATACAAACGCGATAGTACATACAACGATAGTAGAAAATGACAAAATTAATAATCTGGGTGTTTCTAGTAATTTAAGGAAATGATAATGTAATGAAAGTAATTTATAGGTTGCAGATACTTACACGCCTTTCTAAAGGAAGGTATGGCATTGTAGTCGGGCAAGGGCACGGGCGGAAGGTCCTCGTCTGGTGGTAACTGGTCGCGCATGCGGTGCGCTGATGCTGGGATGTAGGCCCAGGGCAGCTGGCTCTGAAGCTCCGCCGCCGTACCACGACGCCTGCCACATTAATATTGCACACAATAGACATAAGCCTGCTTTTCAAACTATAGTTACTGGCCGGTTGGAACTTGCTCGTTGGTTCCCACGGGACGGAGTTAGGGTTAATAAGTGATACCTTACGAGGTAAAATAATATTGGTATAAACTCGTACTTATATGCTATTACACTGCTGCAGATCTCAAACTATGATTCTTAACTTTATTTACGATAAAAGGTGAAATGACTGTGTAGCATTTATTAACTCAACATCCGTGCATCCGTTGCACAAAAGTAGTTATCTACCCGCTATTTATCATCGGTTTTGGGTTTTTGAATTTCACCTGGATCGCGTTTATTGTGAGATATCTGAACAACCAATGCTTAAGGAGAGTAATAAAACTACCTTTCCAAATGAGAAGTTCGACTCAGTTGTTCTTGTTAGAAGAGGTCGTTAAGAGACCTGTAAAAGTATTGTAACTACCCGTCCGTCTTGTTGCCAGAGTCAAGATGTGGCAGGGACTGCGAGGTGCGTGGCGGGGTGTGCCGACCGGAGGTATCAACTACGGAGCGATCCAACTTCCGCTGCTGTTCTGCTATCATATTCTCGAGACGCTGCGGTAGGGACAGATTCTCGGGAAAGTTCACAGTTCTCTTCTGGTCGCTCTTGTCGACTGAGATGTGCTGGGCTTGAGGTGACCTGTTGTGATGTGTGAGACGAGTGAAAATGCGTAATTAAGTAAGCTATGAATATTTTGATGATGAATTAAGGTTCATAATATTATAAACTCAAGCGTGAATCGAGCCAAAGGTATCTGAGTTTAGAAAATTTTACTTCTACTCTACAAAATATTATTGTAAGATAGAAAACATAGTGCATTGATGGAGGTGAATGTTATCCTACCTTTCCGGAGAAGCTTCCAAGGAGTCAGTATAGAATCTGCTGCGTTCGAAAGTCGGCGATTTCCTAAACAAGCGTGCCTTCATCGCGCGAAACGAATTTGTCAGCCCAGCGCGTGGAATTCTGCTTGTGTCTTGCGGTCCGCCCGCTCTGTGGACGCCGATCAATGACCACAATTCAGGACAGGATTTGTAAATAATCAAACTATGCATTTTAGAACAGGCTTCTATACATTCAAGTTTGATCCAGTCCTGATTTTATTTGACGATAAATCTGTGATTCCATTTGTGTGCAGCATTTTTGGTGCTATATTTGACCAGTTGCGAATCAATGATTCGCAGTCAGTATATTTAATTAGTACCTATGGTACTGACGGCTGAAGGCACCAGGGTGTCTCCACTCGATCTGCATCGAATCTAAATGTATAAGCCTGCCCTTTTCAGTAGAATAACCCACCTTTCAGGAGAAACGTCCAGTGATTCTGGAAGGCTTGACCCAGTGTGTCGTTCCATAGAGGGTAGCCTTCTGAATAGAATAGTCTTCATTTTGCGGAAAGACTGGCTGAGGCCGGGCCGCGGGATTCTCTCAGCTCGGGGAATGCTGGCCGTACTAGCGTCCTCTATGTCTGGGTCTTCGAGTCCGCTGGTCTCTGTAGCCACCTCGTGCCTGATACCAGTAAGGACAGGAGCTTGGACCGGAGCTTCTAGTTGCTAGGCACAAGGAAATAAATTTTCAAATCGAAACATATCGTATCTTTTGTGACTGTTGTCTTTCAAAATCTTTTGTATTAGTTAGATCATTCAGTAAGTATAAACGAACACCCCATTATATCAGAGGTAAAGCATTTTTAAAAGCCTGTTTTGGCCAAGTGTTATTCCGGCCATGCACTAATAGATTTTTCTATTTGATAAAATTGCACATGCTCAAAACGATAAAGGAAAAAATTAGTGAAGTTGAGAGGATGGTGCAGGTGCTGGGCGAACACGCAAGTACTACATGCGTTCTTTATCCAGCTATTGCTGCAACTTACCACCAAGCTATGTTTAAAAAGTAAAAGCCTTAGTTTGTAACACTATTTTATTTAGCATCACTTGTAGACTGTAAACTTTAGGCTCATTTGGTTTGTTTTAACGAGCCCAATAATGTAGTGTAATTTCTGGCTGCGGGAAATTGGTTTTATTTAACTTTAATGAAAGTTTTTAAACGAATTTAATTATTTCTTACATCTTCAGTGGTCTCATTAGTGTTCCGTTTGACATTGCATTCCACCACCATGGTGACAACCAGAAAGAGATTTAGCACGAAGAGTACCACGAATCTTGAGTACACGATCACCATCGACCACGACGCCCAGGACGTGTTGAGCTCTGCATTCCCTATACCGCTGGCTGTACCGCCAATGAAATCCATAATGTCTGACAGTGTCTGGAAGGAAATAATCATGTAAAAGGCATAATATTCAAAGTTTATAATGTTCTCATAAACGGCACTTAAGAAAGAGGACAGAAAAAAGTCTCACCCTAGGATAGGGTGGATAAAATGAATCGTTAGACAGCCTTGACATGTTACGAACAGTCTTTATCTTCTTGCAATCGCTACAATAACCACCATCAATTAATCGGTGAGAAATCGTTTGCTCTTATCGAGGTTGGCATTGAGTACCTTTTTTACCAGCTGGCGTGCTTGTTATTTGTGTAGCCTGCCTATTGACTTCCTAATCATGTGATCTTGATCCTGATTCTTACTCGGATTTCCTCACTTTAGGCTATCATATGATATACTCGAAGCTTAACTAATTTCAATGCAAATGCCTAGGTATTCCATATTGAGAATAAAACGTTTTACTTCTTACGAGTATACAAGTAGTTAGGTACCTAACCGCTAATGTTTAAGATGGGCCTACTCGTGAGATCCGTATTACGATCACAGAAATTCCGATTAACCAACTATCTATCCGATGAGGGCTCTTTTACCTGACAAAAAGCGGTACTCTTCCACCTTTATTATGCGCACCGCCAAGGAGTGCAACGCCTTGCCTGAGTCTGTGTTTCCTGATAACTACAACCTAGGGATCTTCAAGTCACGAGTGAATAGGTTTCTTCTAGGCAAGCGTGTATTCGTAGACTGCATCATCGCTTACCATCAGGCGAGTTAGTGGTCAAACGCTAGCCAATAATTTATAAAAAAAAACAAAAGTGGAATAGCTGAATAATGTTGCATTGTGTCTAACCCATTAAAACTAGGCACTGACCCTAGTGTGAAAAGAATCGTTTGCATAGGTTACTGTAGCGATTAGGTCGACAACACACACGCAAACCGTCACCAATATCCACGGCCATCGCGCGTGTTTTGATTGCTGATTCCTCGCTCCACCCACTGTAACAAAAGTCATAAAATCACTTTGATAGATCTTGATTATAAAGTTCGAGCTTATAGAAAAAGAAAATGTTTGACCATCGACTAACTTATTTATTTATTTTATGCAACTAAACCTATATACAAAGCAAACTAGTATATATAAAACCCTAATCTAACAAGCCGCTGCCAGTGGGTAGCGTGCCCAGAATGCTGGCCGCATTGCCACGTTGAATGGCAATGCTTAAACGTTGGCCAAAATACTGGCCAGCATTTTTTCGACTAACTTAGCTTTTGTAGAAGGTTTTGAACATGACAAGTTCTGTCATGTCATCATGTCAGATACGTGAAGTGTTTGGTATAAACCGTGGTTGTATCTGTAAAACCGAATTGAACCACAATATGCCAAGGTAGTAGTGAGGGAGAGAGTGGAGAGACACTAGGGTTTTCGGAAATCATAGACCGAGTAATACAATAACTTGATTTCCATTTATACGTTGCTAGAAACTTGGTACACGTAGGTGGTAGGAACAGCTCACATAGTCTACGTAATTTGTATGTTTTACTCTTTCTATATTTAAATTTTATCAGAGTAGGTCAGCTAACAATTGAAACGAAACTCATAAATACCTAATTAAATCAATATACCTATCAATAGAGCGCTTACTCATTCAGTTTCTTCCTCGTACATAATATATTATTTGTTGGAAAATAACTTTTTCAAAACAAGCTTTTATAAAATTCATAATCGGAACCGCAAGCAGATACAAATGAGCCCAAACACTAGTAGCCTACTATAATCCATTCAGAAGTTTCGTTGTCTAGTATTCGTCTCCATCATAAAACCACCTCTATGGTACCATATTATTGCATTGTTACCGAATCAACATATTATATGTATTCCAATTTTCAGCTCAATCGGTTGAGGGTTTAAAATTCAGTTGCAAGATTCCACCCGGACAAACATACATACATTGGAAGTTAATAAAAAGCTTGTAAAAATGTGCATTTGCAAGGAGCACTGAATTCTTTTTCATAATTGGCCTAAATTTTTTATGACTAATCTCAAAACTACCACAGACCTAACAGTTACCACAGGGCTTGAAATTGATGTTATATACCCTTTACCCTACATGTACAGTCAGGGTGGTCCCAAATAAGTTTGGGGTCTGATGATGGAGTACAAGATGAAACCAGAAACTCCTCAACGCTCAACGATGACATCAAACGCATTGCATTTTTGTTATTGTTTTTAAAATCGAAAGGAAACATCGGGACTTATCACTGGTTAACTCATCTAATCATGGACTTTGATACCCTACAATACTGTTCAATGACAAACAGCTGTTGTATCGCAATTTTGGTAATGTTTTGGAGATCACAGACAAAAGATTATTAAACTAAACTATCCAACTTTAAATCAGAAGGACGGGTCCATGTAAAATTGTAAATGATTTAGACTAGTGTTCAAGAACCAAAGACAAGACGAAGAAGAAATAGACCTCACTCATTATAATGACACTGGCGATCATCCATAGCCCACTCAGGCCCAGGCTGACACAGTTGATGATGAAGGTGCGGTAGGCGGTAAAGGGCTCATGTTGAAGTAACACGAAGGCCTGAGCTGCCACGCCGTCGATCGATTGCCCGATGTTGATTCTAGAGCTGCAAGTTCCGGGGTCTGGAAAAATAGTTCTGTTTACGCAACATCTACCAGAGGTTGTCAACTGTTTGTCCATTTATATATAATTTAAAATGGCCTGCATATTATTATTATTTCAGATATTTATTTTACGAAGGATGTCGTACATCGGCGATTTCGTGGAAGGCTCGCTGCCCCCTTTAAGAGTAGTAGAGTTCCTTGTGAAAGGGGTCGCCCGAGGAAGTACTGCCACCATACCTATTTTTGCCATCAAGCAGCATTGCTTTCTTTTAGTTGCCGGTGAAATTACAAGCACATGAGACTTTACGTTAATGGACACAGAGCAGTGCATCGTAGAGCACGTTAGAGCACGTTTCTAAGGTGAGTGATCCACGAGGCAATACTTTATTTTGGGCGATGGTCACCACATAACATCAGGTGGGCCATACGCTTGTTCCATCTCCGTCGTATAAAAAATAACAGAAAAATAAGTTGTAATATAAATCACAAACGTGAAACAAAGAGAACATATTTTTTTGGTAATTCAAGCAAGAACGAACGGGTTCATTGGTCTCGTTTACTCATTTTTTGAATAAAAAACTCTTCCGATTTTTTTATACTATTTTCTGTTTTTTATGCTTTTTTATGCATTCAGTTTGCAACTCTGGACGTGACCGTATTATAACGTAACTTACTATGGAAGTATAATATCCTAATATACAATAGAAGCGGCAATTCCTTGAGAAAGTCGATGACGCAGAAGTGCTGTGCTAATCCCAACGATGTGAAGACCATTTGGCCCGCCGCTTGGAGCTGAAGGAAGACATCAAAGATTAGGTTAAGAGCGCGATTTTACGCATATAAATAACATTTATAAGTATTTGTGTAAGTAATTGAATAAATAACAGAAATGTTTTTTTTTGACATGAGATAAATAGTTAAAGAACCAAAATGTATCCTAAAATCTAGTGAACAGTTTGCTCCATACAAATGTAGTGGGGTTTATACACATCATTTTATTAATATATTTTTCACACCACCTGTACGACAATGTCAAATTATAATATGTCATGTAAACCTCACCGAAAGTAGGTGAATACCCTACGGCTGAGCCGTGAGTAAAGTTGTACTGAATTTCATTATGCCCTCGCGGGCATATTGTAATTTGAACTTGGAACCTCATCAGTATTAAAATTTTAACCAAAGAAACCCACACAATAAGAACTTATTCGTAAATCGAACTAACCTATGCACATAATGCACCAACATAGATTTGTTGATTAGTTTTTATTGTCTCGCAGAAATTGTGAAAAATAGAGTATTCTCCTCGTGGATAAATCTGTCTACATCTTGGGCGTGCTTATATCTCACTGCACTCAGGATTCTAGTAACTCCCTCGCTCCGCTCGCGAGTTAACTCTAGAATCCTTCATTACGTTCGGGATTCAATATAGCGCCCGTGACGCAAGACACTGCTTTATCCCCTCGTTTAATAGTCATTTTCTATCTAACCTACCAATTAAACTTTAAAATAATGTTGTAATTCATAATCTATCATTTTAACCGAAGATAGATATCGAAAATGCTTCTATCATCCTAATAATGATGGTGCCAATGATGACTCAAACTTATTAATCAAAATTTGGAAATTTTGTCGTAAGTACTTTTAGATTTAGCCGTGTGCAACCAAAATCGACAACTTTTAGCCATCGTAAGCAATTTGGTATATCTAATATCTGGTTATTTCGTAATAGATCTTATCAAAGAATGCCTAGATATTTTTTTCGATTCCCAACGATACAATTGGCGACGCTGTGAGATAAGTTATCTGTAAACAATGTTTATTGTGTCTATGTGCGCTGAAAGTGTATTTTATTGGATCTAAACAATAAGTTGGTTTAGTTTATTTGGTAACCCATTGTTAGTGTTTTGTATTTCCTGTAAATATCTACAATATATTTGAAAATAAATGCTATTTACTTTTTAATGGTAAGCTATAACAAAAACGTAGGGCCCACGCCACAAATTGTACTACAATCGTTATCGGTGTCTTAGAACTCTTAACTGATAAAGCATATAACAGATAATTTCTTCCTATCATCTTTAACTTCTCGATCGACAGCTATGTTACCACGAGTATCTCTTCTGCCCCACTTTCGAATATTTGGGTTAAGAAGAGTTTCTTATGGCCAATCCTGATGTCGGTATTAACAGGTCTAATACCTCATTAACATGTTTTTTTATTATATACTTAAAATTAAGTAATAAATATACATATTATTAGGTAGAATTAATGGTTTTACTTAAGAGCACATTTGTTGACACAGAAAATTGACAATGCCAGTAAGACGACGGATTCACATGTAATCGTGCTTGGATACTAAGTCAAGAACGTTGGTATTTCGGTTAGGTTAACATAAAGGAAACGACCTACATAGCTATAACTACCAATCATATAATTAACCATATAATAACCATATAATTAACCATATAGATATAATTAACCAATCAATTACACAAAACTCTATTATACAAAACAATCCTGAAAACAATAGAAATATGTAAACAAATGAAATAATAACTTTTATTTATTGGAAACTGGACTGATGTTATTTATTATTTCTTTGTGTTGTGTATTTGTATTTTTCTTGTGTGTTCTCTTGGTACCTCTGCTTACTCGTTCGGTTGATCGTTGCACGTTGACACTATACGTACGAGACTAAATCAATTTTCGTATGCAATGTACAATTGTACATGCTCCTAAAAACTGTTTATGTGTCTGCTGCGATAACCCCCTATTATGTATATGTGGGGTATGGAATTATTTTTTTGGGTAACTCCATGCGCTAAGAACATAATATATTCATCTCTCAAAAGAAGTGTGAACTAATATGCAACTTGCAGAAGACTGACAGCTGTAAGTCCCATTTCACAAAGTCTGAGACATAGCTTAGGATTTTGACACTGCCTGCCATGTCTGTACATTTATGAAATCACAACATTTATTAAAACTAATATGGGAGTTGAGCTATCTATAGATCGTTTGCAACGATCAATATTCAACAAGATGATTCAACAGTTTCTTCTGTATTTTAGTCTTACAAATAATTGTATATTCTTTCTGGCAACAAATATGTATATGTATTATTTTATATTGTCCTCTTTATAAACCTTAAAAGTAAAGGGCATCATAATAAAATTTGTTTCAGACCTAATAAGACAGCCTTATTAAATCAGAGTGTAATTTGTATGGCTTCACGTATAAATAACCACCTACCTGAGTCTTTACTGGATGCTCCCAGTCTGAATGTGCTTAAGAGAAACTTGAAACCATAAATAATATTACAATGAAAAATATTTTTATCGATAAATCCCTTAATTTAATCTAATCTGACATTTTAATTTTTCATACTAAGGTAAGAACTGACATGTTGAATATCTATATCCATACTATCTGAATCATCATACTAATACTAATAATATTATAAAGAGGAAAGATTTGTGTTTTTGTGTGTTTGTAACGAATAGACTCAAAAACTACTGGTCCGATTTCAAAAGAAGATTTCATGTACCTTTCTTTGTATTCATTGTATTTATGATACCTTTGTATTTATATTGTGTTGTGTGTTTTATTGTGTTATGATTGTGTTATTTATAACTTTTGAAACAATCATGGTTATTAACACTATTTGTACTAAAAAAGGGATATTTACCATGATTTGTGAGTATCAGTGAATTCATTTCTAGCAAGAGACTAAAAAAGAGGGTAGATCGTTATATCTGTTAATAACTATCCACTCGCAAAGACTTTAGTTTACCCGTGATCATGGCGCATGCAACTGCGTCAAAATATCGGGACACTCAAGAACTCACAAATTATGGTAAATATCCCGTTTTTAGTCCAAATATTGTGTTATTTAGTAAGTAATGTTATCTGTAAGAACTTGGGTATGTCCAATAAATTATTTTTCTTTCATTCTTTCTTAAAAGTTGTTACACCATTAGAATGCTACAATATTCTTAAGTAACATAGATTATATTTATTGCTAGAAAAAAACTAGGAAGCCCTACTAATACTTCAATAATGTAATGTAACCCAAGGTATATAAAAATTAGCCATAAAAAAAGTTTTAAAAAAATGTCCACTCGTGCGAAGCCGGGACGGGCTGCTAATTGTAATTAATATCATCTCATTAAGTTTAATTTTTCTATAACAGAACGCTGATGAAAATTGCATGCGATAAAAGCTGATTAAGGACGAACTCAAATTGTATCACTAACCTCCTGTTAATAACATCCCATATCTACGAGTATACTAATATTAATAAGAAGACAGATTTGTATGTTTGTAACGAATACACCCAAAAAACTACTGCTCCGATTTCAAAAATTCTTTTACTATTAGAATGCTACATTATCCTTGAGTAACATAGGCTACTTTTTACCCGACTGCGCAGAAGGAGGGTAATGTTTTTATTGAAAAACCATGCGTGTGAAGCCGCAGGCAGGTCAGCTAGTTCGCAATAAATAAATTGATTGTTTGATTGACTGACGTCTTAGGTCCGTATTACACAACACAACACACTAAATACAACTCAAGCACAGAATATTGAGAGACACTTTAAAAAAATCCATGTTTGAGTCTCGATACATGTTTCTAGGCTTCGATTTTAGATTCTTATTTTGATTTAGCTCTCAGCTGAATTCACATACAAAAGTTTCCATGATTGTTATTGGTTTATTTTTGTCTTTCTACTTGTACTTGAAAAAGACAAAGAATCCGATTTGCCTAAGGAATAACATGGTGTAATAAAACTACATTTGCTAACTTTAGGGGAGAAAATAATGTGAACAACTTTTATAATAGGAAAACAATATTTGTATAGATTTCTAACAAATTTCTAAAATCGGTAGGTATGTATATGAAACAAACGAATAAGTACGTGCAAAAAAAAATATAGATTCGAGACTATATGCTTGAATAAAAAATCTGTGTTCTTTCAACCCTGAAGTTTTTAAAATGATAAGACTTATAAGTTCTATTAAGACTATATAAGTAGATAGTTTTAATACCTGGAATACATGCATAAGATATATTTTTATGACAATCCAATTCGCTTTACAAAACATAACTAGGAAGAATTTATAACTATCGAATAACTGTAAGATCTCATATCGCGCAATATTTTTCGCCAGAAATAAAAAAAAACAAAAAATACTCACCAAAGTTGAGACTCCAGAAAAAACCATTGCTTTATTAACAGGCATTTTCTAATTCTTTTCGTATATTTGAGTGTGATCTTTTGCGTTGGATAACAGGCATATCACCTCTACTCTACAGCAATTGTACCTATTCTATCACAGGGCAGCATCACACTGAACTGCACCTCTGGAGATAACGGAAGATATCAGAGATACAGGGACAGTTTGGCACTTAAAGAGAATTCGTTGGTTTGATAGTGTACCCACATGAATTTTATTTGTAGTAATACTTTTTAAATGATGTGTTCGTTTGTGTAGCACAGGCTTCATATGGTAACTTTTGTCATCATAATCATATAAGACTTCCACCGCTGAATAGGTTATATCATTAATTGCTTTTACAAGTAAATGTTTACCATTCTTTGGTGTGCACTTTCCCAAAAATCCCAATGAAACAGTACCTAGTCTACTTTTTCATTCCTCACTTTACTTATCTGTCGGATAAGACATTTTGTTTCCTGAAGTTTGCTCGTGTTTATAATTTAACAGATCTGTATTAATGAAATTAGCGACAGTTTACATACTTAATCTCACTGTAATGCTAAATATAGCGGAAGGTAAGAAGGTATATAAACATGATTGTATGTAGATAATTTTCCAAGTCTTCAACACCTGTCGACTGCGTTCATTCCTTTCATAGATATTAGTTGTAATTCTACGTTATGATGAACTACTTGGTAAGTGGACACTGCCACTGGCAGACTTCATAAAGTTAGTAAATTGTTCAAAGGGCAAGGTGTACGCTTTTATAACAAACTCCCAAGGGATGTACAAAAATTTACAAATGACAAACTAAAAACGTAATTAAACCAAATCTTTATAAAAAAGCCTACTATAAAATATCGCATTATTTAGATGATAATAAGATGATAATGAAGCTTCGGATTGAAATTGCTCCAACTCGTTCAAAATGTTACAATTTAGACGTAATTTATTTTCTGTATTGTTATGTATTCTAAAAGGATCATAAAAAAACAACCGGCCTTGTTTTTTGCCTTTCTTTCCAGGCTTGATCGCGAAGGAACAGGCAGTAAAATTGACGTTTCAAAGTGATCCTTGTGATTTTAATGAATAAAAATATTTGACTTTGACTTTGACTTTGGCCCTTAACATCTAGATAAGTAACTACAGTTAATACTTAATTTTGACCACACTTTGTTATAGGTTTTAGCGTTCATAGCGACGACGTGTTTGATGATGAGCACGAGCAGTGAAGTTGTTCATCCTCCAAGACCCTCAGGAAATTTGTCTCATGCTGATAAAGATATGTGAGTATATAGTTATTTATACTTATTTTCGTGAATCTGAGTATGAGATGTAGAATACTGGTCGTTTGAGCTGTGTAATGAAAATATTTGGGATGGACGTACTACCCTTCTCAAAAATGACCTTAGTGTCTACGCTTAGGATCCACCTGAAGGACACATTTTCCTTCTTTACTAACTATAATTATTTAATTTAAAGGTACGTTATTCATGCAACAGTGTATGAAGTCGGTATCCTGACAAATAAGACGGATAACAAAACCAGTTATAATAACACAGCGTAAGTTATTCTTGATCGTTAAAGGGGCTACGTAATGTAGAAAATCTATCTGATTTATATACATTTGATATTTTTGTCGTTAGTGGAAAAGTTTATAAGAAAAATAGAATTTAAATAAAATCGTCGGACTATATAATTTTGGCCAAAGAGACCTCAGGGCCCGTATCCAAATTACATTCGCTACGAATTAGAGTTTCTACATACATTTGTTGTCGCTGTATCACTTGACTGCCTCCGTGGCGCAGTGGGTGTATAGCCGGCTGAGACGCAGGAGGTAGCGGGTTCGATTTCCGCCGCGGAACAAATGTTTGCATGATCTACAGATATTTGTTCCCTGTCTGGGTGTTTTTCTATATATTGTACGTATGTATTTACAAAAAAAAAGTATATAAGTATTCTATCAGTTATCTGATTCCCATAGCACAAGCTCTGCTTAGTTTGGGGCTAGATAGCGCTGTGTGAAATGTCCAGCAATATTTATTATTTTATTATCACGTGGTATTTCTATAGCATGTGTCAAATCCCATACATTTTCGAACTTATCGACTAGCGTCATCGCTAATCGACTGTAACTTGGCTAAGCCCTCTGGTGTGCTATTTTACGAGCCCATTAGTTATTAGTTCTACTGTTAAATAAATCTTCGGTTCCCTTTCACCAGAGGAAGTCAAGAGTCAGTGACGTTCTACCAAACCAACGGTACACACATGGATCTGAGTGGCATACCAAAGTCTTTGCTGACGAATGTGACAGCTCAAAGCATTGTCGGCGTGGCTCCTGTGGGTAATGGAACCAAAACCCCAGGGCCTTGGGGCTCCCTGGATCAACTGAATTCTCTGCCAAATACGGTATCCATGGATAAGTCAGGTAAGTTTGATATAAATACCAAAATTTAAATCTAGACAGAAGATACATCTGTAAGATTTTAAAAACAATGTTCTACATACAATGTGCACCGCAGAGTATTAATATAAATAGGAGTAATAATAAGTACCCACTTTCCTACAACGTATGCTAAAAAAAGAACAAGTAGTATCTTAGTCATTCGTTATGTTAAACCCAAGTTAAGCTCGTGTGCAATTTTATCAAATGTTTTTTAAATATTATTTATTTCATGATCCTAAAATATTTTTACTTTTCCAGGAACATTTAATAATGATGATCAAACAGTAGCGTCGCTTGACTCATCGAGATTTTTGAGGAAACTTTTCAGGCGCGATTTAAATAGCAATACTCCCGTTAAAGTAGTGAAAGGAACAGCAGTAATACCTCCAGCTGTAGGACTCCAGTCTATAAGTTTGCCCCCTCTTCTCTCTCTCAACAATAAACTTTCCGGAATACCGGTTCCAATACCTAATACTGCAATTGTAAATTATGCTAAAATAAATACTTTGGTACGTACACCCTAACGTCCTAACGTCGTACGATTTAATAATACTATCATGGGTAGAAAATAGAAAACTTCAGAGCAGTTGTTAACACAAAAACATAGAACCGAACACGTATTCGTATGTGCCTTAACGAAAACTTGTAAACTATCTTAATCATGAAAGAATAAACCTACCTAAGTTAAGCTTAGCAAAGTCGCATTTTATTCAAATTGTGTAAAATTGTGTAAGTACATAGATACTTAGGTATTCCTTAGAATTACATTTAAAGTGGGCGTAAAACTTTGCTAACTTGTGAAAATAAAATACAAGTATGTTTCAGTTTTACTATAGGTGTGAAATTATATTTTCATAGTTTTGACGGCAAAACCTTATCGTGTTTAACTCCAAAAACATATGTACAAATTGTATTTTACGGTTTTCTAAACCTCCGTGTTCTTAACATACAGGGAAAATCGTGTGCGAGTAGCTAATAATCGCTAAACAAACACATTGTCCTGTCAAATATTTTCTTATGCTCGGGACGGACACGCTCATAATGTAATAATCTGGCTTCATCAATTTCGTGCTTTAGGAGTGATTACCTTTAGCTTTACCTTTGTTATACTTGTACGCATGCGCGCGTCGAACGATCAGTCTAGGCCAAACACCCTTTAACCAGTCACCCCCGTCAAAATCGCAAGTCAGTGCATAATAATGCAAACATGTGCCTACGTACATCGAAATCCTTACATACAATGCCCTAAATTCTATAGTATCGTATTAACAACGCAATAATAACTCGATTAAGTAACATAGAAATAAAGGATACTGCCATTTTTGCAATGAGTTCCCCAAAACTAAGCGAGAGATGTCCTAGTACAATGAGCAATGGCAAAAAACTGCTCAGCAATGATTCTAAAGAGGATTCCTTGGACAATTCTGTAAGTACAACTGCTTTAAGAATGGTCATCTTTTTATTGTGGAAATGGAGTTATAAGATTTGTTTTCTTTGAACTTTCAGATTCGTGAATCGATAAAATCTGAGAGACCTGGTAAAAGCGAAGAAGACTGGCGAAGACGCACCATAATTGTCGAAAAGAAGAACGGCAGCTATGGCTTCACACTCCAGAGTTATGGGATACATTATAAGAAGGTACCTAAGGCTTAAGTCGGTTTTACAGTTTCCCTATAGCAACCGCGAATGTATATTCGTGCTATAGAACTAAGGCGAAGATATTTATGTCTATGATAGCAATACCTCAATATTCTATTAAACTAATATACCCACCGAGAGTCCTGATAATTTTGTAATAAGTTTAATGTTGAATATGTTTTTCCAGGAGCAAGAAATAGAGGTGATCACATACGTGGACCACGTGGAGGGCGAAGGCCCAGCGGCGGTGGCCGGCATGCGCGAAGGTGACGTCATCCTCTCCATCAACGGCAAGGACGTAGAGCATGCCGAACATGCCAGCATCGTCGATGCCATCAACGGTTGTGACGCTCGCATGCGTATGGTAGTCATCTTCGAAGATTGCGTTCGTAAGGTTGAACTACACCTCAAATATATCAACATTCAACGAACTATTCAGAACAAAATGCGAGAACTTGAACAGCTCACGATACACGAAAGACAACTCTATGACGCTAACTGGAAAACACACAGCCTTCCTTCGCAAAAGAAAAAATCGTCCCCATCAGAAGTGACCTCGGACTCCGACGATAACGTTATCGGTGAAAACATCAAAAAATCCTACTGCAGACCTACCCTGTCCAGCGAAAATGTTACAGCCGCGAAACCACCACAGTCCAACGTATTTATGTATCAATATTTAGATTCGCGGTATGGAACGTGCCTCATACAACCAAACGTACGCACAGGCAGTTTCGTGATTACCGTCGGCTCGCCGAGAAATAGACGCGACTGTCACCATTACGTCGTCAAAGCTCCACAAGGTGAATGTCATCGTGCTGCCGAGACCTACAAGGCCCCTAACACTAAACATAACAAGGGTCATAGGAACAATCACAGTCATAGTTGTGCCCCTTGTATGCCAGCTTATAATAATCAAGACGCCAACAGTCTGGAAGCTTATGATCTCGCAAGCCCATGTTGCGACCCACATTGCGTTCCTAACGGCAGAAAAAAGGTGAGAAGGAAAAAAGAATGCTCAAAGGAATATAAGCGTAAGGACAAGTGTCATCAGGTCGACAAATCGACGCAAAAACCAGATAGTGCCAGCGGACCCACTCTGAGAACCAAAAAGGTATGCCCATCCGGACATTGCTCAGGCCGTTATCGTTACCTGACTACAGAGTCTACGCAAACCAGCCAATGCAGCCTTCAATCATACGCACCGAGCAACGCAACAGTGCAATGCGATAATTCCGCTTCCAGTTACAGCACATCTTTGAGCAGCGATACTCTATTCTGGGACAACGAACGCGAGCCCAAATCTTCGCCGAAAACCCAATATCAGAGTTCACATCAACACGTGAAGCCAAAGTCTTGGGACAACTTGACGACCAAGGCTTTTGGTGGCTACGGTTTCGGGTACGGCTACTTAGATACTACGAATAAGCAGGCTAATAACAGGTCCAAGAGCCACGGGCGCAGTCATAGTGGTCGCGGTTCCCAGAACCATCATGAGTATCAGCAGCACCACCCCCAAGAAAAGCACGCGCACCGTCAGAATGCGATTCCGCATAACCATTACTCGGTGTATACCAGAAGCCATAGTCACTGCGCGCCCACCAAATCCACGGAGAGTTTAATTATGGTTCCTAAATATCAGCTTGAAAGTAGTGGATCCGAAAGCAGGCTGGCTTGTGAATGCGCAGCTGAGTCCATGGAATATTATCGTAGAGTGAGCAGCAAGAGCCCTGCAGAAACGCACGCGTATTATGCTCAGCATTTCATTTATCCTACCCATTCATACAAGAAAAAAGACTCGAATGTTAGCTCAGAGATCACGAGGTTGTAAAACGTACATAACTGATGCTCAACATCAATTCAACGTGTAGGCCTAAAATGTTTATAATAATGTTACTAATTTTTACCTATTATCTTTTGTACTGTATTTCATTACATTTATAAATCGCTAATTAGGCAAACAATCGCTTTAGGAATACTTGTTATATGGTTTAGGTTTTAAAATAAAATGTTATCAATCTTCCTCGTTTTTTAATTTATTCAAGATTAACCCCCTCTTTGATCAATAATAAAATAAGAGTTTGGTATCGCATTTTAGAAAACATATTCTCTCAGAGTCCACTATACCGCAGAAAGCTTCATATGATCCTATATTTTTACCCATAGGTAATACTGCAAACTAATAAAAATAAACAAATAATACTTATTATGTAAAAGTTGAGGATATAAGCTAAAAGTATCTGTAGCGAAAGTATGATTCCTTAAAATTTTCTCGATAGAAAAGGATTCCCAACTCATGTCCGAAACTTAGAATAAACGTATTCAATGAGTTCATTAACTTTACACACTTATCGATATTTATATGACGCATCGCACCTGTGTTTCGATTTTTCACCAATAGTTTTTAAATAATTATTTTATGCATTTTTATTTGGTTTTCACACTCGCTCCTCGAATTAGTCCTTTTCGCACTGAGGGTCTGAGAGAGTTGGACAAGGTACATATAGTCGAATTCTTCTTAAAGATAATAAAGGAAAATATACCAACTGAAAAATGAGTAAGTATCAAAAAATGTATTTCACAAGCACATTTTATACTAATTTGCATTGTGCTAAAAGTCTTATTTGCTTGTTCATCTTCTTTTTTCTGCCTCTTTATTAATAAAACCGTTCACAACCGATCTATAAACAAACAAAACAGAAATAGATGACGAGACACAAATTGAGAGTGAAAAAAGGTGCGACCCTGCCAGGATTCGAACCTGGAATCTTCTGATCCGTAGTCAGACGCGTTATCCGTTGCGCCACAGGGCCCGTTGAGATAGTGGTGAAATTTAAGGTTCGCTTTGAACAAATAGATAGATAACTTAGTTTAAGCCTACAGGAGGCTTTCTGGAGACGAAACGAATAAAAACGGAACTGCAATTACCATTCTTATTCACAGTAGGGTTTAAAGTTAACTTCGTAGAGTAATGCCGTGTGATGATGATTATGTTTGACAACATTGATATGGAAATACGATAACTTAGCACACTTTAAGTTTAGGTATACGATAGCAGTATCGCAACTTGATACCTACTTCCTTATTTTATTCGTAGTGGCAAATAGTTTGTTATCTGGGAAATTGGGTGGGTGAACTGAAATCAGATGCGGGTTCATCTGGGGTTAGCCGCGGGGCCGGGTCAGAGTGCGGGCTGCGCCTGGCGGCTGCGGCGCGGCTTCGGCAGCGCGGCAGAGCGTCGCCGCGCACCACCGGCATCGCATCGCCATGCGTCCACTCGCGTGCCCACCTCGCCTTGGGCCGTTATTACCGCTAATCGTCTTTCTACCAACTCTCCTTCTAGTTCACATTCATGCTGAACCAAGACAAAAAGTAAGTTTACCGTCATATAAACAAAGTTAATCTTGATTATAAGGTTTCCATTAAAATTTATTGTGCAAACTAAATATTTGCATCAAGTTGCAAGTTAGACCTACATGTTTGGCACTAGGTCAACTTGTTGCGCGCTTAGGGATGTACTTACATCAAATATGTATTTAAAAGATTCTGTATTGATTTCAGCTGTACCTCACTTGCAAGTTGCCAAATTCTCTAAGGTGCTCAGCTTGGCCGATCAGTCAATATGACGCTAAAGATTTGGAACAGAAATTGTATCCAGGTTCGGATTTAACCCGCTTTTGCGGTATCAGCGATTTGAAACCCGTACGGCCGCGACTGAAGTTCATCGTGGTAAGTTCTAAATATACTTAAATCTACTGTCTATCTGTGATTAACTACTTGAACACTATTTTGATGCTGTGCGATTCTTTATTTTCGTTTCCTTTCTTTATGCAATTTAGTAGTAGGTAAAATAAATTTAAATAGGCTATTATGGGTAGGTTACATACATTTCCAAAATACTTAGTTTTGTATAAAAAATACCTTACCTAGATCCGATAAAATAATTTAGGAAAATTGGACAGTGTGCTGAGCGCTATTTAAAAAACTCTATAAAATCCAACAGTAGGTATCGGTTGCTTACAAAATAAATAGTTCTAATGTACGTAATCTTCGAAGTGATAAAGCTCATTCTCAGAGCATTCTGATATGGCTGTAGTACAGTGACCTAGATATGAAAACGAAATAGCGTAGGTAACAAAGACATCAGTGGTTTTAGACCCAGCTCATAGGTGCCCATAACTTTATGAAAAGCAAACACTTTAACTATCGGCTGTTTCAACAATACACTGTGTTTATTTACATTTAATATAATAGTTAATAAATTCACTGTCCCATACAAATCGCAAATAATTGCAATGCATGCGGCGGTGAATTGTCAACATCAACTATGGAATTGAAAATAAACAATTATTGTTTCCCTCTCGATCCGTTTCTCATATTTTCATACTTATAACAAATTAAGGGTGTTTAAGTATGAATCGTGACGCGTATATGCAACAGTTACGAATTCAGTCCAATCATCTACCTACTTTGCTCGCGTGTACCCGAAAAATTTGTTTGTGTATTGAAGATAAATTATAAATTAAATACATATATATTAAAAATATAATGAATTTTATATAAATTTAATGAATTATACCTTCGTTCGCGAATTTGGTAATCATTGGCTTTTGGAAGATTCATAGTTCGACACAACTTTAAAAGTGTTTCCTAATAAACTTCTCCAAAAGATTATAGACGGATTACGTCTAGTGTGTGAATGTTTTTGAATTTAGGGTTGATCATACTGTTAGCATGCATCAGCATGGCGCAATACAAAAGATGTACCTAGTCAGGTCATAAATTCTGTCACATGTTTAATATAAAATAATTGAAACAAGTTTATTCATTATGTAACCATTTATATACCAAAATGAACTCAACAAAACATAGATTCTTATGACACTAAAGTTTATTCAAAATGACTTCCGTGATTTTGAATACAGGCCTTCAATCTGCGCGGCCAGTCGTCTATCGCAGCACGAACGAGGTCCATGTCAATATCGGCGGCTGCCTTAATCAAGGATGTCTTGAGTGACTCCAAATTGGGATGAGACTTTGAGCACGCCTTTTTCTCCAAGTGTTACCATATCTTGTAATCTAACGGATTCAAATCTGGACTGGAGGAGGGCCAGTCTTCCTGCCGAATGAAGTCGATTTCACGCGCCGCCAGCCAGTCTTGTGTGCTCTTCGCTCTATGAGCTGGCGCCGAATCTTGTTGGAATACCCAGTGCTTGTTATTGAACATGGTATGAGAAACAGGTTCCACAAAGTTCGTAAGGACTGTATTTTGATACACAACTGCATTCGTTTTTACACCTTTCTCACAAAAATGTACCTCTGTTAAGCCCCAATAAGAAACTCCTAACCATACCATGAGCGAGGATGGAAAATGACCTCGTTGGACAAGCGGAATACGGTTACTCGCTTCTTCACTACTGTGTGCGTACACCTTATCATTTTTTTTTTGTTGTAGCTCTCTTCTACGGTACAAATTTTTTCATCCGAAAAAAGAATTTCCCGATATTTTTTTCCCGCGTACCGCTTCAACAAAGCGCGGCATCTCTTCAGTTTCAGGTCCATTAGACGAGCATTCAAACGATGTCCTGTTTTACTTCGATATGCCCGAAGCCCTAAGTCTTTGTAAGCCTAAGTGGTTCTGCTTAACCCCATCTAAAGGGCCAACAGTTTCTGCTTACGTTTGGGATTTCTTTGAATTCGCGCCTTCACAGCTTTTATCACTGCTGGAGTCCTAACAGACCGAGGGCGACCACTTCTTGACCTGTCATCTACACTAGAGTCTTCATTGTATCGTTTGATGGTGCGATAAACGAATATTTTGGTTATATTCAAATTTTTCAGTATGTCAAAAATTTGAATTGGCGCGTAACCGCAACGATGCAACGCAATAACTGCAACACGGTCTTCTTTAAGCGTCCACTCCATATATAAAAATGAGTAAAATTCTAAAAAGTATACATTTTTATTTTCATGAACAATTCGAAATTCGAATTCTATAAACTTTTTTGTGACCAGAATTCTAAAAGAAAAGTTTTTACTGTGTGACAATACTTATGACCTGACTAGGTATGTTCTGTAAGAAATGTCACGGAACCGCGCGCGGTCGCTGCTTTATTCTACAGTCTGCACGATGAAATTGAAACCACTGTTTCCAGAACAATCGTTGCTCAGATCATGATCTACTACCGTTTTTTCATACGCTAAAAAAACTTATCTAGCCGTTCTCAAATAAGTCTTATGTTGCTCAAACATTAACCGTGACATAAAGTGCACGTACCGCGGTATCGACCGTACTATTAGTTCTATGGTTATTTCGTGTGTATTTTAGAAAGGACAACGTTTGTATTGGAAAAACAGTGATTTATATTGCATCGTCTAAACAAACTTTCTTCTCATTTTGAAGAATGATGTCCTGCAGCATGCCTCCAGTGTAAAATGTATACAACTCCAACAAAAACTCAACCAAAAATATTGATTGTTATTGATCGAGCGAAACGAGATCTCCAAATCAACTTGGGCAAATCGGCGTTGTATGTATGTATGTTTGTTTGTTTGTCCGAGGATAACTTTCGAAGCGTTTATCCGGTCATCGTGAAAATTGGTATATAGTTAGGTAGTGTTGGCACAATTTTGGTGTGACTCAATGAGCTAAAAATGTGGGGGGGTTGTTTAGATAGTGGGGTTCAAGAGGGGTAAAAAAAAACAAAATGGGACTATCCGTTTAAATGCCACGTCTAAGAAAAGGTCTTTGACAGTACATTTCGACTCCGTTTTTTTTAGTAAATAGTTTGTAAGTTGTAGTTTTTAAGTTAATAGCCATAATATAAACTGAAATTTGACAAAAATCACAGGGTACACTAGTGACCCCTGCTGAAATTTGGTGTGCGTGTAGCTATAGTGACACAAATATAGTAAAAGTCTGAAATCCAGAATAACTGCAATTTCTACCCCAAAAAAGTATAACCAAAAACATGAACTCCCGTTACCTGTAATTCATTTCGCTAAGTTGGTTATGCATTTCGTAGTACTATTTTGATAGTCAAAGGTTACGAATAATATTTTTTTGATTTTATGGGAGACGCGCGAGATCACAGTTCGGGGCGAACCACCAGTTAATTAGATTTAATCGATGTCCTGTTTTTCGTTTTCGTCTGCTGTTTGCAGTTTAACAGGAAGTTTTTTAACACATTTTAAGGTCTTGTTACTCAGCTCGGTAATCATTTAAAAATTTATCCAAATTATTATCCTATTATTTTTGATTTAAGACATAAATCTCATCTCAGATACAACTCCACTTTAATTGTTTGAGAAGTCTTTAGTCGCCTTAGCCAAACAATAGGTAATTAGATGACGCTCTTTTGCGACACCTACTAGTCATTAGGTCCAACTTAACGAAATGTTTACTTACCTATGTAAAAATATATGAGTTATGAAACTAATAAAATTTGTTAGATTTTTAGCGAATCAATCGACTTATTAATTCATAGAACAAATTTTCCCAGAAAATTATTTTCAAATAATTAAAAATCAATTCTTCACAGTCATTGTGTGAAAGCTTTTTGGCATTATGTCACTGCTAGGTTAGGTAGGTATATCATCACACACCTACCAATTTATGTAATATTTTAAGAAATATACGATTCCAAGTCAAATTTATTAAACTTCTAAGACGGGATATTTATAAAATTTTACAATTTATCTCTTATTTTTATGATAACTTCTTTTGTCAAGGTTATATGAGTTTCCTTGGCCTATGTTTCACAACTTTACTTAGATATTATCTTTTATAGAACAAATCCAGTTATTTATGTGTCAAGGTATCTTATTCTTATTAATCACTTATTGCGTTATAATTTCAGTAAGTATTTCTTTCCATTGTTCTAATGGCATATGTTGAAACAGGTAAAACCATTCAATGATAATGAGTCTACCAAGGAAACCTTCTGCAAACTGGGCGATGTCATCGTGAAAGATGAAAATGATTACAAATCTAGTAATGCTGTGTTGGGAGTTTTTAAACCCAGAGCTCGTCGCCAAGCGGGGTATGGCCCAAGGGGCCGGTTTAGAGGCCAAACTCAATCACAATACTTGGCGATAGACCGCGGCAGTGGTAAAGATGAAGGAAAGGCCGAAGCACATTCAGACGCAGATTCCTCAAGGGCAAGCGTTAGTCAGTATAATTTAAATATCACCATCTCTTTTCTACATTATTTTGTGTGCATAGAATTAATATGAGTTTATAGTTTCAGGCGGAAATGGTGGTATGGGCCAAGCGCAAAGTCAGTCAGTATACGACCCAAGTTGTGATGAATGCAATGGGGGACGTTCCGACATAGAGGCGGAAAACCTAAGGAAACGCACGCAAAATGGCGGACCTGGCATATCGTCAGTATCTGCTTCTTGTACTTTTATATTGTTTAGTATCTTAATGTAATGTAAAACATGCTTTTGCCTTGTTTAAGATCCGGGCAAAGTCCATATGGAACCAACGAAGGTGGAAGCCCTGGAAGTGGCTACGGACCTAACCAAGGAGGAAACGGAGTTTACGGTTCTAATCAACCCGGCGCTCAGCCAGGTGGCGGATCATATACACCTCGGGAAAGTGGAGGGAATAGTAATGGACCATATGGGTATAATCAAAATGGTATACCGGAAAGCGGTGGTTATGTACCAGGTCAAACTAGTGGACCAGGAGGCAATGGAGGCTATGTGCCAGGTCAAAGTGTAGGAGGTGGTGGTATTGGACCTAGTCAAAATAATGGACTACGAGGCAATGGCGGCTATGTGCCCAGTCAAAGTGGAGGAGGTGGCGGTATTGGACCTGGTCAAAATAATGGACCAGGAGGCAATGGAAACTATATGCCCAGTCAAAGTGAAGGAGGCGGTGGTGTTGGACCTGGTCAAAATAATGGACCAGGAGGTAATGGAGGCTATGTGCCCACTCAAAGTAGAGGAGGCGGCGGTATTGGACCAGGTCAAAATAATGGACCAGAAGGTAATGGAGGCTATGTGCCCAGTCAAAGTGGAGGAAGCGGCGGTATTGGACCTGGTCAAAATAATGGGCCAGGAGGTAATGGAGGCTATGTGCCCAGTCAAAGTGGAGGAAGCGGCGGTATTGGACCTGGTCAAAATAATGGACTAGGAGGCAATGGAGGCTATGTGCCCAGTCAAAGTAGAGGAGGCGGCGGTGTTGGACCAGGTCAAAATAATGGACCAGGAGGCAATAGAGGCTATGTGCCCAGTCAAAGTGGAGGAGGCGGCGGTATTGGACCTAGTCAAAATAATGGACCAGAAGGCAATAGAGGCTATGTGCCAGGTCAAAGTGGGGGAGGTGGTGGTATTAGACCTGGTCAAAATATTGGCCCACATGGTGGATTGGGAGGTAACAATGTTTTTGTGCCTGGACAAGGCATTGGACTAGGAGGAAATGACGGATTCGCACCTGGCCAAGGTATTGGTCCAGCAGGAAATATTGGGTTTGTACCTGGACAAAGTGGTGTACCTGGGGCGAATACTGGATTCCTTCCTAGTCAAAGTAGTGGACCGGGAGGAAATACCGGGTATGGGCCTGGCCAAGGCGGTGTACCCAGAGGTGAATACGTACCTGGGCAAGGCGGTGTACTGGAGGGAAAAAGTGGATTTGTTCCTGGGCAGGGCAGTGGTCCAGGAGGAAATACTGGATTTGTGCCTGGACAAAGTCGAAGTCCAGGAGGAAATAATGGATACGTACCCGGAGGAAATCAAGGATACACTCCTGGCCAAGGTAATGGATTACCTGGCAGCAGCGGATACGGTACTAGCCCGGGGGGCCACGGCAATAGAGTTTATGGGGTAAATGGGCAACCAGGAATCAATGGATACTCCGGAACACCAGGTGATTCGGGCCAGAACGTACTAGGTGGAATACCTGGCGGTAGTGGAACTTATGGAAGACCAGGTGGTAATGGTAATGGCAGTCCTAATCAAAACGGTGCAGGAAGCCTGAACTATGGTGGATCGCCTAATGGGCCGAGTGTTACAGGAAATACTGGCAATTTTCCAGGGGTGTCAGTCAATCAAGGAGGAATCAGTGGGGGGCCCCCCAGCATATCCGGACCATTTCAGGGGCCTGGAGGACTTCAATACATTTGCTGTGTCGTCGATCCCAGTAAAAATCCACAATATTTAAGTCTTGGTGGCGGCGGTGTAAGTGGATTTAATCCTAATATGCCTTATGGTACAGGAACTGCAGGCGGAGTCAACGGACCATACGTGTCAGGAGGTGGTCAGTATGGTCAACCAGGTACAGGAGGACCACCAAAGCAATACGGAAATGGACCAACTAGTGGTTCAGGATCTTATGAAAATCAAGGTTATTCTCGACCTTTTGGCACTGGAGGATCTCAAGGACCGACAGGAACTACAGGAGGATCAGGAAGTGGAACCAGTGGGGGCTACGGCCCTGGTGGAACATTAGGAGGTCCTAGTGGGGGTTATGGACCTACAGGTACTTCAGGGGTTACCAATGGAGGTTATGGCCCTGGGGTTACACAAGGAGGGCCCGGTGGAGGATATAACCCTACAGGAATATCCGGTGGAACCGGTGGGGGCTACGGCCCTGCAGGAATATCGGGAGGGCCCAGCGGAGGCTATGGTCCTGCAGGTACATCAAGGGGGCCTAGTGATGGATATAACCCTATTGGAACTGCGGGTGGGCCTAATGGAGGCTATGGTCCTGCAGGTACATCAGGAGGACCTAATGGTGGATACAGTCCAACAGGAAATACGGGAAGGCCTAGTGGAGGCTATGGCCCTGCAGGCACATCAGAAGGGCTTAGTGGTGGATATAAACCTACAGGAACGATCGGTGGGCCTAGTGGGGATTATGGGCCAACAGGCACAGTAAGTGGACCCAGTGGAGGTTATGGGCCTGCGGGTACATCAGGGGGGCTTAGTGGTGGATATGGACCCACAGGAACTGCGGGTGGGCCTAGTGGAGGTTATAGGCCTTCAGGAACAGCCGGTGGCTCCAGTGGAGGTTATGTCCCTGCAGGTACATCAGGAGGACCCTCTGGTGGATATAACCCTACAGGAACAGCTGATGGATCTGGAGGTTATGGACCAACAGGAACAGCCAGTGGACCCAATGGGGGTAACGGCCTAACCGGAACATCAGGGGGACCTAGTGGTGGATATAATCCAATAGGAACAGCCGGTGGACCCAATGGAGGTTACGGCCCAACCGGAACATCAGGGGGACCTACTGGTGGATATAACCCAACAGGAACAGCCGGTGGACCCAATGGGGGTCACGGCCCGACCGGAACATCAGGGGGACCAAGTGGTGGATATAATCCAACAGGAACAGCCGGTGGACCCAATGGGGGTTACGGCCCAACCGGAACATCAGGGTGGCCTAGTGGTGGATATAATCCAGCAGGAACAGCCGGTGGACCCAATGGGGGTTATGGCCCAACCGAAACATCAGGGGGGCCTAGTGGTGGATATAATCCAACAGGAACAGCCGGTGGACCCAATGGAGGTTACGGCCCAACCGGAACATCAGGGGGACCTACTGGTGGATATAATCCAACAGGAACAGCCGGTGGACCCAATGGGGGTCACGGCCCGACCGAAACATCAGGGGGACCAAGTGGTGGATATAATCCAACAGGAACAACCGGTGGACCCAATGGGGGTTACGGCCCAACCGGAACATCAGGGGGACCTAGTGGTGGATATAATCCTACAGGAACAGCGGGTGGTCCCAATGGGGGATATGGCCCATCAGGAACATCTGGGAGACCCGGTGGCGTATATAACCCAACTGGATCAGCAGGCGGACCTAATGGCCAGTTTACAGGAGGAAATAGAAGTGACTCAGGACAGTACGGCAGTGGCCCCTACGGAACTGGCAACCAATGGGTAAGACTTAATTATTAATATTATTTATCGCGTACATCTTTAGGGTTCCGAAATCAAACTAGGAAAGGAACCTTTATAGTGTCTCCATGTCCGTCTGTCTGCCTGTCTGTTCGACCAGTCACAACCGTTTTACTAGTAGACTATTAACTCAAATTTGGCATGATTATAGATTTAGCGATTATGTTATGAATGAAAATTGACATCAAGCACATTTATTTTTTAGAATAAATTAATTCTATGCCTTTGGGTGGAATGAACTATGTGACTGATGAATGGTGTAGCTACTACGTATATACATAATTATACACTCTTACATAGATAATAGCCAATAACAGGAGTTTGTAGAGTCATGCCAAAAAGTAGAGAAAAATAACTTACCCAGGTACTTACTTCTTTTTCGTTGAATCAAACAGTTCTATGACTCTTAATAAATAGGTTTTTCTTCTGCAGATTGCGGGACAAAATGGTGATAACTCAGGTAAAATATGTTAATATTGACAATGATTTAGAGCTTACGAGATCAAATTTTGCATATCAGTAATTGATTTTCACTGTAAACAAATTCTTTGCATACAATTACAAACTATTCAGCTATAAAGTACGGCATTATCGATATACAATACAGGGCGTCCCACGGCTATGCCACATGGAGGGAAAGTACCTTGAATATTGTAGATGGAACATTTTACTGAAAGAAGACCTTATTTTAATTTAAAAATCAATTGAAACTGTATTCATAGATTTTTAAATAATTACATGGTTGAACCGGGAATCGAACCCGTTACTCGAGAATAAAAATACCCTGTAGCTTTATCATACCGATCAAACGGCTTCATCATAAGAATTATTTTTTTGCTAAATAACATAGTGTCAGAAATAAAAGGAAGACCATGAATTTCAACATTGATGTGAAATTTTGTACAGAAAAATTAAACGCTGACATTGCCGTAAGGACATACAACTGCGAGCCAGCAATGCGGCTGGCTGATTAAAACGAAATAATTCAAAAATGTGTTCAATTTTCAAACTTTTATTCTTTTGTGTCTGTGATTTTCATTTTTGGATTTTTGCATTTTATTGTGAATTTGTTACATAACCATGGCGTATCAAAACTATTTCGATTTAATGGAAGCATACTTTTTGAACCACAAAAACATAACATTAGCCTTATCCTGTAAACATAGGTACATACCTACATCCTCCCCGAATGAACCTCTTCCATTTTAGAAATTTGTTAAGAACAGGCGGTATCTACCATTTGAGCTTTATTCTATCTAACTAAATACCCTTGCTCTACTTAAGCAGAAACTTAGCTAAATTCTTTGTGGGAGTAATTATTTCAACGTTTCAACAGAATAAAGTTCTGATTATATTTCAGGAATACCACAAAACGTGATTGACCCTAATTCAGTAGCAACCGACGTTGATGGAGATGATTCTCAAGCTGAAGCAAGTGTATCTCAATCCGCTAATGGAACTATAGCTATTGCGTCATCAAAAGGCGGAAATGATAAGGGTCGTGCTCAAACACAAGTCCAAGGTGCTTATACGGGCAGCGGGTCGTTTTCGGCCCAAGCCGAAATTACTGGAGAGAACAAAGGCGCACTTAGCGAAGTAACAGGTGACAAAAAAGGTGCATCGAGTAACGCCCAGGGAAGTGGCCGTAATAATAAGTCACAAGCTAATGTTAAACTGGGATCAGAAACTGGTTCGATATTAACAGGCTCGCAAAGTGATGGTGCCACGCACTCTTCTAATACACAAGTACAGGGCAGTGTAAAAGGGGGTATGGCCGATGCACAAGCCAAGGGCCCGGGCAGCACCTCTTCTCAAGCACAAATTGGGTTTACACCTTACAAACTGGGCGACAAATCACACGATTTACAGAAGAATCCATTTGTTGGAGGAGGTACTTCATCGGCTCAAACAAGTGGTAGAACTGGAATGTCACAATCGCAGCTGCGAGGAACGTTTAAATACGGGATCACATACAACGGAGCTGCTCAATCCGGAGCGAGTGTAGACAAAAATGCCGTATTTCCAAATAGACTTCCATTTGATAAAATAGATGTGTATGATGAAAGTAACAAGAATGTCAACGTTGATATACTTAACACTGAAAAACCGGAACCATTGCCAGTCTTATCTGATAATGAGGAATCTTCGACAGACTTTATCCAGTCCACTACTATACCAGTTGATGAAAGTGTAACTACAGAAAGAATTCTAGATACAAGTCAAAGTTATAGTGGTCAATATAATCCCCATTCACATTCCGATCACCACACAGAAGAATCCGAATTAATCAATCCAACTCGTAACCCTTCGGAAGAAAATAGACGTGCGTTCCAACCATCTTACACCACTAACAACGCTGATTATGATTACAATGCCGGGAAAGAAGAAACCCTACCTGATGATTATGATATAGATGAAGGCTATGGTACTGAAGGAAATGTTGATGCGCCTGTTGATACCGATCAGTCAGAATATAATAATTACAATAAAATATCTCCTAATTCGGAAGCAACGCACTTATCGCTAAACAGTCCGAGGAGAAAAGGGTTAGAGGTCAGACAAACCACTGGTGGCAATACACAACACATTTTACTGGGATCTCTCCATGAGCAGGATGCTGAAATAACCCAACAGAACTCTGAACGGCCCGATGAAAGGAAAACTTACCAGGCAGGAGAAAACGTTCCAGGCACAGGGGGTTACACGATACCCATTGGATTCACTGGAAGTGTTAAATCCGTTGCGTCAAAAGACAAGACTTACGTAGTCGGATCGAAAGAATCGCCATCCCAAGCGCAAACGGTAACATTAACACCGGGCACCGGAACAGTTAAATACACATACCCATCTTCTCATGGCAAGAGCGTTAACCCTAAAGATTTAAGATCACTGTACAGTCCGAAGCCTGACGACAACAGATACGTATCTGTGTCTAAATCAGTGACACGATCTCTAGACGATAAAAATAATATCAGAAAGCAATATTCTCACACGTATTACACGAAATCATCTTCGTGTGGATACTTCACGTTTACGTGTACGATGGTCAGCGGTTCGGACGGCAGGAAAAAGGTTTGCAGGCCTAAAATTCCCACTAATCCCGATGGGAGTCCTATGAGGTGTTAGGCTCTTGTACAAAATTATTATGTAGGTACTTTCAATACTCGTCGATATTGATCAAAACATCACACATTATTTACGTATTTGTTAAGATTCTGCGTTAAATATTAAGTATTTTTAATTCTAGTATTCTATACTTGTATAAAATTAACTTTACCACTTCTTAGGGCTTTTGGAGTAAACGTCAGATGGCTCGTTGGATTATCCTGCAATTCCCTGCATTTTGTGAGTTAGCTGTTTCTATGCCAAAAATAAGACAGTGCGGTGGATGAATTTGATCCAACCAGAAGAATACACTGTTTTTACTGAATCAATCCATATTTAAGGCTATTTTCCACCGCACTCTGCTCGTTTACTTCAGCTCCCTCTATAACCACGTGTGATATTTAGTGCACTGTAATTTTGTCAACAAAATACTCAGCATCTGGGTTAATAGATACTCGCACTGTTATACTTATCCCGTCCCATTTATAAATGTTATCTAAGTACAGATAAGGCCACATTGGCTAGATCAAAGCCCGCTATTGCTTTAATCATTGTGGCCACGATTTGTAGTCATCAAAACTAATTTATCCAAGCGGACTTTTACCAACGTGGTTGTAGGTTTAGCAGACTTCCCCCAATCTTTCATTCAAGGAAGAATGGAAGATATTCTTCTAAGTCGTAGGTAGGTACGCTACATAGAACGTACTCTATACAGTATACATTACTCATTAGTAAGACTAAAGGGAACGTTTATGGAGACGCAGCGCGTCATCTCGAACATATGACCATTTATGAGAGCGCTCATATCTTCATAAACATACCCTAACAAGGATACAGTTTTAAATTTTATTTTAAAACAAATAGAGATGTAACGTTGCCGTAATTATTAAGAAATTTGAGAGCGATATAAAACTAAATTAAGTATAGAGTTGTAGTTTTTGTTCATTCGTCTATGATTGTCGGTAATTCCACCAAGTTTATATTTTCTTCTGCGAGCAGACTATAAGCTTTTTTTGAGTAGAGTTCCGTAGTCAAACTAGGTACCCTTATAGTTTCGCCATTTCACACAGCGCTATCTAGCCCCAAATTAAGCAAAGCTTGTACTATGGAAACCAGATAACTGATAGAATACTTATAATACAGGGTTACAGGAAAAATCGTGCTAGATCCGTTAAGGGCGTGGAGTACCCATAATTTCTGACTTATTTCACTATGAAACACCCTACCCTAAACTTAACCCTTTTCGAGATATTCGACTTTTAATTTTTTTATTGAAAATTGCCGATTTTTAGGCTACTAAATTTATTTTTGTTTATTTTGTGTATCTTATTATTATTATTATTGCATTTTTACATGTGTAATAAGATGCTTTAGGACGTCAATCATTAAAATAGTGCATAAGTTAATTGAATAGACCGTAGTAGACAAGTGAAAGTTAAGAAATAAAAAAAAATATTAGAAAGTTTATTTTTCTCTAAGGGATATCTAAAAAAAATATTATGGCAATGGTTCGGCAGATGTTTTTTAAAATATCTACGTTTCATCAGCTATCTAACGAGGTATAACAATCTAGGGTTTGTATTACATTTCGTGGAAAAAAAGTAGTTGGGACGTAGAAGACCCAGATTTTCTAAGAAATATCTTGTGGACGGATGAGTCCAAATTTGATAAAGATGGCATAACTAACTATCACAACGCCCATTACTGGGCCCCAAAAGAGTTAAGGAATCCCAATAAGAAAAGAGTGAAGGGGTCCCAACGAAGATTCAGCGTGAATGTGTGGATGGGCATTATCTCCAATCATTTGATTGGACCTTACTTTCTCCCGGATAATCTAAATGGGGAAAGCTACGAAAATTTCCTGAGAGCAGACTTAAGTGATTTGCTGGATGATCTGCCACTCAACCTGATCAGGGACATGTAGTTCCAACACGATGGCTGCCCTGCCCATTTCAGGAGAAGTGTCAGAGACTGGCTGGACACAAATTATCCAAACAAATGGATAGGACGAGGTGGACCGTTGCCATGGCCAGCAAGAAGTCCGGACCTAACCCCCATGGATTTTCACGTGTGGGGGTGCATGAAAAGTCTTGTGTACAGCGAGCCGAATCCAGTTTCGTCTGTGGAAGACTTGCGAGAAAGGATTGTGGATGCAGCCAATAAAATGAGGACCACGTTAACCACTGGAGTAGTAAAGACTGGTCTCCGTAGAAGGATGCGACAATGTATCAGAAATAGAGGCGGCCATGTTGAACATGAACTGTAGAATAAGAAAAAGTTGTGTGAAAATCTTTAATAAATGACATTTCATGCTTACCTATTATTTTATTTTACTTTTTAGGGCTAAGTATAAATTTTCTTCTCCACTGTCGCCTATAAAACTAAATTTTTTTCAATGCATTTGAATAAAACCCTAGATTATTATACCTCGTTAGATAGCTGATGAAACGTAGATATTTTAAAAAACATCTGCCGAACAATTGCCATAATATTTTTTTTAGATATCCCTTAGAGAAAAATAAACTTTCTAATATTTTTTTTTATTTCTTAACTTTCACTTGTCTACTACGGTCTATTCAATTAACTTATGCACTATTTTAATGATAGACGTCCTAAAGCATCTTATTACACATGTAAAAATGCAATAATAATAATAATAAGATACACAAAATGAACAAAAATAAATTTAGTAGCCTAAAAATCGGCAATTTTCAATAAAAAAATTAAAAGTCGAATATCTCGAAAAGGGTTAAGTTTAGGGTAGGGTGTTTCATAGTGAAATAAGTCAGAAATTATGGGTACTCCACGCCCTTAACGGATCTAGCACGATTTTTCCTGTAACCCTGTATATAAAGAAACAACCAGACCCGGAACAAATATCTGTAGATCATGCAAACATTTGTTCCGCGGCGGGATCGAACCCGCTACCTTCTGCGTCTCAGTTGGCTATTCGCCCACTGCGCCACGGAGGTCGTCATATAAATGTCCGACCAGTTACAGAGACTATAATACAAGCTGAAATTTAGCAAGATGTTTCAGTGACGGTACTTGTACAAGTGTCCGTTTACGAAATTTAAAATGGCCATTTTCGTAACAATCGTGACTCTCCCCCGGCAATCAAACCGCTACTATTGTATACCTTGAATGTATCAACAGGAACACACACACACACACACACAAATACAACTCACATAATACTGTAGTTGTAAGAAGAATTGTCAAAGTACTCTTAGCGCCTTACCACAAAAAAGTTAAGCACCCGTTGAACACCTGTTTAAAAATATCCTCTGCAATATTTCCTCATGAACTTTTTAAACAGGTGTTCAACGAGTGTTTAACTTTTTTGTGGTAAGGCCCTTTTTAACTTATAGAATAAGAAGTTTGTGTAAAAGGAGGTTTAATAAAACATTTTTATTACAATGACAATTTAATATCTCAGATAATTTTTCGCAAGTTACAATATCATAATTTTATAATCTGTGACATTTAGATAATTTCGATAGTAAACAGTTAATATTTGATCAGATTGTTAATAAATACATTATTTTATTAGACTCGAAAATATCTTTCAACCTTAAGTTTACAACACAATCTCACATAAAATATCATCAAACTAATTTATTTGTTTCGGGAAATTAAAATAATTCAGATATAGATAAAAATATCTATGATTAAAATACAGTCTTACAAAGGTTATTTTATACAATTCATATAAGTTATGTATTATTTCGTGAACCGAGCGAAATAATCTAAAAGATATACAAATCATAAAATCTTTTAAACATTTTTTATGAGCATTTTTATGTCTTATTCTTTCTGTAGGACAATCACGAAGAGATTAAACATTATTTTTCTATGAGAGACAAGGTAGATTTGGATGACTTTATTAAACTAGGGTTATTATAACAGAACCTCCGCCTCCGCAAGTTTCTAACAGAGTTGTAACGGAGGTTTATTTACGTTTTGTTATTGCGCTGCGATTAGTATAATCGACCAAGCAACGCATCGAAGTTTGAGCGGTGGGAGGCAGGTGGGGGGAGGGATCGTAGCTTGACCTTGTAAGTGACGTGGAAAAAATAAATAATTATTATTTCTTTATTTCTCCACCTCCGCCTTCCCGGAGATCAAGCTAACCTCCGCCTCCGCCAAATCCAAGATGGCATCCGTTACATTTTTACTAATTATAATGTTAATGTGACACATTTAAAATAGTATGTATATAAATAATTAAAGCAGAAACCAATACTGTTTAGGTGCAACATTATAATACAAAAGATTTTTAACACAATAAATAAACATTATGGAATTTAAGTACATTTATAGTTTCAGTCTAATAAGTACCTAGTACTGGAATGTAATAAGGTAACGAAGTTAGGCTGCTAAAACTTACGAGAAAGAAACGTTTTTCTTTTAAAAGGAATGATAAGACGTTTTAACAAAATGTATGTAGGTAGTTCACATGCCCATTTTACTGCAGAAAAAACTTTTCAAAACTCTCTAGAAACTAAGAAACTCTTAAACTTAGAGGAAAGGTACTTAGATTTATAATTAAAAAAATCTTATTACATCAACTAAGATCAAAAATAAATAGCATGTCTGTTACATGTAATATAAAACTGGTGCAAACTGGTTACTGATAAATTTGTGTTTAAAAATAAGTGTTATCAAAGTTTTGTATATTATACAAACAAGTAAGAGAGCAATGAGCATAATCCAAAAAAATCGTACATTATACTTGGATTTGATTCGGTTTACATTGTTGTCCATTCGATTACTAAATCCTCAAATGATTACAATACAACTACACGGTAAGTTAGTTTCATTATGTAATTATATATATCACTATTAGGATTCCGGACCAATAAAAACGAAACCCTTTTGGTGCGATGCGACTTTGTCCGTCTGTCATAGCTGATTATGTTAGCAACTACTGAAGCTATTGATTTGAGCTTATAATTTATGTGTTTGAGCCTTCGCTTGAACTACATTGAGATTACCCTTTCAATATTCCTCATCTGAATCTGCTATCTCTTTTTTTTACAGCGTTTCTCAGTGCAATCTCTGTCTGTCTTAGTCTAGCATTTATGGATTAGCGCTCGGCGGTCATTTCAAAGTCAAAGTCAAATATTATATTTGAATCAGTACCTACGCTTTTGATATTTGTCGTGTAAAGACGTTTAAAAAATGTAATTATAATGGTATTTACTGAGATCCAGTATGATTTGAACTTCTAAAACCAGCCGACCAGCCCTTAGAAGTCTTGACCACAGTTGCAAAGCAGTGGACATAACCTACAATCTAACAAGAGAAGCAACAAGCACAATCGCAAATGTTTAAACTACATGGAAGAAACTTTGCAAGGAGCAATAACAATGGCCCAATGCAGAATGCAGTTATACTGAATAAACAAAATATAAACGTTTTTGTAGTGATAAGAACAGATATAATAAAGGATAAGTACAACCTTCAGGTTAATTTCTTATGATGATTTTTTCATTCAGGAAAAATATTCGATGAGTAGTAAAAACCAATCCACACGGATAGACTTCAAGGCTGCCAACGAGCGATGGAAAGAAGCTTACTAGATAAACAGTATAACTATAAGACAACTACAAAACTGATTGATATACTCACTTAGTAGACCAGCAAAAATGACGCTGGATGAGACATGATCCGTAGCAAAATCGAAAAATGGAGCAAAATAATAACAAATTGGTACCCAAAAGGTGTGAAAGACCAAAAGGAAGAGAAATAAAAAAAAAATTTAAATTATGATTTAAAATAAATTAAAATTGACTGCCGTTTCCTATTGGAGAAGAGCTGTTGCAGACTAATTGAACAAGCAAATAAAAAATAAAAATGGTAATTTTTAATAACTTGGTCTACGAGGGCCTTCACACTTGTTGCCTCCTACATTCAAACACAAAGTATGCGAAACTATAGGGTGTCTCAATAAGAGTGCACTTTTTAAATATTGTGTAATATTTTTTACGTGTATGTGCTGCCAAATTTCAGTGTTGCCAAATAAACTAAAAAAATAATTACACAAAATTTAAAATGTGCACTCTTTTTGAGACGTCTATATATAGATAAACAAATGAAACAAAAAAATTTTTTGAGTCTGTTATTGGTTCCCAGGAGAGCAAATCAACAGCTATTGGCCGCCGAGCGCTGCTCCATAAATGCTGGACTAAGGCAGACATAGATATTGCACTGGTAAAATACGCTTTGAAAGAGATAGCAGATGTAGATGACGAATATTGGAAGAGTTCAAGCTTAATTCGGTTCATGCTTCGTCTGAAACCTAAATATCCGTTTTCTACCCTTTAGGGGAAAACGGTAATAACAATAATGTCAACTCGGTTGCAAGTGAGCTAATATATTTGTCATTTCATTGTTAAAGGGGCCAAAATTAATCAACATTTTGATCAAGGTGGTATCATATAAAAGAGCAATTGGCACATTTTTAAACAGTTTTTTTTTGGAACTATGATGAAAATATCGAAAGAAATACCATTATTCCCCGCCTCTGAAGTTTACAAAGTAAAAAATCAGAAATAATTATGGTTCTAGGTAAAACATAAAGCAAATAATACAGGAAAATAAACAAACTCTCTGTTCTAGATAAACAGTTTTTTAGAAATCTGCCTTAAACATTTTTATGAGTTTAGATTAATATAAATTTAGGTGCGGAACACTCAGCAGACGAGTTTCACTCACACTTGACCGATCTTGTTTTCGTATAAGATTTCAATTATTTTTTAGTTTTCGTCATTACCATTGAGTGCCCATATTATTGTTATATCTATTTTATGTAGTCAACAAATTTTTATATCAAAATTACGTTTCTCATAGCTAAATGATATTCAAGTTACTATATTTCTTTCTATGATTACTACCGAGTGAAGTGGATAGACTAAACTTAATACCTACAGTGCCCATTGCTCTACTGCAAGTAAACTATTTAAGAAGATATCAAAACGTATCAATAAGTAATCCTTAATTAACATGGCAATCAATACTTGTTACATAATGTATAACTTAAACTTAATACGAATAAAGACATATATCTAATTAAGTACGTTTGTTTGAGATTAACACGAAATATGTGTAAATTATTTAAACTAATACAAAGTTCAGTTTTTGAGCTGCTCTTTTATTAAATACATGCGATGAGTCAAGAAAACCTGACCTTAAATAAAAAGGCGGAACGATCTCCGATTTGCTATCGCTTAATATTTGTATCAGCTCCTAATCATTTACATATGGCTGAGGTATTCTACAGAATTAAATCCTCTATCACCAGTCCGAAATACCAAAGTACACCGGAACTAGATTATATATGGCATTTTAAAATGCATCAACTATTATGAGGAAGTTAGCTATTATAATCAATACTTTTTCTGTATTGATGACACATACCAGCTAGATTAATGTATAGTTAAAATAATTTATTCCAATATGTATCAATACTTACACATTTCAATAGTAATTTGGAGACGCTCTCGAATATAATAATGCGTAAACTACTGTCCTTTATAATATTAGGTGTAAATATTCTTTGCGTATTATACTTACATAATTTAAACATGAACACCACTGACACAACGAAGTACAAATTATAAACCATATATGAGATCATTTGTTTAGTAAGTAATATCGTAACTACCCTATATTATGAGATACATTAAATTGGCGAAACATTTAAACATGTAAATACTGTTGTGTAAGGAACTTGGATTTAGATGGCCTCAATATTAAATTTTCCAATTAATTTATATTACTGAAATAAATACTTTCTATACCGCCTAAAAGATACATAGAAAATTCCATTGTTACATTTAGATTTCATCAATCCACAATCGCAACATTATAAATACTTAACTTTATTTTACATATTAGATTTGTAATAAATTTTATTTGTTGATAATGATTTAAACGTTTAACATTTTTAAAGGAAGTGATATTTGAAACTGTGGTATAAGAAAAGAACTTCCTAATTACTTACTCTAAAACATTTCAAAATACATTTGAACTAATAGTATCGTACAGATTGTATATCTGAATAATACTACAACGACGAAATACAGATTACTATAATACTTACGGCACGTCAACTAATATTAATAAATAAATAAACATCTTCTGCACGTCATTTCCAATACTTTGGCGACCGAGCTTCGCTCTGTAGAAGTTAGCGAACTAGCCAGATCTATTTCTCAATCAAAAACCAAAGTTTTCGACCTATTACATAATGAGAATTGCTACCGATTACCGATAGAATACAAAACTAAACTGAACAAACAGGCGACCAGGCCTAAATAGAGTAAAGAAAACATGTATAATAATTCTACATTAGAGAGTATTTATACACTGTTGTAAGAGAAATCAAGTCAAGTTAAAATTGGAACACATCGTTATACCAGCGGCCCTGCCGTGCTGGCATCAAGAATGTGGTGTTAGCTACCGCTTGGAATTTAAAAGACTTACAGTTATCTTAGCTAGTGCCGCGGAGTCGCTTCAGGCGCTCTTTCTCGAGATGGTCGACGGGCGGTTCGCGCTCGAACGAGCTGAGCTCAAGACCTGAAGAAGAAACAAATACTGTCTTAACAACGAGGTTATATGTGTAGAGACCGCTTCAAAGCCTTACAGGATAGATAGAATAGACGTAAGGCGAGGGCGAGGCGAAGACGTGGGGTCGGCCTGGCCTGCGCCTAACACGAATAACTCATTTATGAGACGATAGCAATTGTCAATATAATATTTGATAAACAAAATTTCGTCAGCCGTTTTTAACAACTAAACGGCTGGATCAATTTTGATGAAATTTGGTAAGTATATAAATAGATTCTGAACTGGATTGAGATATAGGGTTTTTATTGACAAAGCGCACGTCCGAAGCCGCAGGCGTAAGCTAGTTATTTTTTGTTATATTTTCTTTATTTCGCAGATGTAGAACTCACCAATTTCTGTTAGCGTGGGTCGGTCGTTAAGGTATCGCCACACGGTGTGATGCGGGGAGTGAGTGCCTGTCACTGGAGGCTCGTCGCTCGCCAGGTGCCGTGAAGCCAGTTGGTTGCTCACATGTCGGCTGAGCAGAGTACACTTCTCGAAGTTCACGCGATTACCGGCCAGTCTGGAAAATAATTTCTAAATATAGTATTTTTTACTCACCTATAGAGCACGCCTTGACCTGGTCTTTGACTGTTCAGCGTTGGGGTCTGCCAGCATCCTAGGAGTCGATAGGCCGAGTCAGAAGCAGTGAACGGCGCTCTAAAATACTAATAAAGAAATAAAAATGTGTAAATTATTTAAACTAATACAATTTTATGGTAACTTACTTTGAAGGAGATCCTTGATTGGCAAAATGGAGATCGCGGCAGGTAACAGAGAGCAATGGAACGGCCGTTTCTGTGGGTGCGGCGGCTAGAGCTGCCCGATATCTATAAACAAATTCGCATACTTATATTTAAGTTGTCTTATACACTAATTTTACTAAGTGGCTTCCTATTATCTTTATGGCTAGGCAATCCTTATTGATATCACCACGATTATAGCTGCAAATTATATATCTAAATAAATATCATCATCGTATCAGCCGTAGATTGTTCACTGCTAAACATAGGCCTCCCCCATAGATTTTCATAGGCTTCCAGCAATCTTTATCTGGTCGTCTTTTCATTTATTGGGGGCCGTCCAACACTGCGCTTTTCAGTGCGTAATCTCGACTCTACATCCTTTCTGCCCCAACGGCCGTCAGTTTTTCGAGCTGTGTGCCCCGCCCCCTGCCCCTTCAACTTGCTAATCCTCTTGGCTATGTCTGTGACCTTGGGTTGCCTATGGTTCTCCGCACTCTTGATTCGATCTCGTAGAGAAACAGCAAGCATAGCCCACTCCGTAGCACGCTGAGCGACCTTGAGCCTTCTTATGAGGCCCGTAGTGAGAGATTACTAAATAACTAATACTTAATATATTCTTAATATAACAGCGAACAAATCTTATAAGGCAGCTGGATGGTGAACTAAGGAACTGCTGAATTAGTTATTGTAGATATATCGTCAGGTATGTTTCTATTTCATGAATACTGATGTTTAAAAGTAGGTATTGTTTTGAAAGTTTTTAAGGTAAGATTGATTGTATATTTACCTTGCATGGTTTCCACCTGGCTCCACACAAAGCTCTAGCTGCCTTAATTGCTGACCACACACGCCTGAAGTTCGGCTCCACTGAAATTTATAATAATCAAGTGTATCTCGCTGTAAAAATGTTGTTAAGAAAACAGTAAGTGATTTAAGGTATATTATTTAGCATATATTATACATAAACGTTCGTTCCAAGGCTGGAGTAACTGACAATTTCAAGTTGGCTTTAAGCTTGCACCAGGGATCAGCACTAAGCCCTTATTTGTTCCACTTGATAATGGATGCCTTGATATTAGATATAAAAGAGGTCCAGAGCGGGCTGACAAAATGCCAGGAAAAACTGGAGGGTCGGATTAAATCAGCAGAGCGAAAACCGAACATTTGTTCTGTGACTCTGGTGGTCCCTCCAGTTTTGCCAATATTTCCTTGGATGGTGTATCCCTACCAGTCTGCTCCGACTTCCTATACCTTGGGTCATTCATCCAAAAAGATGCGACATAGGCCGGGACGTTAAAAATAGAATAAATGCGGGATGGATGAAATGGCGACAGGTTACAGGAACAATGTGCGATTCTCTAATGCCCCTTAAACTTAAGGGAACCATTAACAAGACGATCATAAGTCCTGTCGTAATGTATGGTTGGGGTGTTGGGCCACGAAAGGGACAGATGAAAGACTGCACGCGGCGGAAATGCGAATGTTGAAATGGATGTGTGGGGTAACGAGAATGGATAAGATAAGGAATAATATTATAATAATATTAGAGGAAGTTTGTAAGTAGCGTCAGAGATAGAAAAGTTGAGGAGTAAGAGGCTAGCGTGGTATGGGCATGTCATGCGGAGGGAATAAAATCATGTGACTAAAAAAGTATTAGATATGAATGTGGATGGATATAGAAGTAGAGGAAGACCGAAACAGAGATGGATGGACTGTGTGAAGAATGATAAGGGTAAGAAAGAAATGACAACGGAGATGACGGCTGATAAAGAGATATGGAAGAAAAATACATTTTGTGCTGACCCCACGTAATGTGGAAAAAGGGAAGGAAGAAGAAAGTATTGCCTAAGGAGAGGCTGTGACACGTTTGTTTGTAGGTAATGTATGCTAGAAAGAAAGTTACCGTTTTCTTTAGTCTGGATACAGGAGTCATATTCAAAGCGCTAATAATGGCCATCAGGGAATTGAAATTTCCAAGATTGAAACATTCTCTAGCAGTCATCACCCATTGTTCTATAATGCGTGCTCTGTACTTGCTTTTTGAAGGCTGAAAAGATAAAGAAAAATAAATGAGCTAACAGCATCGTATAAACAAGCTCACACCTTCGGCTTCGCTCGCGTGGTGTCTCAATCCGGCTGGGCTACTAACATGCGGGCTAATTTTACGTTTACCCAAACATTATCTTTTTTGTTACAAAATTTCACTCTACGTCATATGTCGATTCAAAAAGTACGACGACATATGGTGTGCATGCTAGCATAAAGAGATATTTCTATTTTACAAGAGAAAACGAGTCAAAGAAATTTATTCGCGTTACGCATTTTAGCTCCACAGGTGATAATCCACCTATGTACGAGTACCAATTTTCATCGAAATCGGTCCAGCAGTTTAGTCGTGAAAAAGTAACAAACAGACAGAAAGACAGAGTTATTTTCGAATTCATAAAATTAGTATGGTTTGTAATCATATGAGTATAACATACCTTGATTATATCCGTAGCCACTAAGTAACTGAGCCTGTTGAACCAATCTGCATAGGCCTCTAAGTTTCGAGTGCTCTTTGTCTCAATATGGTGCAAATTTATTGAGCCTTTACCGCACGCGGACGATGTTTGCGGCGCTTGAGACGGAGCAAACGTCTGGACTAGCTCCTCGGGGCCAACAAACGACAGTCGGTGAAGCTCAACTATTGTGAGCTGGTTCGCTAACTCAAACGGTGTCAAACCAAGTGTTAAAATGTCCCCCTGAAATATGAGATGTGCTATTTACGTCAAGGACTTAATTTGTTAAACAAACATAAAAAAATCAGTTAATAGGTACAATGGTTTTTTAATGTGGGATATTATCCTATTTGCACTGGGAGATAAATAAATAAATATTACTGGACATTTCACACAGCGCTATCTAGCCCTAAACTAAGCAGAGCTTGTATTATGGAAACCAAATAACTGATAGAATACTTATATACTTTTTTTATATAAATACATACTTATAATATATTGCAAAACACCCAGACACGGAACAAATATCTGTAAATCATGCGAACATTTGTTCCGTGGCGGGAATCGAACCCGCTACCTCCTGCGACTCAGTCGGCTATACGCCCACTGCGCCACGGAGGTCGTCAAGATCGTATTTGTTAAGTTGCTGGTTAATTTTTTGCACTGTGATTGAGCGTTACCTGTGCTAATTGGTCCACAGATCCTACTTGGGGCACATCTACCAAGGTTTCCTCGTATTGTTCAAGAGCAGTGAGCTTATCCAACAGTTTCTCCAGTGTTGTTGACATTTCCACCCTGACTAGAGACATGTGCTCCGCTGCGCACCTATAGAAAAACTTTATATTAGCACCATATTTTGTGTGTTCTGTGATATACTCTTTCTTAATAACCTATACTGTCCCACTGCTGGGCAAAGGTCTCCCCCAGACTCTTACATAATCAATATTTTTAAAATTACACTAAAAACAATTATGCTATTAATTAACATAATCAAAGTAAAACATATTAATTCGTGTTTCAGTCATTTCAGGTCCTTCACTCGGCTAGTCATTATTATAAATAAAATAAAATAGCCTTTTTTTCACACAAAAATAAATTGGTAAGTCTGTGATTTTTAGTTCTTCATTCATTCATGTCAAAAAAAAATTAGTCAATTTTATAAGTAAATAAATTATTAATAAATAGTTAGGGCCTGTTTCACGACCACCGAGTAACTTTACTTGCCGGGTAAAAATAATTCTATCTTTATCTGTTTTCATGTGAAAACAAAAGACGTATATATTTTTTATCCGTTGGATAAAGTTACTCAGAGGTGGTGAAATAGGCACTTAATTATACAATGTTAGTTTGTTAAGTGAAATATTATATCATTTAATTAATATGAAATGATTATATTGCAAAATGTATATGAATAGATTAGAGATTGCATTAAAGTTCAAAGTTAAAAAAGTTTTTAAGTTATGGTTTTTTAAGACATCATTGTCTTAAATCATTATCAAATTTATGGTTGTATAAGGTTTGAATATTAGTTAGTACACGATACAGACCCCGAGCTTAGTGTGGGGTTATTGGGAAATAACCGACCACTATGACAATTATTATGTTTGGTGTTTGGTTTATAATTGTATTTATGTGTTTTGTTAAAATGAAATTGTAACAAGACCATTTATGGTATGGTTTTCTCACCTTTGAGTGATACTACGAACAAGCGCCATAACCCGGTCATCACGGAAGTCATACGGGAACATACTGGTCCACTGGTTGAGCACCCGCACCAATGCCGACATATCACTGAGCTCTTTCTCAACCAAATCCTTTACTTCTGCTTTACCCTGCAAAAACAGAAGCATTAATCCAATAACATAGAGATAAGAATAAAGATAAAAATAATATACAATAAGAGTAGTAGAGTTTCTTGTGAAAGGGCTCGCCCGGGGAAGTGCTACCACTATACCTATTTTTATCGCCAAGCAGTATTGCTGTGTTTCGGTTTGAAGGGTATAGTTGCCGGTGAAATTACAGGCACATGAGGCTTTACACCTGTATGCCTAAAGTTGATGGACGCAGGGAAGTGCATCGTAGGGCACATTTCCAAGGAGCGTGACCTACGAGGCAAACTTTGTTATATACGATGGTTACCACTTAACATCAGGTGGGCCATAGGCTTGTTCCATCACCATAGTATAAAAAAAAAACATCTAAATCCTGGCATTTAGGCCTGCAAACTTGCCTCCAAGCATTTTCAGTTGATAGATGTATGTATAAGCTTTCTCTGCTTTATACTACCCAAAGCAGGTCAATAATACTTGATAACTGACGACCTCCGTGGCGTAGTGGGCGAATAGCCGACTGAGACGCAGGTCGTAGCGGGTTCGATTCCCGCCGCGGAATCTACAGATATTTGTTCCAGGTCTGGATGTTTTTTATATATTATTATAAGCGTGTATTTACATTAAAAAAAGGTATATTAGTATTCTATCAGTTATTTGGTTCCCATAGTACAAGCTCTGCTTAGTTTGGGGTTGATAGCGCTTTGTGAAATGTCCAGCAATATTTATTATTTATTTAGTTGTAGCAGCTACTAGTAAAGATATATCATCTAGCTTGAGAGAGGTTGCAAGCCCAATGTTGCCTGATGAAATACTAACCATAGAAATATTTTTAAAGAAGTTCTAAAGAGTTCTTATTTGCAAGGCCATTAAACGATTTCAAACTATTATATGCAAAAACTTTTAACTTACTATTTTATCATAGGTCTTGAAGTATCTTTTGCAGAGTTTGTTTAGCAGCTCATGTGGTTTCACAAATAAACGGGAACAAAGTAAGAATGTAAATGTGAATGATTTGCTGGCTCCTGGTCGAAGCATATCCACCAAGGCTTCTAACGTAGCACTGACTATGTGACCATCACGGTATTCTACATCTGTTTTCTCAGGGCAATTCACATACGGCAATGCAGCATTCACTCCGGGTGTTAAAACTGCTGAGTGCTGGAATAAAATCATTAATTTTTTCATCAATTTAGTTAAATAACATACATCCAAATGTGAAATTAGAGATATTAGAAGGATAGTTTTAGAAGTTTTGCGCCAAAAATGGAGCACAAGCCACATGCCATCATGTCTTAGAACATGTGTTCAATCATGTATGTATGTATGTATGACACAAATGTTTGTGTCAAGATATAGTCATATATTCACAAGACTGGGTGCTGCCCGATCAACCCACAAACAAAGTTTTTTCATCAAATTAAACTAAAACGTAGTATCTATGAGTATTTTTTACCTGTGGTGTCTCAACTTTCTGGGCAGGCATGAAATTGATACCACCATTCATCACAATATGTTTGCAAGCACTTTCTGACATGAATTTATTTCCCCTTACCATGGAGTAATAATCATCATTCTGCAAAAATACAAAAAAAACTCTAATAATTATTTACCTATTTAAAGGCTATAAGTTTCTAACACACAAGCTTTTCAGGAAAATCTAAACTAGAAGGATAAACAGAAATCCATTGAATAATTATTTTTGGATAGGGTACATTGTAAGCTGTAAAAGCTGTAAGTTTGTTAAGCAATCAATTGTAGTGCTAACAAAGAAGCATTATAATTATTAAAACAACCTTGTAGTTGCAAGTGTGGATACTAACACTGTATTAGGATCAAATTATAATGTCAAATCATATGCAACCGGTGAGGCTGAGGACACAAGGGTAATTTAAAACTAAAGATTTATTCATTCCAATGGGATATAATAAACATTGAATCAGTAAAAACAGGCCTCGCTTTAAGCCGCCAAGGGCTTACACCAAACACAAATGATAACAACCTCTCCAATCCGCCAACGGTGGAAATCAAAAATAGACTGAGGATGAACTCCGAAAAGGAGCACCAGAGTCTGGGAACGCAGAACCGACTGCAAGCAAACAAAAACAATGTTTCCTGCAAAGAATCGAAAAACAACAAATACCCTGTTAAAAATGAAACGCGAGTATCTAAGGATGATGGTGGGAATCATCACAGGACACTGCGAACTTAACCATCACCTCTTGAAGACCGGGGCCACGGACAGTGGGCTCTGTCGCGCAAGTCTTCAGGAGGAAGAGACGTTGGAGCACGTGGTGCTTCACTGTACGGCCACGAGCGATATCAGGCTGAGGACGGGTCTGCAAGAGCTCATCGAATCCTCATCCGCTAACACAACGGCATCCACAGGGATCTTGGAAAGCTGTATCCATTAACCCAAAATCCTGCTCCGTTACTTCAAGGAGCTAGGATGGCTGGGGTCAGGTTAGAAGGGGGGGTAATGCACAATACACCCCAATGCGGGACGTCAGTGCAGATCTTATTCCCCCCACCCTAGAATTAGAGTTAGAAGCCGCCAAGGATCTACCTAATACATTTCTCTTAGATTCTAAGATTTTTCAAACCATCTCTACAACTTTTAAGCCTGACGGGGCATGAACCCGCAACCTTTCTTGCAACCTCCAGAGGAAGTCCTGTCCGGCTTGAAAGTTTTTGAGATGATTTAAAAATCTTAGGATTTTCATTAAGTGTCCAATAACACTATACATATAAAAATACTATTTTGTATGGTTGTTGTGGCTGACCTAACTTGTTGTAATAGACATCCCTTAGCTTGGGTATACATGGTGGTAAGTTGACTACAGGGTGCTAAGGGCAGTTACTATAACCGTTACAATTACAAGAAAACATTCATATGAAACTAACTCAACTTTTGAAGAACCTTACATCTGCATTCACAAATTTTGAAGATAAATTAATCCAGATTTTTTTCCCTGCAGAGGGCACCAGTTTACAATCTATTGAGCACCCCAATTACCAGCACCCTTTAGGATGTAGGCCTCCTTTTGTTACGCCAATTCATAATGACAACATCCATAGAACACTTGGCAAATAGATAGCTAAGACATACGCTGCAGGTACAATTCCCACCACAGAACAAATGTTTGCATGATCTACAGATTTGTTTCAAGTTTTCTATATTTCATAAACAGGAATTTGAAAACCAAAAATTATTTAATCGGTCTATCAGTTAATTGGTTCCCTTAGTACCAAGCTCTGCTTAATTTAGGGCTAGATAGCGCTGTGTGAAGTGTCGAACATTATTTATTTGATTTATTTATAGTGACAAGAGCAATACTGAGCCAAATGATTTTAGAAGATCAATAGTTTGAATCACAGGTATTGAATAAAGAAACTTACATCATAGTAAGAAAGTCCTGTGCCATGAAGAAGTGATGTGTCTGGAGGTATCGGGGCATGGTCTGCGGGTGGTGGGGGCACTGGGGCAGGTTCTGTTGGGGCCGGAGGCACTTTTATATTGCACCCACTACATGAAGCCTCATTCAGCTTGCTTGCGTAATAATACATAGCCATTAAATTCTTCAATGGCAATTTACGTTAGTAGCTTCTCAGATATTACTTCAGTGAATCCATTGGATTATCTGCAAGGTCAATAACTATGTTGAATTCACTGTGACAGCCAGTAAATGTAATCTTTTATACTTTTGTATGGGAAACACATACATGCCTAGTACATTTAAAATCCTGTCCTAGGCACTGAATAAACCATCTTCAATGTTTGATAGATGTAAAAAGGCCTCAGTAGTAAGGCAATACCTCTTTTTCCTAGAGTGTCTAAGGCAATTCTTTATAATCTTCTTGCAATTCTAATTCCATGTTAGGTTGCACAACACTGTATGTACATTGAATTTATTTTTTTTGTATTTTAACCAGGCAACTTTATAGTCTAAGATCCGATTAAGAACGACCTTCACCCATCTGTTTAATTGATGAAAAATATTTTATATCAAATTTAATATGTTAAAAAATATATCGCGAATGGGTTGGCTGAAAAATTCCTGGCCAAACTATGATTATTTAAAAACAACATTAACATGAACTCCCGTTACTTGTAATTTGAATGAAAATATAGGTCAAGTTAGTTGGTTGTGCATTTTGTGGCACTATTTTATAATCGAAGACGCGAGCATCCCAAAAAACAAAAAAAAATATTATTCATAATCTTAATAACTAATACTAACAAAATAAAATAGTGCCACTAAATGCTAAACCAACTAACTTGACCTATATTTTCATTCAAATTACAAGTAACGGGAGTTCATGTTAATGTTGTTTTTTAAATAATCATAGTTTGGCCAGGAATTTTTTAGCCAACCCATTCGCGATATATTTTTTAACATACTAAATTTGATATAAAATATTTATCATCAATTGAACAGATGGGTGAAGGTCGTTCTTAATCATATCCTCTACTATTAATCATATTAGAAATCTAGGAGCAAACCATTGCTTGGTTCAAATAAAATTATTGGGTGTTTTAGTCATCTAAAAATCAGATGCAAACTAAACCATTTCTGATTCCTTGATCAGAACTAAGAAAACTAGCAATGTGAATACTTAGTGTCTATCACATCACAGAGAGTCAGGCTATTATAGAGATATTGACGATACCAACACAAAAGCCCACACAACCTACATAATAAAAAATAATGTCTGTACGTATGAATGTTAGTAAAATACCTTTGGTAGATGTTAAACCAATTCATCTTTCAGTGTGGAACAAACTGCATTAAAATAAATGATCTTGTATGAAACAGTTATAATATAGTTATTTCTAGGAATCTTAGTAAGTGTATCCATAGAAAATACTGCCCTATCGCGAAGAAAGGTGAAAGTTGTTTTATGTAAAATGTACTTACTTAGTTCTACAGCACTGGATATGATGTACCGTCAAGATGTATTATTTCACGAACTAATCACACGTTCATACTAATATAAACACACTCAAAACCATCGTTATACATTATTTTATCATAATTTTTTGGCAAAATAGCGCGAACCCCTACACTGAAAAAGTTAGCAAAGCTATTCTATCTAACCATAAACAATCAATGGTTTGCTCTTTTTGGTTTGTCAAAGACAGACTATAAAACGATGAAGACAAGAGAATAAAGTTACATACGCACTACATATCTACAGAGTTGGATTTCCATAGAGTAAAGCTAAATAATTCAGACTGAATGCTCTCGCTATTTAAAATTACAGAGTTCAGTGGAACAATCAAACTCATTCATTAAATAAGTTCCAATTTTCAAGATAAAATATTATTTCTCGATACCAAACCGAGAAAAAAATAGGCTACTTCTACAACCAGCGTTAAGCAGTGCGTATATACGTACGCTAGTTTATTAGGGATATTTGTATTCTGTGCTTGGTACGTACAATCGGTACAATCACGAGCGCAATTTATTGGTTATGGCGTCAAATGCAATGTTAGATCTATATTGTCTATGACGAAAAGTGGCGGCAATTTCAAGATAAACAATTATATGTAATTAGCTGGCCCGACGAACTTCGTACCGCCTTGACATGCTTATGACGCAGGCTGCCAATGCACGTCACCCCAGTAGAATTGTTAATCGGCTATCATTAGCTATCCAGTCATCTATGCATGAGAAAATGATTTTTCATCATAAATTCTTTTTGCGTGAATTTTTCTGCTATTTTATTCAGCTATTCGGGGCGGAGATAAATCCGATTTTGATGATCTTTGATGTGTTGGATACATATTAAAGATCATCAAAATCGGTGCAGCCGTTTTTGAGTTATAAATATTGTTACTAATCCGAGTTTGTTTTATATATATAGAAGATGTAGATATACATACATTTCACATATTTATTAAAATAGGGAAAATTTTATAACTATCCGTAAATAGCATAAATAAAATCGAGTGAGCGATAAATATAACTAAATAGAAATATTGTTTAAGCAAAAGTTCACATATCGAAGAAACCATTGAGCAACTCGGAACCGGAGAGGTGCGACAGATGCTCAATAGGTTATAAAGTTATTTAAAGAAATATGTATTGTTTCAAATGTGTAGTACATAGGTAAGTAGGTCATAAAATTATTTTTCTTTACTCATGCTTTTAAAGTTGATCATTGTTAGCTCCATACCTGATGCGTAAATGCGATTTACACCCCTAGGATCAGTGAATGTTATAATAGAATGAGGCTCATTGCATTTTACAGGGTGTTTGATAATATACTGACGATATTCAAGTGATGGTTCCTCAAAACATAAAAAAAAACTACTCGAAAAAAAAACTACCAGTTAAATTATCAAATTTATAGAAAATCGTTTAGGTGATTAATTCGATATAAAACTTACTGCCTACTCTTGCAATCGACATCCAAAAATAAAGGCCAATTTGATATCTCTTTCAGAAATGGTTGCGGGTTTTGGGTTAGAAAGGGGTTATACCTTTCTAACCCAAAACCCGAGAGATATCTCGAGACGTCACCAATACAGTATCTGTGGTTAGATGGCAAGCATTAAGCAAGAGCAAAATATAAGTATAATAAAGTGTTTGTTTTTACATGCCAAAATAAATTTCACATTTCTATGGTAAACAATTCACAAATTTATCTATTATGCTCATCAAAATAACCCCTTTTATTTTTGTGCGTATATTAACAAACAGCCTCTATACTAAAATGAAAAACAACCTACATGACAAATCCTTATTTATATTTATATAAAAGAGGTTACTTTCTTAAATGCTGAAATTAAATACAACCTCCATTACAAATCCTTATCACACTAATATATTGTAAATGCGCAAGTTTGAATGTTTGTTTGTTTGTTACTCAATCACGTCATAAAGGCTGAACCAATTTCGATAAAATCTGCTGTATCGATAGATTATGACCTTGTTTGGCACATACTTTTAATTGACAAACCACGTATGCAAAGCCGCGGAAGGTTGGATGTTTATTTGTTTGTTACTTAATCACGTCATAACGGCTGAACTAATTTCGATAAAACTTGGTGTGTCGATAGATTATGACCTGGATTGGCACAAAGGCTACTTTTAATTGACAAACCACGAAAGCAAAGCCGCGGGCGGAAGCTAGTATTATAAATGTGAAAGTTTGGATGTTTGTTTGTTTGTTACTCAATCACGTCGTAACGGCTAAACCGATTTTGATAAAATTTGGTTTATACGTAGATTATAACCAGGATTACCACATAAGCTACTTTTTACCCCATAAATCAGTTCTCATAGGACAAAAATGGGATGTTAAGTCAAGAAACAGCAACATCAACAGCGTGTTTAGCTTTATTTCTAGGTTACCTACATATTTAGTAGTGTAACGCGTACGAAGTCGCGGGCAACAGATAGTTTCTAATAAATAAAATAAAAGAGGCCATAGTTTAGAAGTATAAAAAACAATGGATACTGCGAGTACGTGATGTAAAGTTATTTGTTATAAATAATATATGTGTAAGCGATAAATAGGCATAGCAGTGCAATTTATTGATCGCTAGTCTTACGGTACAAATATAAATTTAAGTAAATTAAATTAATGATCACTACCTGCGACATCACTACTACTAAAGTTTAAAGACTACCAATCACTACATTCGAAGCAGTTTCCTTGGAAACCGATCTTCTAGTTTATATTATTTTGTGACTTTTGTACAAAGAGAAATACTAATTGGTTTTGTATTACATTTCGAGACATGTTTTGATTAGTAAATATAAAATCATTATGAAGGAGAGTGTAAGGCGTAGATCGATGTCAAGTACATTACCGGCGATTGAAACATTGCAGAGAAATGTTCGAAAAATACCGACGTATCATGAGAGGTAGGTAATGATTGGTATTATACTAGAATGCCCTACATTGGTTTACATTGTCTTACATTATTGGTACAATGGAGCTCAATCCAAAAAAAATTCCAAAGGGCAGTTACTAGAACTATTACAGCTACGGATCGTAAGTGACCCTAAAATTTAACAAATTTCTGAATCAAGATATTTTTAAAATCAGCCAATAACGAAAATGGCCGTATTAACAGAACTTTTTAAATATATTTATGTGCTGACCTATTTATTTATTTGAATGCAACATATACATTTTTTATTACGTAATAAGGAGGTACTTACCTATTTTAGATGTAAAACTTGGATATGTACCCTGCTAGGTATAAGTAATACAGGATCTTTTATATTTTACTAGTTGACCCACCCGCGGCTTCGCACCGGTAGTTTTTCAATAAAACATTGCCTTTGTTTTGCGCAGTTTGCTACAAAAGTAGCCCATGTCCTTTCCCAGGGTATAATCTATCTTCTTGCAAAGTTTCATTACGATCCGTTCAGCTGTTTAGTCGTGTAAAGGTAACAAACAAACAGAGTTATATATGTTTTATACACATAAACCTTTCTCTTGAATCAATCTATCTATTACTGAAAACTGCATCAAAATCAGTTGAGTAGTTTAAAAGATCTGAGCGAACAGACAGCAGAAACGACTTCATTTTATATTGTGTAAAGAATAACCCGAAGGGGATTATCGTTAATTATTATCTGGTTCCCATAGCTTTGCTTAGGTGGGAGTTGCATAGCGCTGTGTGAAATGTCCATTTATGTATTTATTCATTTATTGTTGTCACTCCTACGAACAATGTGTGTTCAATGACTTTCGATGTTTTAGAATGAAGAAACGCTTGTTAAAAATCAGATGTTTTTGGGTAAAATACTGTCTATAGCTGTATGTGTAAGATAAGTCCTAGGCACACGATTTAAGTGACAGTAGATATCAAAGCGGACATAAGAATGATGATGATTTCTTATCCCTCGACCTTCTGGATAGAGTCGTCTATCTAGCATTTCATAATAAACGTAGGCCTCATCCAGAAGCTCTTTCTTTATGTAGGTACCTCTGTATAGTTATCCGACCAACCTACAGTGTCCAACCAACCTTTCTTTTGCAGAAAACATTTGGACATACCTTTTCATCTACCCCACAGAAAATTGTTGGAAAAAATTGAATATGTGAAACAGGAACCAGAACCTTTGGTTGGTAACAAGTTGCAATTTATAAAAATATAAAAACTCCAATCCTTGTAAGTACCTACTACCTACTGGTACTAATTCCCACCTAACATAGCTAAAAACCATCTTGCAAACATTATACCATCTTACAAATAAAAAAACTTCATTAACCGGAGAGTATTTTTTTGGAAATTACTATTCAATAAATTAACACCTCAGGCAGACAGGCGTCAAACTAATAAAACGCATTTAAGGTACAGAAAGCAGCCAGTGGTTTCATATAATGTTAAAACAACTTTAGAGCATTAAATAATAACATTATTAGTCCACACATTTATTACTTAACACAAGCTTTAGGCCTGGACCTTTGCAAAGACATTATCGGGGCCGAAGCTAACAAGTAAGAGGCCTGTTTGTTTTTATAAAACACTATGATAAGATGGAGGTGAGATGGTAGTACTATTGCAACACAAGGATTAGAGTTCGGGTTATTGTTAGAGTAATGCTTATGGAATAGAGTACGGGTTATCAGAGAAATGAGATACGGCATCTGCCAATCCTGTAATATTAAGAATGATTGAAGCAGGTGGTGACCAGCCGACCACTAAACGGGCCCCCATAAGTGTCGCCAATAGAAGGCAGCGTAAGGGGCAACGTTGGTGTGGGCGGTTAAGGGGTTTTGAGAGGTGTGCTGCAGTTTCACTAAGCGCTACTCCCGGCTTTATGCCTTTAACACTTCAACCCTTGGAGCATAGGTTCCGCTCTTGCTCCTCCACCCTTGACCGGCCAACTAAGGCAAACCAAAGGTCAGGGGTTTCTGTCAACCCCAGGGAGTAATGGGGCTCCACGGTGTCGCCACGCACCGAACGCTCGCCACAAGCGTGCCCTGTGGGAACATTATTGTTATTATTATAGCCTTTTTATTTCGCAAAAAACAATTACAACTAAAATTTCAAATATGTAAAAAAATTAAATAATTATAAGTTGTATCATATTAAATCATTATTAATAAAATGTCATTATTATTATTATTTTTTATTTCGGGATACCCAATTTACGACAAAGGCCTAAATAATAACATACTGGTACTTATTTAGCCCATATTTCTACAACTAAACGGACAAGCATACACAACTAAACAAATTATACTTTTCATCACTCATGCTCTGAAAGTAAGGCATTGTCTACTCGATAATGGCTCCGTAAATGCAATTGACAGTCAAAGGGCCTTAAGTAAAATATAATATAAAATGAGGATTTCTTTGCATTTCATAATAAGCTAATATGAAAATCAAATCTTGTCAATAAATGAAAAATCCTTATTGCTATTTAAAAATGAAAGAGGCTACATTCTTAATATGCTATAATGAAATACAATTTCCATACAAATACTTATTTTTATTTTAAAATTGTGGGAAGGCCATAGTCTGGTAGTGAAAAAAATCAATGGATACCGGAAAGGCAAATGCATTCGTGATGAAAAGTTATGTGTCAAACTCGGGTGTAAGCGATCAATAACACCCTCGATTATATCCTCGCTCGGACGCTAAAATATCTAGGTGTAGTGTATCACTTACAGCCCGTGTATAACAATGTAATAAGTATTACTTAGAGATATTTTTTGTATTTTTAGACTGGATTTTCAGAAGCCCAAGAAGAGCGGTTCCGATGTGAGCGAAAACTAACGAAGATACAGTTAGAACCTATCAATATTGAGGACAATTTGAGTAAGTTTTTAGGGTTTCGTTCCGAAGTCCCTCTGACAACTCTTACAAGATTGTCCAGTCCATCTATCCATCGATCCTGACATACCCGGATCATATTGGATATAATTAAAAATACCTATAGGTATGATCTATAATTTATATACCCAATTTTATCGAAATCGGCTTAGCCGTGTTCATTTTAATCTTGTTAACGTAGCAAACATACAGACAGAAACAGAGGTAGGTACTTTCGAATTTATAATATTAGTGTGGATAAAGAGGAAATTATAATCAAAACGCCTTAGACGTGGTCAATCACGCACTTGGTCAATTAATAATAATAATTAAACAAGGCAATAAAAGCAGTATGCTATGATTGTGCTACTTTAGAGTTTACTACGCTAACAGTAACTAACTCGCACATAATGTTACCTTTTAGGCATTGCTACGCCAACAGTGACTAACTCGTACGGTATGCTACCTTGTAGACGTTGCTACGGCAACAGTAACTAACCCGTGCAGTGTGCTAAGATTGTGCTACGTTATAAAATTTGCGAAGCCAACAGTAACTAACTCGTACAGTATGTATGTATGGCCACATTTTTGTCGCTGTGGTGTGATTGTGGCCCGTCTGAACAGACGACGCTTACATTTATTAAAATAAAATTTTCGTACATACCAAAGTAAAATGAATTTCTCAAACGACCAACAAAATAACAATAGCTAAAGATAAACAACATAACAAAAAAATAAAGAAAAACCTGGCTGTTAAACCAACTGAAAAGAGGTTAACAAGCTTGCATATTCTGATTATCTCAAGCCACGTTGATATACATGTACATGTAACGTCTACGCCGTCTTACTTGTTTTAAGCATTGAGTTTATTGATCGAGCGAAGTGAGATCTCCAATTCAACTTGAGCAAATCGGCATTGTATGTATGTATGTAAGTATGTATGTATGTAAGTATGTATGTATGTATGTTTGTTTGTCCGAGGATAACTTTCGAAGCGTTTTATCGATCATCGTGAAATTTGGTATATACGTAGGTAGTGATGCCAAAATTTTGGTGTGACTAAATCAACTAAAAATGTAGGGGGGGTTATTGAGATATTGGGGTTCAAGAGGGATAAAAAAACCAAAATGGAACTATCCAATCAATTGGTACTAATAAAAGGTATTTATGTATACATTTTGATCCCGTTTTTATTTTTACTTTAAACCTTGTAGTTTTTAAGTTATTAGCCATAGTCCCCACAGTACTGAAATTTGGTTTGCGTGTAGCTTTAGTGACACAATTATAGACACAATTCTGAAATCCAGAATAACTGCAATTTCTACCCCAAAAAAGAGTAACCAATCAACATAAACGTATAATTTGAATGAAACTGTAGGTCAAAACAATTGGTTTTTATTTCGTAGCACTATTTTGATAGTCGAAGATTACGAATATTTTAAAATAATTTTTTAATATATTTTTTTAATATATTTTTGTTTTTATTGAAGAATCGCGAGATCTGAGCTCAGGGCGAACCACTAGTTAGGTGCATTTAATAAATAAGCATTGCCTAATGGCGCTGTATACATATTGTATTGTTTTCCTAGGCTTCAAGGATAAAAAGAAGAAAACGCTTAAAATTAGCGAATCAAGCGAGCAGCATTTTGAAAACAAGGAGATAACTTCAGACCCTTTGAAAATAAAGCCAGTGGTCGCGTCTCAGAAGGAAGTCATTGATTACGTGAGGAGAGATCCAACTGGTGGCTTTCTATACATGGTGTATGCTGTCCACCCTGAGAATGTTTATTTCACTCCATATTATCTCAAGTACGTTGACAAGTTTCAGTGATCTATAAAATATAATTTTTACAAAGATCTAACAACCGACTTCAAAGTTACCTGGAATATTCACACTGAAAAATACAGTCAAATTGAGAACCTCTTCCTTTTTTGAAGTCAGTTAACCAAACTCTCATCAAACTACCCTTAAAGTACATCCTTTATAATAAAAAAGAAACCATCGAAATCGGTGGGCGTAATATTGAGTTATTTGTCCATTTGTCGGGCACATACTTAATGCAAATTTAAGACTTAAGACTTATTTAGAGATTTAAGTTTTCTTATAGATACCTCTGTCAGAACAAGACCAAATTGAAATGGGACCACACGGAAAACACCAGCTTTCAAATAAAAAAAGAATCATCAAAATCGGTTCACCCAGTCGAAAGTTCTGAGGTAACAAACATAAAAAAATAAAAAACACAGTCAAATAGAGAACCTCCTCCTTTTTTGAAGTCGGTTGAAAAGTTAGAAACGTCCTCGCTCCAAAAATATATACCAAAATATATGTTGCATTCTTTATTTAATAAAACACTGATTTGGATTGCCTAAATGTCACTTTTATTATCACTGAAAATATGTACCTTCACGCCTACATTATATATATATTTTTATTAAGTCTCCCAAGTTAGGGACTTAGAACTGCAGCTTCTAACTTTCCGGTTCGGTTACTGAAACCATTTTTTACAATTTACTGATTATAAAAATAGCTTCTTTGTGCCTTCCTCGTCCCTCGTGTCCGCGAACGTGTATGTATGTATGTGTATGTGTCTCTGTCTGTTTTTAATTATAATTAAATTTTGCTGTATAATTTTATTTTCATTTTATTTTATTTGATTTAATTTGATTTAATTTGATTTAATTTAATTAGATTTGATTTTGTTTAATTTGATTTTAGTAATTTTAATTATGAGTCAATGGCTTAAAATAAACAATTTTTCATTTTTTTAAATTTTAATTTTAATTTGTGACTTCAGAGTGGTACCTTACGAAGAGCTAGATAAAAAGAATTATCTGACAATAAGCCCCTGTGGTGTGACTCATTACACAAATGAAATGGTATTTACGAAACTTGCTGCTTGGGAGCAGGAATACATCGTCTTTGTTAAACTCACTGATGTAAGTTATTTAAGTACCTTTATTGTATTACCTGTTGTAGGATGGTTCACAAAAAAATATGAGCGTAGCGATAGATTATAATTGAATTCACCATTAAATCTGGTTTCAGATAAAGTTTTTCAGAGTCTATAGGTACTGGAAAGCATTTTACGTGTGGAGGAAGTCAATACTTTTTAGAAAGTACAGTAGATTAAGGACGAAACTCGCTAAGAACCTGTTTATTCTGACACCTGTTCTGGGTAAAGCTTTACTTAACGTACAATCTTTGTGCTGTGAGATGTACATGAAATCTTTCGCCGATGTATCTAGGGATATGGATACAGCATTCTTCTACTTCATTGAAGTTCAGGTAATGTAGATATATTAAATATTAAATTATTTTTGACGACCTTCGTGGCGCAGTGGGTGAATAGCCGGCTGAGACGTAGGAGGTAGTGGGTTCGATTCCCGCCGCGGAACAAATGTTTGCATGATCTACAGATATTTGTTTTTCTATATATTATAAGTATGTATTTACAAAAAAAAGTATATACGTATTCAATCAGTTATCTGGTTCACATAGTAAGTACAAGTTCTGCTTAGTTTGGGGCTAGATAGCGCTGTGTGAAATGTTCAGCAATATTTATATTTATCTATTATTTTATTTTATTTACTTACATTAAGACACAATTTGATACCACATTTTATCATATGTATTTGTATGTAGTTCCCAATATTCATTCCATTTTCGTTTCGCGCCAAATTTTCCGTTTTTTCTGACACAAAAATAGAACATGGATGGCGCTTTGCGAAAAGATTTTTATATGTAGTAGCCTGTATACCTTTTATATGCAATTTGAATCATTAATTCACATTCTCTATTGATTCTCTATTGGCTGAATTTACACATCTCTCTCTCTCTCTCTCTCTCTCTCTCTCTCTCTCTCTCTCTCTCTCTCTCTCTCTCTCAGATTTGGTAGGAATCGGCCCTCATAGTCCAAAAAAAAATGTCTTCTAATTTAATTTATTTTTCTAGATGAAACAAATGGAAATCATTAGGGAGAAGTTACTAGAGTTTCGTTCTGTAGCGCTAGAAATAATTACTACAGCGTGTCACACCGCTCTGTATCAGCAAGGTTTCGTATATGACGATAGAAATATTCCTCCATTTGTGATAGTGCGTGGAAAATCTACAGGGGGAATGTCGTATACGGATAAAGCGAACAAGAGAAAGTACTGCGAGAGACTAGCTAAGTAATCATTGCATGTTGTAAAATATTTTTTCTTAAGTGGTATTCCATAGGTGAATAAACAAGTCCATATGGTATACAAATGAATCTCTCGATACAATCAAATAGTATCTCTTGTGGCGATCGTTGGAACCTTACTAACTACTGGCTATTCAATTTATATAATACCGACAGCCTTCTAATTCTTCCAGCTATATAAAAGTGAATGACTATATGACGAACTATATGCTATACCGCTTGACGAAGAGATCCAATACTATAATGGCAGATATGTTACGAAAACACATTGAATTTACTCCTGATCGAGAGTTATTGATGGGAAACGTGGTCGATGAGGTTTTGGAAGTGCTTCCTAGGCCCACCGGTACGTGCAAGGTGCGTGTTACATTTATTAGTTTTTTTTTAATCAGTTTACAAAAGGGCTTTGTCGCTCATGCGATTAGGACACCGTGGTAATGTAAACAAAACAAATTTACTAATTATATAGGTAAGTACTAATTGAGCTACCTCCTATCTACTAACTTAAATAGTTTTTTGGTAGTATCTGATAACGGATCTGCCAAAATACTATTTCAATCACCAATATTAAAGTTAGAAGAATCTCTCGCACTAGCATTCTGAACACATTCCATCAATATGTGATATACATCATCAATAACATTGCAAGTCAAGCAATTTGGCGAGGTAGCTTTACGCATTAGATGAGAGAATTTATTGCATGGAATGTGTCCAGATCTGAGTAGCAAAGCTGTAACAGTCTCGCGTCTGCTTAACACTCTGTTATCTAACCATGAATAACTAAGTGGATGTGGCTGGATCGTGCGGTACCAAATGCCCTTCTCCCTTGACCTTTCATCAAAGTACTCCTTCCAAAGATTATAGCAATGATGTTTTAAATTAGATATATAATAACTTGGATAATAATAAATAATTTGTACAAACAATGATGCCTAACTATATAAAAGAGACGTGACTGATAGCTTTTGTCTTTTTAGGGGTTCGGACTAAAATGGTAAAAACGGAACTCATAAGATGCGATTTGTTCGTGCGTCCGTCCGGCTGTTACAGCTGATTATCTCTACAACTACAGAACCTATTGGCTTTAAACTGACCTTCCTCTATTGCAAACAATAAGATTCAAAAATATTTTCATTTTGATAGCCAAAAGAGCCAAAATGATGGGGGGGTCCAAATTACAAAATATGGTGAATAGGTCAAGTGGGGCATATCAAAGAGATTAATTTACGCATTCCAAAACCATTTTTATTTTACTTGATCCTGTAAGGTTTTGAAGGATTGATGAAAGATGACGAAAAAAGTTCCGTTCATAAATGGCCTTATCTCCAAAGTTCGCATAGGGGAAAATCTGAAATTAGTATACCTAATTGATACATATCCTAGAATGTGGCAAAAGTAATATCATATTGTGAACTGGCTGCCTATTTGTTAGATATGAATACAATCGGCGTCTGTTTTCACGGAATGTTTATTTGAAAGTGTAAAATAAATGACACTAAGTTCAAAATATGATATGGGTCAAATGACCAACTCCTGAGTTGATGCACAATTGTGCTAATTTTTCGGCATTTTAATCGTTGCTCGTTGCAAGTTATTGATTTCTTCTTCAACGTTGGCTTTCAAGACTTGCAAGGTTTGTGGTTTGTTCTGATTAGCGCGATATTTCAAAAAGCCCCATAGGACTCTGTAGTGCCCATAGTCTGGCACTGTCAGATCTGGTCGGCCAGTTCAGTTAACAGAGCGCGAGTAAGTTAACCTCATTTGACAGTCAGTAAGCATCAATTGATGATAAATGTTTTCATTTTCAATTTTAGTGGGCGCTTTTCCAAGTGGATGCCTATGTATTACCTAGCGGTGAGGTAGAACTGAATCCCAGTGAAAAAATAATGTCTACCTACTTAGAAAAGATCACAGACTACTGGGATCAATATGTGCGCACATTTCGTAACTACCTTAATGAGGAGTCATTGCAAATATTTGTGCAGCCCTCGATAATGGGTAAGCAAATCGAATGGTCGGCTGGACAATCTCCAAATCTCTACTTCCTGATGAATCAAGATACGAAAATGTTGGAAGATGTAGCATTTATTCCGTACTCAATCAAACACGGATTTGAATGCGTTTGGTTGTTCCTCGAACGCATGAAAGGTTTTATGGACAACTTCAGAGAAGCTTTCGAACTAGATATCAATATAATTAAGAACGAACGAGATGTGTTTGAATTCAGAAAGCTTTGTGAAAGATTCGTGAGACAGATGGATGAAATCGAAGACGTGGTCAGTTACCAGCCGCTTGGTATACTGTTTCTGTGTCTGTGCCCATTCCAGGAGCTTTTTAGGCCCCAGCCGAAACGGTTGTTTGATGTGATTATGGTCACGACGCCAGAGTGAGTATTAAAAATGTATTGCTTGGTGATGATCTCAGTGCAAATATTGCTGATTTCTAATTTAATATCTATACTCTATATAATGTAATGTATATCTGAAAATGCAAAAATGCTTTGAACCTTTGTGCTGGACAAGTTAAACTATAATCTAAAATTGGAAAGAATTTCATCTATCATTTTTATGGATTTGCTCAATGACGAGGATGTTACTTTATTACACCCACGTTACGCATTATTTACTCAACATTGCGCGTTGATGTCTTTTATTCTGTAATTTTTCCTCATAACTTTTGAAACTGTCATTATGAACACTATTTGTGAGTTTTTGAGTATCCCGATATTTTGACGCCATGATCGGGATACTCAAAACTCACAAATCATGGTAAATATCCCGTTTTTAGTAGAAATAGTTTTGCTTTAGTTTCGTGCTACGAAACTTGAGTAAAATTACCTCTTCTTTTCAGCATCGGCCGTGATTGCATTGACGAGATTCTTGAAGGTGTCCATAACATAACTGAAGATATAAGCAAAGAACCTGAAAGTGCAGGCGAACTGGTCGCGTTCAACTATATGCTGGATGACCTTGAGCCGCGTGTAATGCTCTTAGAAGAACGTTTGGAGTATCTGAGGGAGATGTACGATCTTATGAGCGAATTTAATATTCCTATACCACCTGATGACATGACTGATTATTTAGGTATGATGCCATAGATTTGCAGAACTTTGTACGGTTTCTAGACAACATTCTAACAGTAAACAGTTTTTCTGAAATAGTATTTAAAGCATCCGTATCGATTGCTACGTATTTCCAATGTCTATAAAATTATAAATAGGGAGTTTTCTGTTTGAGTTCAATTTGACTTTTTAGGTTTGAGTATTACGCTTGGCACACTTCGTACGAACGTAGACGCTCGGCTCGAAACGCGAAGTAAGCTGGCTGGTCTCTTCGCGAGCCAGATCGGAAAGGATACAATGGAGCTCATGCTAGATGTGAACAAATTGAGGGACGAAGTTGCTGTAAGTACCTTATGACAGTCTAATCAGCTCATATTTGTTCTTCAATATGAATTGTACAGTCAGCAATATAATTTGATTAACATTATGCCTATGGACATGTGGTTTAGTGAAGAAAAATGTAAGGGATCAAATTATTATAATGGAATCTGAGTATCAGTATTTTTTACATTCCAATAATAAACCTTTAAAAACTGCGGTATTACTAATAAAATAATTACCAAATACTTATATGTATTATATAAGTTCTTTGTTAGTTCATAAACATACATGATTATTAATCTTTTAATAATTTTCATGTACTTTTCTAAGCAGTTCTTTTCAACTCTACAAACTTTCTCATTTTATAAGTATACTAGCCGTTGCCCGCGACGTCGTACGCGTTACACTACCAAATGTGTAGATAACCTAGAAATAAACTCGCTGTTGTAACTCGACTTGCCACCCCATTTTTATACGAGGGAAACTGATGTATGAGATAAAAAGTAGCCTATGTGGTTATAATCTACATATATGCCAAATTTCATCGAAATTGGTTCAGCCGTTACGACGTGATTGACGAAACAAACAAACATCCAAACTTACACATTTATAATATTAGTGTGATATAAAAAATGTTGGTTTTGAATTCTTCACAGCAACAATGGCTTTACGATGAAAATTCTGATATGGAAAAGGTTATGGAAAATCTCGATGATCTATTAGAGAAATTAATGGTTTGTTTCGCAAGAGACAAGCAAATAAGGGAATGGCAGAAAATATTCAAGGTACATATAGAAAATTAGCTACCGACCGCCGATTTGTTAATAAAAAAAAACACAAACACCTCCGTGAAAAAACTCTTAGCCTATTTTTATACTGATCGCTTAAACGGTGTCAGAGTTTATCTGGATATACCATTATCCATTTTTATGGACAGGGTGGCGAAATAAACTTTATTTGTTTTTAAGATGAACGTGAGTTTGAGTTTTGAACACGAATAAATAAAAAATAAAAGTTAATTTTAGGTATTTCGTCGGTCCTAAGCCCATTAAGTACGAAGGATAAATTGGATTCAGTTTAAAAGAATCTGTTCTGTCTGTTCACCTACTTTCCTATGGTACTTACCTAACTTATTCAACGCGAGACTTAAGGACGAGCGCAGTACATTAAGTTGACCTTTTTTGTGTTTTAGATACCACCGGCAAGATTGGAACAACTGGATGAAGCTATAAATGATGTTAAGCTTAGACAATCACTATGGAAATCATCTAAGGAATGGAACGAAATGTTTTTGTCATGGTAATCAATCATGTTTATCGTTTATTACTGATATTTGTAACATTACTAGCTGACTTCTGCTATTGGGGACGGAGACAAATACAACAAATCAAAAACTATGAAAATCAGTCCAGCCGTTCTCGAGTTATAAGTGTTCGAACAAACCCGACTTTTTTATATATATATATATTAAGAAGATTAATGAATTACCAAAAGTTATTTAGTCAAGGAATTTTTTATATAGGATTTTATTAGTATATAATTTGAAGAGTATATATTCGGTATAAACTTTTAATATTTGTGTACTACGCAGGGTATGCAATTGCGATACACAAAATTAGCTTAATATTTGTACATGAATAATAATAGTGTTAGAACTAGGGATTTGGGATAATATAATAAAAACCATTTTAACCAAAATAACGCATATAATGCACTAAAATCATAATAACACAAATTCACACTAAAACACATTAGCAATAAACCAATAAAAAGTGTATTAAATGTATCGCACTCAGCTTTAGCAAAGTAAAGACTGACTCTCCGATTTTGTTTTCTAACTTACTATATCTCTGCTGGCCTCTGAAATCGATGCAGCATAACCTTTGATGAGCGCAGAGAGCGCTTTTTATGAGGCAACTAGCTCAAGGGCACCACTTAAGTACGAACCTCGGCTTGGGCTTTGCAAGAGTGACCTTGTGTAGATGGCGTAATCTGTCTACAGTTTAGGAACCCGCAGTCCCGTGAATACTCAACGCGTTTGTTTGTTTACTGTTATTTTGTCACACCTTTGCTTATTTTATGCTACGTGGAGATGGAACAAGCGTATGGCCCACCTGATGTTAAGTGGTATTCATCGCCTATAACAGAGAAATGCCTAGTAAGTCACGCACCTTAGAAATGTGCCCTATGATGCCTTGTGCCCATCAACTTTAGGCATACAGAGGGCATCGCCAAGTTACAAGTCCGAAAATGTATGGGATTTGACACATGCTATGGAAATATCACGTGATATATCCACAACAAACCTATGTAGAAATCAAATCGATTCGAAGCGAATATATCTTGGCTACGGGCCCAGGTGTAAAGCCTCGTATGCCTGTAATTTCAGTTGCTTATTCGGGCTTCAGCGTAATAATAGATTTAATTCTAGGCGCGGAAGTGCGATGTTTTCAAATCAATTAATCAATGAATGTTTTTATTCATACGAGTAATACTAAAAGTGACGATATGGCTTCCTTGAAAATTTTTCTCAATCTATTATGGTTTGATTTTTGCCACCATGACTTATTTCAATTACACTTCTACGTAATGTGTTAAGTGCACCTTACGATATATTAAAGGTATGGAAACCCATTCAACACACTCGATATGGATGACATACAAACTACAACAATCAACTATGGCAAGATATTCAACCAGCTTGACAAAGGACTACCGAAGAACAAAATCGTACCAAAGTGCAAAAGTACTATTGATATTATCAAAGACAAGGTAACTTAGATTCAAAGTAAATTTAAGTTATTGATTGAACGAAGCTAGATCTCTATATCTACATAAAGTAATTGGCGTTTTTAGTATGAAATTGACATTGTATAACTAATCCAAGTTAGAAGCGTAATTTAAAAAACAATCTGGCACGAACCGCCTTCGCACAGATTGTTTTAAAATTAAACACACTAATATTACACAAGAGAAAGTTTGGATATTTGTTTATTTATTTTTTTGTTGCTCAATCGCGTCGTAACGGCTGAATCAATTTCAATGAAATTTAGTATGTACGTAGATTATAACCTGGGTAACCACATAGGCTACTTTTTATCCCATAAATCAGGTCCCATGGGATAAAAATGGGGTGCCAAGTCAAGTTGCAACAGCGAATTTAGTTTTATTTCTAGACTAGCTTCCGCCAGCTGCTTCGCACGCGTTTTTTGTCAACAAAAAGTAGCCTATATGTTAATTCAAGTTATAATTTAAGTACATACCAAATTTCATTGAAATCGGTTCAGCCGTTACTTGACGTGATTGAGTAATAAACAAACATCAACATTTTCGCATTTATAATATTAGTGTGATTACCTACACATTTAGTAGTGTAACTAGTACGAATTCGCGGGCAACAACTAGTTATCATAAAGCACTCAGGCATAGTGTAGCCTTCTATCAGAGAACGAGTTTGCAGAATTGATTCAGTAGTTTCAGAAATTACCATTAAACATTACAAACAACAAACATTGCTTCTTTATAATATTATATATTAGTATATGATATATGTTGGTTAGATAAAAAGCTCATAGCACAATCGTAGAGATCAAACGGTTCAATTAAAATTCTCGCTGTATTATCACCTAAAGTTGTTACCACAAAAAAGTTAAACAACTGTGTATCGCGTGTTTAAAAAATTCCTTACGCATTTTTAATAAAATAAATTTAAACACGCGCTAAATAGTGTTTAAATTCATTTGTGGTAAGACCTTAAGTTTTAAAGTAGAAACTTAGCTTAAAAAATACTTTTCAGAGCTGTTGATTCTGTATACAGCTGCTATGTAATTTCATCTAACATGTGATGTACTGCATAATATATGTTTCTACGAGTACATTCAATAATCATACATTATCAATTTATGTTTTATTAGGTACTTTATGTTCAAAGTTCAGACATCGAGTTTACATATCTCAAATATTTTGTTGTATCACACAGTTGCCCGTGATGACATACCTCCGTAATCCGTCCCTAAAGCCTCGACATTGGGTTAAAATCGAAGAGATTCTAAAGACCCGTTTCACGCCTGACGTGGTATTGACCCTAAAGATGTTTGAGGACCTTCAGGCTTTTCAACACGCTGATGAGTTGATGGAGGTGGCTGGTCAAGCCAGTTCTGAGGCTGGTCTTGAAACCTTGCTCAAAAAGGTAGATGTTCAATAGATTTTTTTGACGACCTCCGTGGCGCAGTGGGCGAATAGCCGGCTGAGACGCAGGTGGTAGCGGGTTCGATTCCCGCTGCAGAACAAATGTTTGCATTATCTACAGATATTTGTTCCGGGTCTGCATGTTTTTCTATGTATTATAAGTATGTATTTAAAAATAGTATATAAGTATTCTATCAGTTATCTGGTTCCCACAGTACGAGCTCTGCTTAGTTTGGGGCTAGATAGCGCTGTATGAAATGTCCAGTAATATTTATTTATATTTATTTGTTGGTAGTGCCGTAGATTAGACATACAGAATCATTTATTTTCCACATAGCAAACATAATACATTTACAAAAGAGAAAATAATAATAAAGAAACATGATACATTTTTTTAACATTATATTTTGTCCAAATATTTAAACAGTACACCAAAATAGGAACAAACATTAAGATAATATTGATTTAGATTAAATAATTCATTTATTGCACACCATTAAACACAAACATATAAAAGAAAATACACTTTTAAATCATAGGTACAATGGGCGGCCTTATCGCTAAAAGCGATCTCTTCCAGGCAACTTTTGGATGGACAGGATCTATGTAAACAAATAAGGATGGTGGAGTAAATCCGATATTATTAGAACAAGTATATTTATAAAAAATATAGTTAATATAAAATAAAATGCAGAATTATAATATATAATATAATCATAAAATTACATATATATTAATATTATTATACATAAAATATATATTGTCATTCCTACATATATATATTATAAAAATGTATAAATTTAATAAGTGGCCTAGTGAGCGATGGATGAAAGATAGTGTTGTCTGACCAAGTTTTTAAAGATAGGGAAAGATTAAGATAATATATATATTAAGACATTAAATACAAACATTAAGATAACAATGATTTCTAATCATGATGTGGATATGTGCAGCAAAAAGGGCTCGACTCAGAATTATGTCAACTGGGTTACCAGTGGACGCTGTTATTCTGCCGAGACCGCTTAATGAACCACCAGACCCTGTGAGAACAATTGGATACAGCCGGCTTATCATTTCAGCGTCTAATTAGGCTTTGCATTCATAGCGCAGGTTTGAGATTTAAACGAAGTGTACGAAATTTGATAAAACATTTCGAAAAAACCATTCGACCTTCCTTATCTCCGAAGTTAACAAAATATGAAATAATATGTTTGATAGAAAATAAATTACATTAATATAATAAATCAATCTGTAAGAAATTATGTTATGTCATTTATTTTGGTGTTCATTATAGAGTTATCTAATCTAACTACATAAAAAAATATAACAAAATTTCCACTTAGAAGTTTTTTGAAATTTGACTTAAATATCTAATTACCATAATTCGGCCGGTCAAGTGCGATTCTCTCTCGCCCTTGACTTTTATAATGGACTTACAATAAGGCCCCTGCTGTCTAGACCCTAAATTCTAGGTAGAAGAAATCTGGGCAGCCCTCGAGTTCCCAGTTCTCCTACATAAAGATGCAAAAGACGTGTACGTGCTCGGTGGCCTGGACGAGATCCAAGCGGCGTTAGATGAGAGCAGTATCCATATCAGTACTATTCTGAGTTCAAGAAATTGCGGGCCTATCAAGAGCAGGGTTGAGGAATGGGCAAAAAATCTGGATCTTTTCTCTAAGACGATTGTAAGTATCTGCTTGGCTTAGACGAGATCTAAACAGCTTACGACAAGAGCAACCGTTCAAGGTTATGAAAAAAATTAATATATCAAATTCCTTATGAAAATTATATTTCATTTTTTTTCAATAACCTGTACTGTCCCACTGCTGAGCAAAAGTCTCCCCCATTTTCTTCCATTCCTTGCGTTCTCCAGAAATCTCCTGCCAGTCAGGGTCGAACCCATCCAGATCGTCGCGCCAACGTTTTCGCGGTCTGCCTCGATATTTCATTATCAAAGCAATTTATATTACCCTTCTAATTTGTTGTATATACAATTGGTTGGTTATAGGAAGAATGGTCCGCCTGCCAGCAAACGTGGGTATATCTCGAAGTTATATTCTCGGCTCCTGACATCCAAAGACAATTACCTAACGAGACCAGGCTCTTCACCATGGTCGATAAGTCATGGAAGGATATTATGAGAAAACTAGCTAAGGTATAACGAAAACACTGATCTTTTATTTATAACAAGCTTCCACCCGGGTCTACGCACGCGAGCTTTGGCAGAAAAAGTTTTCCAGGTCATAATCTATCTATATACCATATTTTTAAACCAATTCGATAGCGAAATCGAGTACTATTTCGACATCGAAATTGATAGTCTGACAGACAGGACAAATCATTAGTATATTATATAATTTAATTCTTAGGTGCCTTTGGCTATGCCTGCTGCAACACAACCAAAGTTATACGAAGAGTTCGTAAAGAACAATGAAATGCTGGATCAAATCATGAAATGTCTCGAGGCATATTTGGAAACAAAACGTGTAGCTTTCCCGAGATTCTTTTTCTTATCTAACGATGAGCTACTGGAAATTCTTGCACAGGTAACAGGTTTTACAAACGTTATATTAATAATATTTTAAACCGTAACTAATATTTGAATGATTTTTGGAATAGTTACACCGTGTCTTGTTATTTGTATCCCCAAGTAGTTCCAAATCCAATCGAAAAGTAAAATATACAGCGTAACTATTTCAATTTATTAGTGGGTTTTAAGGTTACCTAAGTTGACTGCACGGCTGAGACGCAGGAGGTAGCGGGATCGATTCCCACCGCGGAACAAATGTTTGCATGATGTACAGATATTTGTTCCGTGTCGGTGTTTTTCTATATATTATAAGTATGTATTTACAAAAAAACGTATATCAGTATTCTATCAGTTATCTGGTTTCCATAGTACAAGCTCTGCTTAGTTTGGGGCTAGATTTATAAGTTTTACTGCAACTCCAGTATAAATAAATACTATTGTTCTAAAAATGTAACAGTTAAAAATGAAACCTAACATATAGGTTAAAACCGTGACCGATCCTCTTTAGCGCGTGTTCTATAACAGTCTTGCTCAAATATGCAAATTAAGTCATCATCGATCGCTATTATATGCAATTTTAGTCACTAGCGGTGAAGGCCTTACAAGCTGCAAAGTAAATGGCATTGTACAAAATAAAAATATAATAAAAAACAATACTAAAATGCCAAACAGAAAAGAGCACTTTTTGCATTTTATTATTTACTAGCTGACCAATCCACAGCTTCGCACGCGTAATTTTTCAATATAAACAAATTTTGTAAAAAATTGGGTAAAAAAAACTGTTACTCATAGATAATGTAGCATTCTACATTTTTGAAGTCGGACCAGTAGTTTTTGAGTTTCAAAAAATGTTTCTCTTTTATAATATTATTATAGATAAATACATTAATGTTAAATATAAGTAATAGTAAGTAACCAAAAGCTATCTCCATATAAGTGGAAATCTCGTATTAAAATTTAAACCACACAAATACGCAATTATGAAACAAATAAATCAAAAGTAAATTACAAGTACTAACTATAACTATCCATATGTCAGACTCGAAACCCTCACGCGGTCCAGCCCCATCTCCGCAAATGCTTTGATGCAATTTCAAAGTTGGAATTCGGCGTTAGACTACCTGAAAGCGAAATGGAAATAACTGAAGATGGAACATTAGCGGAAAAAGAAATGTCATTCCAAACCAGAGACATGTTGCAGGCAAAACTTGCGAAAACTGCCAAACCGGAAGATCTAACCACGGATATTATCGCGATACTCTCGCCTGAAGGGGAAAGAGTCAACTTGGGCAAGGTATGTGCTACAGAGAATAATATACTACGTTACATTTGCCACAAAAGCATTATGCGTAAAGACTTAATTTATAATAATAAAACTCCTAGATATTACCTACTTAATATTGTCAACTAAATTTAAATTCCGCTAACATATTTATTGGACCCAGTACATCTGTCACAAGTTGAAAATATACAACTGGACTAGCTGTTACCTCGAAATAATAGCCCAAAACGATACTTGATTTGTAACAAAATTGTATTGTTTTCTTAGAAAAGAATAAGAAAACGAAAGGTCTCATTGTTGTTTGCTCTTAAATGAAACTATAAGCCCAGTTTATTTGTATTTGTGGCATCTACCTACACGGTGGAAAAGGGAAAATATGTGTCAACTTGCACAAATTGGTCTTATTAGTAATGAGATATTAAAAAAACACAAAACTATGTATTACTTAACTAAAGATTAAGGTTTAATCATTTAAATAACTTCAAAATACGTATGTATCTACATACGACACACGTTACGCGTATGTACATAACGGACTGTAAGAGCCTATTTTAGAGTAAGTGGATAAAAGTAATTCTCTCTTTATCTGTTTTCATGTCAAAACAAAAGAAGTATATATTTTTTATCCGTTGGATAGCGTTACTCAGAGGTGGTCAAATAGGCACTAAATCTAATTATTGTAGGGTCTAAAAGCTCGCGGCAACGTTGAAGATTGGCTTGGTAAGGTTGAGGAAGCTATGTTTGCATCTGTGAAGCGTTGTATGAAATACGCACTCAGGGATTTTATGGTACGACCAAGATCGGAGTGGGTGGAACTACACGCTAACCAAGTAAGTTTTTCTTGATTACAGATAGTATTAAGTGGACTATAAGCGTGTATTTAATAAATGATTGATTATCACTGAATTTCAAGATAGCGAGGCTACATATTGTTAACTTTAACTAGTACCCAATTGGTAAAGACAGTGTTGCCGTTGCTAACTGGCAACCCCTGTGTCTAAAGATTAAAGTTATTAGCTTGTAGAAGGATGATTGCAATCGGCGTTGTATGTATGTATGTTTATTTGTCCGAGGATAACTTTCGAAGCGTTTATCCAATCATCGTGAAATTTGGTATATAGGTAGGTAATGATGGCACAATTTTGGTGTGTCTAAATGAGCAAAAAATGTGCAAGGGTTGTTGAGATATTGGGGTTCAAGTGGGGTAAAAAAAAAACAATATGGCACTATCCGGTCAAATGGCACGTTTAATAAAAGGTATTTGTGAGTGCATTTTGACTCCGTTTTTATTTTCAGTTCAAACTTTGGTAGTTTTTAAGTTATTAGCTATAATAAAAAACGAACTTTGACAAATTCACAGGGTACACCAGTGACCCCACAGTGCTGAAATTTGGTATGCGTGTAGCGTTAGTGACACAAATATAGGCAAAAGTCTGAAATTTAGAATACCTGCATTTTCTACCCCAAAAAAAACCAAATGACATGAACTCCCGTTACCTGTAATTGGAATGAATCTGTAGGTTTAATTAGTTGGTTGTACATCTATTGCGTATCGTGGCACTATTTTATTAGTCAAAGATTAAGGCTGGCGTGCACAACGATACCTAAACGTATTTAGCAACTAAACATGTTTAAATTTTACGTATTTGTGTGATTTGACAACTCCTTAAATCATATTTAGCCACTAAATACGTTTAGGCATCGTTGCGCGAGTAGCTCTAAGATTTTTTTTTTGTGTTTTGGGAGAGTCGCGAGGTCTCAGTTCGGGGCGAATCACTAGTTATTTCAATGTTAAAACATGTAGGGGGTTACCATTTAGCGACGCTGTCTGTACATTACAGCTACAACCTTTGTGATTTATTTTAGATTGTGCTCACAGTCTCACAAATAATGTGGGCAAAAGGCGTCCACGAGATTTTTGATTTAGAGATACCACTACGCATTGACACTAGCTTGTTGGAATATGAGAAGAAATGCATAATGGATCTTAATGACTTGGCGGCTCTAACGAGGAAAAATCTAACGTCTTTGTTTCGAAAAGTTCTATGCGCACTTATTACGATTGATGTCCATGCGAGGGATACTATAAACCATATGGTGGAGAAACATGTGCAACGCGCGTTAGTATTCGATTTTTACATTGTAATCTTTGATAATCAAGAACAAATACAATTGAATACATTCTTCATAGGATAACGAGCCACTTATTTCCACGGCTTCACCTGTATTGCTTGAAGCTGTCTTTGTTTGCAAAATGCACTCTTATGGATTATTATGAATTAATTGTATGCAGGTTTAAATCTATATACTTAAATGTTTGCTTAACACAGCATAAAATACATACAATCTTTAAACAATACATAAACAAAAATTACTTAAATTTCAAAAAATATATTAATTTTCACATTTTCCATAACAATTGTTTTATTCTATTGTAAATATTCCCGAGAGACAAATTATTTGGAGATATACAATTTTCATGCTCAGTTAAAAGAGGGTCATTTCACAAATTTACTTTTCATACCTTTTACTTCAAAAACGAGGGAATACTTTACTCAAAGAGTATCATTATTTAGTCACACCCTGTACACCGAACGATAGTATCTAATTGGACAAGGAAATCCACTCTAGAGGCTTTCTGATTCAATACTTTCCTGCTTTCGTTTCCAGAGCAAAAAGTAATAGCATTTTAAATGACACCTAGACTGAAATTGAATTGCAATGACTTTAATTTTTATTTCAGAACCGACTTCGAATGGTTGAAAATGATTCGCTACTATTGGGACGAGGATATAGATAATTGTGTAGCTAGAATGTCCAGCGCCTTATATATTTACGGGCATGAGTATTTGGGAGCTGGAGGTAATTACATTTTCATTATGAGAAGTTTGTCAGTGCTCCTTTAATGAACGAGATGCATAGATGTGTTATAAGTTTAAAGTTTGTCTCCGTGTGTACACTCTAATCTAATATTATAACTCCCATACCAATAAACTGGTCATAAGGTGTTGTTTTTGTTTGAAGCTAGTGTTAGCAAGATAGTACTTAGTTGTTTTAAGTGGAAATCGGTTCAGCCGTTTTCAAGATCATCAACACCCAATATAATTTTCAGAGGATTCTGATGCATATCTTTTAATATCTGTTTGAACTCGAAGCCACAAGTCAGCAAGTCAGCTTTCGGTTAGGGGTTTCTAAGTCTTATTAAGAATAAACTTGTAGGTGTATTGGTAATAACACCACTAACGGATCGTTGCTATCTCTGTCTCATGGGAGCCCTACAGTTGGACCTCGGTGGTGCACCGGCAGGACCCGCTGGCACCGGCAAGACTGAGACCACTAAGGACTTGGCCAAGTCACTCGCTATACAATGCGTAGTGTTCAACTGTTCAGAAGGTATTCAATACTATCAAGCACACTTAAAACAGACGGACAGATCGAGTGATCTCATATGGGTTCCGTTTTTTCCCTTTGTGGTGCTAAGTCCTAAAAGTAAAAAGAATTTTATCATTCAGTTCAGACACGGCTTATCCAGAATATATATGGAGAAATTCAGATATACCATGAGACTCTGTTCCATTTTATCCGAATTTAATAAATAGTCTTAATTTAAATTCGGTACTGTTTAGGACCTTCATTTATGGATAGATCTATTGAAGATTTCTTGTAAATCCCCTACTATTTACATTTTTAGGCTGTTTCGAAGCACTAAAATTACTAGTTTAAATTCGTTTCTCATGTAAGTGAAATGTAAATTTGTTTAATGCATATAAACAGATTGGATATTAAAGATTCAATATACGTAGTGCATATATCATAATCATAAAAAATATATGAATCTTCCATTTAAAATCAGTTATTCATTGGTGTCAGAATCCAGCCTAGGATTCAGTTCACCCGAATCAATTTTTCTTCCAGAACTAGATTACAAAATGATGGGTAAATTTTTCTCTGGCTTGGCAACCTCAGGTGCTTGGTGCTGTTTTGATGAGTTCAATCGAATCGACATTGAAGTATTGTCTGTCATTGCTCAGCAACTTATCACCATCAGGAATGCTAAAGTTGCTAGACAGTCAAGGTAAGCACATACTTTGTAATAGAAATATTTCCAGTCAATTAGTGCTTTGCGGCAGACCACCACGGAGATGGCGTGACGACTTAGATGTGCATTTACCAGACTGGCCCACTACAGCAAAGGACAGAAAAAACTGGAAAGAGGGAAGGGAGGCCTTTGCCCTGCAGTGGGACAACACAGGTTAAAAATAAATAATATAAATAAATAATAGTGCTTTATAGTTTTAATTAGCTTTAACATTTTGAAGTAAAAACATTTAAATATATTCGATTCTCTAGCTAGCTCAACTATTTTCTAGACGATATCTGAATAACGTCAGTTAGCAGTAGATAAAACCAAATAGAATTAAACATCATATTTTGAAAAGCGAAACCTTACATGTCTACTTGCATTATATGGCAGAAAAGATATAAGACACCTAGAAAGGCATGTTTTCCTTTCTACCCGCATCTTAAGCTGGCTTTTAAGTATGGGATATTATATATATTATATCCTGAGATTGTTAGTTTTGATTGGTAGGTGTAGTAATATATATCATATCTCAGTGTAAACAATTCTATTCAAAAGTATGGAGTGTATAAATTTGTATATCTCAATATAATATCATAGCAAACAATACTGTGGATTGCCCAGAGCTTCTGGAGCTAATAGGGCTGCGAACTGTTAAAGCTGCATTGAGAAATCCTAACCTTCTTTGTTCCCAGAGTTAGGACTAATTATAGGCAAAATTCTTTTATAGTGAGGGCTTGTAACTCCTTTAATTCATTAGCTAAGGCAAGTAAAGAGATTAATCTGTTTAACACAAAAACTAGTAAGCTTAAACGCTTACTTAGTGACATTTACTTTAATATATAGATTAAGCACTTATCCGATGTCGTGTATGTGTGTGTGTGTATTGATATATCTAATTATATTTCATATATCTATTTTTTTTCTCAATTTAAGTGTTGTCTATCTTATCTGTTTATATATTGGCTATTCATCTCCTAACTTACTTGCGGAAACTTTTAATTGGCCTTCTTGTAATAAGTAGCATTTACTGTTGTTTATTTCCTACTCAAATACCTTTTCTGTAATCTCGCTGTAAGTTTTCCAAAAATTCATAAAATAAAATAAAATATTATTTTTATCCCATAGTCAAAAGCTTGGTTTACTGCCCAAGCTGCGGTGTGTTTTTGTTTTAAGAGAGTTTGTGGTTTGTGCAACAGTTTTTGGAATTATTTTGGAGGAATCTGAAGTATTGTTGCGTCTAGGCAAAATTTTAGTCAACATTTAGACAGACTGGTGTTCTGAGTTCATGACAACAAACTCACACACTCGTAGCGGGTTCGTAGCCGTTTCGATTCGTTCGTAGCAGATGTGCTGTGATTTTAATAGTAAGAAAAAAATTACGGATCGCCTCGTTTTAGGTGTGTCACTTTACTGACCTAGTCGTCAGAAAAATCCATAGGAAAATTTAGGATAACATAGAATAGCTTTTTTGGAATAATTAGATTTCTTGCTATAAAACATCGTAGTTAAAAAAAAATCAAAACTTGGACTGCGCCAGAGATTCAAACAAAGTACAGGCATCGTCGCGTCCATAAATGTGAAACGTAATTACATATGAGTACTAGAGTTCCTTGTGAAAGGTCTCACCAAGGGACCACCATACCTATCCTGCTGCCAATCAGCATTGCTGTGTTTCGGTTTGAAGGGTATGGTTGCCGGTGAAATTGAAGGCACATGAGGTTTTACACCTGTATGCTTCAAGTGGATGGACGCAGATCAGTGCATTGTAGGGCACGTTTCTAAGGTGCGTAACCTACGAGGCAATATTTGTTATAGGCTATGGTTAGCACTTAATATCAGGTGGGCCGTATGATTGTTCCATCTCCAGGTAGTATAAAAAAAATGTACCTTAACTCGGGAAACGGCAGTTATTGTTTTAAAAATAACTTTTTCCTTCAGGTTCATGTTTGAGGGGAGAGAAATCAAGCTGGTAGCCACTTGCGCCGCTTTCATCACCATGAACCCTGGATACGCTGGGCGAACTGAACTGCCGGACAACTTGAAGGCTCTTTTTAGACCGATTTCTATGATGGTGCCCGATTACGGTAACAATAACACCCTCGAGTAGCGTCCTCGCTCGCATTCACTCGCTCGTACTCCATAATATCTCGGATATACAAAAGAACGCTTTCAACCCTCGTATAACATTGAATTATTGGGCTTCATTTTGTTTTAAATATTTTTTTTTAGTTACAACTTGAGAGGATATAAATATTGGCCATTATTAGTGTATTTTCATGTAGGTATTTGTTATTGGTATTGTTATTATCGCTTAATTATTCATTATATAAATATGCTTATTTTGTATACCTAAGTAATCTTATTATTTTTAAATTTGTGGTGTGACCCTACATAAGGGCCTGCCTGAAAACCAGCGCTGCTTTGCACAAAGGAGCTTAAAGCTGAGGCAGGACCTGTTTGGCCATGCGTGGCACAGAGCGGGACTAGTTAGTACATCTACCTACTGGCTGGGTAGGTACTTGTGTGTTTTAATATAAATATCTCGTTCTATTGTATTTTTTTCTGTCTGTTACTATTTTGTTTGTGATCCGTTATGTGTTTCTTTGTGTGTGTCAAATAAATACATATATTCTATTCTAAACAAAAATAACTTTTATATTTATAGCATTGATTGCGGAAGTCATTCTATATTCTGAAGGATTCGAATCGTCAAGAGGTTTAGCAAAAAAGATGGTGCAAATGTATAAACTATCGAGCGAACAGCTTTCAAAGCAGGATCATTATGACTTCGGTATGAGGGCTGTCAAGAGTGTGCTGGTAATAAATTTTAATCTTCTATCTCTCTTATACCTCTGTGGCGCAATGAACGAATAGCCAGCTGACAAGCAGGAGATTGCGGGTTCGATTCCCGCTGCGGGACAAATGTTTGCACGGTCTACAGATATTTGTTCCTGGTTTGGGTATTTTTTATATATTACGAGTATAAGTATGTGTGGACACAAAAATACGTATTTAAGTATTCTATCCGTTATTTGGTTCCCATGATACAAGCTTTGCTTAGTTTGGGGCTAGATAGCGCAGTGTTAAATGTCCAGCGTATTTTATTTAGCTTTATGTTAGCTTTTATTTAGCTTTATGTTAGCTTTTATTTAGCTTGCAATATTTGTTAGTTTGTTTAGGTCAAATCTTACGAGCTGAATTAGAACCACCTCCTCTTATTCTACGGAGTTGAAATTTAACATGATGGTTCAATTTTGATGACAATACATGTTTATGGTATGCATGCCCTGATTCTACATATTTGATCGGCCTCAGACGAAGGAACTCCTCAACGGTCAACAGCTTGAACACGAAATTTAGTAAAATTTGATTATGATAGCTCGCTCTAAGGTCCACCATGACATGTCTGCTGCAGTCAAGTTGACTTTCGAAGAGTGAACGGTCAACAGAACAAACACGAAATTTGGTATACGAGACTTATATAAAAGCTGGTATTTAAAAATGTTTTTTTACTATTTATTTTGCTGATGCGAATCATCATCTCTCTTCCCTGATAACATACATATACAGACACCCTGCTAGCAGATTTTATTTATAGGTGATGGCTGGAGCACTAAAGCGCGCCAGTCCTGACCAACCCGAAGAAATGACCCTGCTTTGTGCACTCAACGACAGTAACCTACCTAAGTTCTTAGCGGCCGATGCCATTCTCTTTGCTGGCATTTTGTCTGATTTGTTCCCTGGCGTTAGTCTACCCTTTAGAGACTATGGGATCATGGAAGATGTCATACGTAAGTATATATACTAATACTAGCTGACCCGCCCGCGGCTTTGCATGCGTGATTTGCCAATGAAAACATTACCCTTCCTCTGCGCAGTCTGGTATAAAATAGCCTATGTCCCAATCCCGGACAATCCTGGTCCTGACGGCGCGCGAGTCTCACTCGCACTTGACCGATCTTGTTTATCTTGTTTATTGGTCCTTTGGCAATAAATATTATCCCCATCTAGAATTATACCTTTCAATGTAACTTGGTAGGTATTCTTTACTATTGTTATAAATCACATAACTACATGTATCGTAAACAGGAAATATTTTACGCGAAAAGAAAATGCAAATTGAAATTTGCCAGATCAAAAAAGTGATTCAGTTGCACGAAACGATGATCGTGAGATGGGGCGTGATGCTGGTCGGTCCAACAGGAGGAGGCAAAACTGTGGTTTTACACGTAAGTTAACTCTTTAAAAAGCTAAATAGTTGAATTATCTAAAGACCATTAAAAACGATTCAAAAGTAGCTCAACTGTTCCACATGTATCCAGGTAAATGCTAGCTCTCACTGAGCACACGACATTTCGACCATATTTTCAAAAAGATTGTTATTTGACAATTTATTTATACTTTTTGTATGTGCTTCTTTATATGTGCTTTTATCTGGGCGTCTAAAGGGTGGTAGATAGCTGGCGAAGCACTTCGTAACTTTGTTTTGCATTTTGTGTTCCTGCACTATTCGTAAAGAGGATTTACATTTCTTAATAATTTAGAGCAAACCAATAGATGTTAGACTCATTTCAAAAACATTTATTGCTAGATCAAAAAAAATAGAGAGTTGCTGATTAAAACTGGAATACAAAATACAAAACCCAAATTAACCATTAACAATTATCTTTATATAGGTATATTATATAATTATATTTTAACAATTATCTGGTTCCCATAGCTTTGCTTAGTTTGGGGCTAAATTGCGCTGAAATTATATATTTATTGTAGGTTCTAGCCGACACATATACGAGACTTTGCGAACAAGAGGTACCAGGCTCTCAGAACCAAATAGTGCGCAAATACATAATGAACCCCAAGAGTCTCACAATCGGCGAGTTGTACGGAGAAATGAATCTACAAACGCTCGAGTGGCATGACGGAATCCTACCGCTAAGTTTGAGAACCGCTGTGCAAGTATGTAGTTTTTACACCTTTTCCTTTCCATATACTAGGTATATAAAATACAGCCGACCAGAGACTTAGTGTAGGGAATGTAGCTCTAACCGGTACAATCATCAAACTAAATAACAATGTAACGAATATTTCATCTAAGTGAGTCAAGTTTTATAAGCACTCTAACGAGATGTTCAGACCTCATCAAGTCCTTACACACTCTAACATGACTGAATGTTCTCGCAATGCCTTCAATAGAGCTGAATGGAAACGCATCGCTAGAGCCGTTACTCAAGAGCCAATACCTGACATAACTACGACCACTCTGACAAGAGTGCTCGACTCGAGTGCCGAAGAGAGTTTTATAAGTAACCCATCAGGTTAAAAGTTTGTTTTGTATATTTATCATTTTTTTTATGTACTGCATAATATCTATGCAAAAATAAAACATTTTTTTTTTCATTTCATTTATTCATTTTCATTTGTGTTAGAGCTATGTGTGAATTTTAGAGATGTTCTGATGTAACATGATCATGGACGCAGCAGGCTGTGTACGTATAGGTTAAGAGAGAGCCATGGAGCGTACCATACTCGGCATCGGACTGTTAGATCGAGTTCCAAACGTCGCGATCTGTAAATGAACGAAGGTTCATTACGTTGGGATTCGAGTTATGGAGCTTAAATGGTTTTGAGCGGGACACTTGGCTAGACGTGGTGATGACAGATGGAGCAGGGCAGTGACTGAATGGTGGCCGAGGAGCAGGTATAGAAGGGTATGTGTGTGAGACTAGTGCAAGATCGTGGTGGAAGGCACAAACTTGGGGAGGCCTATACACAACAATGGGTGAAGTCAGGCTGTGGATGCACTCTCAAATAAGAGCACCGATTTGGAATAGCCCTTTAATAATCTAGTTAAGGAATATCTGATCAGTAAATTATAATATTCGGACCTCTTGTTGTTCATAATAATAACATTTTTATAACTTAATACAGAATTATGGTATCTTTTTTAAACCATGAAAACTTTCTAGTGTGAAACCCCTGATCATCAATGGTTGATTTGTGATGGCCCAGTTGACGCTGTTTGGATCGAGAATATGAACACTGTACTTGATGATAATAAGATGTTGTGTCTCTCAAACTCTGAAAGAATTAAGCTGACTCCTTACGTTCACATGGTGTTTGAGGTAACATTTGAGGATTAAAAGTTTACATATCCACTTCAAACTATTTTTAGTACACTGATAAAAGATGTGTGGTGATTTTGAACGAAACTCTTGATGTAGTTTGCGTTTCACTCAGGGATACATGATGTTTTGATCATAAATGTATTGCAAAATGGTAAATTTTATCATTTGGAGTCAAAAGTGGATGTATGAGTTTTTGATCCTGACCTCCTCATTTATACATACAGTTTTCTTGTTGTGTTATTTTTATACCAAAGAAAATTGTTTTCTAGAAATCATTATACAATGAATAAATCTGAGATTTACTTAGTTGTAAGAATATGAAATAAAATTAAATTTATAAAAAATAGCAGACATCACATTAACAGAAACAATCCTAGAAATAATTTTATCTTTCACATAGACTGATCCTGGTGGGATCGCATTAGTATCCAAACTAGGTAAACCTGTGTTGGCTTGATAGTAGATAACAAGATTATAATTTAATTTACTAAATTTACTTAATTTAATTAACGAGCTATGGAGCGCAGCATCCTCTGAGTCAGGCTCACAGACTGTATACGAAACTCGACACTGCGCTCCAAAACACAGATAGCTGACGTGGCTCTGACAGCCGCAAAATTGAAGTGGGACTGGGCAGAACACGTCTGTCGTATGCCAGAGGAACTATGGCCAAAAGCCACTACAGAATTCAGAGTTCCAAACGGGCGGCGGCCTCGTGGTAGACCCAGACGGAGATGGAGAGATGAACTGTATGCATACCAGAAAGAGTGGCCTCAATTAGCCAATAACAGGGATTCGTGGAAGGAGGGAAAGGAGGTCTTTGCCCTGCAGTGGGACTCTACGGGCTAATAATAATATAATAAAGTAACTTAGTATTACTGATATAAAATAAATAAAAATATTAAGTTATTCCAAGCTTAAACTGTAGTCCCCACTTCTTAATTACGTCAAAGTCAAACAACGTTTAATCAATTATCATAATTATATGTGATTTTGTCTTTACTATAAGTAGACTTCAACATATTGTGGAGAGGTGCTCTATCCCGGTTATATATCGGCCGTTGGAGCAGAAAAGTGTTCAAGTGGAGACCACGCACTGTAAAGCGTCCTACCCTGGACGGCATTAGATAGACCTTGGATGGCATTAGATAGACCTTGGACGACCTGATAGATGTTGCTGGGAGCCGTTGTGTGTAGGCCGCGCAAGATCGGTTGCTTTGGAAGTCTATAGGGGTAAGCAATGTTCAGCATTGGACGTCATAAGGCTGATATGATGATGATATACTCCCGCAGAATAGTCTTAGTTGTAAATCCTAAATGTTCCAACAAATTCACGTTAGTGAAACTAAAACAGATTGGCTTTAAAAATATCCCCAAACCATTCAATCAAAAATTTATCCCCTTAATTATAATATTGTAAAACATTGAACATAAACCATAAAACACTCAGAATATGTTGAAACCACGTATTATTGCACTTTATTTAGTTTTACGATGATTAAGACATGTCGTCAGCGTACAATTTAAGAATATTTTAAAAACATTATCCACTGACTTATATTATGTATGAAGGTAATATGAAGGGTTTATATTGCTTGGGCCCAGTCTCGCGCATCTTCTATACAAGGTATCTAAATCAATACGGGATTTATCACGTACCGTTTTATATCGGTGTTCAGACCGACAATGTTTGGGTTCAATACATGAACGTTCATCAAGCTGATTCCGATCCGCTCCTCACGGTGTCTCGCCTCGCACGTGATAAATCCTGTATCCTGTAATAAGGAATGAAATAAATCACGTAAATTGTCTCCGTAAAAAAGTTATTTTTTGCAATTGAAATATTTATGTACAGGTGGCCGATTTGGCTCAAGCCTCACCCGCCACAGTGTCTCGATGCGGCATGGTGTACATAGACCCTCAAGAAATGGGCTACTTGCCCTATGTCCGCTCGTGGCTCGAAGAGGGAGTGGAAAAGAATACTTTTAACCAGGAGAACGGAGATTTCCTTTATGAACTGTTCCAAATGCTTACCCTTGGAGTGACTCACGTAAATACTAAGTGCGCCGTTGGTATCAAGCAGGTACATATATTTTATGTTTGTGACAACACGTACTTTCGAAATATCTTACGTTATAACAGGTTAATTCGATTAATACAGGTTTCAAGAACTTTCAATGATGTATTGTCTATTAAACTACACACCAATGCCATCGACCCGCCGACACTTTATGTCGGCGGCTTTATTTTGACATTCATTTTGGCGGCTTGTAACCGCGCGTGCTGCGCGTGTCGGCTACTTGCCGCCAACAACAATACCACTGGGCTGTGTCGGCGGGTCGGTGGCTTGGGTGTGTTGACTGCTTAATAATTACATTATATTAACCCGAAAGGAGATCTTATTAATGCGAATGATATTTGTTTTACAACTACTTGCCTCTAGTCAATGGAGAGCTGCTCTTAAATATATGGATCTGTGGAATCGATCCCATATGTGGGGGCCAGCATGCATTTTGTGTTATTAACCTGCTGCTTTCGGTGAAAAATTACTGTTTAGATGCAAACCCCAAACATAAAACTTTTTTGTTATTTATTTTTAGGGGGATAAATGTTATATTCATATGGTATATAGGTGCTCATTAGAAAACGTCGCAGTATAATCATTTAGACTAGAAAGATGTTTTTATATTTATTATTATCATCAATGGTATCTCCACCATCAAATATCTCGAGGCTGTTACCCTGTACAACATCATTCATAGCAACTATGACTGCATTGAACCAGTGAAAAAGCTATGTTATGTAGTTCCCAGAACGTGCAATCTAAGAGCAGTTCGCTCCCGTTCCCTGTTCGCAATTGGCACCTGCTGCACTAACTTGTGACTACACGCCTCCATCCGACTCTACACCGACAATAAGTAATTTGAGGCTGTAGACATATTTGCATGCTCAACTTATCAATTTAAGAACTTAGTGTCTATAATACTTTCAAAATACGACCTTGTGTCGCTTCTGTGTTAGCTTAATTCCATTATGTGCTTTTCCTTTAACATTCTTTTCTTTTTCCTATAACATGTTTAATTTACTTTGTAATACATTATATGTTTCTATTTAACCAACACTACCTTACATTATATAATTATAATTTATCTTAAATAGATATAAGGCCCTACTGGCCCTTCAATTGCATATACTTTTTGACTCTGTCTTATCAATATGTAGTTAACGTAATGGGTTATATTATGAATACTTCTACGAGTATCTTATGAATACTGTATCTTACCTAATGTTTATAGTGTAACTGTTTGTTCCGAAATAAATAAAAATTAGAAAAAAATAAAACTGGTACATAAATAACATAAAAAATTGATTATTCTATTTAATTCAAATTTTCAGGTGGACATAAGCAAGGTGTCGGCAATTTGCTCCCTAATGAGTGCATTATTATCGGAGCAGGGAGAGAGATTTTCTGACAAAGCAGCTATCAAAGTTTACATTGCACACTGCTTTATATTCTGCTACGTGTGGTGCATTGGAGGAAATATACTGGAATCTTACAGGAAGGGATTTGAAGAGGTTATCAAAAGACAGTTTGAAGAGTATGAAGAAGCAGAATAGTAAGTAGATGATTCAATAGAGACGCACGCATGCACATATCTAATCTAATTCCCTTTTATCTTAGAATAGCCAAGTTCTAGACCTAGAGTAATCTAAACATATTATTATCATTTTTTCGGGAATTTGTACTTTAAAGCTACGCGCGTCTACGCGTTGCTACACCTGCTACGAATAATTGTAACAGATGTCTACGAAGTACTTCAATTATTTCGTAATGCACAACGAAATTCGAATGTGTTTTATTTACAGAATCATTTTTATTCGTTTAAATATGAGCGATAGAGTCATCTATTATACCTCTGTTAACAGAGGTTCTTAATTGTATCCTTTAGACTATGTATTTTTTCTATAAATGGTGATTTAAAAAAAAACTATGTGTTCCTAATATTTGGGCAGCATTAATGCTGCCGTGTCTACGTCACAGTTTTGTCAGTCATGTTCAGTTTCAACATTCAAAGAATCCCTTCCCTATTCACTAACCTAATTACAGGATGATAACAAAAGAAAACCAAGAGGAAATTATTGTAATTTTACATACGATACATGACTGTTGTGTAGCATTGAGGCTACCAAACGAGTTTACCGTTTTCAATGTGCGTTAATAGTTGTTTGATAGCTGGTAATTGCTAGATGATTCTTAGTTTGGTTTGGTAGAAATTAGTGCAATAGAAAAGCCTTCCTACCAGGTAGGTTAAAACAGTCTAGAGACGCGGTAGCATGTCAATCCAAGTTCAAGCTAACAGAACTGGTGAGCAGCACCGTGTTTAATATTACAGGAACCATTTGGAACCACTTTTGACCACCTCATAACTCAAAAACTATTTCACATAAATATGTCGAATTTGGCTCATATATTGATACTTGAGACTTACATATCAAAATTGATTTATTTACACGTATGTGAGAACTAGCCAAGTCAGACTTTAAACTTCAATATAGTATCCTAAGTTATAAGAAGAAATGATATTTAAGTTAAGTTTTTTAAGTTGTTGTATAAATATTTTATGTTGTTATAAATAAATTTTAGGACTGACCATATTATAATATATGCCATATTATAATATTGAACTTGGCTCTCATTTCAAATTTATGTTTTGATGGGATAAACATTTATTTGTACTAAAAACGGGATATTTACCATGATGTGAGTTCTTGAGTGTCCCGATATTTCGACGCAGTTGCATGCGCCATGATCACGGGTAAACTGAAGTCTTTGCGAGTGGATAGTTATTGGCAGATATAACGATCTACCCTCTTTCTTAGTCTCTTGCTAGGAATGAATTCACTAATACTATCACTACTACCGGTTTCATTCTCGATCATAACTCTATTCCGACACACAACACTCACGGTATCAGGGCGCGTAATTGACACTACACTTCTTCGGTTCTTACACATTCTCACCACAGGATTCCAGGCTCCAGATAGTTGAAAACCATCTTCACGATTGAAATTCTTGTGTTTGGTAATCTCAATTGCCTCTTGAACTAGTCTTGGGATGTAATGTCGCTCAGTTGAGATTACTTGAGGATTGTGTAGCTCGATCCAGTAAATATCCCGTTTTTAGTACAAATAGTGTTAATAACCATGATAGTTTCAAAAGGGATAAACATTTATTTGGTTTATTAGTTTTCCACAAGGTTTCAACTTCTTCGACATGTTTATGGACACAAAGTGCAGACGTCTGAAAGTATGGGCCGAGATCATTCCAGACTTCATTTATGACAGCGACAAACCATTCTTTGAAACGTTAGTGCCGACCATTGATACAGTGCGCTATGGATATCTGTTTCAAAAGCTTCTTGGGTCTGGAAAACCGGTCATGTTCACTGGAACCACTGGTATGTAAACATGACGGCTAATTTATACAATGCAGTTTTAACGTGTAAATCACATTAAAAAAACATCGAGGTCAGATCATATCTAGGGATAAAATAAACGCTTTTCTAGAAAAGCGTGGTAAACCCTTCTGTTAGTTTAATAAAATGTGTATATAAGTTGTGTCTTTTGTTTTTATACACAAAATAAAAATAATTAATTTGACCGCCAGTTAAACTTTGAGTTTGTGTTATTTCAGGGGTCGGCAAGACTTGCATAGCAGCGGAAATATTAAACCGCATGGCTGCAACCGGTTACTATATTCCGGTCACATTAAACTTTTCCGCTCAGACCAGTTCAACACGGACTCAGGTATTTGAACTGTGGTTTAATTCATACCAGTATTACAAATTTGAAAGTAACTCTGCTATCTGTTTGTTTGTTACGGTTTCACGACTTCTTGCATTATAGTGATTTATGAAAATATCTCGCGTTACTCTCTTAAATATAATTGTGGAAACATTTTTATATACTTATGAGATTTATATTATATAGGAAGTAATAGAGTTGAGGTTAGACAAGAGACCGCGGAAAGCAATGGGTGCTCCTCTTGGCAAAAAAATAATAATTTTCATTGATGACGTTAATATGCCCCGTCTGGACGCCTACGGTGCTCAACCTACCATCGAGTTACTCAGGTAAATATTGTTTGATCATAAAATTTTTCTTGCTAGTAACCTAGTTTAGCATATTGTTTGATTCTTTTCGCATTAATATATGAAGGTGCTTAAATGAAGATGTTTTTCGAAAGGGCTTAACTGACAATTTGAAAAAGCCTTTTGAATGATGTGTGTTACGTTTCATACAGTTACAAGTTTATGCCATACATAACCTGTCAATATGACTACTTCATCATCATCATCATAGTATAGCAGTCAACTGCTAGACGTATTTTCGATTTAGGACATATCCGCCAGATTACACATTCTTCTTAAGCTTCTTTTCTTATCTTAGGCTATTCTTATTCCCTATATTATTAAATAGATTTTTTACTCTTAGGCAATTCCTGGACTTTGGTGGTTTATACGATAGAGACAAGCTATACTGGAAGGATATCTTGGATGTAATATTGTCTTGTTCGTGCGCCCCGCCCGGTGGTGGTAGAAACCCACTGACAGCCAGATTTGTGCGTCATTTTGCTATGTTCTATATATCGGCGCCTAATTCAGAAGCTATGAAAACTATATTCAAGGTATGCACTTAGAGAATATATTTATTCGTACTAACAAAATATATTAAACCCTTAAAGGTATGTACAAACATCATACCTACATTTAATAGTATATTTTTAAACAAGGGTCGAACTCCTTAGCGTTAAAATATCTTACTTACACCGGAGAATAACACATAAATTTTCATCATGAATGCGAGGAAATTAAAAAGTATTTTTATAACAGTTGGTTACCAAAAAAAAGCGTTCCCGATATTCATTGATTTTTTCATTCGCCAGACTATGGTCTCCTTAATTTTTAAATATAAATAAGGATTTGCCATGGAGGATTGTAATTCATTAGAGCATATTAAGACCGTGGCCAGTTGCATTTAAAGTAGAAATAAGGATTTGTCACGGATATTGTATTTCATTTTTGCTTTTTATGATTGTGGCTTAAAAATATATTATGAACTTTTAAGACTCAGGGAACTTTCAATCTTAAGTGTATATTGATTGTATTTGGTACTCAACAGGCGATTTTAAAAGGACACATGGAGGATTTCGTGCCCGAGGTCTCATGTCTAGGCGACAGTATAGTAAACGCAGCCGTCGAAGTCTACCTTAAAATATGCGCCGAGTTGCTGCCAACCCCAGCCAAGTCACACTATGTGTTCAATTTGCGAGACTTGTCTAAGTCGATGCAAGGCGTGTTACAAGCCGAAGCAGGTTACATGCGTTCACCGCAAGCCATGCTCAGGTAATAAGTTTAGATTAGTCTATATCCACTTATTCTAGTTTACATATACGGTGTCCTAATAGAACGCGATTAAGGGGCACGCGGGAGCACCCTTCCCCCGCTGACCCGCGTTTGACACGACGCAATAGTGTTCACGTAACTATCAGGCGAATTTTTGTTAGGTATGATACATGTTCGCCATCAGTACCCATTTTGATCACTCGTTCGTAGGAATTACGTTCAGGTGAATAGTAAAACAAACATTTTAGTCACGCGATGTGATCGCGTGAATGTCAGGACACCAAATCGGCATCAGTATGCTTGATCGCGAATTCTTACGAACAAAACTCGCACGAACTAGCGATGATCATGCGATCGGGTTCTATTAGGACTGAGATGATTCGCCTTTGGCCAGCCTTATAATTATGACGGAAATTATGCAGCTTTTAAGAAAATAAGGTGCTAAGATTTGCAATAGGCTTTATATTTCTGCCGTCAAGGAAAATTGCTGTGTTTCGGTTTGAAGGGTATGGTTTCCGGTGAAATTACAGGCGCATGAGGCTTTACACCTGTAAGCCTCAAGTTGACGGACGCAGAGAAGTACATCGTAGGGTATGTATCTAAAGCGTAACCTACGAGGCAATACTTTGTTATAGGCGATTGTTACTACATAACATCAGGTGGGCCATAAGCTTGTTCCATCTCCAAGTTGTATAAAAAATTAAAATAAAGATAGCAGTATAAAAATAAAACAGTATATTTTACTGGTTGAAAGCGTTTTATTAACACCAAAACGAGATCGGGTAACTGAAACTGTTTCGCGCTAGCAGATAAGTAAATACATTATGAGCTAATATCCAAACCTAGTGTCAGTTTGACCGCCTAAAAGCCTGGAGACTTTAAACTTGAAAAACTTACAAACTTACAAAGAAATACATTGGAGATTTCATTTGTTACAATATTTTTTAATGTAGGTATGATATCGGCTTTTGATCGGCAGTTGTGTGATCTTCGCCTGTTGTTAATTGGTTCGACATTACAAACGTCAGGTGAAGGTTTGCTAATGGCGGGTTCCTATATCCGTCAGTAACCGACTACGACTCGTATCTCCTTGAAAAAGTGTCAAACTAGTGTCAAACTTTTGACACGTTTTCAAGGAGAAACGAGTCGTAGCTGGTTACCGATGGATATAGGAACCCGCCATTAGTAATCCATAAAATCATCACGTAGAAAATTTTCATGATTTACTTCAATCGTTGTTATAAATACGGGGTTTATCACGTACCGTTTTATCAGGTTATTCAAAATCGCTTCTTGCGAAAAGCCTCAGGCTCGCCCTGGTACTTTCGCAATAACGACCTACATCGCGATTTGAAATTAGAATCAATAGCCAGGTTCATGAAGCTCGCTTCCAAGCGGTTTTATGAACTTGCCTCTAATCATCCGAACCCTTTGGTACACACCATTCCGGTTTACCCGTTGGATCCGCCCGCCAACAAAATCCTCCGTCGTCCGAGACACGTTCTCGGAGACCCGGATGACGAAATCACCTCTGCTAATGCGGAAGGTGAGTCATCTATATCAGACAGAGCAAACACTTCACAGAAACACCGACCTCGCCGGCGAGGTCGACGAGTCCCTTCAGTCGCCGCTTATACGAGGTACAGACATGTACCCGGGCGTTTCTCTCCTATCCCCATCCCGGCAACAGCCCAAGCCGAGGTTCGTACCTAAGTGGTGCCCTTGCGCTAGTTGCCTAAAAAACTTACTGGGCTGAGCGCCATCTGTGCTCGCCAAAAGTTCGGTTAAGCTGTCACGGCCTCAGAGGCCAACAGCGAGATTAGTCCATTCAAAAAAAAAAAAAAAAAAAAACCGTTTTATCAATGTGCAAAGCGAGACGCAGTGCAGAGCGGATTGCACTCACCCAAATGAAGGTTCACGAATTGAACAGAAATATTGTCGGTCAAAACACTGATAAAAAGGTAGGTACGTGATAAATCCTGTATCCGGGCCTCTTTTAGGTAAGAGTGAATAGGTGTCTTAATAATGATTAAATCCATCACTACATATTTAATGAAACGGAATTTCCCTACAGTTGAAATGTTTTTGGGCTAACTGATTTCCTTCGTATTTTCTAGGCTGTTTTATCACGAATGTCTTCGAGTGTTCCACGACAGATTAATCAATATCCAAGACAAAAGTTACTTCCTTCATCTCATGAGCTCAGTTTGTCAGAAAAACTTCCAGACACCTATTCTATATGTGCCCGACGATGGAGTCATTGAACAACCACCTATGATTTTGTTTGGTGACTTTTTGAACTCTGCTGTACCTAAGGAAAATAGAGTTTATGCTGAAATTCCAGACATGGAGAAATTGATGATAGTTTTGAAGGTTGGTAATTAATTGATTGATTCCAACCCAGGCCACTTTTAGGTAAGAGTGAATCTTGTGTCTTCTAGATCTTCTTGCTTCATCTTAGACCACATCATCGCTTACCATCAGGGGGCCAATTCACGTAACGTAAAAAAGTAAAATTCGAGTATCGATCTAGTCTCGTTATGTTAAATGTCCTGAACTTTCATGTAATAACAATACAATGGTATGAGTTGAGTGACATGCAATTATAAACTTTGTTTATATCAAACTAATATTGTAATATTCGTGGAACAGAATGCTAAAATATATTCAATTCATAATCCAATGTCATTTGGGTCAACTGCCATTATGTTTTAAAATATTATTACGCAAACTGGTCCCCGGTATTACGCAACAGGTGAGATGGTGTTTCAACGAAAATTATGATTTAAAACAAATTTTATTCCTATTATTCCTACACTCATTTGTTTAATTATTTTAGCATCTTCTTGTACTGCTTAAACATAAATAAACATGCAGTTAAGAAAATATCATGTTGCGGGTTCGATTCCCACCGCGGAACAAATGTTTGCATGTCTACAGATATTTGTTCCGGGTCAGGATGTTTTTCTATAGGTATGTTATAAGTATGTATGTATTTACAAAAAAAATTATATAAGTATTACATTTTTATAGTACATAGTAGTTTTATGTATAGTTAACTGGTCCCCATAGTATATACAAGCTTTGCTTAGTTTGGGGCTAGATAGCGCTCTGTGAATTCTCCAGCATTATATATTTATTATTTATCATCACAGCAGAATTGATTGACTTTATATTGTTGAAACATCCAGCAAACAAAAAATAACATTGAAAAGCTTACCTAGAAATCTATCAGCTCTATTCCATGAAACAAGATAATCACTTGTGGAGAAAAACATAACGTAACTTTTACCTCTTATTTCTAAGTTTATAACGATAAAATTATGATAATATTTTAAAAGTGTCCTAGTGATTTTAATAAATTATTTTTTTGTTTTCATAATTATTGACTTACCGCCATAAAAAAAACAATCGTCATATTTTGAGGGACGGCTTTTTTTGTTATCCAGACGAATAATCCATGTTTATTTTAATCCAATAATTCAGTGGAAAAATTCACCTGATCATATTATATTGCGGCGATGATTTTTAACTACAATATTGGATTATGTTGACCTTAGGAATACCTTGAAGAGTACAACTCAACGGCCCGTGCGGAAATGCATTTGGTGTTGTTCAAAGACGCGGTGGAGCATGTGGTTCGAGTGGCGAGGGTGCTGCGGGCGGAGCGTGGGCATTGCCTGATGGTAGGACCGGGTGGTTCGGGCCGAAGGAGCGTCGCAACGCTGGCCGGACATGTCAACGAGTGCAAGTAAGCTCTTTTCTTGAGAGAGATTTGGTAAATAAGATTGTTAGTACTCTGTTCAGGAATATCGATCCACATCGCAACAACTGAGTTTCCTATTAGTCACACGAAATATATTATATTAATAATGTCGTTTGTAATTTAAAGTCAACTCGAAAATTTGACGTCAACTCTGATGAATTCTCGAGATACATACTTTATCGAACATTAAAATGGCGCAGCGTCGTTTACTGGTAACCTCCTGCATGTTTAAAGAGTGAAATAAAAACTTGTAGAAGAATAATTTCCAAAACCATCCATTTGCATGTTTTTATTTCAATCTCAAAACATACAGGAACGCTGCTGGCAAGCTGACTTGAAATAACACGAGTTGATTTTATTCCTACTGGATTAAAGGAATTTGTAATTTTGTAGAACTTCACTGGGAAGTTCAAAGAGTGCAATTTGTGACGATGTATTTGTTTTAAATATTATGTGAGCACTTGTATACAACCTGTTTTGTTAAGTAGTTCTGTGGTAAAATAGGTTTTTTCAAATACAAAACCATAGACCATTTTTAATTTTCAAATAATCTCAATATCAAATCCTAAAATATCAATGAAACAGCGTGTATAAAATAGGTAAACAAATTATATTCATTCATCATGTAAGTTAAATTGACCTGTTAAATTGACTAAACGGCATTGTTGCAAATGCGCCGTCGATTTACGCTAAAAATTGTTTATTGGAAATTTACGATTACCGGATAAATATTCAAGCAACAGGTATTAAACCTACCTTTAAAATAATTTGATACAATTCCGGATGTATGTTTTAAATCAAAGTCGTACATAATAAAACAGGTTGTATATTGTGGACGTCTTTTTATAGATGCATGGGCATGGAGCTGAAACGCAATTATGATACCCCAGAGTTTCACGATGATCTACGGAAAATGTACATGAGGGCGGGTGTATATTGCGAGGATACCGTATTTTTGTTCACTGATACACAGATAACAAAAGAAGGATTTTTAGAGGATATTAATAACATGTTAAATTCGGGTAAGTTATGAAGCCTGCTTTCGTGATTATCAAGTGCTAAAACTAAAATTCAAAAAGGAGTGAAATGAAACGCCCATAAATTTCTTTTATGACACAATATTGTAGATATAATCAAAACTATATATAGGGATACTACATACAGAATAGCTGACTCTTGTAAGTCGTACCTAAGTAGATGGTCGCTGTTGTAGTGTGGCCACGCCAGTCGTCTCTCCCCGCTCATTCAAAACATGTACACTTGTGGAAATATAAATTGGTAATTGTAAGATGCATCTATTCATTCCAACGTCCTCATCAAGAAAGGAATAATCTGTATATTAGGGGTTGCATCACAATGATTATAACGAACCCGTAAACTATATGTCTTACGGTGACGGGCGAAATGCAGAACAAGTATCTTGTAAAGCTCAGATTTCTAGCTTAAGTTTTATTTTTAAATGTTAGCAGACGTCCGTGCTAGACTCACAAAGGTTCCAACGGAAGACCAGCGCAGTGTTACCTTGCTTAAACAGCAAAATGCTGAGTTTAACCTTTTTATGGCAGCGTAGCTCTATTTTTTGTGTAGTTATTAGTGTTTGCCACAAATAAACGTTTTTTATTTCTTTTAAGTCTTGGTTAGACTTAACCTGTGAGGTAATGCAATTGTATAGGTATTGGTGACCGCGTAACATCAGCAAACCTAGCACAGCGATTTCCTTGTCTAATCTTTGAAGACAAGGCTCTGTCAAGACTTCCGAAATTGTCTAGTCCCCCAAAAGAAAATACTCGGTAACATATTTTATTTGCGTATAGCAAAAAAAAACATTTGAAAGTTAAATATGTAGGTATATAAATGCACTTGTTCTTATTTGATCACCTAGATTATTTAAAGATTTTCACTTGGATGAGTTGCCGTTAGTGGCATGTATACAGAAAGCACGTTCAAATGTCACAGTCAGTTGCCATAAACGTTGTCTTCTAACTAAATCGGAAAGATATGGCCAGAATATCACTGTAAAAATAAATTAAATAATAAATATATATACATATATATCTTTGACCTGATTTTCACTGTGTTAAAAAGCATAAATCAAGATATAATGTGAAAACCTAGATAAAATTGTCAATTTGAATATGGTATATGTTTCATTCAGTCAAAAACGAAACTGATCAAATATCCGTAAGTCATTTCTAACCGCGCATTAATAGTAAGAAATCTTATGTACCTAAGCATCTAAATAAATACTAATATATGCAACAGGTGAAACAAATTTTACAAGCTTTTTATTAACTTGCAATGTAATATGTTTGTCCGGGTGGAATCTTGCAACTGAATTGTAAACCGCTCACCTCAACCGATTGAGCTGAAATTTGGAATACATAATGTAACTTTGGTGACAATGCAATAATATGGTACCATGGAGGTAGTCTCATGATGGAGACGAATGCTAGACAACGGAATTTCTGAATGGATTTTGGGCTACTAGTGTTTGGGCTCATTTGAATCTGCTTGCGGTTCCGATTATGAATTTTATAAAAGCTTGTATTGAAAAAGTAATTTATAACAAACAAACTTATTTACTAACACGACAGGTGAAGTCCCGAATCTCTTCGATGGTGACACATACGAACAAGTGCTAAACCAACTTATTTACTAACACGACAGGTGAAGTCCCGAATCTCTTCGATGGTGACACATACGAACAAGTGCAGACTGGGTGTCGCCCTGACGCTGCCAAATGTGGTGTAAACCCAAGCGACAGGGACGCAGTTTACTACTTTTTTATCAACAGAGTCAGAGGCAAATTACATCTATGCATATGCATGAGTCCTGTGGGTGAAGCTTTTAGGTACGTACATAGAGCAAAAAAAAAATTCTTGGTGCTCGAGCTGGTAGTTAAGACAGTCCTATGCAAAGATGCTGGGTGTCAGTCAACCCTAATAAACTTCAATGCTGATCAAATTTTCTATATTAATTAATAGTTTGTGTTGTGTTTTTATTTCAATTCTAATTGTATGTATCTACATATATTAATTTAATTTACGAATAATCTATATTTACATGTTAATCTATATTTACTGAGCCGAAGACCGGGCTCAGTGGCGCGTTTTGGGAGAGGCCTATGTCCAGCGGTGGACTAATGTGGGCTGATGATGATGATGATGATGATGACATGTTAATCCCAGATTAATTTACAAATAGCCTCAAATGCTTTTAATTGAACCGAATCAGACTGAATGTCTTTCTAGACATTTAAATTGAAACTGTACTTGGGTTGACCTTTACATAATTTTTAGGCGACGTTGTCGGATGTTCCCTTCTCTAGTAAACTGCTGCACTATTGATTGGTTTACAAAATGGCCAAAAGAAGCTTTACTATCTGTAGCACAACAATGCTTGCAACCTCTCGGAAACAAGGATATCATAGATAAGATATCACCTATATGTGTTACCATGCACGAGGTAATTCTTTTTAAATATCCTGTTTGTATCATACTGATAAAAATGGTCTTGTGACTGATCGTGCTTGTAATTGCATTAATACGAGTAGTACCAATCTATTTCCTCCCTTTACACTAGATCTTTGTACATGGAAATGTGATTGACGCCCTGGCCAAGCGCAACATTTATACCTCTCTGCATGGCGTTATTTACTCTAAGATTTCCAAATAATAATGACATAGACAATCATTTATTCACTACATTAGAACATAATATACAACACAGTAACCTTAGTAAGAAAAAAGACAAAAAAAAACAATGGAATAGCATTATGCCCGCCGTAATGGTAAGCGCTGAAATTCTGTCGACAATGATATGTGGAAATAAAGTTTTAGGCTTTGTGCCACTACGTACTCGTACATAAATTGGTATCTGTTAAAAGGACGTGGATAGTATGACGGACCGCTTGTACAACGAAATGAGACGCTACTTCTACACTACACCCAGCAGTTACTTGGACTTACTTAAACTATATTTGCAACTTCTGGATAAAAAGCAGCAGCAAATTATTCGTGCAAGGGACAGGATATCTTGTGGATTATTCGTGAGTATCTTTTAAATATCATAGGTACTTTAATCGTATTTTCTTGAGCGTGGATCTTAAAACGATGAATTAATCGGCATAATGTCGTTATCTTTCGATCGTGGATTATATGATAATAAATATACAGAATAAAAGTTTTAGTTTAATATAAAAGAAAACATGCATTTATTTTATCGAATTATTTACTAGTTTGGTCGCGAAAGACCAGGCGTTAAATTAACATGATCTTTTTGATTTAATTGATCGAGCGAAGTGAGATCTCCAAATCAACTTGGCAAATTGGCGTTGTATGTATGTATGTATATATGTTTGTTTGTCCGAGGATAACTTTCAAAGCGTTTATCCGATCATCGTGAAATTTGGTATATAGGTAGGTAGTAATGGCACAATTTTGGTGCGACTCAATGAGCTAAAAATTTTGGGGGGTTGTTGAGATATTGGGGTTCAAGAGGGGTAAAAATAAACAAAATGGAACTATCTGATCAAGTGGCACGTTTAATAAAAGGTATTTGTGAGTACATTTTGACCCCGTTTTTATTTTTAGTTTAAGGTTTAACCTTGTAGTTTTTATGTTATTAGCCATAAAAAAACTGAACTTTGACAAAATTCACAGGGTACACCAGTGACCCCACAGTGCTGAAATTTGGTATGCGTGTAGCTTTAGTGGCACAAATATAGGCAAAGGTCTAAAATCCAGAATAACTGCAATTGCTACCCCAAAAAAAGATACCAATTTACATGAACTCCCGTTACCTGTAACTGAATGAAACTGTAGGTCAAGTTATATGGTTATGCATTTCGTGGCACTATTTTGATAGTCATAGATAACGAATAATATTTTTGTTTTTATGGGAGACTCGCGAGATCTTAGTTCGGGGCGAACCACTAGTATATTAATTTTGAGTTAGTGTTTACAGGCTTAGATTTTTATTTTATTTTATTTGTATTTATTGAAGAGGGTTAACAGTAGTATTTAATAAATTGAATATGAATGGACTTTGTTTTTTTACTGTCGATAGTCAAGTGCTTGACTTCAGGATAATTAAAACATTCATCACAATTGGGTGTGATCAAATATAAACACGGCCAAAAATAACGGTAGGAGAACACATAGATTTTTGCGTAAAAAGAGCCGATTTTTTTTTGTTATCGCTTCCTATCTTTAAAAGCAATGCCCAAAAAAGCTTAGTTAAGATTTTGGCCAGTCCGTATAAAAACTTGCCCGTATTTATATCGCCATATATGATATCGGCTTTTAATATTTAATGGCTCATTTGCAGTAGTCTCCTAAATCTAATCTAGAACCCACTGGATCTCACTGCTGAGAAAATCCAAAAGTAGTATTAACACTTTATCCACTAAAATAGCAGTTTATCCCTTTTAGAAACTGTACGAAACCTACGAGGTAGTCGGAGTGATGGAACAACAAGTGCGTGAAATGGAACCGGTTCTGGCTAAGAAGGCTGAAGAAAGCATCGCGCTCGTCACCCGACTGAAGGTCGAGCAGAAGTCGGCGGATGAGGTCAAGCAGGCTGTTATGAAAGATGAAGCAGCTGCTAAGGTACTCTATGATGTTTCTATTATTTATATAATAAAAAAGAAAAATTTTAAGCTTGTTTTACGAGGTGAAAAAGTGTTTTTTAATTTGTTTTTTTCAAACTTTCTCGATTACTGTACGTACACGATAAATACCCGTTCGTTTTTAGCTATTTTAGTAGGGGTTTCTAGTTATTATTTCGTTATTATTGTGATTAATAAAAGTAGCAAACTAAACTAAAAACATCACTTTTGTACTGAAAATCGTCTTTTTAACTTTTACCTTCTAACTTCAAAACCCTCACTCTCTATCTTTTCTGAAAATAAATTTAATTGGGTCCAAATTCTTCATCATGAAAGTTGATTCTGTGTAATCTACGTTCCTTAGGAAATGCTCAAAGTATTTGCGCTAAAAAACTATAATTCCAAAACTATCCAAATTAGTAGAACATACATTAGGGTGATTCGGATAGCCCTAGTAGTGCCCTGAACAAATCTAACCATAATTAATCGTGCAAGTAAATTATTCAATCTATTGAGCAATGAGCATGACCTTGATCTGTTCAACTGCAGTACTTCATCTCTTAAAAACAGAATTAATAATATCTTCTTTGATCGATTTAGGACATGTGTGACTGAGTGAGGATGAGTTTTTGATAACTAGTTTTGTAATATATCTACGTGTAAATTGAGTGAATGGCACCTGATTTGGTATCGTGAACGTGAGTGACCCGTACAGTGTTCGGTTAGATTTTGTCTTTTGTTATTTTGTTGTTGCTTGTTAGCATAATGTGATTCTATCAGTGGAGACCTTTGAATGGCCTGTTTATTACTATTCACTGTAACTATTGTGTTTAATATGTGCTGATGGTTTTCCTAAAATAAATAAATAAATAAATAATTAAAACCATAAAATCAACTTACACTTTGCAACTTTCATAATGATGAGATAATACGTTTTTCTATCAATTTGTTAAACTACCCGACAGATAAAAGCTGAAGAAGTAAAGCAAATCGCAGACGAGGCGAAGGCCGACCTCGCCCTTGCCATGCCTGCTATGGAGGCCGCGCAAAATGCGCTCAAAGCACTGAATAAAGCAGATATCAACGAATTGAAAGCCTTCCAGAAACCACCGGCGCTTGTTCGATTTGTAATGGAACCCATCTGCATATTGTTTGGATCAAAGTTAGTAAAAAACTATTAATAACGTGGTCATTGGTTTTGTTCGTTGTTGTTTGTTTGGATTGTTTCATGGTAATTTTTCACGACTAAGCTGGATTTGTTTATTTCTAGTTTCTATGTATGAAATGTATAATATAAAATGGCGACTGCAGGGTTAAATTTTCACAACGAAAGTTACAGCGTTGTTATAAAATGTTGCAAAGCGTAACTCACACCTACAGTAGCCATACTGTAACTATCATTAAACTCTATTAATTTTTGTTCAAAATAGTCCAGATTGGGACTCCACAAAGAAGCTGTTGGCTGACGTCAATTTTATCGGCAAACTAGAAGAATTTGACAAAGATCACATACCCGATGCTACCCTCAAGAAAATCAAGGTCTACCTCGTACACAAGGACTTTAATCCTGATACTGTGGTTAAAGTATCGAAGGTACATATATCTTTATTATTACATTATTTTGTTGTATTACAAGGGCTATAAGCAATCTATTGATCAGCCAAGATATTTTGGCTTTTTGGCTAATCGAGGGTGTTATTGATCGCTTACACCCGAGTATAACTATTGACTGCCTCCGTGGAGCAGTGGGCGTATAGCCGACTGAGACGAAGGAGGTAGTGGGTTTGATTCCCGCCGCGGAACAAATTTTTGCATGATCTACAGATATTTGTTCCGTGTCTGGGTGTTTTTCTATATAATATAAGTATGTATTTACAAAAAAAAGTACATAAGTATTCTATCAGTTATCTGGTTCCCATAATACAAGCTTTGCTTAGTTTGAGGCTAGATAGCGCTGTGTGAAATGTCCAACAATTTTTATTTAATATTTATTTATAACACATAACTTCCAATCACGAACAAATTAAAAAGTCGTTTTCACAATTTGTTGTTAAAAAGAAAATTTGCATTCCCGGTACGTATCCATTGTTATTTTTTACTACTAGGCTATGAGTTCTTTAATTTTTAAATAGAAATCAGGATTTGTCATGCAGATTGTATTTCATTTTAGCATGATAAGAATGTGACTACTTTAATTTTTGATTCGAAATAAGGTGGTTGTATTTCATTTGAGGATATATGATAAACACAATGTGTCTTATTCTATTTTTAAATAACTTACGGCCCTAGGGCCGTAGATTGCATTTACGTCAACTTTCAGAGCAAGATAAAGTGAATTTTGTATATCAGCAAAATATTTAAGTACTAACTGATTTTCTTTCTAGGTGTGTCGTTCCATGGTGCTGTGGGTGCAAGCGATTGACATGTACGCCAAAGTATTTCGGATTGTGGAGCCCAAAATCCTCGCGTAAATATATTATTTTAAGATATTATTACAACATTATGTTAAGTGGACTATCGTTAAAAAGTTTTGTACTCGTATCTGAACTTTCCTTATTGTACTAACTTGCCTTTTATTCATAAACATAAACAAGTGTATCCGGTGACTTCGTACGCATACTACTAAAAGTGAACAGTAGCCGAAGTTTTTGACCAACTGGTAAAAAAGTGCCTTGTCTGAATAACCGTCTACTTTTTAAACACGTTTTTTTTAGTATGTTATCAAAGAACCTTAACACAACGCTTCTTCTTTATATATACTTTATTTATACGTAATAAAAACTTTAAAGGACCTAATCACGATGCTTTTATCTATTGAAGGGTGATCTTGTTTCTCTTCTGGTTCCATCATCATCATTCATAATAGTCGAACAACTTACTAAAACTCTTTAAAAGAACACAAACACTCAATGATCCTCTCCATCCAAAGATTGTCTGGAAGAGATCGCTTTGTTAAGCGATAAGACCGCCCATTATGCTTACATTTATTTGTTTTATTTTTTTATTTTTATATCTGTTGTGTTTAGCTTGTAAGGTATAATAAAGAATTTTCAATCATTCATTCAGACACGATCCTTGAACCTACCTAAATACGAACCCCAATTCACCCTCTTTGGGGGCAAATTTGGCGAATTTTTTAGAACACCTCTACAAAGAATATACCTTCCAAGTTTCAAGGATGTGTGTCTGCGTAGTGAATTTGTCAGTCAGTCAGGACTTTGATTCTTATGTAGGTATTATAGATGCTTATAACTTTTGAATCATGGTAATGAACACTATTTTCACTAAAAACGGGATATTTACCATGATTTGTGAGTTACCATGATTAATTCCTAACAAGAGACGGAGAAAGAGGGTTGATCTATGCCAATAACCATCTCACAAAGATTTCAGTTAACCGGTTTACGGCGCATGCAACTGCGTTGAAATATCGGTAAACTCAAATCACAAATAATGGTAAATATCCCGTTTTTAGTGAAAATAGTATTACATGCTTTACTGGCGCACTTCAAGTTCTTATTAGTGATGATAAAATGTATGTTCCATAAACTTTCGCTCTAATTTATCATATATTAACAGGCACAAAGAGGCCGCTGGTATTTTGAAGAGTGTAATGGCAGTGCTAAGAGCTAAGCAGAAGGAAGTCGAAGCGATCGAAGCTCAACTCACTAAAATGATGGATGAATTGAGGGTATTGTATCTTTTTCACAATATCATCATCTTCGTATCAGCCACAGAACGTCCACTGCTGAACATAAGCCTCCCCCATAGGTTTCCAGAGCGATCGACCTTGTGCGGTCTGCACCCAACGGCTCCCAGCAACCTTTATCAGGTTGTCTTTCCATCTGGTTCAGGGCCATCCCACGCTACACCCTCCTGTTAATACAAGTAGTAAGATTTGTGTTTCATTTAGATAAGTGGTGAACTAATAGTTATTTGTTATACTCGTACAAGTTGCTTTTTAGCCGCGTACTCAATTTTAAAGACCGAGCAAGCGAAGGATTCTAAAATATTTGAATTTCTTTTGAATAAAATGTTGAAAATTTCTAATATTAGAATCCTGAGCGTCAGCGAGGGAATCAAAAGAGCACGAGGTGAAAAATTTTTGCACTCGAGTGCAACACGTAACTTTTCACCCCACCTCAGCCAGGAAATAACTAAATGTAAAAAAAATAATATTTATATGCACTAGATACTTTTATTTCAGTTTAGGTATTAACTACTACATTATGATAGGTAAGTATTACAGAATAATCTTTAAATTATAACAAATAATACTTAGATATAATTAAGAAAAATTGAAAGTAACGTTGCCACAGTTACTTAAGTTGAGTATAACATCGATATGTATGTCTTTTTTCATCTTTATTGTTGCTTTTAGCATTAAATACGTACTCCATAGAGTGCTTGATTTCTTGGTCTCGGATAATTCAGTAAAATATGCCAGCAAAACGTTTTCTGAGAAAGTTTTGGCTCCTTTAGCTAGTCGCCACGTGTTAAACATATCGTACCTACTGTTTCAAATACTTCTCGCGTGATTGTTGAGGGAGAAAGCTCATTTGCGCATTTTTTACAGTTTCAGTCAATTATGTTGCCGTCAAATAAACTCCCTCGTCGCTCATTTTAGGTTTTTCACTTGTTTTCAAGTTTCTTGTTTTTAACCTAAGGTTTTACCATTATGGCGTGAAAATAAAATGGCAAGCGTAATGCAAATAAAAAAAAAGTAATACACCAAGAAGGTTCCGAGTCTGAGTTTTTAACAAATTAAAAAAGGTTGTATGATAAATTCGGCACCATGGAGGTAGAAGTAAATAGGTTTAATGATGTTTTGAATTCACAAACTTAGTGCACACGATGTTCTAAATTCAATTTACTTATCCTCTAGCGGATAAAAATGGCTTTTGCATTGAGATATCGAAGAGCAAAAATACTCTTTCCGAGATGGGGGGGATGAAAAAATATTTTTCGTACTACTTGAATTAAACAGTTAATTATTAATCAATAATTTTTTTAACAGTTTATTTTTAATATATTTGCATTTTTATCGCAGATCTTATGTGGGTTAGAACAGCGCAGGACAGAGGCGAATGGCGACAACGAAGAGAGGCCTATGCCCAGCAGTGGGATGAGAAGGGCTGACGATGATGATGATCATGAATATTTTTCGTGGTCTTGATTTATTTTCAACCCGCCTTCGTGGGATAGAACAACTATAACGGTGATTGCAGGTGGTAGAGGAGGAGCGTTTAAAGCTCCAAGCTGAATGCGACTTGGCAGCTGCTCGGCTTTCTCGCGCTGGCAAGCTCACGCAAGCTCTCGCAGATGAGCAGACGAGGTGGGAAGACACCGTTAAGGTAATTCAACCCCTAGTTAGTCTATCAATCTAAAATCCATTTTATAAATAAACAAGGTCAAGTAAAAGTGATACTAGATCATCAGAAGGCTCCGTACTTACCTATACAAATACAAAATCCATATATTTTGCAACCAAATTACATCGTACACTATACTTACCTTTACAAATACAAAATTCATTTATTTTGCAACCAAATTACATCGTGCACTATATTTTATTTAAGTAATAAAGTATGTACTTAATTAGCATGCATTTTAAAGAAAAGTTAAGTAGTATGGTTTCAACATTAGGTAAATAGGTTACATAAAACCATAGTAGCCCCTTAGGATACCATGTGTTGTGGGCTAGTCTCTTCTTGTTTAACTGGGTAAGTAGTTATCGAAAAGTATAGAAATATATATTAAATTATTAGTAGTATTTCTCTGTGACCCTTATGTACTCATTACATTATATTATTGTCATTATTGTATATATTGTTATATAGCAGCGCCATCTCATCATGTGACAGAAACAAGTAAACTTTTTAGGCAGATAAAAAAAACTTATTAAAGACTAAGACCGACTTGCACAACGATGCCTAAACGTATTTAGTGGCTAAATATGATTTGAGGAGTTGTCAAATCATACAAATACGTGAACTTTAAACATGTTTAGTCGCTTAGTACATTTAGGGATCGTTATGCAAGCAACGACGATCTCTATGGCGTAGTGGGCAAATAGCCGATTGAGACGCAGAATGCTGGTTAGATTGCCGCTGCGGGACAAATTTTTCCATGCTCTGCAGATATTCGTGCCGGGTCTGGGTATTTTTCTAAACATTATAAGTATGTATTTACAATAAAAAATAATTGAGTAATCTATTTGTTTCCATAGTACAAACTTTGCTTAGTTTGGGGCTAGATTGTGTTGTTTGAAATGTCCATCAATCTTTATTTATTTAAAATTGTAACTAGGTAAAATCATTTTGAATAGAACGCAACATACCAGCTACATTGTACCACGGGCGATATAATCGTAGCGTCTGGATGCATCGCATACTTTGGAGCCTTTCCCTCGCTGTACAGGCGCGAACTCGAACTCAAATGGATACAAGAATGCTCTGAGCTAGAAATACCTTCTTCCGATACATTTGAGTAAGTATCTGTCGAACATTATTTAATATTACTAGCTGTCCCGCCGAACTTCGTACCGCATTGACATGCATCTGACGCGGGCTGTCAATGTATGTACGTCTCCCGCTGCATGTATGAGAAAATGAATTATCTTCATTATAATTTTTTTGCGTGAATTTTTCCGATATTTTATTTCTGCCATTCGGGGCAGAGACAAATCCAACAAATCAAGAACCATCAAAATCGGTCCCGCCGTTCTCGAGTCATAAGTGTTCGAACAAACCCGACTTTGTTTTATTTAATGATTTTGTATGGTATTTAGGCGGGCCGTTCCCAGTACTCTTACCATATAGCATTCCTTCTGGGAATTTCCTTCCCAGTGTACTTACTGGTAAGACAACTGGGTATTTTCTTCCCAGTAGACGTAGACTTACGTAAGACCACTGAAGAAGGAAATTCTCATAAGGTAGGTCAGTTCAGTTCTTGTTTGTGGCAAGAATGTCAATGTCATGATATTTTCATAAACTTATTAGGAGATAGTGTAGATAGATCAAAAATATGACCAGTAAACTGAATTTTTAAAAACTCCTGATAACTCTAAAATAAAAGAGACAACACAACATATAAAACAGCACAGTGTTAGTTGTTAGTACTATTATAGATAAAGGGGGTTAGTGAGCTAGTAAGTGATTTATACATTTACAACCTAATGTTGCTTAGGGTAGTCCTACTCTATAAAATAGTATGGCTAGTCATTTCTGACATCGGCTATTTTTCTGCCGTTTCTGACATTGGCTGTCATTTTGGAGATTTACTGTCGATTCTGTAAACAATTTCATTAAACAACTTTTTACAGATTGGTGATAAAAAATGTACTTACAAGTACTTACTAAGAATATTTCATCTATTAAAGCAAATAGGAATTGTACAAACTGCCAGAAAAATATTTTAATAAAACTTTGACCCAATAAGACTACTGAAAAAAACCCACGAAGTCCTACTCCGCTACTTTAAGGACTTGGGATGGCTGGGGTCAGGTTAGAAGGGGAGTTATGCACAATACACCCCTATGCAGGACGTCAGTGCAGATCTTATTCCCCGGACTCTAGAATTAGAATTAGAAATCCACGACTTCCTACTACCATTAAGTCTACTGGGAAGGAAATTCTCTGATAATTAAAAACCCGCGTATTTTTGATAATCAGTAGAATATATATATATATATAACTTTTGAAACTATCATGGTTATTAACACTATTTGTACTAAAAACGGGATATTTACCACGATGTGTGAGTTCTTGAGTGTCCCGATATTTCGACGCAGTTGCATGCGCCATGATCACGGGTAAACTGATAAAATATATATATATATATATATATATATATATATATATATATATATATAATTTATATTTCCTTCTTCAGTGGTCTTACCATTATGTATACCTACTAGGAAGGAAATTCTCAGTAGGTAGTCCTACTAGTAAGGCTATTATGGTAAGACTACTGGGAATGGCCCCTTTTTGCATATTATATGCATATATATTATGACTGTTAAGTTTTTTAGCATTGAATTCACGTATATGCATTAAAAAGCATGCTAGATCCTGGCATGTACAAACTATTAAAAAGCGTATCAATGTTTTGCCAGTAGCTCTTATATTTATCATGGGCGGTGGTGTAGCAAAATATAATTTTCACTTTTGTGTGGGCATCTAGTCTTATAGCTATAATGGCGGACTCTTTCACCGTTCGGACGTGGAACTCGCAAGGGTTGCCGCGCGACGCCATCTCGATCGAGAACGGTATACTGGTGACAAGGGCTGGACGCTGGCCGCTGACTATCGATCCTCAAGAACAGGTGAGTATTCAATTAACACCATAGCACATATAACAACCCACTTCGACACTTCGCAGTAAAAAGTAGCCTATGTCTCAATCCCGGTCAAAATCAAATTTCATCGAAGTTGGTCCAGCTAACATACATACGTTGAAAACGTAACAAACTGATATATTATTATTTTATTTCAGATTAAATCCATAACTACATTCAAATACACAATACATCGACACATCACATTCATTAATTAAATTCAAAAACTACAAAATATAAAAAACCAATAAATAACAACTATCCGATACAAATAATACAAAATAATTGAGACTTTCGAATTTATAAGATTAGTTTGGAGTATGGATAACACTGAGGGGTTTAGTAAAACTATTTCTATAATCAGTTCGGTAGTTTTTGAGATTATCCCCTACACGGCTATATTTTATTTCGATTAAATCCGATTCAGCTAGTTGGTTATCAGTTGGAATCGATATCCCTGAGCTTGTGTTTCAAAGGGCACGCACACGCTCAGCTGTAACTAGCGGTTGCCCTGTGATTACTGAAATAATATTTATCTTTCACTCGCCTGCCAAATCCCACCAATCTTTATCGAAGGCATGGAAATCATTACGCCAGCGACTGCTAGACCTTCATCGGCACCGTCGCCCGTCTTCAGGCACACACTGCGTGACGATCGTTGCCATCTGTCCGGGTGCTTGCGTCTTACATGGCCCGCCCAATCCCATTTTAGCCTACCAGCCATATTTCCTGCGTCAGCTACGCCGGAAGATAGTGGGGGAGACCTTTGTCCAGAAGGAGATGACACAGGTTGAATAAACTTATTTATCTAAAGGAATGGATCAAGCGACGCTAAAAGCGCTACAAACTTACTTTTGATGTCAGGATTTATTTTACCCGCGACGAACCGCCTCTGAAATCTTTAGGCTTTTAATCGGAAATAAATTTAACTTATCGAGCCGGCGCGCTGCGATTTGCATTATGTGGAGTTTAACTATGTTTACTTATTCGCACATACGTTTAGGATTGTAAAGTAATATGTCTGATTTGTTATTTTTTGGATTTAAAATAAGACTAGGAATTTAATTCAAGTATTTACAATTAATGAAGGATCAATAGTTTTAAGATTTTACTATGTAACCCATTAATTATTAATCTTTTAAGAACAAATTAAACAGCACACATTAGATACATAAAGTGATAAAGACACAGATATAGATTGGTCAAATAACTATTATTATTATTCGACACATTTATTACTTTACACAAGCTTTAGGCCTGGACCTTTACTAAGGCATTACCGGGGCCGAAGCCAACGAGTAAGAGGCCTGTTTTTTTATAAAATTCACTATGATAAGGTGGGAGGTGAGACTAGATGACAAGATGGTAGTACTATTGCAACACATGGATTAGAGTTCGGGCTATTGTTAATGCTTATGAAATAGAGTAAGGGTTATCAGAGAAATGAGAATCGGCACCTACCAATACTGTAATATTAAGAATGATTGAGGCAGGTGGTGACTAGCCATCCACTAAACGAGCCCCCATAAGGGCCGCCAATAGAAAGCAGCGTAAGGGGCAACGTTGGTGTGGGCGGTTAAAGGGTTTTGAGAGGTGTGCTACAGTTTCACTAAGCGCTACTCCCGGCTTTATGCCTTTAGCACTTCAACCCTTGGAGCATAGGTTCCGCTCTTGCGCCTCCACCCTTGACCGGCCAACTAAGGCAAACCAAGGGTCAGGGGTTTCTGTCAACCCCAGGGAGTAATGGTGCTCCGCGGTGTCGCCACGCACCGAACGCTCTCCACAAGCGTGCCCTGCGGGGTTAATATTATTATTATTAATTTACTTAATCAGATAGCAATGGATCTATTTTGTTAGTAAAAAGCTTAAATCTAGGGGAGTTAGCACTTAATTACTAATTGCGATTTAGTCCTCTGCGTAACTATTTAGTAACGATTTAGTACTATAGTATATCCCCAAAACATAAATATTATTTTTTCAGGCAAACAGATGGGTAAAAAATATGGAGCGCGAGCAAGGTCTTATGATCACAAAGATCAATGATCCTAAGTTTTTGCGCGTGTTAGAGAACTGCATTCGCTTGGGATGGCCGATGCTCATAGAAGATCTCGGCGAAACCCTCGAGGCTACGCTATCACCGGTCTTGCTGAAACAAACCTTTATACAGGTACTACACACACATACCTATATTTCACTCAAGTAGTGCAAGCTCCTGGCGTCCGTGACGACACTATTTTTGGTCAGCGTTAAGTAGCTAGGTACTTGTCTACTTAGCATATGCTGAGCTGACGCCTTTTTGGCGCTTCTGAACTTTGTGATTATAATGGAAGTTACGTGGGATATTCCTGTATTTTTATTACTTTGTAATCTTCGACTTTTGGAATTTTTGTATCCATATATTTACATCAACCCACTTCTTAGAGTTAGAAATAAAGATCTTTCATTACCTCTATTTCACCATATTCTATTGTATCAAATAAATCTTTTCATTTTTATTTGTTTCGTTTATTATTTCAATACTACATAGTATTTAGGTATAACGGAATATTATCGACATTTTAAACCCACGGCCATATTTATCCAATGCGGATTAAAGTTCAAAGGCTGAACCTTTAATATTTACCTACCGACTGTGCATATCAATCAACAAAGTTGTTGGTCGAATGGATTTCCAATATTTCGACAAGGTTGGATTCACCGAAAGCAAACATTTGAACAGTTACATACAGTAACAAGACCAAAGCATTCAATTGAACGCACTAATTAATTGGAATGTTCCAGGCTGGTCGTCTCCTCATTCACCTCGGTGATAGTGATATCGAATACGACTCTAACTTTCGCCTGTACCTCACTACGAAACTCGCCAATCCGCATTACCTCCCTGAGATTTGCATCCAAGTGACCCTCGTTAACTTTACGGTGACGCTATCAGGCCTGGAAGACCAGCTTCTGGCGTTAGTTACACTTTTGTAGCATCCTGTACTGGTTGTATTTTTTATAGTTTAAGAGAAAAATCATCCCACACCGTACTCTTAGTTACTGCACAGAGTTTGAGATATGCACTTATGTGTATGATTATAAATTTCCGTAGTTATACCATGCATGACATTTGTGCAGATTTTGGATTACCTCACGTACATCTTGATCAAGGGTAGTTTTTATAAGAAAATACAACTATTGTTAAATTTAAACCAAACCATATTAAATACATACATAACACAATTAAATACCTACTATTTTAATCCAATAAAACTAACACTACTAACTATCACATTTAAGAACATTTCACTGATATACACTACATAAATAAATAAATATTTCACACAGCGCTATCTAGCTCCAAACTAAGCAGAGCTTGTACTATGGGAACCAGATAACTGATAGAATACGTATATACTTTTTTTTTATAAATACATACTTTAATATATAGAAAAACACCCAGACACTGAACAAATATTTGTAGATCATAGAAACATTTGTTCCGCGGCGGGAATCGAACCCGCTGCCTCCTGCGTCTCAGCCAGCTATACGCCCACTGCGCCACTGAGATCGTCACAAACAGGTAGTTACCAGTTAGCAACGCTGTCTGTACATGCAAAAATGCTTGCACTAATACATGCAGTAGGAGACACAGCTTTTCGGAAATGTATGCATTATTTTTTACTATGGTTTTATCTAGAACACAGTTTGATTATCACGCAAAATTATTCAAGCTAGTGTGGTGCACAACCTAATTAAATTAAGTAACTTTTAAGTGAACTTACTCGTTGGTTGTCGGACCATCTGGCATAAGCTCTCTGCCGAGATGACAAACTTCATATTTTAATAATTAGGTCATAGCGATATTGCAGTGACAGCTTTAACTTTTTTTTAAGTTTTGTTGATTCTATTTTCTTAAGTTATTGATTAATAAATAAAAAGAAATAGACACTAAGTTGAGAGTTTGCATAAATATATCCCAATAAACAAATATAAACGAAATAAACATATAGATTCCATTATAGTAAATGCATTTCGATGTAATAAAACGTCTTAGTTAGACGGTATGAATACTTTTTTGTATGCATTCTGAGTGGGTATATATTGTGCATAATATATCTTTAGATATACAGTACCTAATTACTCATTATTAGAATTCAGTCATCAAAAAAAGTATCATTAATAACAATATTATTTTCTGTACAGAGACGTAGTGAGACTGGAAAGGCCAGACCTTGAAATACTCCGCACGGAACTTATTGTGCGCATCAACGCTGACAAAGCAACACTACTTGAAATTGAAGACAAGATATTGAGGCTTTTGTATGCTTCATCTGGAAACATTCTAGATGACGAAGAACTTATAGAAACACTCAATGAAAGTAAGGTGAGAGAGAAACAACGAGCCGATTATTAGTGCCAAATGTCCAATCTCATTCTTATAGTATTTTGATAGATTCCTTGCGTGCATTACATTTCGAAACCAAATCAAGACCGCCCATTGCACTATTTGTTTTTCATCTCATCTATTTGAACAGAGGCGATCCTCGATAAGTGCGCGCAAAATGGGTTGTAGCTGCTTTGAACTAATTGTCTACTAGGATTAGCCTAGGTAGGTAGGTAAGCCGCAGAAAGTCCAATAATAACCTCAAGATACACTTTAAAAGTTTATTCAGAGACAAATAAATGATAGGTAATTCTAGTTAGTTTTAGGTACATATCACGACACAGAAAAATCTAGAATTCGGTATAGTCAAGCTCACTGTCGCGGGTATAGAGCGGCGCGGCGCGTCGTAAACTAGCGTGCGTTCAGTGCGGTAATAAGTTTCTCACTGCCGCATGAAACGGTCGACAGGCAGCGCGCGGGCGCCGGCATTACAGCGCATGCGCGGGAGCCGTCTAGTGTTGTAACCGAGGCGCGTCGAATAACCAGAGCTGTGCCAACTAGTGATGTGCGTAAGTTTACAGGTACAGAGGACAGAGCTCGCCACAGGGTCATTCTGGTGCACTTAATAACAGTGACGAAATGACTTTTGAATTTGGAACACATTTCTTAAAAAAAATTGAATGAAATTCGCTTCGATAAAGTCCTGGCCTGGATAAACTTCTTATTATTTTTTTTATTACATTTTATTTATTTTACAAAAAATTTTAATTTGATTCACACAAATTGAATAAAAGATAATTTCTAGCAGTGAAAGTGAAATATATTATGAACACCAGAAATTGTAAAATTAAACGCAGAAACTGTCATAAACAATTTACTATCAAACAAATCTAGAGAAAATATCAAATAAGGCAAAAAATACGGCAAAAATGTATAAGAACGTAGTTTAAAGTATACGGCCTTCCTCAGTTGATCCACCGATTAAAATATTGTCGCCGCGCCCTTCCACTTCAAAACGGCGTGAAATGTCACCATTGACTGAACATGAGCATCAACCAGAGTCTGAAATTATTATGAATACCCAAATGATAAATAATTCGACGACATTTTCTGCTCCCAACAAAACAATTACAATAATCTTCTAAAGTTGCGAAACCGTATCTAATATTAATATACCTATACTTAAATTGGTAATGTAGTTATGTAAATGTACGACGAATATTTCGTATAGAGGGGGATGAAAAGCGGAGCATGCCACACGGTGTAAAAATGATTTAACCTCGAGAGACGTACTTTGGATCCCTTGCTACGCTTAGGTTTCAAACAATCGCTCTCGCCCTCAATACATTATTTTGGTACCTTGTGACACAATTTACTATTGTGTCTTCTATTTTGTTGTTTACAATAAAGTTTTTTCATTGATTCATTCAATTTTACCAGGAAACGTCTGAGATAATAAACGCTCGCCTGGAAGAAACAGAGGCGACAGAAATTAGTATATCCGCTGCTCGAGAGAAATACCGCACGGTGGCTACTAGAGGCGCAGTCCTATATTTCGCAGTCGCGCAACTGGCTGATATAGACCCAATGTACCAGTTTTCACTAAAATACTTCAATCAGGTACGTATAAAAAGTTAGAACATGATAGGTACATAAAATGAAAATCAAGAGATGGAGCTGCGCGCGAGCTTTGTCCGTTCCAGCGACTCAATGAACATCGAACTTTAACAGGGTTAAGCTCATGTTTGATGTAAAGTTAATTTAACTTAATATTCGTATTCAAGCGCAATTCCAGTAAACATGATTTCCAGATGTTAGCAATACAGCAGTTTGTTGATCCTCAGTTCCGCAGTTGTTGAAGAAAGTATCCTCGCTATTATTATTGAGTCATCTTCTATAAATCACAAGTTCTACAATAAAACGCTACAAGACATACACTCTCGGGTATTATGATTATTTCAGACGTTTTAGCTTTAAACTTAGTCATCTGTTTTTTTTTTACGTTTTTATAGTTCGTTGTTTGGTAGTTTGAGTCGTCAAATGTTCTGTGTATCTGTCTTTAATGTTTTAACGATCTCCGTGGCGCAGGGGGCGAATAGCCGGCTGAGACGCAGGAGGTAGCGGGTTCGATTCCCGCCACGGAACAAATGTTTGCATGACCTACAGATATTTGTTCTAGGTCTAGATGTTTTTCTATATATTATAAGAATATATTTACAAAAAAAAGTATATACGTATTCTATCCGTTTTCTGGTTCCCAAAATACAAGCTCTGCTTTGTTTGGGGCTAGATAGCACTGTGTGAAATTTCCAGCAATATTTATTTATTTATTGTGACGAATGATATAGAATAGAATAGAATAATCATTTATTTGGCACACACAAAATGACACATGAAACAATAATAAGGAACAGTTGAATCCATTAAGACAGTTCGACTCATGTGTCTGCGTACCAAAATGGCGTTCAGCTCAGCATAATGTTGGATGTTGTGCATCCAACGCTGATTTTCAGCTGAAACCGGGAGCAAAAGGTAGTGCAGCAGCGACGAAGTAAAATAAAAATAAATAAAGAAGTGAATAAATAAAAGGTGTGCAATTTTATTAAAATGTAGATATAAAATAAATATAAATAATAAATAAATAATAAATAAACATACTTTTCTAAAATAATAATAAATAAATATATATATAAATAAATATGGGTAACTATTTAAAATATATTGACTTAGGTATATATATGTAAGAAGAGTAATTGGATGACTAGATCAAAGAGAGGTCGACATTGATGTTACCATGTTGTATTTGGGCTTCCATTAGAAACATTTTTAGTTTTTTTCTAAAGCTGTTGCCACTTTTAGCATTTCTAATTGGTGGTGGCAAATTGTTCCAACACTTGGAAGCCGCATATTTGAAACTACCCCTGAAGCTCTCTGATCGGTGACGTTGAGTAGACAGTTGCTTGGAGCACTGCCGACTTGCACAGTCTCTTCGACTAGTCATCCAAATTAGCTTGTCGTATAGGTATTTAGGCGTTCTGTAGTTTATGACACCAAAAAGAAGACAGACCAGATGAAGCTTGCGTCGCAATTTCATTTTTAAACTAAAGTGCTCATTAAGAAAAGGTGTAATATGGCTTCTAGGTGGTACAATAAAACAAAACCTTGCGCATGCGTTTTGAACTCGCTGTACGTTCGACGTTCGGTTCTCACTAACAACCTTGAGCTATACACAGTGTCAGCGTAGTTAAGTTTTGACAAAACCAACGACTCGACAAGACGTACGCGAACCTCTTCACTAAGGGTCTTATCTTGTACAAAACTTTCAGCCTGTAGAAGCAGTTTCGTACACAGTCTGCAACATGTTTTTCAAAACGCAAGTCTGCATCCATATTAAGTCCCAAATTACGTGCCTCAAAGACACGCTCAACAGGTTGATTCTTAAGCAAAATACGCTGACTTAAGTTCAATGAGGCTATAAGATTCTTACTTCCCAGGATAATATATTTCGTTTTAAGTGGATTAAGGACAAGATTATTCGCATCTGACCAGGATGAAATCCTCGCCAGATCTTCATTAATCTCCGCAATAGCTGTGTCAATGTCTTTGGGCTTGAACGAGACGTAGATCTGTATATCATCGGCGTATATGTGATACTTACAATTAAGTATCTGGTTTTTAACATCAGAGCTGTAAAGTATAAATAAAATTGGACCAAGAATAGAACCTTGAGGTACACCTCGACTTAACTGAGAAAACCCCGAGCAAAGTGAGGAGCCATTGTTATTTTTTAGCTCAACATATTGATATCTATTGCTTAAGTAGCTATTAAACCATCTAACAGTATTACAGTCGAAACCATAATAGCTCAGCTTTGATAGTAGCAATGACGTATTTATTGCATCAAATGCCCGAGAGATATAGATAGATATATAACGTGAAAATAAGTTTTAAAACTGTCATGGTTATGAACACTATTGTTACGAGCTGAGGGTTCGGGATAAAATAATAGGAATCGATCCAACCAAAATAACACTTTTATTCAGCACTAAACGATGAATACACTAACTTGGTCATACGTAATCACAACACACTAATTCACACCACTGTTGCACCACTTAAAGTCACCGAAATGTTCGCACGTATAGAAAAATCCAGACTGACTCGCGAGCAACTACTGTTCACGCGAGACCCTTCTCCACGTCAGTCCTCCAGGGCCCCGCTGAGACTGACTGTCCGGTTTTTTTTTTTTTTTTTTTTTTCGAATGGACTAATTTCGCTGTTGGCCTCTGAGGCCGTGACAGCTTAACCGAACTTTTGGCGAGCGCAGATGGCGCTCAGCCCAGTAAGTTTTTTAGGCAACTAGCGCAAGGGCACCACTTAGGTACGAGCCTCGGCTTGGGCTGTTGCCGGGGTGGGGATAGGAGAGAAACGCCCGGGTACATGTCTGTACCTCGTATAGGCGGCGACTGAAGGGACTCGTCGACCTCGCCGGCGAGGTCGGTGTGTCTGTGAAGTGTTTGCTCTGTCTGATATAGATGACTCACCTTCCGCATTACCGGAGGTGATTTCGTCATCCGGGTCTCCGAGAACGTGTCTCGGACGACGGAGGATTTATCTGACTGTCCGGCCATCTCTCCGGCCTATTTATATCGCGCACATTTCGATTGTTCGAGAACGATCTCGATCGTTCCAGGAAAGGGGTCGGTGTTTCGACAGAACGACCAATCCCCATTGTGCGCAACCGCAGACAATAACAACAATAACACAGCAAGACAAAAGCGTTCGAGAAGTGTCGATTATTACTCATTGTTTAACAGCCTCGGCGTAACACTATTTTAACTAAAAACAGGATATTCAACACGATCTGTGAGTTTTTGACCGTGGTAAATAACCCATTTTTAGGTGAAAATAATATAACGTGAACTTTCACCGAATCAAGATATGCCCTTATTAGCACATTGTAAGTAAACATTTTTTACACAGGTCTTCAATCAAGTGATAGAGAGAAGCGAAAAATGTGACGTACTCGAAACGCGATTGCATATACTTCATCGTGAAATCACGGTATCGGTGTATGAGAATGTATCTCGAGGTCTTTTTGAAAGGCACAAGCTAGTGTTCAGCTTTTTACTTAACATGGCCATATTTATGAACGCCGGGCTGGTCACGCCTGATCAATGGAACTTCATATTGCGTGGTCCAGCTGGAACTAAAGTGGTAAGTAGCTTCAAAATAACTTCAAAATAGACCACATCCGTCTTTGATAACTTTAGGTAAATAGCTGTGTTTTCCTCAACGCAACGCTAATGATGTGACGCATCTGTATTTATAAAGGAAACAATCTACTAACTCATTAGCTCATTTATATTTATCAAGATTAAAGTTACATTTTCCAAAATTAATATTAATTCTGCTTTGTTTCCACGCTTACGAAGTCATGCGCTCAGCTGTTTATGGTAAACAATATAATTTTAATTTTTTAATGTGCTTCAGATTTATAAATTGTACAATTATAGACATGGATACAGTCCAGTCTCGGGTACAAGTAGTCTCGGGTACAAGTTTTTTGAAAATCATTGAATGTATTCTTAATATAACTAGTGGTTCGCCCTTAACTGACATCTTAAAAATAAAAAAACATAAATATATTATTCATAATCTTTGACTAATAAATAGTGCCACGAAATATCAACCAACTTACTTGACCTACAGTTTTATTCAAATTTTAAGTAACGGGGGTTTATGTTAATCGGTTTAACTTTTTACGGGTAGAAATTGCAGTGATTCTGGATTTCAGTCTTCCATATATTTGTGTAACTAAAGCAACACGAATACCAAATTTCAGCACTGTGGAGTCACTGGTGTACCCTGTGAATTTCGTCAAAGTTCAGTTTTTATTATGGCTAATAACTCGAAAACTACAAAAAATAAACTAATAATAAAAACGGGGTCGAAATGGAAATGATGACTTTTATTAGACGTCTCACTAATAGTGTCATTATGATTTTTTTTTACCCCTCTTGAACCCCAATATCTCGACAACCCTCTTCCCCCCCCCCCCCCAACATATTTAGCTCATTTAGTCACACCAGGGTTGTGCTATCACTACCTACCTATATATCAAATTTCACGATGATCCGATCAACACTTCGAAAGTTATCCTCGAGGATAACTTAAATCGAACAAACATACATACATACATACAACGCCGATTAGCCCAAGTTGATTTGGAGATCTCACTTCGCTCGATCAAATAACAACGACGTTGTTCCTTTATACGTTTTCTCAGTGTTACGGTTTAGGATTTGCACCCACTACTATCCCAGTATCCCAGTATCTATTAGGTGCATACCCTCTGCAGGTGCCTCCGAAGAAACCGGTTATCGAAACTCTTTCGGATGCCATGTGGTTAGCAGTGAATCATCTCCAAGAAACAGACCCGAGTTTCCACGGACTCGCTGAAGATTGCTTACGGAAAATACCCATCCATCTTGGATCCTTCAGTGTGGTATGTTTAAACTTGGTTATCTATATATTATATTTAATAGGTGAAGAACAAACTTGTACCCCTTTTAAAGCTTATTGCGCGCACGGAGCAGTGTGAGATTTTACATAGTTAAAGTTGATATGAAGAAGAGAGGGGCGAATGCTAAATTTAAGCTAAATAAATGAATAACGGTCGAATTTTGATCACTTGGCACTGGCTTGTCTGATGTTGCTGGCAGTTACTTGTAATTATAACAGAATTGGTCTTTTGACGATGCACATTACAAAATTCAGCAATCAATTTGACGCACATTATAAGTTTCTTCTTACAGGATATTCACGTAAACAAAAAGGAGAAGACACCACCAAATGTAAAGTGGGATAAGAAATTAACCACTTTCGAAAAGTTGATGATTATAAAGAGTCTGAAGGAAGAAAAGTTGGTGTTTGCGATTGCTCAATACGTCAGCACGAGTCTCGGCTCAGTGTTTATTGAAAGTCCTACGGTGCAGCTCAACACACTGTTCGTATGCTCAAATTATCTATTATTATTTATCAAAATATTATTAAACTACATCATATCCGGAGAGCTGAAGATGAAGAAGAAAAAAACATTGAACAATTGTCCAAAATGTTGGAATCTCACAAGATACAAAAACAGTGCGTTTGAACCACAAAGGTTGTCAAATGTTTTAGAAATTGTCTAGAGGTATTCTAGAATGCAATGAGGCATTCATTGCATTTGCACTAATAAATCATAGTCATATATATAATATATAGATCATAGTCACTGTTAAAATACTGCTAGAAACAAAACCGATGTTAGAGTTGCCGTAAGGTATATAAATAATATACCTTGAACTTTACAAAATTTCAGGTATGCAGACACAACGTCGATGATACCCCTTGTATTTGTACTGAGCACTGGATCTGATCCGTTCGGATCGTTCCAAAAGTTTGCAACTGAAATGGGCGTTCGAGACAAAGTGCACTCAATATCGCTGGGTCAAGGACAAGGGCCAGTAGCCGAAAAGATGATTAATGCAGCTAAACCTAGAGGAGATTGGGTTTTCTTACAAGTTAGCAAAAATAATTGATCGAACGTGTGTCGGACCACGGGTGTAACCGTTTTATTTGTACACTAAAGTGCTGTAAAGCTGAAATTTGGCATGATTATATGTTTTGACGCCTAGTAAGTTATGATAATTTACGGACCCTATTGTGTGGGGTATCATTGCGTGGTCTGACACGCGTTGGATCAATTATATTTGCTAACTTGTAAGCACGCACATGGTCGCGCAGAAAGACAAATTGACGGAGTTCCGTAGTCTATAGAACCGTTAACTGTGCGTGGTATAACTTTTAGTTTATGTATATATTATAATATGTATGTTAGGTACTAAGATATATATTTATATGGGCCGTAGAATTAAGTTTTAAATCTTTTACTTTCTTAGCTATAAAAAGGCGAGAAATCAGTGCAAACAGGAGATTAGGAATGCTAAGTGCCGTAACGTCTACGGAGCCAGAAATTACTGTACTCCGGAAAACTGTACTCCAAACAACATACTGGAAAGTGCTCAACAACTTAGGATTTGGGAATAGTAAGGCTGCTATCAACCCAACGGTCGATATCAATGCTCTCAACAACCATTTTTCAGTTGCTCCGTTTAAAATTGACAACATTGTTAAGGCTGACACCATAATGAAGTTGGCTAGGCAGCCGCTAGAAAATTTTACATCTTTTTCTTTTGGGCAGGTAGATGAAGGTGATGTTGCAAAGATTATTGCTAGCATTAGCAGCAAGGCGGTTGGTCATGATGGAATCGGTTTAATGATGCTAACTCCAATACTTGAAATGACTCTTCTATATATCACTCATATTATTAACTTTTCCCTCACAAGTAGCAATTTCCCTACTATATGGAAGAAAGCTTTCATCGTACCCATTCCCAAAAAGTCTAATATAACTGAAATTAAAGACTATCGCCCAATATCTATTTTAGAGATAAAAAAGGTCGTCTCTAAAAATCTTGAAAAAGTTGTTCATCGCCAGCTTTCATCTTTTCTCCACAGGAACAATCTTCTTAGTCCGTTTCAGTCAGGCTTTCACAGACGACATCAGGCTTGCTATTGACAACCGTAAACCTACTCTTCTTTCCCTGTTAGACTTTAGTAACCCTTTCAACTGTGTGGACCACGATATTTCGCTGGTCATCTTACGCTCTATCAATCTTTCTTAGTCTTCCTTGAAATAAATAAATATTGCTTGACATTTCACACAGCGCTATCTAGCCCTAAACTAATCAGAGCTTGTACTATGGGACCACATAACTGATAGAATACTTATATACTTTGTTTTTGTAAATACATACTTATAATATATAGAGAAATAACCAGACCCGGAACAATTATCTGTAGATCATGCAAACATTTGTTCTGCGGCGGGAATCGAACCCACTACCTCCGTCTACTACCTAGTCTCAACCGGCTATTCGCCCACTGCGCCACCGAGGTGGTCACCGACCTCCGACCGACCGAAACGAGGTTTGACCGATTTTAATTATTTTTTTAGATAATTGGTAGGTATGAGAGTAGGTCTTAAAGTATTTTTACCTCCAATTTTAGTATTTTGGTGTCAACAAATATTCGTATAATTTAACCAAAGACTGGAACGCCTTCCCAGAGTCTGTAGAATAGAATAGAATAGAATAAATTTTATTTGACACACACAAAGAAACACAGAACGGATCACTAACAAAATAGTAGATAGACAGGAAAAATACAGTAGAATGAGATATTACGAGTATAACATGGGTAGAACACAAGTACCTACCCAGCCAGTAGGTAGGTGTACGAGTACTAACTAGTCCCGCTCCGTGCCACGCATGGCCAAACAGGTCCTGCCTCAGCTTTGAGCTCCTTTGTGCAAAGCAGCGCTGGTTTTCAGGCAGGGCCTTATGTAGGGTGACGTCACAAATTTAAAAATTCCTACCTGATAGCTACAACCTAAGTATCTTTAAGTCGCGAGTGAATAGATTTCTTCTAGGCCAGCGTGTACTATCGTAGACTGCATCATCGCTTACCATCAGGCAAGATCGTGGTCAAACGCAAGCCTATAAAGTTAAAAAAACCGTCGTTCATTGACGTGAATTTATTTTATTTGTAGGAAAACAGCAGTTAAAACTTAAGTTAAGACTGGTTTTCACGTTTAAACAACAATATAGAAATATAAAAAAATGTGAACAACAATTCGACATCTCACATTATAGATACAATGAGGAAAGAGTGCATACCTACACTATTATTATATTCAATATACTATTATTAATCACTAAAGAATTCACGATTCAACCGCTGTCGAATCGAACTGACGCTCATGCAGAATAGGTCACAGTCCGTGCGCTTACACAGCTTATTGAAATTGTCACTTGCTCGCCACAAAAATGAGTTTTGCCTGTAGTTTGTGCCACCTATGGGTAAATTTATGGGAGGAATTAACCTAGTTTGTTTAAATGGAACATTAATTCTAATTTTATTTAACAAGTCAGGACAGTTAATGACATTAGCGGTTATTTTTAATAAAAACGATAAATCAGCTACTTCGCGCCGCTTAACTCAGGTAAGAAGATGGAATTTTTTTGCATAGTTCTGTATAATTGGAAGATGAAAATGGAATTTTGAGACGAAAACATAGGTATTTAATGAATTTTATTTGAATACGTTCAATTTTAGTTATGTATTTCTCATACCGTGGGTTCCAAACCTGTGATGAATATTCGAGAGTGCTTCTAATGAATGTACAGTAAAGGATCTTGAAAGTTTTAGCTCGATTGAAACTAGTTGAAGACATTTCAAGACGCGGGCGTTTAGCTAGTATTATATAATAGGTCTTTACCTATGAAATTGCCGTTCTTCAGTACTGGTCATTTCAAATAGAAAAAAAGTTTGGAATGGCTTTGTATTCTAAATTCAAATTATTTTGTTTTAAAAACATGACATTCTTTTTACAAACTCAGTCTTTTGTTTATTGATTAGCGTTGTATTTTCATTACATTTGAACATTTTTCGTCATAATGGATACTTTAAAAATTCGTGTAATTATGGAATATGAGTTCCGTCGTGGCACCAACGCGACACAAACGGCACATAACATCAAAGACGTTTACGGAGAGAACTGTACAAACGAACGCACAACCCGTTATTGGTTTTCCCGGTTCCGTTCTGGAAATTTTGACTTGAAAAATGAAGCTCGTGTTCGTCCGGAGACTTTGGTCAACAATGATGAATTAAAGGCGATTGTGGAAGCTGACGAAACTCAATCTACAGCTGAGCTAGCAGCAGCTTTTGATGTTAGCATCAAAACAATTTTGATCCATTTGCGACAAATAGGCAAGGTAAAAATCTTGATAGATGGGTGCCCCACGAACTTAACGATCGCCAGCGCAACGTACGCGTCGAGACCTGCCTCGCGCTGCTCAATAGGCATAGAAATGAAGTAATTTTGAACCAAATTGTTACGTGCGATGAAAGATGAATTCTGTTCGACAATCGAAAGCGCTCAGCAAGTTGGTTAGATCCTGGTTCAGCACCAAAGCAATGCCCTAAACCAAAAATGACCCCTAAAAAGGTGATGGTCACTGTTTGGTGGTCTAGTGCGGGTATGATTCACCACAACTTTTTACAAAACGGCATGAGCATTACTGCAGATGTGTACTGTGAAGAACTGGAGACAATGATGGAGAAGCTTACACATCGGCAACCAGCTTTGGTCAATCGGTGTAAAATGCCTTTAAGAGTTTGTTGCCTCCCGTCCAGCTGATTTTTACAAGAAGGGCATCAATAAACTGCCAATTTGTTGGCAAAGATGCGTTGATTGCATGGGTGATTACTTTGAATAACAGAAATAAAAAAGTTTAAAAAATAAGTACTTTCACTTATTCCATACAAAACGGCAATTTCATAGGTAAATACCTAATATTATTATAACCCTTCACTGTGCATATCCCGACACGCGCTTGACCAGTTATTTATATGTATATTATAGTCAAGTGCAGGCAATCTTCTTTTGAAATTCATATAATCCGTATTCATATACTCCGTATTATAAATTATTAATAACGAAGCTTTAATGTAATCTTTGTCTACAACAAGTTTTTTATGTTCTTGCCTCTTTATTAATATCTGAAAGTATACTGGAGTAAATTACTTTAATGATTCGACACTTTGTTTCAGAACTGCCATTTAGCAGCATCTTGGATGCTGAACCTGGAGCTATTAGTCGCGAATCTGGGGAGTGAGCAGGGCATGCCTCATCCGGACTTCCGACTCTACCTAAGTTCCATGCCCACTGCCAAATTCCCAGTTTCAGTTCTACAAAACTCTGTTAAAGTCACAAACGAACCTCCCAAAGGGCTGAAAGCGAATGTGAAGAGAGCGCTTATTGAAATGGAAGAAGATTTTTTTGAAAATCATAGTACGAATCAAAACCTCATGCACTTTTCGTTTTCAACTAGCGCTAAGCAACTTTATGCATTAGTAGATCTCTATTTTCACTTAGTAGATAGTTAGCAGAAGGATTAATTCAATAATTTGTATTAATAATTCGTGTTGTATCCTTCCTATATGCCTTAATATCAAACCATTTTCTGATACAAAATCAAAAAATTCAAAACAACTTTAGTTTAGAACAAAAACATGGTACATCGATACTGGAACACGATTGTATCCGCAGAAGTTATAAACTGTGTCGTTACACTAACACCCCTCTGAATTTATTATTTCCAATATTTTAACAATTATTATCCAAGTTGAGATGTATAAAATTGTAACATTAGTTTACACAGCCACCTGCAAGAGGGATTTATTTTTAATAGGATTCTGTGAAAGAAAAAGAAAGAAAGAGCGCCACTTCCCAGGTTCAATTATTAATCTAAACCATCCAGGACCCACTCAAACACCACAAAAAAAATCATCGAAATCGGTAAAGATAAATAATTAGATCGATACTCAAGAGGCTTTTCATTTCTTTGTAACAGTTATGGGGCAAGATTGGCGTACGATGCTGTTCGGAATCTGCATGTTCCACGCCATTATTCAGGAACGCAAGAAATTCGGTCCTCTCGGCTGGAACATCACCTATGAGTTCAACAACAGTGACCGAGAATGCGCTATGTTGAATCTGCAAATGTTCTGTGAAAGCGGACACATTCCTTGGGACGCGCTCGAGTATATTACAAGTTAGTACTTATCGTAAATAAAAAAGTAAATAATATTGCTGAACATGTACACAACGCTATCTAGCCCCAAACTAAGCAGAGCTTGTACTATGGGAAACAGAGGGCTAAGCCAAGTTACAGTCGATTAGCGATGACGCTAGTCGATAAGTCCGAAAATGTATGGGATTTGACACATGCTATAGAAATACCACGTGATACAGCGACAATAAATGTATTATATGTAGAAATCGAATAGATTCACAGCGAAAGTAATTTGGCTACGGGCCCAGATAACTAATAGAATACTTATATAATTTTTTTTTGTAAATACATACCTACAATATGTAGAAAACCATCCAGATCAAATTTGTAGATCATGCAAACATTTGTTCTGCGGCGGGAATCGAACCTGCTACCTCCTGCGTCTCAGCCGGCTATTCGCCCACTGCACCGCAGAGTTTGTCATAAACATTACGCTCGACTCGTGGCGTAATTCGCCTGCTTACTTAGCAAGTACTCCTGCAACCTTATCTTTGATGGTTATAGTGTATTTAACAACTGAGCTTCGAAAGGCACGTTAAGAATTCAGTTTCTGTTGTAACCGTCGGCTATTAAGACAGAGACCTTCAAGAGTTCACCACTAGCACATACGAACAAAATATTTACCCTAACGGGTAAAAGTTGATGGACGCAGGGTAGTGCATCGTAGGACACATTTCTAAGGTGCGTGACATACGAGGCAATATTTGTTATAGGCGATGGTTACCATTTAACATTAAGTAGACTATATGTAGGCTCCATATCCAGGTATAAAGAACGATAAACTGCATCACAGGTTCAATAACTTACGGTGGCAGAGTGACAGACATGTGGGATCAGCGGTGCCTAGCAACCATCTTGAAATTGTTCTTCGCGCCGCCCACTTTAGAAGAGGGTTACACTTATTCAGAATCGGGGACATACTACTGCCCTCGGGCGGATAAACTGGAAGTTTATAAAGAATACATGGAGGGTCTGCCAGTTATTGAAGATCCCGAAGTGTTTGGCATGCATGAAAACGCTAATATTGCTTTTGAGGTAATTTTTGACAGAATATATAAGTAAGTATGCAATACTCTCCATAGCTTAAATAAATGGGATATCAAAATAATTGTTCAGACCTGAAGACGGTCATAGAGCAAAGTAATATAATTGTGAAATGATTTCGTAAAGATAGATTGTATAAGAAAAAATATTTGTTTTAATAGCAGTCGTCCTTTTAATTTTTAAATCATTCGCTTGTATGTTTGTGGTTTAATTATCGGGTTTAATGTAACTTCCTCTATCAATTCAATTTAATATATAGGGATTAGAGATCATACGGGTCAGCAGCTCTGTCAACCCAACCTTAATATTCGGAGTTTTTATATTTTTTAGGAGCTTGTCTTACACAAGGTGATTTTATAATTATACAGAATCTCTTCTGAAGAACTATGTGTCACCGGTAGTCATAGCCGATTATTATGCAAGGTATTGGTGCAAGTGGTTAGGTATTTCGTGGCACTATTTTGATAGTCAAAGATTACGAATAATATTTTTTTGTTTTTATGGGAGACTCGCGAGATCTCAGCTTCATCAGTTCGGGGCGAACCACTAGTATATATAAATTTATATTAGATTATTCATTAAACATATAAAAGTCTACCTGAATGACCACAAGCAGCCTTATTCTATAATTCCAACAGAACAAAGAGACCACAACTTTAATAAAAACTATAGTAGACGTGCAGCCCCGCGCAGTCGGAGGCAGCCTTGACGATACATCTGACCAGATCGTGTGGCGCATTTGCGAACAAACGAGAAACGCCGTCTTCCCCAAAATAGATATATCTTTGATCAACCCTGCCCTAATGGATCCAGATGACATGGGACAGCTGAACTCGCTCACGACCGTATTGCTTCATGAAACGGAGAGATTCAATACTTTGCTCAGGATAATACACTCCTCCCTCAACGAACTACAAAAAGCAATCAAGGTGCGCTATTTTCGAGATTAGATCCTAGTCAGAAGTCCCTTTAAATCAATATAGTTAATCTTCCATCTTTTAATAATTAATATACATTGTATATCTAATCGCCCTGTTTCTTCATTGCATATTTTTTTTTTCATACCGACCGATTTTAATGAACATAAAATTAATTGAGGTAAAGCCACAAGACGTATGTGTTCTGTGCAAAGCTTTTCTTAAAACTTTTGTCCTTTTCCAGGGCATAGTGGTAATGTCGGAGGAATTTGAAGCAGTTTTCAATGCGTTCTTGAACAATAAAGTTCCACAAATGTGGCACAAGAAAGGATACAACTCGCTCAAGTCACTCGGCAGTTGGACACACGATTTGAAACTTCGCATTGATTTTATGGAGGTAATTTACAATTTATTGGTTTTATTTATTGTTCACTCTAATGAATTCACCCTATGTCTACGCCGTAGACATGCTACGTAGAGTAGCAAAAGGTCTACGAGTACCGCTATAGTAGTTATAGTTGTTCTATTTCACGAAAGCTTGTTGAAAATAAATATTGATCAGCAACAATATTTTTATTTTATCACTAATATAAACGAAACACAAATATGAATTAACTACTTGCATTAACAGATTAATAATAAACTGTTGAATTCCAGAAACCATACCGTTAGGTTCTTTGCAAGGAGTAACCTAACACGTTAATGAAAACGTGTAAAGTGTCTATGTAGGATGGTATTGAAATTGCAATTGCACTACATGCTTGTAGAAATGGCTAATGGAAGGCCTGCAGCCGAGCAGCTGGGTATCCGGGCTGTTCTTCCCACAAGGCCTGCTGACAGGTTCGCTGCAGTCCTATGCGCGTCGCTACAGAGTCCCCATTGACGCACTAATGTTCGACTTCGAGCCCATCCCTGCTTTCTTATCACAAGAAGACGTATACATTTTTAATAAGATAAAACATCGGGTGAGTTTCAAAATATTTTTGAAAATACCATTAATTCTTACTTAATTTCATTATTAGTATTTTTCAGTTCAGTATTTTTATTGCGTTCATACATAGTGAATTAAAATATTGTTCTAAACATATTATCTTACAGAGCTATTTGTACACTACGTACACACGGCTACACCTCAAGCTATACTATTCCAGTATAAAACGACCTCGCATTGTGTAGGTTTTCCGTACAATGAGAGGTCAGCATAGACTGGAAATGTATAGCTTAATGTGTAGCCGTGTGTACAAATAGCTCTGTAAGACTAGATCTAGATTCCGCCCTGAATGAGAAGCATTATAATGTGTTTTCTTCTGCTTACCTATCTCGTAGGTAGTTACCTACGAGTTATAGTGCCACAGACACTATATTCCATTCACAAAACACATCTACGATGCTGTTTCTTCGTCAACACATTACCCATGAAACGTCATTTCATGGGTACTTATTCCAATATTTTGCGGCAGGATGAAAGGGATCCGAGCGTGTACGGCGAATTAGAGGTGCCCAACGACGGTGTGAACATCCACGGTCTGTTCATAGACGCGGGTCGCTGGAATATGCAAGAAAACCTCCTCGTTGATGCGATACCGGGTGAGAATGACAACCAATCCAGTCTAATCTAGTGCACGATCCAGTTGAGCACAGATGCAGTTACTCAGCGAGGCCATGGCCGAATGTTTGAATACTTCCAAAAAGGTGACCGCCGACTGATGTAATGCCAATCTCCTTAAGTTCAATGCAAACAAAATCCATGAGTGTCTGTTTTTCGCTAAACGGAGTCAAAGTACTCCTACTTTCCGAAATGTATTCGTGCCAATATCTGACCATCTAGAGCTTCTTGGTACCAACTTCCACTGAACTTTGGCTCCTATATTGAATCGAAAGCTCAATTAGCCGCAAAAATGCTGGGTATTCTCTTAAAGGTGCTTTACTTCCCACCAGGACACCGGGCAAAATATGCTTGGACAGTTGTAGTTGTGCCAACGCGACTTTAGGTGAAACTTTTTGCAAGTGGCAGTTTTCTTTAAAGATGGTAAATATTATGTATGAACAATACAACCACTATTTACGTTTGAGAATTTATGACTCTTAATAAAGGCATAAAACCACGGAACCTTACTCTGAGGACTAAGGTCATATTACATTTCGGCGATAGGGGCTTTTAACCCTTAAGTCTTAATTGATCCATTGCTACGCTCATTCCAGGATTTTAATACAATCCCTTGCTACAAAATACCATACTAGCCGATAATATATGACCTTAGTGTTTCGGCGTCAATCTACTTCAGCATTTAGTTAAAAATGCGGAAAATCTTGTATAGTGAATATGTATTCCTGTTTGAACTGTATCTATTCCTCTGACAGGTCTGATGAACCCCCCACTGCCCGTAGTGTGGTTCAAGCCTGTGCTGGAACTACCTAAGCCAGACCCTCGTTACGACACGCCCCTTTATAAGACGTCGGAGCGAGCCGGCACTCTGTCCACAACCGGACACAGCACCAACTTCGTACTTCCCGTACTGTTACCCGCTAGTAAGCCGCGGCCGTTCTGGATCATACGCGGAACCGCTTTACTTACGCAGATCACTGACTAATATGCAATGCTATTGATAACTGCTGACACAAAAGTTTATGTAAAAGTAACTTTACGACTTTAGAGTAACATCAAGTTTCTTCTTTTTTTTTTAATTGGTTATTAGCATTGTCTACATTCCTACCGTTGTTAAACTTATGTGTGTGTGCTCGGGATTTAAACATGTGGGTATATTTTTATTCGTTATTATCTATCATTTGTACCAGTGAATATAAGTTTTTCGAGATTGCCATAATCCATTAAAAATAATCACTGGTTCTTAAGTAGATAAGTAACTATTTATGAACCAGTGATTAGTATATTTTTCCATATCCCCCAATCAGCCGTCATCTCATTATTTATTCCTTTCTTACCCATATCAACTATAACTCAATCCATCTAGGTATCTCATAAATGGCCTACCTATAGGTACTTCTGGCTAGGTCCAATCATATTTAACTCGCATGATCTTTATGGGTTTGTATTTGAGGCACTCCTATAGCCCAAGATCCGACTACGTGAAATCTACATTCATCTTGTATTTAATCCAAATATTTCAGCCGTGTGGCCGTGTATATATGTGTATATACAGAAAGACCGTAATAAACAGTTACTTTCGAGTTTATTATATTGGTTGATTGATTGATTGATTGAAAATACTTTATTGCACTTATAAAACTAGTACAAAGGCGAACTTAATGCTAAAGAGCATTCTCTTCCAGATAACCTTTGTGTATTGTAGACAAAGATGTGTAGGTAGTGCACAGAAAAGGTAAAAAAGAAAATTTGCACAGGACTAATAAATATAGCATAATATAGGTACATACTACATAAATAAACCTACTTAAATACTTTATATGATAGACTAAACTATACCAATATCGAATAAAAATACATACATAACAATAGAAGAAGTGTTATGGAAATATTAAGTTGCTCATTTTTGGTCAGTTTGACCGAGAAGGTGCCTATAGAATCTCAATCTGAATGCTTCCACTGAAGTAGCCTCGAAATAGTTTGGTGACATATTATTCCAGAGACGAGTAGCGGTTATGGTGTAAGAGTCAAGAGTAAGTAGCCGTGTTATGCTGTGGAGTAATTAGTTGAAAACGACGAGACGATCGCACAGGTCTGTCCTCAGTTGATACGGATGCAAATCGCTCTCTGAGGTATCTGGGAGATAGAGGGTTGCGAAGAATATTATACAAGAGGGATAGCATGTGCGCATCTCGACGAGCTCTGATGTCAAGCCATTTTAGCTGCTGACGAAATACCGAGACATGGTCATATTTTCGTAGGCCATAGATATAGCGAATGCAAAGATTCTGCAGACGCTCCAACCTGTTCAGTTGCTCTTCCGTAGCATCGGAATAGCATACATCTGCATAATCTAGGATGGGTAAGAGTAACGCATTAACCAGTGTGGACCTCGTAGATTGGGGCAAGAAACTTTTTAGGCGTTTCAGAGTATGCATGGTAACATACACCCTCCTACTAATCTGGGTAATATGGTGGTCCCATGACAAATTATGGGTAATGAAAAGGTCTAAATTCTTAACCTCCTTGCAGAACTGCAGTGGAATATTATTATATTTAACCGGAGGAAGAGTGTTATGATTAATTTTGACAATCTGTCTGTTACCACCACATATTATCACCTGCGTCTTGTTGGGATTAATTAGTAGACCAAATTTTTGAGTCCAGTCATACACAGTGCTTAGATCATTAGTGAGATTTTCAATTCCAGATAGAATTTGATCGGGATTGCAACTGAGATATAACTGAACATCATCGGCATATAGGTGATAGGATGTGTGATGTATTACCGATACCAGGGTGTTGATAAAAAGAGAGAAGAGGAGGGGTGAAAGAACGCCTCCTTGAGGTACACCTGCTTCGATTTTACACCAGTCAGAGGACAGATAATTAATTCGCACACATTGTTCGCGTCCGCAAAGATATGAGCTGAACCAAGTTAAAGAAGACTGAGAAAGATTAATAGAGCGTAAGACGGCCAGCAAAATTTCGTGGTCCACACAGTTGAAAGCGTTACTAAAGTCTAACAGGGAAAGAAGAGTGAGTTTACGGTTGTCAATAGCAAGCCTGATGTCGTCTGTAATTTTAATAAGGGCAGTGCAGGTACTGTGTGCAGGGCGAAAGCCTGACTGAAACGGACTAAGAAGATTATTACTGTGGAGAAAAGATGAAAGCTGGCGATGCACAACTTTTTCAAGAAATTTAGAAAGGAAAGGGAGAATAGATATTGGGCGATAGTCTTTAAGTTCAGTTATGTTAGACTTTTTTGGGAATGGGTATGATGAAAGCTTTCTTCCATATAGTAGGGAAATTGCTACTTGTGAGAGAAAAGTTAATAATATGAGTGATATATGGAAGAGTCAGTTCAAGTATTGGAGTTAGCATCTTTAAACCGATTCCATCATGACCAACCGCCTTGCTGCTAATGCTAGCAATAATCTTTGCAACATCACCTTCATCTACCTGCCCAAAAGAAAATGATGTAAAATTTTCTAGCGGCTGCCTAGCTAACTGTATTATGGTGTCAGCCTTAACAATGTTGTCAATTTTAAACGGAACAACTGAAAAATGGTTGTTGGGAGCATTGATGTCGACCGTTGGGTTGACAGCAGCCTTACTCTTCCCAAATCCTAAGTTGTTGAGCACTTTCCAGATGTTATTTGGAGTACAGTTCTCAGTGGCTCCGTAGATGTTACGACGCTTAGCATTCCTAATCTCCTGATTGCACCGGTTTCTCGCCTTTTTATAGCTAAGAAAAGTTTCTTCATTAGAGTCTCTCCTATATTTGCGGTATAGTTTATTACGCCTAGCCATTAATTTGCGGATATATTCAGTCAACCAAGGTGCGGGAGGTCTTTTCATGCAAACCGCCTTGAAAGGAGCATGCTTATCATAAAGCGATGTTAGTATGCCATGGAATATTGTGATTTTTTTCATCAACATCGCTAGCAGATAAGAGTTGAGACCATTCAATGGCACTTGTATCAGTACGGAGCTTATCAACATCCATAGCGGCAAAGTTACGTTGCATTATGATCTTAGGTTTTATTTTGTGTGTGTAATTTTAAATGATGCAAATATAAGGTCATGATGTGAAAATCCCGGGGCTGGAAATTGACCATAAGTAGAAACGCGTTTATGGTCTCGTGTAATTTTGAGGTCCAGTTTAGTGTGCCTATCATTGATATGATGCGTAGGATCTAAATCTTAGATGTTAAGGTTGAAAGAAGATGTAATATTGACTAATTGTTTACATCTAATATCATTTTTTAAAAGGCAGGTATTAAAATCTCCCATTAAAATTATCTGATCGTACAGAGGCACAAAAGTTTCAAGCAACTGGTCGAGAGAATTAAAATATTCAACTGTAGGGAGCGCATAAACCACTCCCACTCCCCACTCCCTACTTTACCAGTGCTCACCTATACCTCAACAAATAGATGATCCATAGAAGCAGAGTAAGCAGAAGGCGAACTGGAGATAATTTTATAATTAAAGTCAGCGCGTAAATAGATCGCAACCCCTCCACATCTAACATTGGTGCGATCATTACGAACAAGCACAAAACCGGGTAGACAGAAAAAAGGAGAAGGAAGTGAAGGTTTGAGAAAACTTTCGGAAACGAGACGGGCGTGTATACAATCGCCCGTAAAAGTGGCTAATAGCTCCGAGTAGTGAGCAGGTATGCTCTGGGAGTTGATGTGGCACACGTTAAAGTTTTTTTTAAAAGGAGCAAACGATTTTTCAAGCTGTTCCCTAAGCAAAGGCTCAGCAACGCTATCATCCACAGCATCCACGAAGCTATCAGAGTCGAACGATTTAAATAAATAAGAAGATATTGAGGAATCCATTATAAATAAATAAGATAAATATAAATAATAAAAATATAAATATATAATTTATTTAAATAATAATACTGTTAACAGAACAATACAAACAAGAAGCCATTTAAGCCACAAACACTGCCAATTAGTCTGGAGAGTTGAATGCAGATACAATTATTGTGTACTTATGTATATTAAACCAACTACAGTAAACAATGTTCAAAAATTATAACCAACAGAAAAACATAATCAAAACATAAATTTTACAAACAGAAATGTCTTCGTAAAACGGAACGGAACGACGACACAGCGCTGGCGTCAACGTCAAGAATGACAGGTACGTCACAGTCACAAACACACGGACACGTTATGTCAGACCAAGTGTCAGTTATCAAAAAAAATAAATGTGGTACCTACCTAGGTAAAAAAGAAAATGTACTACTGCCAGGATTTGTTAAAGTATACCGCCAAAAACGCCCGAAATTGGCCAGATCGACTCGATTACTTCGGCCTCACAAAGCGCCCGGCCTTCGAACGCGCTGGTGCAGCTTTCCCTGGTGCCAAGGCGGCCGCAGCAACTGCGGCAGCTTATGCCTTCTTCATTGGTGGGAACTTTTGTATGATTTCTCCAAGCTGAGCCTGGGAAACAACTCTATGCTTCGTTCCGTCCGGTGCCAATAGATAGACGTGTATAGATTATAAATAGATGAATATTTTTCTACTGGGGTGCCTATCAAAATAAGTATTTTATTTTAAAAAATCATTTGCATACTTACTTTTTATATAAATAAAGATATAATTCATAAGCTTCCACCCGCAACTTCGCACGCATGGTTTGACAATAAAAGGTAAGCTATGTCTCAATCCAGGTCATATTCTCTTTATACTAAATTTCATCAAAATCGTTTTAGCTGTTAATATACTTTAATTTATTTCATATAGTTTACTATTTTAAGTTCTTTGCATACCTCTCTTTGAAATCAATTATAAATTATTTTAAAAACAGGTGAACGTCATTCTCAGGAAAACCTACTACTTTATTAAATTTCGTTATAATGACTTACGGCTATAATTTGTTAGGCAACTCAGCATAGATACATAACTGTAGCGCGCATTACATTGTGCAGGTGTCTAATCTGCTACGAGTAATTACATGAATGAATGAAAACACTTTATTGTACACATTGATAAATAAAAATTACAGACAAAATAGAAGACACGAAGCAAATAATACAATGGACAGTCTTATCGCTAACATATTCTTAGTTCTACACATTCAACACAGATAGAGTATTTAATTCTTATAAACCTAAGAGAAATATGGTTGTATAATCATGTAGATATTAGTTAAGAATATTAATTCTTTATTTATACTTAAAGTAATGATGAGATTATACAAAAAATACATACTATAAAAAGCCAGTGTAGGCTCAGTGTAGGTCCACACATGAAATCTGTACACCTGTGTTCAAAAAAAGCTGTACAACCGACTTAAAAAAATCGCGCTGGATTCAAAATAGGTGGTCTTAATGGGACATCCTATACATAGATATAACATACATTTACTAGATTAATTATGTTTTAGTCCTTGGACTTCATGATCCTTGTTTTCGAAAGAAAACTATGTAAATTAGAACAGTTTATCAATGTCGCTTTAACTGCCTGCGTTTATTTAATTTTCAAGAGACGTACTTCGGATCCCATGCTAACTTCATCTGATTTGATGTGAAATTATTAATTTTGTCAATTTCTTCTGCGTTCAGCTCAAAGTTGAGTGCAATATTCTGCGTAATATGATTAACATTTGTCGACTTGGGTATAACGGCGACTCCTCTCTGCAGCGACCAAGTGAGCAGCACCTGAGATGGACTAACCGCGTGCTTATCTGCTATATCTTTGAAGAGTGTGTTCTTCAAAAGCATGGTGCTATGTTCGGTTCCCCCCAGCGAGTGGTATCCCTGCAGTTGAATAGAGTTCTTATTACAGAATTCTAATAGGTCTTCATCGTGATACCAGGGGTGCCATTCTACCTATAAAACAAAATGTAATTAAAAAAGACACGTGTGATACCATTATAATTATAATAAGAAATTGTACAGTGACTGTACCTATATAGTATATATATAGTATACCTGGTTAACGACAGGAATATCGCTGTGATATTCTATAAGCAATTCCTCGAGGTGCTGAACGGTGAAGTTCGACACGCCTATGGAGTTGACACGGCCCATGTCGTACAGCTGGGCCATGGCGCTCCAGGCCGCATGTCTCTGCCTTTTATTTCTTTGATCTTTCGGATCTAGTCTCGCTGAACCAGGAAAATGAATCAAATATAGGTCAGGCGGGAACCCTAAGTTGGCCTCGGTTTTCTCGAATGCTTCTATAACCCTATTCTTAGTCCCATGGTCCGCATTGCCTGAAAATATGAAGGGAGTTATAGAACACAAGTCATACTAAAGTTTGTTCCACTTTATTCTAAGGCCAATGCACAGAAACTTACTTAATTTAGAGGTCACGAATACATCTTGGCGAGTTAAATTAAATTTAGGCAGTAATTTTACGAGGGCTTCCCCTATAAACCTCTCGTTGCCGTACACCGCAGCTGTGTCTGTAAAGGAAATACCATATAATTACATCAATCAAAATTCAACTTTTAGAACATAATTGTAACATTTAAGTATTATTAGGTATGTACAAAAGGGATAGTTACAGTCGCAAACTTTAATTTGGGATCCATTTCTAAGATATGTTCCAAAAATACTCAGCAATAAGCTAGAAAGCTCCTCCAATTCAATATTAATTATAATACTGACATATGCGCCCACACGCGTCAACGATTTCTTTGCGCAATCCTTGTGCAAGCCTCTGTGGGTAGAATTTCTTAAAATCTCTAGATTTGCGCAAGGCTTGCGCAAAGAAGTCGTTAACGCGTGTGGGCCACATTACATGCATAAAATACTGCATAAATAGTAGCTCTTATGGTAGGTGTTATGTTTGTTGTACGATATTCATCCATAAATATGTCCCAAATTCAAGTTAGTGACTGTACCCTATTCACCATGATTTTAGTTTCAAAAGTTATAACAGGTAGGTACAACGTTTGAATAGTTAGTATATTGTTATACAAGGGCGTAAGCGATTTTGGCGTACGAGCGAGCGAAAGCGAGCGAGAACGTTAATGAGTCGAGGGTGCTATTGATCGCTTACACCCCATTTTGACACATAACTTTTCATCACGATTGCGAGGAACTTACAAGTCTTTATAACGTTTCTTACTGAAAAGAAAATTCACGGGTATCCTTTTTATTCACTACTAAACTATGGCTTCTTTTTTTTAATAGAAATAAAGATTTTTATGTAAGTTGTATTTCTTTAAAGCATATTAAGAGCCTCTTTCATTTATAAATAGAAATAAGGATTTGTCGTGGATGTTATATTTCATTTTAGTATATTATAAACTCAATGAACCTCATTCTATTTTCAAGTTTACTTACGTCCCTAGGGGCGTAAATTGTATTTACGCAACAGGTAACGTGCTAACAATGACCAACTTTCAGATGTGTGATTCATGAGTGATGAAAGGAATATGTCTATATCGAAGAGGTAAACTGTTAGACTTACCAAAGGATCGATAACCCGCGTTTAGCGCTGCTTCTATGACGAAAAATATCATATCTCTTTGTTTAATCCGAAACGTACCGACTGAAAAAAATATGGCGTGTAAGTATGGTAATAAATAATTTACACAGGTACTGCAACAATTACCAAAAATTTTAATAAAAACCATGTACTTACACCCTATAGGCGGTAATTCATACCCATTGTGCAGGCTGAAAGGCTTCCAAGAATTATCGAGTAAAGTTTGCGACCACGCCATTATATCTATAACAAACACATTATTTCAGTTCCACTAGGTAAATACCTACAATCTACATACATTTTATATTACCGCCAGTAAGACCCCAGCTAACACTCGCGACTTTATCCTAAACGGTGTTAAAATCAAGCGTGTCACGCAATTTAAATACCTAGGGCAATACCTTACCGGCGATCTTAGGGCTAATGTACATAGAAAGGGAGCGTAGGGCTCTGGCGGTTAGAGGTAACATAACCCGTAGATTTTCCCGGTGCTCTGACGAAGTTAAAGTAACACTTTGAAGGCATATTGTCAGAGCCTAGTGTACACGGGTAATTTATGGGTTAACTACACCAAAAACCCCCTGGATGCCCTACGAGTACAGTACAACAATACTTTTAGGATGATGTTGAGGCGTTTTTGTAGTGCCTCAGAGATGTTTGCTCAGAATAGAACTGATAGCTTTCACACCATCACTCCGAAGAAAATACCATCTCTGAATCCTCTGATGAGCAGGACGTAGGCCAGCCACAACAGCATCCTACAAACTGTGGCAGGGCGGTGTGGAAATGAATACAATACAATACAATAAACTGGGATAGGCAACTATAAATATCCTAGCTCAAACACACTATAGTACAACATAAAAAAAACCTACATTTTATCAAAATTTTATTAAAATGTAGGTATCTAGGTACCTTACCTATCTACAGTCAGCGATCTAGGATAATTATTATTTTAATTTTGATATTTTCGTAATCTATGGCAAAAAATGGCATTCTGGTATGTATAAGATAAACATAAGAAATATATTACTATAAATAAAATATAATTTATTTTATACAAAATATAAATAACTTTCTTAACATTAGTTAGGTAGATTATTAAGTAATTTAGAGACTTGTAAAATATTATATTGAATAATTAAGTAAATTAATAATTTCATAAGTAGGTATTACAGTAGCCTGGATAATCCGAACTACCAAAAAATAACCCCTGTTCGGATTACAGCGGCGTTCCGATTAGCCTAAGTAAGGATTATCGAGGCTCTACTGTAATTAATTAAGAACTAGGTTCTTAATGATACCCAAATAACTTATCAAAATACATCATTTGACACTGGAAAAGCCCATCACACACTGCACTTATAATAAACGTTATAGCTGTCGTGTGTGGCTTTAGTTACGTTTATTAACAAATACATATTCTTATGCACTTTAAACTAAACCACTAAAACTTATAACCCAAGAAGCACTGATAGAAAAATAGAAACTGTAATGACCTTGAATTGCTCGGTTTTTTAGTTTTCAATCTATAAACGTTACAGTAAACGGTACTTACAATTACAAGTTGACTTTATCTATTTAGAGATATTTTAACTTTTTACTACGGTTCTTTCGCGTGTTAGCCCAGTGGAATAACAAACAACACCAGAAAACACTACTAATCGCAGTGCAGTGATCGCAGGTGACATGACAACTGCCAACTATGCCAAGTGCCAAGTGAGAGTGAGTGTCAAGCAAAGCATTCAAGTGTGCGTTATCCCAGCAAAAAGTTGTCTCCTTTCAGAATTCTGGCGGCGCAGGGATTTAGTGCATTGCCTCGTGTATGTGCGCGAAATCTGGTAATTTGTGCATTCAAGGCATAGAAGTTAAATCATGATATATAGATTTTTTTGGGGTTATGTTTGCCCCATCAGGTGATCTTTTTACGTGATGGGGCTAGGTGGATAAAAAGAATATAGAAAGATAGCTTATAATTTATGCATATTTATATTATTTTCATATTATTTTTAAGTTCTTGCTAGGGTAACGTTTTTGGTATTTCTGGATCTCCGAAACTGTTGAATGCACAATCATGAATTTTAGTAAGCATGAAGGTGGCAATTTGTATTTAATTTGTACAATCATATTTTTCAAAAATAATAACGATTTAATCACTGAAGTGTCTTTTTCTTAAAAAGTAAATTAGCTCCTAGCTCTTGAACTAGCAACCCGCAGAACCTGCAGAAAGTCACATTTGTACTACTTATTGATTTTCAAAACCTGTAGAAATTCCACATGCCTTGTATAAATGGTTTACGAGTTATAACGACTTTAATAATACCAGAAGGTGGCATTATTTTAACCTCAAAATACTACGCTTCCTTTGAGAGTTCGATTTCCAATTATATGCAGGAATTAGTGCACTTACTCAAATACACATACCTACACAAATATTCAGCCAAATCTATACTAGTATTACGAAGATTTTTTGAAAATAACTGTTTCAACGGTGCCACTAGTTACCTGACCTAATTGGAATGACTATACAAAAGCGACTGCATCATACTTCAAGCTGACCTCTTTCAGTTGACGGTATATCAATGAAATTTGGTTGTTACAAATGCGAACACAAACGTTTTAAGAATTCATTTACTCATAATTTTATTCATATACCATTTATGGAGCCTACTCGAATAACCGGCACTTCAGCCACATATAAAGACAATATTTTTGCCAGTGTTAAAACTTTAAATAGAAGTTTAATTTGTAATATTAAATCATCTTCGTCAAATAATTTAAATAGAAATTCAAACAAAAAATCTTGTATAAAGTAATATTACTTGTGTACCTATGACCATAGGTCGATTGGACAAACTTAAATTGAACTTAACTTCTGTACTTCCGTGTTTACCTACATAATAATAATCCAAATAATTTATACAACACGTTTTTTAAGAAATGTAGAAATGTGTTTAATTCAATTTTTACACCTAAATCGATCATGGTCTCTGATGGTCAAAAGTTCTGTGACTGGGCAATAGTGGGAACACATAAAAGCAGAAAAAAATTATACGATCTGTTGCTGAAAAACAATATAATTTTAATGAGGAGTTGTAAGAAAAAAAGCATGTGTGCAATTCACACGTGGTAGAAGTGAAACCTTCAAATACCACACGCATGTACTTGGGATCTACCGACTCACTCTCTTTCTCTCTCCTACTTTCTACCTTTGTGTATATTTCTTTCTCTTTCCCTCTTGCGTTGGAATATTGGACGCTACTCGTTGCTAACTCTCGCGCTGGCCTGTAACAGGTATACTATGCGCATGCGTTCGAGTGCCACGCATTCACTCTCGCTCTGTCTCTTTCTATACCCAGGATAGGACAGGAGCGTTGAACGTTTAACGCAACACAGCTTTCATACCCCCTCCAGTGTAGCGTTAAACGTTTAACGTAACCTTGTTTGAAGTCGCATTAGAAGTTTCACTTTAAAAAGTTAAAATATGTTCAAAGATTTTTAATAGTTGTGATTAGGTATTTTTTCAAATATAAATGTTGTACCTAATAGTTTTACGTTTTTAATTATCCATTGTATAAATGAAATCCCAGTCAAACGAATGTTAATCCTAGTAGGTAGATAATTATAGAATTAACATGAATTTAAGAATAATTAACTGTTCTGTTACTAAGACAGGAGATATTCTTATTATATGAAAAATAATTATAATATCTATAAATTGATACATTTTATAGAATTGGAACGATATATTGCCATTGTGTTCTTTTAAAACGGGAGCTTTTAAGAATGCCTATGTGCTTTGGAATGTCTGAATTAGACCGCTCGATACGTGAGCATTGGACTAAAGCAATTTTATTATAGCGCTATTCAGTATTATAAAATTGAGATTGCTGGTGAGTGTTTTTATTTACATGACCAAATTTTATTGGTCGCATTAGTGGGTATCTGTGAATATCGGCAATTAGTGTAAATCAGGTGGCATTCCACGTAGATGAGTATGTACAATAGCAAGGTTGTTCTGAAGGGGTCGACTCGTAGACGGAGAATAATATTGCGGAGAATAATTTACACGATGCAAGTTCCTTGCCTGTTGCATACAATTAAATTGAAGCAATAAATGACTTGCATGGTCTAAACAACATGGTTTTAAACATAGACATAATATTCTACCGATAGACAAGAACATTCTTGAGAAAAGTTTGTTAAAATGCTGAATGAGTTAGAACTAAAGTTCGCTGCAGCACTAAAACATTATTTACGTGATCTAACCAAACTATTAAAACACGCAGCGCTAGATTGCGTATGGAGTTTAGATTACCAAAACGTTGTAAGCACCATGAATTTCATGGCGCTTACGAGTTCCGTTCAACATAGTGTAACAACCTGTCGCCCCTATAGATTTTACACCACAGACGTGACACAGCTTTTGTACCTACAAAACTTCATTATCGACTTATACAAGCTTATTATTGACATCACTGCACTTCACTACAACCTACACTACACTACAAAGACACTATGGAGGAATTTGTGGAGAAGCTCCTTAGAAGCAAGTCACCAGCGGCAGACATACCAGCCTTGTCTAATGAGATTGCAATCTTCAAGAAATATGTGGTTAAATCTTTTGGCACACACTATTTTAACTGAAACTGAATCCGATCGAGTAAATCCGGGTCCATTTACTCTTACAATACTATAATACGCCTTGCTATGATCTATTCACTTTCTTTCTTTATTTTTCAACCCTACATTTTTGTGTACTATAATGTTGTGTGCAAACGATGACTCAAACTCCATAAATGCAAATGTCATTGTCATGTAAATTTAAGTGACAACTTATAAAACGTTCCATTCCTTTTTAAGTTTGGATATGTTATTTTTTGAGCCTAGTGTGAAACCGGTGCGGTCGGATTAGACTTATTATTTGTAATTTTATATTTTTCTCTTTATTCATGTTAATTTTATATACAGTTTACAAGTAGTCGGCAAGTGGACACGGAATAAACGCGACAATATATTGTTTGAGACTAGTGGTCAGTCGCTAATAGCAATCTTTATAGTACAATAAGGTATTTAATAACATAATATATTTATATTTAGTATATATTTTATGATATATGTTTTACGATGAGTACTTGGGCCAGTTAGCTAGCTTCGGAAACAGGCAAGATAAGGAAATCGATCGCCGTATCGAGAATGCCTGGAAGAGCTACTGGTCCATGAAGGAGCACATGAAGGGTGACCTTCCTCTGACACTTAAGCGCCAACTCATCGACATGTGTATCCTGCCCATCCTAACTTACGGTGTGCAGACATGGTCTCTGACTGAAGCCCAGAAGTCAAAGCTCAAGATTTGTCAAAGGGCAATGGAGCGCAGCATTCTCGGCTTCAAACGTGTCGACCGAGTTCGTAACACCATGCTGCGCTCACTTACCGGCATTGCAGATGTAGGGAGGAGATCGACTGGACTTAAGTGGGACTGGGCGGGCCACGTTGCCCGAATGCACTCCGAGAAATGGGCCCATATTGTGAGACCATGGACGCCTGAAGACGGAGGGCGACGTCGGGGTCGGCCGAGAAAGCGTTGGCGGGACGATTTGGTCACCTTCCAAAGAAGATGGTGGGAGATAGCGACGGATAGGGATACTTGGAGGGACTTGGGGGAGACCTTTGCCCAGCAGTGGGACGAGATAGGTTAGAGGAAAAAAAATATATATATATATATATATTTTAATGAGTGACTCTGATGATGTTGAATTTGTATCTTGCTCCTTCTCAGTTGGGAACTGTTCTGACGATAGTTTCAGTAGTATCCCAACTCTTTATGATACCCTAGAATCAATTTGGTGTGATGTTCCCAAGAACTTTAATGTGGTGCATATAAATGCACGAAGCATTCCAGCTTACTTTACAGAAATGCTGGCGTCATTCAGGATTCCAGCTCATTCGCAATGACCGCACTGGGGATGGTGGTGTAGCCGTATACCTCCGTTCTCATATTTCTTTCACTGTTATTAATATGTCTGCACAGCCACCTCCGTCCAGTGCTGGTTCTATTCCTTAGTTACTTAGTTACTTTACTTTCCTAAGTTACTTTATCTCGTCGTAAAATACTGCTTGGAGTTTATTACTCGCCTTCAATGCGTATTAATTACTTCTCTTCTTTAGAAAAACTGCTTGAAGAGTTTATACCCCTTCACGATCACTCCATTTCTCGGGAGATTTTAATACATGCTTAAATAAGCATGACCACTGTTCCAGTTCTTTAGAAAACATGCCCAGGCTAATAACATGTCCATTCTTCCATTGAATCAAACGCATCATTTTCGAAATTTTCAACCTTCTTCCCTTCTGGATTTAATATTAAATTCATCTTCAGTTCATGTCGCCAAGTGTGGTCAGTGTACGGCGAATTAATTTTCATATCACGATCCTTTCATATAAAGTTCGCCCTCCCAAAGCCAAGCTAAAAAATTTTTTCCAGCAAAAATATTGTAGTCTTTGCGCAATGATGCTCAAAAATTCGGACTGGTCGCTGATTCTATTGATGATAAAGTTGATTGTTTTAACGGAATCATGACGAGATTATACGACGTGCATGCCCTAGTACTGGCGGTCAAAATGAAACATCTCCCGGCGCTGTGTCTTACCGACCAGATACCAGCCGAAATGCACATGAAACTCGCAGCCAAGGTTAGATTCAAACGCAATACTTCTGATGCAGACCGGGAGAAGTATGCTGAGAGTAGAAATCACTGCAATAGGGTGTACTCGTATAGAGATGCTCAACGTCGATATATCCATGAAACTGTAGAAAATAATGACTCTATAAAAGTATGGAAGTTCTTGCTGTCACTATGAGTTGTAAAATCACGCAAAGGTACTATTCCTAAGGACTTAGACATAAATTATTTGAATCTACAATTCTCCTCTTCGTCTAATTTTGATGTACCTACTAATACACAAACTTTAAATTATCTTTCCTCATTACCAACTCCTGACTTCCGCCAGACTTCCGACTCCGTTTGTTTCGCCAATTTACTGATTGTGATGTTAAAAAGACCATATCATCCATAAAATCTAATGCAGTTGCTAGTGTCTCCATTAGTAAAAGAATGATAGCACCGATTCTCAATGAAATCGTACACGTGATTATGTATCTGCTTAATTCTTTCATCGACACTGGAGCGTTTCCAAGTGCGGGGAAGGAAGTTCAAATAACCTCGCTTCCTAAAAAAACCAATCCTTCGTTCTTTTCCGAGTACCGTCCTATATCCATTCTCCCGTTCCTATCCAAAGTCTTAGAGCGTCTTATACATCAACAACTCAGCTCATTCCTTAACACAAACAACCCCCTGAATCTCTTTCAGTCCGGGTTTCGCCCAGGCCATAGCACTGTTTCTGCTCTCACTAAAATCACCGATGATATCAGGCATGGTATGGAATCTGGGCTGGTCACTGTCCTCTCCCTGCTGGATTTCAGCAATGCCTTTAGCAATGTAGATTTTGATATACTGTTAGCTTTTCTTCGCTCTCTTAACATATCTCCAACAGTAATTGACTGGTTTCGTAGTTACCTGTTTGGACGCCGGCAACGTGTTCGTATTGACGACTCATTTTCGTCTTGGTATCAATTGAGTGCTGGTGTACCTCAAGGCAGCGTTTTATCTCCTCTTCTTTTTGCCATCTTTATTAATTCCATCTCTGAACAACTCTCTTCGTCCTACCACCTCTATGCAGATGATTTGATAATTTATACCCAAGCCCCTGTTGGATGGTTACGTGAAGCAATTACTGCCATTAATAGTGATCTCCAAAGTATTCTTCAGTAGATCAAATAATGGGCTGAAAGTAAATCTAATAAAAACTCAAGTAATTGTAATAGGAAGCTCGCGGATGATTACATAAATCGATTGGCTTGATCTACCTGAAGTAAAATTTGACGGTACATCAATAGAAGTTAGCAAGGTAGTAGAAAATCTGGGGGTACTCATGGATAGTCTTGGGACCTCAACTAGCAGCGGTAAGCCGAAAAACCTTTGCTGCAGCTGCCTCTCTTAAACGGCTGCGAAACTTCCTTCCGACTTCCACCAAAATTGCACTTGCACAGACATTGTTGCATCCCATTCTCGATTACGCTGACGCCAGCTATCTTAATTTAACTGAAGACCAACTCGACAAGCTTGAGCGACTCGAAAATTTCTCTATTAGATTCATATTTGGCTTGCGCAAGTACGATCACATTTCTAAGTATCGCCACAGACTTAAGTGGTTACCTATCCGCCTTCGCCGGAATGCACAAATCCTTTCCCTCCTTTACAGCATCCTTTTTATCCCTTCTACTCCGTCCTACCTCAAAGAACGCTTTGACTTTATTTCACCTTTCCAACGCTCGATCCTTACGTTCCTCTGAAAAAAAGTGTGAAAAAAAGTGGCGGCTACACAAAAAAGCAAGACGAAATACTTACAGCGAAAATAAAGTAGTATATTAATACTCACAACTCACATATGTACCCAAATACCCTATCCTAAATATTCCAAATTTTCCGTATCTAGTCCTACCTGTATTTTGATTTTGGCAACTTAAATATTCCATATGAAATAGTAAGAATCTGTAGAATAACTGATGCAAAGTGGTGTTGATTCCATGTTCCGTAAATTAAAAAATATAGCTATTTTTATGATGAAAATTGAAACAGCCAGTCCAAATGTTTCTACTACAATTTGTTATTTTGTAAACATGTGTAAGTAAGTGCTTAATTCAATATTTTATGTATTTTTTATACCTACTACTATTGATGTGACCTGATGTTAAATGGTAACAATCGCCTATAATAAAGTATTGCCTCGTAGGGCACGACCTTAGATACGATAGTATAAACTAGTAGTAGATGCACTGCTCTGCGTCCATCGAGGCATACAGGTGTAAATCCTCTTGTGCTTGTAATTTCACCAATAACCATACCCTTCAAACCGAAACAAAACAATGCTGCTTGGTGGCAGGAATAGGTGATAGCCAGAAGTAGTTGAATAAATGTAGTTCTGCCGAGAATTTGGTGTGTTGTGTACTCGGGTTAAGGCTGTTGCGGTAAGGTTGCGTGCACATTAGCCGGCCGGTCTCGTAAATCACCGGGGATCAGGCATCGGCTATCAGTGACGCGGCTCACGTGATACGTCACACTCGCCCGCATAATCGCAAAGGGCTACGTGTACGTAAGGGCTCGCGCAAGCATCTTTTTACATGATAAACACTTAGAATTTTCACAGATTAGCCCGGCTTGCAAAACGATCCCTAAACGTATTTAGTGGCTAAATGATTTAAGGAGAAATAAAAAAAATTAAACGTATAATATTCGTATGATTTAACAACTCCTTAAATCATATTAGCCACTAAGGCCGGTTTGCATAACGATGTCTAAACGTATCTATTGACTGAATGTTCAAATTTGACGAATTTGTATGATTTGACTTCTCCTTAAATTATTTAGCCACTAAATACGTTTAGGGATCGTTGTCGTTAGAGTTATTGTATAAAACTCGGATAGTTATACAAGGTCTCCCAAAAAATAGTGTCAAGCTAAAATCCAGAGATAGAACACCCCTTGGGGTACCCGAATCACCCCCATGTATGTTCCGCGATTTTTTATAGTTTTCGAGTTACATTTAAAAAAAGCCCTAAAAAGCTTCCCTGCAGTCATTTTTGGTTAGTTAACAAACGAATTAAGCTTAGGAATGGTAAAATGGCCAAAATCTATTTTCTAATCAGGTAGCTAATTTTAAGAATTTTCCACCTCGCCGTCTTTGAAGGCCGATCTTAGCCAAAGTAGCCCATTAAGTAGTAGTTTTTTTTAATGATTATGAAAGCTGAGAGTCTGGAGAATTCTTCAGATTTATTTAAAAACCATGAAATCACTTGTTAAGATTTTTAATTTAAAGTTGAAAATTTAAGTCATAATTAACCGAATTTTTTGACTTTACACCAACATTTTCATAGTTTCGATCAAAGTCACGTAGCTGATTATTTTATACATAAAAGAACAACGCATAAAAATTTAGTAGCAAAAAAAAAATCTCAAGACAAATTTCTAGTTTTTTTTAAAGAATTTTTCAAGTCGAAAATTTTCTAAAATTCGGAAAAAAATTCATAACTCGAAAACTATTAAAAATCGCGGAACATACATGGGGGTGATTTGGGTACCTCAAGGGGTATTCTATCTCTGGACTTTCGCTTGACACTATTTTTTGGGACAACCTGTATAATAAATAAATAAATAAATATTGCTGGACATTTCACACAGCGCTATCTAGCCCCAAACTAAGCAGAGCTTGTACTATGGGAACTAGATAACTGATAGAATACTTAAACAACTATAATAAGTAGGGTGAACTCATCTAATTCTGTGACTCGCCTAATTCAGTGGTATTTGGTTTGAGCTCTACCATAGGCCTGTACGAGCGAAATCAATGATTGGAAATACAACCTTATGCCTCTGTAATAATGTTCAAATTCGTCTGTAAAGTTTGGGGACGCTCGAGTGAGCGAGATAGTAACAACGAATGGTTTTGTCAGTCCGCGCGCAAATCTCGCCGGTTTCGGCAGTGTCTGTGAATTGGTGGCGAACTTTGCTCTATTTATGTAAGTATTTAACCGATTTCTTAGCTTCTTTCTATTATAATGAATTGTAAATGATATTTCCTTGATGTGGCAGTAAAAAATTCGTCATAGTTCTGCGTCGTTTTAGTGTTAGAGCTTATTTTGTTCGTCAAAAATATTAGCGTTTTAGCAGTTGAGTGGTTTTTGTGCTATCACAGAATTAGAGTAGTTATATACAATTATTTGTGGTTTTCACTGAAAGTATTGACTTATTTTGAGTTTAGTAGACAAGATTGATGTTATTTGATTAGTTTTATCTTGTCTCAATTAAAATGATGACTTTAAGCCAATATTATATGTATATTTTGCTATCACGGAATTGAGTGAGACTTTTTTGCACTTGTCACGTAATTACGTGAGTAGTTTTATTACCAAATTTCGCAGCATTTGTTTTATTAATACGAGCTGCAAATTTAAACAGACGCTAAATCTAAGCAGGTATGTAATTATTATTATAATTTGCTTGTTTACTTTCAGATTTCATGGAAGACAAAAAGAACCGAAAGTATTCGGAGTCATGTTTATGTTTATATGTTAATTTTAAGATTTTAATTTTGTACAACAAAAATAAGTTAACTTGCCTAATTCCGTTATATCGGAGTTAAAGTAGTAGCTATCACGGACTTAAAGAGGTCACCACGGAATTAGGAAAGTTGACTTGCTTTAGTAAATTTGATATAACTTTTAAGATTTTAGAAAAAACTGTGATTAATTGTGCCTATATTCCTGATAAAAGACTGATTGAAACTCATGCGAAGCCTGAATAAAAATAATTAATAATTTATTGGTATTTTATTACTCAAATGCCTTTATCACGAAATTAGATGAGTTCACCCTAGGTACCTACTCTTATATAATAAGTATGTATTTACAAAAAAAATGTATATAACTATTCTATCAGTAATCTAGTTCCCATAGTACAAGCTCTGCTTAGTTTGGGGCTAGATAGCGCTGTGTGAAATGTCTAGCAATATTTATTTATTTTAGTTTGTTTATTTATTTAAATAAAGTAAGTTACAAATTATGGAAAAAATTGTCTTCCGGCAAGGATTAATCCAACCTCTTTTCCACCCAACTGTTTTAGATGGTTACTTGTTCACAACGTCGTTTCTAGTGTTCCGTACATATTTCGTAATACATACTAATTTATAAGTAAATTTAAAAGTAGCTTTGCCTGGCTGTTTGATACTTTTTCACGACTAAACGACTAGACCGAAGAAACTTAACAAGGAAATACACGAGAAAGGGCAGGATAGTTTTTTTCGGGAAAACTAAGGAATTCGGAAAATAAACCCCTTATTTTTGAACTATGTCTATAATACCCGAACGGGCAGACAACGTTTACGCATACATGCATATGAGATTTTCAATAACTGGCACTAAATTATTTTATGACGCGAGTAAACAGCTCGTGAAAATATAAATTTAACCGTCATTTGTTTGAAATTTAATTGTCTTTGCTCTCTATACTCGTGGAAATCTAATAGGTGTGATTTGACGTTGCTTGCCGTGATAACTATGAACCAACGCCTACACAAGAATTCGAAAAATCAACCACAATTGAATTTTTGGCAACAAATTCTGGCATCGCGAGTCAGAAGACTTATATTCGTTTTTGACCGTAAAACTACTAATTAAAGAAATTTCGGGGCGTAAAGACTGTTTGTATATTTCTCTTCGGTAAATAACATTTAATTTTACAGCCTACACCGCAAGAGCAATTACTGACGTCAACATCAGCAATGACGTCACGTCACTCGCCAGGTGCTCTCAACATTTTGACCGCAACTAAGTTGCACCCGTCCACTGCAACCCTACACTGATTTAACTGCACCGCGATATTCGTAAAATCAGTCTGTTGCAAAACACATCGCTTGAAATTATTGTGTGCATTTATAGAGAGCTAATTAGCGCTAATAGCGCGAGGTCCGAAACAGATTGATTCTGATAATTATGAATGATTTTTCTCTCCTTTTTAGACTAAATAACTAAATATACTAAGATTTCGCGAGTCTCCCATAAAAACAAAAAATATTATTTGTATGTACCTAATCTTTGACTATCAAAATAGTGCCACGAAATAAATAACCAAACACTTGACCTACAGTTTCATTGAAATTACAGGTAACGGGAGTTCATGTTAAGTGGTATTAATTTTTTGGAGTACACATTGCGGTTATTCTGGATTTCAGACTTTTGCCTATATTTGTGTTACTTAAGTAACACGCATACCAAATTACAGCACTGTGGGATCACTGGTGTACCCTGTGAATTTTGTCAAAGTTCATTTTTTATTATGGCTAATAACTCAAAAACTACAAAAACTTTACTAAAAATCAGCCATAATAAAAAAAAATTTGACCTCTGTTTACATTCACTAAGTAGCATTTTACTATCTTTAGTGAGATGCTCATTTATGAAGACCTTGTCGGTTTCACCTCCAACTCCCATCTCCCCGGCAGTCAGGTTGCGGCGTTTACGCGCGGCGCCTATTATTTGATCCTTCACAGAACGCTGCCTCAGACGGACGACGATGGGGCGCGCGCGGGCTACTCTCTCGCTGCACGCCGCGGCTGCTAGGTGGGCGAACTCCAAGTCTGAAGACTGGATAGCGCACCAATGTGTTGTGTTACTTGCTGTACTACGTCAGGATTTCATCATTTTTCTCAGGAATGCCAGTAATTTCAATAGTCTGCAACCTAACCCATTGCTGTTGTCTCAGTTTTTCCTCTTCTAGAACCTTGACGCGGGTCACACATGTGCCAAGATTATCCTTGAGGATTTTTTTCTCCTCCTTAAGGCTTTTAGCTCGGAAGAGGTGTTACCAAGCAATTTTTTTAGGCAAGCAATCATCCCTACAAACTTTTCCGTATACCCAGAATTTAGCAGTACCGCCCAAAGAGACTCACGGGAACGCTATCTAAGGCCTTTTCTAAATCAACAGAGCATAGAAAGAGCGGCTGGTGTTGTTCTTTACCTCTCTCCTGTAATTGTCGTAAGCAGAAAATTGCCTCGCTAGTTCCTCTATTTGGACGAAACCCAAATTGTGTTTCCGGCAAGATAGTTTCAGAAATCTTTGAGAGACGGCTAAGGAGTACTCGGGCAAAAACCTTCCCAGGAGGATAGGATAGAAGTGAGATCCCGCGATAAGAATTACAATTTGCTCCTTTATTTTTATAAAGGACACATATTCGTGAGTTCTGGAAGTCTGTGGGTACATTTTCCTCGGCCCACATCAAACTAAATTCTTCCACAAGACACTGTGCAGCTCATCGCCTCCATACTTTAATAGCTCTCGTGGCATGTTATCCCACCCCACCACCTTCTTGTTTCGTTGCCTCTTGATAGCATCCGTTAGCTCTTCAATAGCTGGCGGATCGTCTAGCGCGAGAACAGGTGGCAGCGCCGGTATAAAAGCAATGTAAGGCAAATCTGCTGATCGATGAACATTAAGTAGGTAATTGAAATGTTCAGACCATCGACTAAGGACTTCTGCGCGGCTAGATATTAATGTGTCATTTAGTGATTTCAAGGTCCGGCTGTCTGACTAAGAAACCCGATAAGCTGTCGCATTTCTCCGAAAAAGTCACCTAGCTGATTTGCCTCTACAAGCCATTGCATATGTTGAGCTTTTTACAGCCACCACTTGTCTTTGGTATCACGAGATAGTTTCCTAATCTCGGCTGTGTTCTTTTTGATGTTTGTTAATATCACACGGTTGATTTACGGTTTGTTAATATCCCTGATCTCGTCGCCTTAAGAGATCACGGTGTTTAGCTAATGCGCTACTAGGGTTTTACTGTTTTCGTCAAACCAATCTTCATGAGATCCGGGCTTAAAACCTAAAACGCATGAAGCCGTCTAAAGTGAAAAGTGAAATATTTTTATTCATTAAAATCACAACGATCACTTTGAAACATCAATTTTACTGCCTGTTCCTTCGCGACCAAGCCAGGAAAGAAAGGCAAGAAACAAGGCTGCTTGTTTTTTTTAATGATCCTTTTACAATACATAATACAGAAAATAAATTACGTCTAAATTGTAACATTTTTAACGAGTTGGAGCAATTTTGATCCCAAGCTTCTCTATCTTCTAAATAATCCGATATTTTATAGAAGGCTCTTTTATAAAGATTTTGTATAATTACGTTTTTAAATTTGTTAATAGTCAATTTTTGTACATCCCTTGGGAGTTTGTTATAAAAGCGTACACCTTGCCCTTTAAGCGATTTACTAACTTTATGGAATCTACAAGTGGCAACAGCGAGTTTATCTTTATTTCTAGTATTAAAATTATGATTATCGCTATTTTTCTTAAACAAATTAATATTTTTGTGAACATACATTAGATTTTCATAGATGTATTGACAAGGGAATGTCATAATATTTATTTCTTTAAACTTATTGCGTAATGATTCTCTGGGGCCCATATTATAAATTGCACGAACAGCCCTCTTCTGCAGCACAAAAACGGTGTTTATATCTGCAGCACTCCCCCACAGCAGTATACCGTATGACATAATGCTGTGGAAGTAGCTGAAGTAAACTAGTCTAGCTGTGTCTACGTCTGTAAAAAGACGGATCTTTTTGACTGCGTATGCCGCACAACTAAGTCTCTTCGACAACCCATCAATGTGAGGGCCCCATTGAAGCTTATTATCTAGGGTTCCAACTCCTCGTCTTTGATTTTTATATCTGCTGTAACTTGTGTAACATTAGGTAGTATAAATCTAATACACTTTGTTTTTTTTTCATTTAGAAGTAGATTGTTTACATTGAACCATTCTCTAAAACCTTTGCCGATAGATGCTGCCACTTCTCTTCAAGATCATAACCACAAGGACTGGTCTCAAGCTGTGATACAGTTTTATTAATTGCTTAGACATATTTTTCTTGAATTTCTAGATTTTGTAACTTTTGCAAATGTATCCGTTAGGGTTTAGCCCTAGTAGGTCTGCGAGGCAAATAAAGTTTTAGTTTTAACTTCATAATGACTAGTCTGTGATCGGACCAACAATTGGCACTTCGCAATACCCGTGTGATGTTGGCTTGAGCTATATCTCTCTGTCGAACAATGACGTAATTAATAGGATGCCAATGTTTTGACCTAGGTGCATCCATGTAGTTTTATATTTAGCCGGAAATCTGAAGATTGTGTTAGTGAGTGTTAAACCAAACTGTGGGCATAGACAAAGTAATAATTGCAGTAATTTATTTATAACAACATAAAATATTTTAAAACAACTTAAAATATAATTTCTTCTTATAACTTAGGATAATATATTGAAGCCTAAAGTCTGACTTGGCTAGTTCTCATATACTAATTATTGTTGAGTTCCTACTAAAACAGTCATTGAACAGCCCTATATTCGATGGCTAGTTTCTACCAGCAAGCCAAATTTTTGAAGGTGAAGGCCATAATATAATTCGTATATGAAAACTAGCCCAGTCAGATTAAGGCTTCAATATATATTATTTTAAGTTATAAGAAGAAATGATATTTTAAGTTGTTATACAATATTTTATGTTGTTATAAATAAATTTCAGGGCTGACTATTGAACATGGCACCCATTTAGATCACTTATTTTTTCGTTGTTGTCAACCACCAAGGCATATTGAACTTGGCTCTCATTTCACATTTATATTTTTGTTGGGATATCATTACTTTTTGTAGATAAATTATTAGTAGGAACTTAATCATAATAAAATTAATACCAAATAGTTTTTGTTAATCTACTGTATTTTCCTACGTTTACGGGGTATAATGGTCTTTTTTGTGTTATTTTCTATCAATTTTGATTGCTGATCCTTACATTACAGGCACTATAAGTAAGTGTTCCTAATAGAATCAATTAATTGCAAAATTACAACTAGCGGTTCGCCCCGAACTGAGGTCTCGCGAGTCTCCGATTAAAAACAAAAAATATTATTTGTAATCTTTGACTATCAAAATAGTGCCACGAAATAAATAACCAACTAAATGCCGACTTTACTAACCTACAATTTCATTCAAATTACAGGTAACTGGAGTTCATGTTATGTGGTTACCCATTTTTGGGGTAGGTATAAATATCAGTTATTCTGAATTTCAGACTTTTGCCTATAATTGTGTCACTTAATCAACACGCATACTAAATTACAGCACTGTGGGGTCGCTGGTGAACCCTGTAAATTTAGACAAATTTCAGTTTTTGTTATGGCTAATAAATCAAAAACTATAAGGACTTTACTAAAAATAAAAATTAGTCTAAATGTACTAATGAAGCCTTTTCATTTGTCATCCCATTAAACCTAGTAATCTCATTTTTTTTTTACCCCTCTTGAACCCCAATATCTCAACAACCCCAAACATTTTTAGCTCACTTAGTCACCAATTGCACCAGAGTTGTGCCATTACTACCTAACTATGTATCAAATTTCACGATGATCGGATCAACGCTTCGAAAGTTATCCTCGGACAAACAAACATACATACAACGCCGATTTGCCTAAGTTGATTCGGAGATCTCGCTTCGCTCGATCCAAAATATTCAATTATACGTAATACAGGTATTTTCTAATTATTGATGTCGATAATATTGTTCAAACTTTCGCAATCAATATACATAATTACTGATTTAAACGGATATTTATCGCCGTACCTATTGATTTAAACGTTGAGGTTACAAATAAAAAAAGGTACCTACATACGCAATAAATACCCGTTTTTAAATCAGTAATAATGATGATGGTTCTTAGAAAAAGGGAACTCTGTCGACAATTGAACACCCACTTTTAGTAAATAGTACTTAAGTAATTCCTACAACTGTTGGAAATCATTGTCACCTTATCTGAATATTATAGGCAGTATTATGAGGTTTGTACGGTTCTTCTAAATCTCTCGTGGTGGAGATATAAATCATACTTCAATTTTGACTAAAATCTATTTATTTGTCTATGTTAAAGTACAAATTTCAATGTGTGTTGTTGTTTTAGGTGACAGAATGATAGCAATACGATGTGAACCTTCGGTTGGTATACAAGTCTTCATCGCTCAATCTCCAAGAAAAGACTTCTTTACCAGTGAACTTATTCAAGATAAGAAATGGCTCTCGGCAGAGCATTCAAAGAAATCAAACTAGATAAAATGGAAGGCAAAAACTTCCTCAACAAAATGAAATTACTAATGGCATGCCTCAGCAGCCTACAAAATACACAAATTAAACCTATCCTAGCCTAATCTTAAATAATATACATCTTTTATCATTAAACAATAAAAATCACAATAGTAGCCGATAAATCTTTTAAGAATTAAAATAGTTGAATCAGAAAGTTGTTCTCATTTTCATCAAGTTGATCGGAGACCAAAATTTTCAAGGAACTGAAATAAGAAAAAACATTGTTATTGTTTGATAAAACCACCAACACTCACAGTTATATGTCTGTATATAATTTAATGACTCAAAAAGAGATTTCAGAAGGAGATAATAAATGTCAATTATGTAGTTTCAAAAGATGTGGCGCTGGTTCAAAAATACCACAATATTGTAAGTATCCTGCAATCTGGCTCAGACTGTTTAGTTAGTTGACAACATCAAACAACTAAATAGTTAAAACAGAAGTTTAGTAAAACGAATGAAGACCTAAAAGTGTATTGAAAGTTATATTTTGCGTAGTTTTAAAAGGATTGTCACCATGTTGTGAAATTATATGTGTGGAATTTATAGTTCAGTTCATTACCTCATTACTATATACATCATTACTTTTTTTTTTAATTTTGTTATTTTATCGTGACTATATTTTGTACTAACCCATGTGACATGTTTGATTTAAGTTTTTTACTAACAAATATGGATCTTTGACATCTGAAAATTGAATAAATGAATTGAATTACCAGTGGTTCGCCCTGAACTCGCTAGTCTCCCAAAACACAAAAACAAATATTCTTAGGGCGACTCGCGCAACGATGCCTTAACGTATTTAGTGGCTAAATATGATTTAAGGAGTTGCCAAGTCATAAAATACGTAAAATTTAAACATGTTTAGTCGCTTAATACGTTTAGGGATCGTTGTGCAAGCCGGCCTTCGACTAATAAAATAGTGCCACGAAATAAGAACCAAATAACTTGACCTACATTTTCATTCAAATTACAGGTAACGACATTTCATGTGAATTTTTTCTATACTGCCGCCTACTTATGTCTCGCGTGCTCAGAATGAGCAGCCAGAACCCTCACTCCGACTACTCACGAGCCGAACGACCATCTCCCTCTTGTATCACAAAGGCACGAGTCGAGCCAGAATACTCAGCACCCAGCGATAGTTAAGGTTTATGATCGCTCCATCCCGATCCTTATCTATATAACACGGAGAGAGACCAACTATCTCAATCCCCAGAAGCACGTTTAGCATACTCCTGGAGGATAAAGAGGGCAAAACGCAAGTGAGACAGCACTCATGTGCGAGAACACTACCAGTTGCAAACATCGATATATATGTACTACGCACTAGATATCGCGATCCGAACACTCACTCTGTTCCACTGAACTGTACTGCAATCCGTACACCTTACATTAGTGCGGCTTCGACATTCACTCAGTTTGTACGCGTACGGAGCGGCACTATTAATACGAGAATTCGAATCAAAGTATGATATAGGTACATAAAGTATGACATAAATAACAAACCAGTAGTCAAGTAAAATTACTGGATGTTCAAATGAATAAATAGGTAATAATATTGTAATACTAAATTAGGAAAAAACTTTGTTTATTATAATGCCACGCCATTTAAAATCATAGACTAAAATATGCAGATATTCCATTACAAAACTGGTTGTAGGTAAAAATATGTTACTAAACACGGACTTGACGTGGTGTTTTTAAAAACTGTTTTAATTTGTTTGTGTAAATGTTTTCTAGCCGGTTTGATATTTTTTAGTATTTATTTTATGTTCTTTTTTTTGTATAAAATATATGTCAAAGGTCAGAAAATATGACGACGTGCGTAATTCGATACTGCAAAAATACATCAAGAAGTGTCAGTGAATCATCAGGTGACAGTTTGATTTCAAACTATTGTTAACGTACTTGAGCGTAAATAAACGCATAACAATTCATTTTATTTTACTTTTCTACTTTACCATGTTTTCAATTATTACATTACTATCATACATTTTTAAATACAGTATGAATTCTAATGAAGTTTTGTAGGTACAAAAGCTGTGTCACGTCTGTGGTGTCAAATCTATAGGGACGACAGGTTGTTACAGCATGTTGAACGGAACGCGTAAGCGCCATGAATTTCCATGGCGCTTACAACGTTTTGGTCATGAGTAAATTAAACTCTGTAAGCGATTCAGCTCTGCATGTTTTAAATAATAATAAATATTGCTGGACATTTCACACAGCGCTATTTAGCCCCAAACTAAGCAGAGCTTGTACTATGGAAACCAGATAACTGATAGAATACTTATATACTTTTTTTGTAAATACATACTTATAATATATAGAAAAACACCCAGACACGGAACAAATATCTGTAAATCATGCAAACATTTGTTCCGTGGCGGGAATCGAACCCGCTACCCCCTGCGTCTCAGCCGGCTATACGCCCACTGCGCCACGGAGGTCGTCAAAGTTAAAGTTTGGTTAGATCACATAAATAATGTTTTAGCGCTGCAGCGAACTTTAGTTCTAACTCGCCAGCATTTTAATAACAAACTTTTTTCAAGAATGTTCTTGTCTATCGGTAGAATATATGTCTATGACACAAAAGGAAGTCCACTTGGCTGTATTTCTCCGATTGATGGCATTTAGTCAATGATAGAAAAGTTAATAATAATTAGGTATTACTTTATTTAAAAACAAAAAACACTTATTACTACTTACTTATTTAGTTTTCTTCGTCGAAGAAGAGGCGGCACCTTCGCAGGTGCACCCTTGCCTCCGACTGCTTCAACAACGGCGTGGCCTCGTCCTCGGCCTCCTCCTGCGGATAGACATCGACAACGGGCTGAGTATCTACTGGCAGCGGTGCCTACATACTCGTGGGCATTGCTTTGTAGTCAGGCAGATAGGTCACAAAAGATCCATCAGAAAGGCTGTTTACGCACCACACAGGGACGGAGGTGTGATATGGGGTGGGGAAATTCCGCGCGCAGCCGGCGGCGTCGCTTTGGCGTTTCTGCGTACTCTTCGCGCGGCTGGAACATAGAAGAGCTTTTATTATTTAACCCATTTAATCGTTTAAGCAATCTTCTATAGGCGTACACAACACTGAATTGAGTTAGACAACATATTTATATGCAACTTATTACTTAAGATTTCACGAATCTAATAAAACTACCTATAGTTATAGGTACTCTCACATTAAAATAAGAGAAAACGTTTTTAAGTAGGTACAGTTACCAACTAACTTAGTAGGAAACAAGTTAAAATTATACATAAGTATCAAGTAAAAATACCTATACCCTTTTATTGAAAATATTTGGGGTCTATTGCTTAAATACGATGTAATCCAATCTAGAAGACCCCCGAATATCCCGTGTGTTGAGTTTTTCAAGAAGTACTAGGTGGTTGACTGTATCGAACGCACTGCTGAAATTATCATCATTCTCAGCCCGCGTTGACCCACTGCTGGGCATAGGCCTCTCTTTGTTTCTGCAATTCTTCCCGATCCTGTGCTTGTTTGAACCACGTATGACCCACGGACTTCTTGATGTCGTCGATCCATCTTGGTGGTGGACGTCCCCTATTTCGATGACCATTTCTCGGCCTCCACTCTGTCATTCCTTCCACTCGACACCACCAAAACGACACCATCCGTGGTGTCGTATGGAATCTCTAGTCCATACGACACCACCCTAGTGATGTCCAGAAACGCGTGTTTTTGACTAACAGCTCCCAGTTCATTAAAATAAATAAATAAATATCAGACAACATCACATACATTGATCCGACCCCAAAGTTATTATTTCAAGTTATCTATAGTTAAACGATAATTAATAAAACAGAGTTTATGAAATATTATTTTTTTATTTCAGTGAAGTAAGTAGTTATGTAGGTATTAAAGAACGGACCGGAAAACTAGTCTTGCAGCGTGTCCACAATTGTTGTTACGTGCTTGTAATAGGCCTTAATGAACTTTTCTTTTAGTGTGTATTTTCCGGGAAAAAAACTTTCAGCCAACAATTTTGTTGTATTTAATACGAGTACAATCTGAGCAACACTCAAATGGTCCGTTTGGGTACAATTATCCTTCATATTTTGTTCCGTTTGCGTTTTCACGGACATATAAATGTCTGGTGTGACGTCGTCATCTCTACACTCTACAACATACTCTTGAGTATCCTGCATTTCAAACACATTCACGGTGAAATTTAAACGTTTGCCAGAGCAAAGCTGTTCCGCCATTAGTTTTTATGTATTTTATGTCGTCATTATTAGTATCCATTGAGAAAAATTAAAATATTCGGACGGAAAGACAATAATATGCAAATTGCAATGAACAATGTCAAGATGACCATTTGAGTGACAGATAAATATAAACTTTATCAAATGACATACCTCATTCATTAAACTGCTTGAACTTAATTGGAGTTTTCATATCAACAACTTTGTATGTAGGTAACCTCACTATTAGTCGGTGGTGTCGTATGGACTAGTGATTCCATACGACACCACCGATGGTGTCGTATGGAATCTCTAGTCCATACGACACCACCCTAGTGATGTCCAGAAACGCGTGTTTTTGACTAACAGCTCCCAGTTCATTAAAATAAATAAATAAATATCAGACAACATCACATACATTGATCCGACCCCAAAGTTATTATTTCAAGTTATCTATAGTTAAACGATAATTAATAAAACAGAGTTTATGAAATATTATTTTTTTATTTCAGTGAAGTAAGTAGTTATGTAGGTATTAAAGAACGGACCGGAAAACTAGTCTTGCAGCGTGTCCACAATTGTTGTTACGTGCTTGTAATAGGCCTTAATGAACTTTTCTTTTAGTGTGTATTTTCCGGGAAAAAAACTTTCAGCCAACAATTTTGTTGTATTTAATACGAGTACAATCTGAGCAACACTCAAATGGTCCGTTTGGGTACAATTATCCTTCATATTTTGTTCCGTTTGCGTTTTCACGGACATATAAATGTCTGGTGTGACGTCGTCATCTCTACACTCTACAACATACTCTTGAGTATCCTGCATTTCAAACACATTCACGGTGAAATTTAAACGTTTGCCAGAGCAAAGCTGTTCCGCCATTAGTTTTTATGTATTTTATGTCGTCATTATTAGTATCCATTGAGAAAAATTAAAATATTCGGACGGAAAGACAATAATATGCAAATTGCAATGAACAATGTCAAGATGACCATTTGAGTGACAGATAAATATAAACTTTATCAAATGACATACCTCATTCATTAAACTGCTTGAACTTAATTGGAGTTTTCATATCAACAACTTTGTATGTAGGTAACCTCACTATTAGTCGGTGGTGTCGTATGGACTAGTGATTCCATACGACACCACCGATGGTGTCGTTTTGGTGGTGTCGAGTGGAAGGAATGCACTCTGTTAGAGTCATTTACACTTGAAAAAAAAAAACAGCTATGTCTGGGCAGCTCTTGGAAATTGAATGAAAGTATTGAAACAATTGTTTTTGGGCCAAAAGTAAAAGTTTATTTGTTTTTCACAGCACACGTTATCATAAAACTCAGGGTTATATAAATTAAGGGGTTAAATGAGTTTACAAATTTACAAGAGAAAATTAGCGTGTTGTCTCGAACCGCGGTCGGAGAATGGTAGGAAGTTAGTTACCAAAAGCTAGCCGGCCATACAGCTTATTTTTATATATCCCAATTTAAAAAAATTAGGTTCACAATTCCGTTGTTTTTTTTAAATGTTTGTTACCTCAGAATTCCGTCATATATCAACAGATTTGGAAAAATATTTTATTATTATTTGAAACGATATACTTTCAGATTAGATCTATTGAAATTATATCAAAATCGGCTGAGTAGTTTGGTTTTTAAATCAAAATAACTGGTTACGATTTTCTGTTTCCTGAGCCCCAGTTTTTATTATTATTATTATTTGGCCCACTTACACGAAATTATGCAAGAAAAAAATATAGGTACAATTTTACCAAAATATTTTTGTTAAAAAAATACGTATGCTTATACTTACGTATTTTATTGTAAATATTCCACAGTGTCCGGTACCGAAGAACCTTCTTACCTTCCTACTTTATATTTTACTATCTTCCTTCCATGGCTATGCACAAGTCTTTTGAGTTTCCGGAAGACCTATTCAACGATATCACTCACGATGGGGCGCGTAAGTAAAAAAAATAATCACCCCCTACTTCTATGAAGTACCTAAGTACCTACCCTAGAATATCATAATACTCATACGTCGCGAACTATACCTGTGCAAACGCAGACGGCGCGGGAGGCGTCAGCACTGCAGCGGTTACCTGCGCTGCGCTTTCGGGGGGCTCGCGGCGCGCTTCTGTCGGGGCGGCGGCCTGCACTGCGCCCTCGGACGCCTCGCGGCGCGCGGCTGCCGCGGCGGCGGCCTTCGCTGCGCCCTCGGACGGCTCGCGGCGCTTGCCTGCCAGGCCGGCGGCCTGCGATGGGTAGATTTGCAATAAATCAATCATGGCTGGATCACTGTCTTATCATTTATACGCTCTGATGATTATTTGCAGCCGAGTAGAAATTAAGTTTAGAATACGGAACAATATCGCTGTACAAGTGTGGAAAAGTTCTATAATATAGTGGATCAAGTGATAATTGTGATAAAACGGAGTCGATGTTGAGGCCGCCTCAACCATTTTTATTCTAAAATAATTTAGCAAATGTGATATCTGGAAACTTGAGCAAAGAATGGGATAATTGGAAGAAATCTTTCACAATCTATTATGAAGCGTGTGAATTATCTAAAAAGAAGAAAAAGTGCAGATAAACATATTATTACATATTATTGGAGATCGATGTCGGGAAATGTATGATCAGTTCAAGAACAAAGAGGAGATTAAGAGCAATAAATTGAAGAATGAATAAAACAATTTGATGAAGTATTTTTGTAAGAAGAGAGACAAAGAAGAATTGGAGTCTTTGGAATAATATGTTTTTGAATTGAACAAAATGGCGGCGAAGTGCGAATTTAAAGATTTAAGCAGTGATTTGGTGCGAGATCGATTGATATGTGGTATAAAAGACGGAACATTAGGTACGAGAAAAGTTATTGCGAGAAGTCGATTTAAAGGTATCGAAAGCGATAGATATTTGCCGTTTGGCAGAAATGTCAAGAGCTCATGCGGGGAATATAAAAACGGAAAATATCGAGCATAATGTGCATGGAGTACCTAAGCACTGGCAGTGAAGCAACTCAATTACAGCCAGCGGACGTGCATTGGATTGGGAGAAACCTCGTAGGATGTATGCTGGGCGAGGGTCGTCGCGTGGAGGCGGTGGCGCTGGCGCCCCCTCGCGTCCTGTGACGAGTCAATCTAAAAGTCGTGGTGGTGCCAATATGAGTGTTCGTGAACGTGGTGCGCGTGGTGCGTATCAGAGTGCCGGTCTGATTAGTTGTCAGAAATGCGGTGAACAGCATAAGGGGGAATGCCCAGCGTATGGACAGCATTGTTTCAAGTGTAATCGGATGAACCATTTTTCGAGGATGTGCAGGGTGTACGTGGTACGCGAGGAGGATCATGAGGAGGCCACTGATCACATATTAAGTTCTCAATGTCATATACAACATAATAGCTGTCAGTAAAACCACGATTCTTAGTTTGTGACTTAGATGCACTTCACATGTCTAGATTAGAGATGTGTACAACATGATTTTGTTACCATACAAAAAAATAACAATAGCGATGAGTGGTTTATAGAGTTAACATTAAATGATGTGTCAATTATATTTCAATTGGATACATAGTGGAGCTAATGTGAATATATTCTTAAAGGATATAAATGCTTCCAAGTGTGAAATTAACGAAATCTTCAGTGAAACTGCAAGGTTATTCTGGAAGTGAATTATTAGTTATCGGTAAATGTTATTTAAAGGTAAAATATAAACAAAATTATTATTTTTTATAATTTTTGCTTGCTGTTGTTGATTCGTTTCCAATTTTAAGTAAGTTAATATTTTTCTGCGGAGTTAAAGTTATAAAAATAATTGTGTCAGTAGATTATACACACATCAAAAAAAGTCTAAGCAACACATAACTTTTTCTGTATTTTTTTTTTACTTGTTTTAAACTTTCATGAAATATCAAACCTTCTTTAAATAGTCAACCTCTTTGATAAACAAACATAATAGGTTGTGGAAATTTTTTTTTCGCATTATAGTATGTATGAACTTGTAATAAAATCTCTTTGGCTATACTATTTTTATCTGGCTGGTTTTGGTATCATTCAAAGTTTAAATTTTAAAGAAGATAATTCCAAATTCAAATTATGAAAATGTGTGATTTTTATTTGTTTTTCGTACTGTAAAGATGAGTGAATCTAATGAAGAAATTCGATAGATTTTAAAATTTTACTACAAAAAAGGTAAAAATGCAACGCAAGCCGCGAAAAAAATTTGCGATGTTTATGGACCTAGTGCAGTGTCTGTGAGAGTAGCACAAATTTGGTTTAAGCGTTTTCAATCCGGAAATTTTGATGTCAAAGATGCACGTTGCTCTGGTCGCCCTATTACGGATAAAATTGATGCCATTTTTGAAAAAGTGGAGCAAGATCGGCATATCAGTAGTTACGACGTAGCTGAAGAACTGGGAATTGATCACAAAACAGTTTTGGCCCATTTGAAAAAAACTGGGTACACAAAAAAGCTCGATATTTGGATACCCCACGAGCTCACTGAAAGAATCCTAATGAACCGTGTACTCATTTGTGATTCTTTATTACGAAGTAATGAAACCGAACCATTTTTGAAGAAGCTGATAAATGGTAATGAAAAGTGGATCACGTACGACAAGAACGTGCGAAAAAGGTCGTGGTCAAAGGCCGGTCAGGCTTCACAGACTGTGGCGAAACCCGGGTTAACTCGCAACAAGGTGTTGCTGTGTGTGTGATGGGATTGGGAGGGCATTATTCATTATGAGCTGTTACCACCAGGCAGGACCATCGATTCTGAACTCTACTGCGAATAACTGATGAGATTAAAGCAAGAAGTTGAGAGAACGCGGCCGGAATTAATCAACAGAAGGGGTGTGTTTTTTCATCATGATAACGCTAGACCTCACACATCTTTAGCCACTCAGCAAAAATTAAGAGAGTTTGGCTGGGAGGTATTAAATGCATCCGCCGTATAGTCCTGACCTTGCACCTTCAGATTCCCACCTGTTTCGGTCTCTTCAGAATTCTTTAGGCAGTGTCAGGTTAACATCACGAGAGGACTGCCAAAACCACTTGTCGCGGTATTTTGATCCGAAGCCCCAAAATTTCTATAGCAATGGTATCATGTCCCCACCTATAAGATGGTAAAAAATTATCGAACAAAATGGTACCTACATACTTTAGTTAAATGTAAATAAACTATATTAAAAAATGTTTTGAATTTTCTTAAAAAATGCGAAGAAACTTTTTCCCCAACCTAATATACAGGCAGTTTTTTTCAGTAAATTATGTTTTTAAACAATGAAAACATTTTTTTTTCCATTTCAACGACATTTCATAGATGCGGTTTTATTTCTTAATCAACTAAAAAAAAAGTAGTAACCACAGTAATCATTGGTTGTGTGTTGCCAACAATAGTCCACAAGTTTTTATTGTGTAATGGAGCGTCGTCATCTTACCACGGGAGAGATGCAAAGAGCTGTAGGGATGCTAGAAATTGAAAACAGTCAAGCCAATGTTGCCCGGCATTTCGGTGTATGAACACCGAAGCGTAATTTGCCAACTCTGTAGGCGTTATTGTGACACAGGTGATCCGTCTGAACAGCACCGAGGCCGAAGGCGTAGTACCACTCGTCGTCAAGACCGATACATCCAGGTACCATGTAGATGTGAACCAAAGCTGACTGCCCAAGACATCGCATCAAGGCTACATAATGCTGATGGTCCCGCTGTTTGCCCCCAAACTGTGCGAAACAGACTGCGAGAGTATGGTCTACGTGCACGTGGTCCAATCAGATGCCCACAGCTCCGTCACGGAAATCGAGCTCGTCGTATTCAATGGTGCAGACCACGCGTGCTATGGCCGCAAGAATGATGGGACCCAATTTTGTTCTGCGACGAATCTCGATTCGGGTTCAAACCTGATACTAGAAGAATGAGGGTCTAAGATGTGCCCCGGAAGTCCACCCATACAGCGGTTCGACAGTAATGGTTAGGGCTGGAATAGCTAAAAACCGACAAATCGATCTCGTTTTTATAAATGGGAACCTGAATGCTAAAAATTATGTGGAACATGTGCTAGCTAATAAATAAAATAAATAAATATTGCTGGACATTTCACACAGCGCTATCTAGCCCCAAACTAAGCAGAGCTTGTACTATGGGAACCAGATAACTCATAGAATACTCACATTGATTTTTTTGAAAATACATACCTACTTATAATATATAGAGAAACAACCAGACCCGAAACAATTATCTGTAGATGATGGAAACATTTGTTCCGCAGCGGGGATCGAACCGCCGGCCGGTCTCAGCCGGCTATTCGCCCACTGCACCACGGAGGTCGTCATGTTTTCCCTATGTACGTCCATACCGAGGAGGAAACACGCTGTATTAGATTTAATTTAAATGCACAAAAGGTTAAAATTTACGCATAAGTCATATTTTTGAAAATGTTTACCATTATTATTGTTACGAGCTGAGGGTTTGGGATAAAATAATGGGAATCAGTCTAACCAAAATAACACTTTTATTCAACACTAAAACGATGAATACACGAACTTGGTCACACCTAATCACAACCCACTAATTCACACCACTTTTGCACCACTTAAAGTCACCGAAATGTTCGCACGTATAGCAAAATCCAGACTGACTGTCCGGCCATCTCTCAGGCCTACTTATATCGCACACAATTCACTACACTAGAACGATCTCGAACATTCCAGGAAAAGGGTCGGTGTTTCGACAGAATGACCAATCCCCATCCTGCGCAACCGCAAACAATAACACAGACAAAAGCGTTCGAGAAACTTCGATTATTACTCATTGTTTAACAGCCTCGGCGTAACATTATATATTACAAAATTGCACCCAGATTCACAGCAAACTTTTATTTGACTTTTATTTTTATAAACGATGGAGTAGTAGTATATGCAAGAAACTCATTAGATAACATATCTGTAGAAGAATTGAACATCTTGGACTGCACCTGTTTGTTAGTCAAAATTGGAGCAAGTATTGCAATTTTAGCTGTGTATAGATCACCTTCGTTTAATAATATAGACTCTTTTCTTGACTCTCTGCACTCCCATCTCCAAATACTATCGTCATTTAAAAATATTGCTATAGTAGGCGACGTTAATATTAATATTCGCCCAGGGTTTTGTGACGGGACGGCTCAGGAATACTTAAACCGCTGCTCTTTCAGCGGCTTACTTCCAGGACACACTCTACCTACACATCAAAGTGGCTCCTGTTTGGATCATATTATGCTCAAAACTGACTTGCCAGCAATCACCATAGTGACAAATTCCTCAATTACCGACCACAAGGCTGCTTTACTAACACTCAGCCTAAAACTGCCCAAACCCAAGCATGCAAAATCTACTTCTAAATTAGATCATAGTAAATTAGAAGACGATTTACGAAACATTGACCTCGAATCTATTTACAACTCAGCTGACGCAGAAACATGCATGACACACTTAATAAACAAAATACAGCATGTTCTACAATATAATACTAGAAACGTAAAAATAAGTAGAAAAAATATAAACATTAAGCCCTGGATTACTCCGGGGCTCCTCCGCTGCATAAAACATCGAGATAAGCTTCATATGAATGCCAAAGGATGTCCAAATAATATAACAATACAAACAACCTACAAGAGGTACCGAAACTTCTGTAACGGTCTCCTTAAAAAACTTAAGTGTGACTACGATAAAATGCTATTAGATAAGGCTGGACAAGATAGCAAAAAAGTTTGGAAAATCATAAAAAACGTTACTTTTACATCAAAACAACGTGAATCGTCTTCGAATTTATTAAAATTACATCCCTCCCCGCTTGTCGCTGCTAACAATGCTAATGACTTTTTTGTTAACATTGGTCGAAAACTAGCAGTAAAGGTTCAAAACATATACTCGGCGCCTACTATAGACAACGTCCAGTCACAGAATAATTCTTTTGTGTTACTGGATATTGACATTCCGGAAATTGAAAGAATTATAATGGGGCTAAAAGACGATTGCGCAACTGGGTGGGACAATATCCCGACCAAAATACTTAAGCAGTACAAACATATACTTGCCCCCCCTCTAACATTTGCCTTCCAAAAATGTTTAGACGAAGGATTTTTTCCAAAATGTCTTAAAAAGGCGGTGATCATTCCCGTCCATAAGTCAGGGAGCAAAACGGAAATTTTTAATTACAGACCAATATCTATACTATCTTCAATTTCTAAAATACTAGAAAAAATAATAAACAATAGATTAGTTCATTACTTAGAAAGTAAATCACTCTTATCTAACACTCAATTTGGGTTTAGGCCTAAACTGTCTACCTCTGACGCTGTACACCAGCTCACTGAATTCATAGGGAAGGAACTTGACAAAGGTTATAAGACAATAGGCATATTTTTAGACCTAGCAAAAGCCTTCGACACCGTTTCTATCCCTACTTTACTCAACAAGTTAGAAAACATAGGCATACGAGGTAATCAGCATAAGCTTCTTACCAGCTATTTGAGCAGTCGTAGTCAATGCGTCAAAATAGACAATGTCATCAGCTCAGATCTGGGAAATACTTCTTTCGGCTTGCCCCAAGGAAGTATTTTATCAAGTACCTTATTTTTAATATACATTAATGACCTATGCAACCTCCAATTAGATCACGGAAAAATTTTATGCTATGCCGATGACACTGCTTTACTTTTCTCAGCTAGTACGGAATCGGAAGTGCATGAACTCGCACAACGTGGCTTTGAAACTGTAAACAAATGGCTCCAAGCACACCTACTAACCATTAATGCTGATAAAACAAAATGCATAAAATTTACTATGCGGAAATCACAGTCTGCACCAATGTCTAACCCAGATAAACATATTACTGCGCATCAATGCATTTATCCGATAAACGATAACTTGTGTAACTGCCCTGTCATCTCATTTACTAATAATATCAAGTACCTTGGCGTTATAATAGATGAAACTCTCTCATTCAAAAAACATGTTGAAACTTTAAGTAATAGAGTTCGAAAACTAATATTTGTTTTTAAGAAGTTACGCTGTATTGCAGATTCAAGACTAGTTATGCAAGTATACCTTGCTTTATGTCAGTCAATCATAACCTACTGTATAACATCTTGAGCGTGTAAAACCTTTTTATTAGCCGCAGAAAGGGCACAAAGAGCAATCCTTAAGGTATCCACTTTTCGTCCCTTTCTCTATCCAACCAACCTATTATATAAGTCATGTAAAGTTCTAACAGTTAGGCAACTATTTATACTAAACGTAGTTTTAAGGCAGCACAGAGCACTTCCCTATAGCACTAAAAGTACCAGCAAAAGACGAAAAGATATAGTCCGCAGTAACAACACCCCAATAAAACATGCTTTTGCATCCAGATTTTTAATGTTCCTAGGACCATACCTGTACAAAAGGATAAATCGTAAATTAAGCATCCACTCAATGAATTTCTCAAACTGTAAAAGAGCCTTACAGTCTGCTCTATCCAATCTATCATACGAGGAAACTGAGGAGTTACTAAACGTAATAAAGTAGGATTTTAAATATTGTATAGCACGTGTGCACTTAGTTTGTGTAGGTTTCTTTTTCATTATGTAAATAGATTTTAAGTTTTGTTAATTTGAGTATTCATTAGTTACACCAGTCCAGTTTTTTTTGCCTGAGATACAGGTCCTCCTAGTTCAGGCAATGTATAAAGTGTTACCTTTAAGTAGATACTAATCCGTAATGTTAATCTCAGCAATATGAAAAATGAATAAAGATTTTATTATTATTTTATTTATTTATTTATTTTATTATTTGTAAATAAACATTTTTTAACGAAATTTGTCGAGTTTAACATAGAAATATCATTTAATTTAAAAAGAAACGATATAATTTAAAATACATCTATAAAATAAAACATATTTATAATTTTAGGTGTTGTTTAGACTTTTTTGATGTGTCTAGTTCAAATAATTTACTAAATGATTTTAAAGATGTGTTTGAGGGGATAGGGTGTTTAACGAGAGAAAATTAAATTTAGATAAAAGAGACTGTTCAGCTGGTCATCCATCCACCACGGAAACTACCGATAGCTCTGAGAGAACAAGTGAAGAATAAGTTGTTAGAAATGCAGCAACAAGGTATTATAGCGAAAGTAGAAGGTCCTACTGATTGAGTAAATAGTATGATGGTGGTGAAAAACCCTAGTCGTGACATTCGACCACTGTCTCCTGCGGACAGACATCGACAACGGGCTGAGTATCTACTGGCAGCGACAAAAGAACCGTCAGAAAGGCTGTTTACGCACCACAAGGCGCTGGTTAAAGGGGTAGGGAGAGTCCGCACGCGGCCGGCGGCGTCGCTTTGGCGCTTTTGCGTTCTCCTCGCGCAGCTGGAACATAAAAGAGCTTTTATTCATTTACGGCAGATTAATTACCCATTTAATCATTTAAGCAATCTTCTATAGGCGTACACAACACTGAATTAAGTGAGACAACATATTTATATGCAACTTATTATCTAAGATTTCACGAACCTAATAAAACTACCTATAGTTATAGGTACTCTCACATTAAAATAAGAGAAACAGTTTTTAAGCAGGTACAGTTACCAACAAACTTAGTAGGAAACAAGTTAAAATTATACATAAGTATCAAGTAAAAATACCTATACCCTTTTATTGAAAATATTTGGGGTCTATTGCTTAAATACGATGTAATCCAATCTAGAAGACCCCCGAATATCCCCTGTGTGTTGAGTTTTTCAAGAAGTATTAGGTGGTTGACTGTATCGAACGCACTGCTGAAATTATCATCATTCTCAGCTCGCGTTGACCCACTGCTGGGCATAGGCCTCTCTTTGTTTCTACAATTCTTCCCGATCCTGTGCTTGTTTGAACCACGTACGACCCACGGACTTCTTGATGTCGTCGACCCATCTTGCTGGTGGACGTCCCCTATTTCGATGACCATTTCTCGGCCTCCACTCTGTTAGAGTCATTAACACTTGAAAAAAAACAGCTATGTCCGGGTAGCTCTTGGAAATTGAATGAAAGTATTGAAACAATTGTTATTGGGCGAAAAGTAAAAGTTTATTTGTTGTTCACAGCACACGTTATCATAAAACTCAGGGCTATATAAATTAAGGGGTTAAACGAGTTTACAAATTTACAAGAGAAAATTAGCGTGTTGTCTAGAACCGCGGTCGGTCCTACCGTTCTGCGACCGCGGTTGGAAACTGGCACTGGCTGTAAACCAGCGCTGAGCAATAAGTTTACTGTTCAGCATAATGCTGAGCCATTCCCCTTTTTCAGCACAGGGCTCATAGTGACTAGGTACCTACGTATTTTTAGTATTATTTATTATTTTTTGTTTAAATAACGTGTTTTTAATTGTCTGTATTTTATTGTCTTTATTTAATTGTCTGTCTTTACTTATCCACTGTATGTAGTTTCTGTGTGTTCGTTACTTGTGTCGAAATAAATGTCTATATCTATCTATCTATCATCTATATTTATTTGACACTGATTTTAAGGATGAAGCAGATCGTGAAGACACAAAAAAATTTATCAAAGCTTTGAAACAAAAGCGAATATATAATAATGGTGCGATTTAAATTTTTTACCCGGAATCAAGATACTGGTGAAAGCATAGATGAGTACGTTACGGCCCTAACAGCCGGTTGTTCGTACGTCAATCAAATCGCAAATCAGTTGACATAGTGTATAACTTAACACTCTTGTTAAATCAAATCGAGTTTCTCGAAGGCTGATTAGTGATTATTTAGCTAACCAAAGGATCATCTTATAACTGTCAGCTAATGTTATTTTCACACCATCGAACCATCGAAAACATTGTTTTAAAGTCCATTTCACGAAAGAAGTCCCGCAGACGCAGCGCTGTATTCGCGCGGCATAATGTTGCCAGGGTTAAATTGGGGAAATCAGGGGAAATAATTTATAGTTCATTTACTTTCATAATTCGAATATTTAGATAAGATTTTTTTTAAATTTAGGTCCCTCTTTGATGTCCATACTGCTCAGTTCAGATTAGTGAAAAATAAATCTTTCTGTAATTTCTAAAATATAAAATGGAGATGTTCGTCCAACTATTAGAAATATTAAACAACAACCATTAGAAAAATAAAATAACATTTAAAAGTTTTATTCAAAGTTTTATTGAATAATTATGATCGGTCATACTATGATCACTGTCAGAAGAGTGAATAGAAACAGAATCAGATTTTGTTTCACTATCACTAGCCGTAGATATAATAAAACGATCCATTTCATCATCCATAAGACCATCATTTTTTAAATATTCTTCTTCCAAATGCTGTACATGTTTACATTGAGCTGCCCAATCTTCCGCTGTAACAGTCTCAAAAGCCTCTTCTGTTAGGCGTACAATTTCTTTTGGATCTTGGCCCACGTTTTTATCCGCTACCCGTCTCTTTACAAAGCTCCACATTTTTCGATCGGATTGAGATCGCAGTGGTAAGGCGGCAATTTTAGCAATTCATGATTGTGAGATTTTAATAATGCATCCACGGCATATGTAGGTGGACCTTTGTTTTGTTTAATTAATTCAAATAATAAAGCTTTTGTCCAAGTATCTTCAAAATATACTCCCTTTTCTCGCAGCCATTCCTGCATGTCACGTTTAATACTTGACATTGTAGGCGCTTTATTTATTTGAGTGCAGTGATACGGAGCGTTGTCCATTACTACAAGTGACCTTTCAGGTAGGTTAGGAATTACTTTTTCATTCATCCATTTCAAAAAATTAGTTGAGTTCATGTCATCGTGGTAATCTGAGGATTTGGATTGGGATTTGAACATTAACAATGCACCATTAACAAAACCATTTTCAGTTCCCGCATGAGCAATTATCCAACGACTCCCTGATGACTCTGACACGAACATCCCAGGCTCCTCCTCACTTTGCCAGCAACTTTTGGCATGATAAGTGTTGTGTATATAGGTCTCGTCTAAATATACTACAGGTTTTTTCTCCACATTGCGATTTCTTCGGATTCTCTCCAAATATCTTGAACGCCATGCGGTAATATCATAACGTTCCATAAGTAATTTACGTTTCGATTGGCATCGCTTATACTTGAAACCGATACTTTGCAATACTATACGGTGAAATGTTGTGATACTTCCTTGAAAATTTATGTCTTCTCTCAAAGCTGCACGTAATTTAACCAATGTTGGTAACTCCTTCCGCACAACATAAAAACTGTGAATTTTTTGCCGTATAGCGCACAAATCAAATCCATCCAAGTCGAACTTTTTGGCATGCGGGCGACTCTTCCCTGGGGTGACGATAACTTTAGAAGTACTCGCCGCTGTTGTGCCTTCTTTTGTAACTCTCGTTACAGTTTTCTCTGACACACCTGCAATAAAATGAAAAAGTTTGTATGATTATTTTCGTATTTAATTACATTATTTTTGAATATAACTTTACATTTTTTTATTGTGTTGCGTTCATTCCTTTTAAAATATTCCTTAATAAAAAACATGCATTATAAAAACTTAATTCCAATCTGTAAGAAATCAAAATCGGGAAAAAATCTGTATATGGCAGCCCCAAAATTTACCTGTCATGGCGGCGACTCTCTTGCGAACATTGGTTATTGGTATTATAACACCGTGATTCTTGTGTTCTGCTTCACAGAACTCCTTCACCTTTGATATAATTTCTCGACCTGCACTTTTTACAACTTTTGGCATCGTAAATAGACCTTAAAACGCACTAATCCAACAATAAACTCACAAAATATCTACCACAACAAACGCACCTTGATAACATCGAGAAACGACAACATGGCCGATCTCCCCATCTGTCAAATTTAGTTACACAATTGTCCACGGGACTTCTTTCGTGAAATGGACTCTAAAATAGAATTAGATTGTTTTCTAGTTCAATCATTCTTTCCTACACGTCATAAATTTGCTTATGTCAATGTCTACAGGTTTGAGATTTTTTTTTTTGTCGAAAACTAGATGTACAATTTGAATGTACCAACCATTTTCAATACTCGGAACTCCATCGTTTTACCGTTTTATACCTGTCGACTTGACATTGGCATTGGCATAATTGTGGCACCAACTAGCCACAGAGGCCATTCAACCAATAATGATAGTGATATGTAGTTGAATGTGTATAAAATAAATTTATTTTGGTCGTTTTTCTCTCTAAAAACAAACGTGACCTAAAAGTATGCAGTAAGACACTACTTATTATACTCAACGCAATCCCATAGAAGGCATGTAAAATGTCGTTTATGTACGCCAAAACATATTTAAATTGTGCCTATTTCTTGTACATAATTGTGATGTAAAAAGTTCCCGTTACCTTGGAATCTCTTGTACGGAGACGATGTCGTACTAATCGCCAAACACCTTAACAATTGCAAATATCACTGCACTCATGAATCAACGCCTTAGAAACAGCTGGTCCTAGAGTGAGCCGAACGAAGACTGAACACATGGAGTGTTGTTTTAGTAAGGGCAACTGCACAGAAGGGACTTCAAGAGTTTACTATCACGATAAAACATCTGTACCAAAAGTTAATCACTTTAAATACCTTGGCTCAGTGGTAACACGCACTGCAGAAAAGGAAGCAGACGTAAACCGCAGAATAAGCATTGCCTGGCAGAAGTGGCAATCCTAGAGAGGTATAATTTGTGACCCACGTATGCCTGTCCATGCAAAGGGCAAAGTGTACAAGATGGCGGTCAGACCGGGGATGATGTATGGAGCAGAATGTTGGATGGTAAGAGACATATGTCCAGAAGATGCATTCGACAGGATGAAGTTGTTAAGATGGTCAGGAGGGGTAACCAGGCACAACAGAATCCAGAATGAATATATCCGAGGAAGCTTTGGGATTGTCCTATACCAGATAAGCTGACTGAGGTGGTATGGCCACGTCATGAAGACCTGAAGAATATGTGGCCAAAACAGCACTGTGTCTTCCAGAACACAAAAGAGCAGGGGACGTCCGCCATTGGCATGGTAGACCAGCATGACCAAACTCCTGAAAAAGGAAGAACTACCTGACCTGACAACCCAAGACAGACTAACTTGGTGCTGAAAAATTAGGAGAACAGACCCCACTTAAAGTGACAACATTTAAAGATTTGTGAGCTATTAAGAGAAAAAACATACTATAGTGTTAATGATTACCTAGCTGATGACAATTTTCAATGACCCATTATAATTTTTTTTGTTATAATTTTGACTAATATTATTAATTCTTTTTTATTGTTTTAAATTTTATATGGGGTAAGAGCTGCACAAATTTTAATTATTATAAATAAATAACGTAATAATAACATGAACATGTACAGCTTTAACATTACATGCGTTAACGCTGAATATGGCTGTACCTACACAAAACTGTACCTACACCTTGTTTATTACCCATATTACGCATACAATTTGATTTGATTTGATGTAAAAAGTCAATAAAAACACCTGTAAATTATGTCTATTATTTTTAATTTTGCATCATGTGTAGGTGAAAACAATCCTTTTCTGTTCTGGTATAATAATAATAATTCTGCTTGTGGTAACCACTGTCTGGAGCATTTTATTTAATACATTGGGGCCTTAATTGGCCAATTGCTGCAGACACTTTACTTATTATTCAGCACATGTAGATTAGATGTAGATTTATGTATACCTTAGCGGTAAGCTACAGTAATTTGGAATGCCTCAGTGGCGTAAAAACTTGTTGTCAACAGTATTTGTTCTAGGTCGCTTATACAGCTACTCCGCAATGTAGGTAAATGGGTTTATAGAGTCCCCAATCAAGGCAGTTTATGAAATCACAGGTTTTGAAATTCTATAGCGCATCTTGAATTCTTCCTCAGTGAATTCTTCAGATGGTTCCACTCTTGTCTGTCGTGATCCTCCTCATCATTGTTACTTGTTAAATCCGATAGAGATATCCTAGAAATAAATAATTTAAAGGTTTTTAATAGGTAACACTTCCACAAATATATATAATCATTATACTGTCACTTTTGGAGTACACACCTTATGTATTTGTAGAATAAAACCACTAAATTCACTCGAAATAATCAAATTATTTCTGCTAATTACAGCTCACACACTGATTAGTTACTTATGGATTTGACCACCGATTAGAGGACGAAAAACGACTAATCAGTGTTCCTGCAACCCATTTTGATGTTTGACAAGAGATTTTGTTGACTGATTTGACAACCTGATTAGCTAATCTCTGATTAAAATCAAATTAGGTAAAATACGTTCCAGCAAACCTAATATGCACTTGACAAGAGGTTTGAACAATGGCCAACTGATTTGCGAGTTAATCATCGTTTCAGCTACCGGGTGTAAAACTCTTAAGTCAAAAATGATAATTTGATCAACTGGAAGATGGCTTAGTTCGAGACAGGATCTTCTGCGGTGTTGACGACAGTGGTGTGCATCGATCACCGTGGCGAATATTTTGAAAAGCAATAAAACCATAATACGTAGATACATGCTTTAAGTTTGTTTCACTTTGTTATTCCGGATATATAAATAGCAGCCCTGGTATGTGGTCTCTGAGTGACCATATAAATTAATTTGTAATTCCATGTATTTGTAAACCACATTATGTTTTGTTATCTTGTAAATACGTTTAAATATGTTTTACTAAATATTTGGGTACAAAATATGCTTTAAACGATACTCAAGTTTGGAAAGTCAAGTGTGAAAACTGAGAGGCCACACATTTAACCTAAATAGGTAGCTTAACTTTTTAATCAATTCTTTACAAATCCAATATTCGGTTTACAAATGTTTTTTATCCAGTCTACACACACATTTAAACAATGTACTGTCATAAGTTGCAAAAAGGAGTCTAACTGTTGATTATAAGTGAAAAAATACATAATACATACATTATTCATATCCGTTGAATCCATTATTATAAATAATTTGTAAAATTTTCCAATAATTGCTAAAAGTTTGCAGGCAAATTATTCCTTTCTAGATTTTTCCCTTCCCGCCAATTTTTTTTTATTGGTAATGGTGTAGGCTATGGGTGCTCTACGTATGCAACCTTTATTACTATAAAAAAAATAAGGCTAAAGATCTTGCATCATACTGCCTAGTCTGGGGTAGAATGTTTTCCCCTCGGTTTATGTTTTTAAAGGTTGCACAAGTATATTGTTAGGGTTCCGGATCAAAATGTTAAAAACGGAACCCATATGGTGCGACTTTGTCCATGCGTCCGTCTTCGTCTGTCGCAGCTGATTATCTCAGCAACTACTGAACCTATCGGCTTCAAATTTGGAATAGTAATGAATAATACTGAATCTGTGCAAGCAAAATAATTCAAAATATTTTTTCATATTGATTGCCAAAAATGTCAAAATGGTGGGGGCCAAAATTTCAAAATAGGTCAAGTGGGGTGTCATATCAAAGAGATTGATTTACACATTCCAAATCTATTTTTTATTCAGTATAGTTTTAGAGGTAGGATAAAAATTAAGAAATATAATTCGTAGCATCCTGGCAAACCATTTTCAATAGGTCCTCGGATCTCCAGCATGCCTGGTAATGTCCCCTACATATTTTAAATAGGTAGGTAAGTACTTACCTATTCCAATCAGATTCTTCCACATCACTGTTAAGAGCCGCGAATCCACTGTTACGCACGGGCAGGCTATGCACGTCGACCTAGCTTCGCTTTGTACGAGTATGTAGGCGAGTCCATCCACTACGGCCCCCGGCTACGGTATACGCAAATGCATAGCTTGATGACGACACACACACGCGTACCTGGCCTGAATGCTTTGCCTGTGGAATAGACAGATGCGCGCGCAATAGATTTGGCACTCGGCGGCATAGCTTATACCTAGTCGGGGAGCTAATGACACAGTTGGGGAAAGTGTTATGAGGCATTTCACGAGGCAAAAATCTAAGATTTTAGACGCCTAATTTACCATCTTAAGTAATACTCTGACATTGTTGAATACCTACATTTAAAAAATAGATCAATCTTTTGTATTGACACATAATGTAACACATTTTCAAAAACATATTTGTTTACTTTGTGGTGATTAATCTCCCACAACTAGTTTCCTGAACAGAGTCAATTTCAGACTGATATATCTATGATACGTATAAATTTGACTCAAAAAAATTCAGCATATAAGACATAGTTTTGTTGACACAGTCATAATGTACTAGAATATCGATTATTAATAACATTAATTAGTAAAAAAATAAAGTCTTACGCTAATTTTTACGTTTTATATCGCTTTTAAAACGCGATTTTTAGGTTTGAAAAGAGAGTAAAAAAATCATGTCATAATAAACAATGTTCTTAACAAATCGAATTCCAAAGTTTCATAAGAAAAACCCTTATAACATCACTCTAAATTAGTTTAAATCACGATGCATAATCCACACTAGAACGGCGCGAGCGACCGTCGAGGTAGGACCTACGCCATTTTTTCCAGATATATTTGTTTTTTTTAGTATAGAAAGCGTTATTAAACTGGATAAATTTAAACACTTTATTTCATAAATATGTAACCAAGTTGCGATTATACCATTACGATTATAACGGCTCAAGTTTTTAGTCCGTCTCGCGCTGTAGGTGCAGCTTACATTGTGTTTGTGTGGATAGCTACGCACTCATACACAATGCTGCCTAAACTAGAGCGATATTTATCAAAATCATTTTTCATTGAGATCATATTTTTTTGCAAAAATACATAAAAAGACGATGTTTAAACTCATAGAACAGTGACTTTATCTATGTTTTAGGTGAAGCTAAGGTTTGTAACAAGAGTCATCTATTTATTTAATTATTCATATTTAAATATAAACAAATATTTTGAAATGAAATCACTAGTTTTTGCCACTTTTCACCCAGTTCCTGGTCATCTATTGAACCAATCATTTTATACAGAGTTAATTGAAAATAAAACGAGTAATTGGTTTATATTACAATTATGTTATTAATTAATATAAAAACTCTACAATATTCTGACATTCAAGGCTAAACATTCTTGACTTGGCTAAACGTTGCTCAGAAATTCATGCCCTACTTCCTAACCGTCCCAAGTCGGAGATTTTTTTTCTGGATTCTAGAAATACATAACTTAAAAATTAAAATATTAGGGCATAATTATTTCCCCCCAATATGTCGTCAACTCTCGAGCTGAAATAGAAGAAGAGAATGAAATAGAATCTAAATGTCAAATAATTTTCGTGCGGACGAAATTTCGGGACCGAATGGAAACGGAGTAGGAAACGTGCGAAGTTTCGATCGAAACTTCTTTTTTCGTTGAATTAGAGTAGACCTACAGTGCTGCCAACCCGGCTATGCAAAACTCTGCTGGCTCTTTAAAAAGAAATGTGGCAGTAGGCGAAAAAAAAGTTCTAGATTCGGCGCCAAATTCAATCTAAACACTTAATAGTGAGACCAAGGATTTATAACCGTATTTAGCTGAAAAGATTAGGTATCTAGATAAGATAAATTGATACAATAGAAGTAAAGCGAATAATTTCAAATTAATGAGTGATTATTTTTATTGGAACCAAGGATCATATTTATTTATTTAACTAACAATTTAAGCGATAAATACCCGTTTTAATCAACAGTTGTGTACAATGATCGCGAAAGTTTCAAAAATACTAGTGGTTTTTTTCTCTATGGTATTTTTGTATGAACACAAGACCCTTAGACCCACAAGGCTAAATTTTATTTTGAAATCCATGCGAAGCCGTGGCGGGTCAACTACTTTTCACTAGAAATCATTATCGGTACCGCTAAAAATAATTTTCTTTGGCGGTTAAAGCACATTAAATCCTACCGTTCATTATTCCAATTCCTCCTTGTTGCAATCCTGAAAGGAGGTAAAGTCAGGTCAGGTCTTCATAGCCTAACCCCGAGCAGCACACGGTCAGGCAGGACAGATACAAGTAACTAAATCAAGGTTATTAATGGAGACGTCAACTTTGTGGTGTTTTATTTCAATAATAAATTAAATTAATGCTATGTTGCTAAACGTAAACAGAAAACAATATCAGGTTCACAGATACTACTTTCGTATATCAACGGATTTATTAAGTTTTAATTCGAACAAATTATGTATGTGGTGAAACTATTATTAATTTAAATCGAGCTCTGTGTGGAGTGCGATTTTCTTATATTATGCTTAGTTTACGGAGGGCGATAGGCGGCAATGATGTCAACGCTATATCGCCATCTCCACACTTACAATGAAGGCTTTTCATTTTGAGTTAAAAACAACTTGTTCGAACTAGCGTAATAGATGGCGCTGTCTAGAAATACGCCGTCTAAAAATTTGGTTTATATGCCAAAATCTCAAAAAGACGATATCAAAATTTGTCTAAAACAATCTCACTTCGTCTGATAAACAAACACAAATGATATTTATTTTATATCAAGTTTCTCGAAAAATATTGTAGACAGGGCACTTGATATTGGCAATTCACTTTCCTTTGATAATCAACGTATGACAGAGCAACGCCATCTGTTAGCAGTTATAAAAACATGGTCGTGAAAACCCCTCATTGAGACCCGCAGTGCGTTTCGACACTTCAACACAACACAATTCAATTAATGATAGACAGCATTCATACCAAATTATAATGAACTCCACACAGAGCTGTATGAACATTATTCATTTTGTGAACATGGATGAATATCACAAGAATTCTGTAACTTAATTTAATTATTGTAAGTATACATAGCTTAATAAAAGTTTTCATACTACAGGTGTTAGAATCATCAGAAAATTATACTGTTTATGAATATTGAACACTAGAAAGCGTACTGGCATAACAATACATTGTTTACAATCTTTCAATCCACAAACTTAATCACAGATTTAGCTCTGCATTCATCAAATTAATGTGCACACAACTAAAATAAACTTACTTCACAAATATTACAAATCCAATTGTAAAAACTCACAGAGACATAGTATCTTCCTAAAGACTGTAAATACACTTAAAGCCTGTCCAGTGTCTCCAGATACACTGCAATTACAGTAGATCTACTGTATTTTTACTCCACCTACTGTACACTGTTATAGCGTAAATACAATGTATGGAAAGCACTGTAATTTTGGGTTAAAAGATCGTTTCAAAATTAAGAAAAAACGGAACGTAATTGTAACTTTAGAAGAAAATTAAGTGTAAATCAAGTTTGTAAGTAATTGTCAATAAAAACAAATAAAATATAATTATATTAAAATGACATAATTGGGAAGTAGTGTGACGCAGGTGGATCCCAAAATAATCAATAAACATGCAACATGCTTTTTTATGTAGTACGCAAGCAAACTCTTATATGAATACGGGATAGGTTAAAACTTGCTTATAACTTCAAAAGTTACTGTATTTTTAGTGAAATACTGTCACAATAAATAAACAAAATAATAAAATAAAAAATAAAAAAAATTCGACGTAGCATACACTGTAATTTCAATTTTCCGATCTGGAGACAGAGCCTGTCATAAGAGGCAGATGCCTCCTTCAAAGTTATTTGTTACCCATTTAATAGTTAGGTGAAATTAAAACAAGACCTAGAACTAGAACAGGTGTTTGTATTGCCTAACTAACAATTGTCTAATGTTACCCTCAGAGAAGTGAACAATCAACAGTTTCTCCTGAATTAACAGTTTTATAATGTTGGCATTACAAAGCATGATTATTTATTCAGTTATATATTATTTATTAAAGATTATACCATGTCTGAAAGACCCAACTACATGAATTCCAGGTTACTTACAACTATTCATAAAAAAAACACCTGCAAGTTAACAAAATTTATACATACCATGATTGATCTGTTTGTAAAACCGACATGTTGCCCCACTGATGATGCACTGTTAGCCAAGTGACCACTACAACTTACAAATCCACGGAATTACTTAAAACTATACAACTAAATTTGCTAGGAATATTACTATTTACTTTACAAATAAACACAATTAAAACACAGTAGCCTTTAACTGATAAAAATAACACAAAAATTGACTCACAGATAATACATTTTTATTTCTTACACAGAAATTATGAAATAGAAATGAGGGCGTTCAGTTTCTGCATGGCAACAGCATGACTACTGATGGCATGCAAGTGGGGAATAATAATACATGGCGCGTATTGCTAAGAACGCAGCAGCTTAGAAGAACTGAACCATCTATCCCAAACCCTGCTACTCATTACCGTCTTGGACTGATTCAACATTCAAAATACAAGTAGAAATTAAGGGGTACGATTTTTAGACAATTGGGTAAGTACAATTTTTAAGCAAAAGATGAAGAATATTTTAAGGTGGTTCATAAACTAATAATGTCGCTGATTTGAAACAAACGTTCAATCGTACAAAGCGAATCGTACGCTCACACCAATATACAGGGTGTCCCAAAAAATAGTGTCAAGCGAAAGTCCAGAGATAGAACAACCCTTGCGGTACCCGAATCTCCCCCATGTATGTCCCGCCATTTTTTATAGTTTTCGAGTTATGAATTAATTCCGAATTTTTGAAAATTTTCGACTTGATGAACTTAAAAAATTCTTTTAAAAAAAATATAAAACTTTCTGGAGTTTTTTTTGCTACTGAATAAAAATTCAGTCACGAAAGATTCAGAGGCAGGTGGATCGGCCGTGGAGGACCTATTGCGTGGCCGCCGTGGTCCCCCAACTTGATCCCGATCGATTTCTTTGTGTCCCCACACAAAGAATTCTACTACAAAGAATTAGTTTACGCCAAAGAATATATGCCAATATGACGATATGGCCGAATTAAGAACAAAATTAAGACAGGCCGAAGAAAAAATTAGGGCAAATAGAATAGCTTTCATACGATTAAAGGAAAATTTTTTAAGACTTTGTAGGATTTGTATCGACCAAGAAGGTCGACATTTTGAAAACATTTTGTAAATCAATAATTAATAAATATTACTTGTTGCTTTATTTCATAAATTTAGCTAAACTAAAATAAATAAAACCTTCAAATATTAATTAAATCTTACTTTCCTGCAGTCATTTTTGGTTAGTTAACAAACGAATTAAGCTTAGGAATGATAAATGGCCAAAATCTATTTTCTAATCAGATAGCTAATTTGAAGAATTTTCCACCTCGCCGTCTTTGAAGGCCGATTTTCGCAAAAGTAGCCCATTAAGTACTACTTTTTTTTAATGATTATGAAAGTTAATAGTCTGGAGAATTCTTAAGACTTATTTAAGAACCATGAACACACTTGTTAAGATGTTTAATTTAAAGTTGGAAATTTAAGTCATAATTCACCGAATATAATTTTTTGACTTTACACCAACATTTTCATAGTTTTCATCAAAGTCACGTAACTGATTATTTTATACATAAAAGAACAACTCATAAAAATTCAGTAGAAAAAAAAATATCAAGAAAGTTTTCTACTTATCCGTTACTTCCGTTTGTTATAATATCGCATTCTACTGTATTTTTCCTGTCTGTCTACTATTTTGGTTGTGATCCGTTCTGTGTTTCTTTATGTGTGTCAAATAAATATATTCTATTCTATTTCTTCTATTCTACTTTTTTAAAGAATTTTTTAAGTTGTTAAAGTCAAAAATTTTAAAACTTCGGAAAAAAATTCATAACTCGAAAACTATAAAAAATCGCGGAACATACATAGGGGTGATTCGGGTACCCCAAGGGGTGTTCTAACTCTGGACTTTCGCTTGATACTATTTTTTGGGACACCCTGTATACTGAACGCCACATTAATAATCAAAGGAGAAAGTTGTAAAAGTCGTAAACGCGAAAGCCGCTGGGCGCGACTACAGATTCGCACTGCTATAGCCTACTTACATTGATTGTTACTTCACGGAATTACAAATTCAACATCCTCAGTGTCTTACAATGACAGAATTTGGTCATTGACAAATTCCATTAAGCTGCGAACTCCAACTATTTTATGCAGTTTCAAAAAGATCTGAAAAAATTAGACGACTGTCAATTCTTATTCATTAACATCAATTCACACAACACAATAGTAATCGATCTAAATTACATAGAATGAGAACGGAATGAAGTTTGCTGGGTGGTGTATATAGTCAGAGAGTAACGCGAGTGCGTGGGGAAGATGTCGCGCGGGCTGGCCGGCGATGCGGGTGACTGCGCGGGCAGCGTCGCGGCTGGGGGGGGCTGGGGGCGGCTGGGGCGCGACCGCCCCGCCCCCCAACACAACTCCTATTCGTCCGACATGAACGAGTTCTGCGACTTGAGCTCCTCCAGCCGCGAGATCTGCTGCCGCAGGTACATTATTCTGAAAACAATGCACAATATTTCTAACAAGTACTGCGCGTGAACACATAGATAGTGGTGACGAGCGAAAACTTGAGGAAGTTGGGAAGGTTTGGTGATTTAAGGGAAGCATAACCTACTTTTGCTCTTGCAAGGTGGCCTGTATCTCTGTTTGACGTACAACGGACCGCGAGCACTTCAGCTCGGCAGAGACTCGCGTGCATTGCAGGCACCCCAACTGGTACGCCTCCTCTGTGAATTTATTGGCCTGCAAACAAATTACATAAACTTTGAATTAAAGCTACAATTTGCTACAGCATTATTCTGGCCAAGTATTATTAAATGTTAGATTTTGCGCTAAGCTAAGCTAAAATTTTAAATCCTGTGAAATTTTCGAATCAGCTTTAGTAGACTGGCGCTTATATGTCAGTAAAATCAATTCGCTTTGTGTCAAGTGTGTTCTCTGAGGTAGGTAGAAGTCAACAGCAACATATGACCGACCTGTTTCTCTAATATGTCCGCTGGCCAGCCGGTGACGTGGGAAGTAAGGTCGCTGCGCACGTAATTTTGCAACGACGGTGTCAGCATCGGTGCCGCGTGCTGGAGAGTTCCGCCCACTACAGACGAGTAACTACCGAGACATTCCACTGGAACAAACACAATATAATTATAATAATACTGGACATTTCACACAGCGCCATCTAGCCCCAAACGAAGCAAAGCTTGTACTATGGGCACCAATTAGTTGATAGAATACTAAAATACTTATTTTTTGGCTCTGTCTGGATATAAGCCGCCACAAAATATGGTTTACATGCCAAAATCTCAAAGGCACAAATATCAAAATTTATCTAAAACAAATCTCACTTTGTCAGATAAACAAACACAAAGGTTTTTTCAAAAAATTTACAATATATAATCTTGACACGGCAAATTACATTGACAATTTACTTTCTTTTGTTATTCAGCTTACGACAGAGCAACACCCTCATTCCATTACGCCTGTTACCCTGAGATAATACAAGTGAATATTGTGTGTTTGCAATTTCCCGATACCCAAACCCTTCAAACCAGAACACAGCAGCATTGCTACTTGGTGGCAGAGGCAGAAATAGGTAGTGTTTGTATTTCCTAGATCTGCCTTTTTCATAGGAGTCTAATTAGATTAATGCTTCATTGTACACCAAAGTTACTTTTAGAACTTAATATAGGTAATACAATCTTATGCTTATCGTTGAAATTGAATTTTTCCAGGCAAATTATGGATGAAAAGTAATGAGTGAAGCAGTGGTGAACAGAATTTACAAAAGAATAAATTAAAAATTTTGTATAACTTGAACTGAAATCAAATAATTTATAAGAACAATAAATACATAACTATCAATCTAAATTAAGTATCTTTACAATAACACATAATTTTAGATAACAGAAGAAAATAAATCAAGTATTATATTAGTATATTAGCCTACTTATGTTATAAGTTACGTAACTAACTTATAACATAAGTAGGCTAACCTTTAGGAAGGTACTATTATGGCTGCTTATTGGCTAAGCATTCCACAGAGGCACTGCTTGGACCATAAATTGCTCTTCGTAAAAGAAACTGAACTGTGCACAGATGTTCTCTAATGACCTTAGAGGATTAGTATTGGAAGAATGGATCCCCTTGTAAGCCTTTCAGATAGCAGGATAAGGAGAATAAGAACCCACTATGAAGGGAAACAAGGTCATATTTGAATATCAATTTGAATCAGAAGTTCTGAAGACGCTCATGTATAGCTGCCCCAGTAGCATGACCCACATAGAAACATTTCTTTCCACAGAAGATACTTTTCTTAGCCCAGCTGCTCTTCTGTCAGGATTAAGTTTCACGCGTCCTACTACTACTTCTCTACAAAAAGTAGGGCGATAATTATGTTGACTTACTTTTCCGAGGCAGAGCTGCGTCAAGATGCAGCGGCGGAGCATGCGGATCTGTGTTCTCAGAGTGCGTTGGCGTGGGCGGGCCAGCGTCGCGGCGGGGCGTGTCGCCGCCCGGCGCCTCTGACAGAGTCGGCGTGGCGCCGCCGTTGTTGGCGCTCGACGAAGCTACTCCCACCGGCGCCGACGATGCCACGATACGCGGCAACGCGGCTGCCAGCAGCGAACCACTCTGCCGATCAAAAATTTATGAATTATTTACACTTCACCAAATATGCATTACCTACAATAACTGTTTGTCTGCATTACACAAAGGTTAACTGGAAGAGAATGCTATCTAGCGTTAAATTCATCTATGCATAGATTATTTTTATTTTGTGCAATAAGGAATTTTCATTCATTCATTCACTTTACAAAGTTTTAAAAAACATATTGTTGGGGAAAAAGTACATAGTTGGAAACAAAAAAACTGATTTTAATAAAAGATGAGGGGCAGCGGCCTGTCTGCACGCGATTTGTATGAGCACAGATAAGATACCAGTACAGATGCCTCACCTCATACAACAAAACTCGACTCTAGCTGGCCAGAGCTGGGCAAAGTACATGCTTTGCGTTAATTAAAATACAAATTGCAAAATACTATCTCGCACGTATTTTAAATACGAAATACAAAATATTTTAAAGTCGTGTATTTGAAATATAAAAAACAAAATACAATATGTATTTTAACTATTTTTATATAAAATAGAAAATTAAAATTTATAAAATACAGTCAGGTGTTAGGTGCTTGACAATTTGACGTACAGTACTGGTGCAGTGTAGCCAACTTTAAAGATTGACATATTTAGCGGTCGCCATTTTGCTCACGAATAGTTACGAAATTGAATTACAAATACAAAATACATATTTGTATTTCAATTATGTATTTTAATTACAAGTAATTAAAATACTGCCCACCTCTGTAGCTACCTGACTATTTGCTTGGGCTATATTGTATGGTTTGCAAAGGCGCTAGATGGCGCTCCTATCACAAGACGCTTTTAGCGTAAATCATAGCTAAACTTATGTGGTGGCGCCATCTATTTATTACGACGCCCGCCGTACTATTTTTTAGCCCGCGAGAAGAACGCCGAATGAATTAAATATTGTAAAATTATTAAAATTTTATATTTATGCCCATATTTGACTTCCAGTTCTTGAGATATACCTAGTCAGGTCATAAATTCTGTCACATGTTTAATATAAAATAATTGAAACAAGTTTATTCATTATGTAACCATTTATATACCAAAATGAACTTAACAAAACATAGATTTTTATGACACTAAAGTTTATTCAAAATGACCTCCGTGATTTTGAATACAGGCCTTCAATCTGCGCGGCCAGTCGTCTATCGCAGCACGAACGAGGTCCATGTCAATATCGGCGGCTGCCTTAATCAAGGATGTCTTGAGTGACTCCAAATTGGGATGAGGCTTTGAGCACGCCTTTTCCTCCAAGTGTTGCCATATCTTGTAATCTAACGGATTCAAATCTGGACTGGAGGAGAGCCAGTCTTCGTGCCGGATGAAGTCGATTTCACGCGCCGCCAGCCAGTCTTGTGTGCTCTTCGCTCTATGAGCTGGCGCCGAATCTTGTTGGAATACCCAGTGCCTGTTATTGAACATGGTATGAGAAACAGGTTCCACAAGGTTCATCAGGACTGTATTTTGATACACAACTGCATTCGTTTTAACACCTTTCTCACAAAAATGTACCTCTGTTAAGCCCCAATAAGAAACTCCCAACCATACCTTGAGCGAGGATGGAAAATGACCTCGTTGGACACGCGGAATACGGTTGCTCGCTTCTTCACTACTGTGTGCGTGCACCTTATCATTTTGTTAGTTGTAGCTCTCTTCTACGATAAAAATTTTTTCATCCGAAAAAATAATTTCCCGATATTTTTTTTCCGCGTACCGCTTCAACAAAGCGCGGCATCTCTTCAGTCTCAGGTCCATTAGACGAGCATTCAAACGATGTCCTGTTTTTCTTCGATATGCCCGAAGTCCTAAGTCTTCATTTAACACCCTTTTCACCGTGGTTCTGCTTAACCCCATCTGAAGGGCCAACAGTTTCTGCTTACGTTTGGGATTTCTTTGAATTCGCGCCTTCACAGCTTTTATCACTGCTGGAGTCCTAACAGACCGAGGGCGACCACTTCTTGACCTGTCATCTAACCTAGAGTCTTCATTGTATCGTTTGATGGTGCGATAAATGAATCTTTTGGTTATATTCAAATTTTTCAGTATGTCAAAAACTTGAATTGGCGCGTAACCGCAACGATGCAACGCAATAACTGCAACACGGTCTTCTTTAAGCGTCCACTCCATATTTAAAAATGAGTAAAATTCTAAAAAGTATTCATTTTTATTTTCATGAACAATGCGAAATTCGAATTCTATAAACTTTTTTGTGACCAGCATTCTAAAAGAAAAGTTTTTACTGTGTGACAATACTTATGACCTGACTAGGTATATGTTTCTTAAAAAGAACAATACTTTTTGGACTTAATTTTGTTTATTTCTTTGTTTTACGAAAAAATCATTTACAGATCAATGTCTGTACTGTAATGACATATATTATAAGATTTGTTTCAACTAATTTTCTATTTTTAGACGTGAGACCTCATGGTATGACTGTGAATTTACATAATAATGTGGGGACAAAGAATGTGGGGGAGGTGGTAGTGTCGCCCTTTTAAATAGAAGCAGTAAGTATTATTTGAACTTATGTTAGTGACTGTTGGGTGTTAATATTAATAGTAACACAAAACAAGTCACTTTTTAACAAAAATATAACTGACTTTAGAACATTATCAAAATCGGTTGTGGCGTGGTAAATAATTATTCGCCCATTTGTCGTGCATATATCTTCCAAATTGAGGAGTTTGATGATTTTCTTATGGATCCCTTAATCAGATCTTGGCCAAATTATAATGAGAGCACCCTTGAGGTACCCCCTTTCTAACAAAAAATAACTATTGGAATTGAACAACGTGGTAAAGAATTATTGCTAAACATACCTACATAAAAAAGCCGACGAATTGTTAACCTTCTTTTTTTGAAATCGGTTAATAATGGTATACGTACAGGTACATTGGAATTGTCGAGTACGACAACAGGCGGGATCGCGTTCCCCTCTGCGTTGTTGTTCCGCGCGGCCGCCGCACTCGCCAGCGCCTCCCTAGCTCCGTACGAGTTCTCAGATATGGGTGTACTCCGGTCCGGAGATATATCCATGTCCTGCATTGACTGCCCTTCTGAAAACAATTTAATTATGAATCATCTTGAAATAGATTGGAATAGGTATTGAATTAGTTATTAATATGTGAAATAAAGTACACAAATTTAATTTATTTACACAAAAACATTTACATTCTCTTTATAAAAAATCCAAAGAAACAGTTGAATCATCCAAAGATTGATTGTTGCAAACAATCTTTAAATAGCTCAACTCAAGATTATGGTTAAAGTTATTGGTTTTATTTGAATTGGTTAAATCCATAATTACCGATTTAAACGGGTATTTAACGCGTATGTACGTACTCTGTACTTTTTTTATCTGTTATCCATACGTTTCATCTGTGTTGCAACAGCCGTGGTCGCGGGCAGACTGGAGTACTTAGAGCTACCGTCGCGTCGAGAAGTGATGGCAGCTGCAGCAACTACACTCATTTGGTCTTCAGAATTAGAAATGTCCTTGTTCATATTACGACACACTGCACTAACCGTTTCTACGCACTGAGATGACCGATCACGACGCGCACATCTAGAAATCACCAGAGTACAGGATGCTAAGAATCGTCTATAGCCATCTTCACGATTGAAATTTGGAAACTTCTTGATTTCACGAACCATTCTCTTGTAAAATGGCGTTCACTAGAGAGAACCTTAGGATCATGAAGTACAATCCAATGATTCGGTCCCGAGCCTACCAGATGCTCTGCAGATGCCTGGTGTTTTATGGTAGACTGCAGCTGTGGCCGTGCGTGTCAATAACATATCGCAGCGGTCAAAACTCGCCAGATAAACAAGTCAGCGAGCAGTCTCTACCCGCGACCACGGCTATTGCAACACATATTGCATCGAAAAGTCGGGATAACAAATATAAAAGGTGATAAATACCCGTTTAAATCAGTAATTATGTACAGTGATCATTATAGTTAAATCCAGTAAGTAAATTTTTAATCATTTAATTTGAACAATTTGTTTGTTGTTTGTTGGCAGTTCGATGAATATAATTTGAGAAAAAACTTGTATGAAATAGTGCACGTTTATGTTTGATTAACATCCAGAGAGTTATCATCACAGTTGTGCAGTCAGAATATGTATGTAATAATGTGAAGTAAAAAGAAACAACCAAAATGGACTACATACTCTGCCTACCTTTTCCATCGTGCGTACCCGCGGTGTGTTTTGGTCTAGTTCTATCATGTTCTTCGTCGCGGTTGTTCCAATACCTATCTGACGTATGATTGCTTCTTTTACTTGATTTATCGGCCTCCCGTCTGTCTGACCGGGATCTTGATCTCTTTTCACGATCTATGAAATAAATCAATAGCATTTGATATAGTCATAGTTATTCATTCATCGTAAATAGTATTGACTACCTCCGTGGTGCAGTGAGCGAATAGCCGGCTGAGACGCAGGAGGTAGCGGGTTCGATTCCCGCCGCGTATCAAATGTTTGCATGATCTACAAATATTTGTTCCGGGTCTGGTTGTTTCTCTATATATTATAAGTATGTATTTACAAAAAAAAATGTATATAAGTATTCTATCAGTTATCTGGTTCCCATAGTACAAGCTCTGTTTAGTTTGGGGTTAGATAGCGCTGTGTGAAATGTCCAGCAATATTTATATTTATTTATATTTTATTTATAGTATTGCATATTATAAAAGCATAAAGTTTTTTAAATGCTTTAAAACGCAGCTTGATGGAGGAGCGTGGTGGAGTGTCGCACAGGACAGAGATGGATGGAGAGACTTGGGGGAGACCTTTGGCCAGCAGTGGGACAATAAATGTTGACAAAAAAAACGCAGCTTGGACAAGAGACTCAGACTGAAACCGGTGCTGAATAAAATATGTCAAAATAAGAATTAAGAAGTTAGGAAACACTTACTGCTTCTGGATGAATATGATGAATCTTTGGATGATGTCTTTCGCAAATCAAAATCTCTTGGTTTATCCCACTGTGAAACTTCGGTTAAGCAGTTATAGTAGTATACTTTGCCGTGTGAGCTGATGTGTTCAGACCATTCGTGACCGGGCGGCACACTAGTGCCAGGGGCACTGCGCTTATCGTATTTACTACTCCTACTAGCACTTGGGTTCATGCCACTCCTGCTGCCCTTTTTCTCTTGGCTCTCATTTCGTTCATGATTGCTGCGTTCACGTTCAGTTTCCTTGGTACGTTCTTTTGGTGAGCGAACACTTTCTGTAATTATTAAACCTTCTATAGAAAGTGATTGATTACATTTTCAAAGAAATTTTAGATTCCAAATAGAAGTTCGATTATCTTTGTTTTTGAATTATTGTTTTTTAATATAAAATAATAACTTAATCAGCTTATGTTAAGTTAATTTTACTAGAGATGGTGATAAACTGCTGCGATCAACTCTTAAGTTCTTTAAGATACCTTATTTTTAGGACTTAAAGGAGTTGGGATAGTTAGGGTCATAGGAGGGTAATGAACAATACATTCCAGTGCAGGGCTTCTGTTTATATTTAATTACCCCCACCCTAGAATTACATACTAACTGATTAGAATGTGTATGTATTCATACATTTGAAACCTTTGGGTGTCTTTCAAAGGTCTGTATATATATTGGAATCTTGCCTTGTTGCCTGGTTTTTAATAATCCCCAAAGTATGTGAATTCTTAAATTTCTTGTAAATGCATACATTAGTGGTCTAAACTGGCACAGGATCGAGACAAGTGGCATAAGGTGAGGCCTTATTTATGCCCATCAGTGGATTGAAACAGGCTGAAAACTATAATTATGTATATATTGCTCTCTAATGCCAGTTTCATCACTATACTTATCAAAACAGTTAAGTAATTAGACCACTATAAACTAAATTGAATTATTTACCTAGTAACCCCAACAGAATTTTTCTCAAATTTATTAGCAATTGGTTCTATGACTGAGGTTCTATAGTGCTAATGCCTTTGAGATCTTTATCTTTAGCACAACTACTGAGAAAAAACTTTTCTTTTTATTGTTTTAACTAACCAACAAGAGTGGCACATTAAGCAGTTTGCATTAGCATACACTTATATGAAATTCGTAAAATAATATACATAATTTGTTGGCATTGATAATAATGTTATATTAATATTTAATATATATGTAGTAATGTTATATTAATATGAATACTTTTTAAGACTGATTGAACATAATAGCATGTTTTAATACTTTAAAAATTCTTATAAATATTGCAAGATTATAAAGAAACTGTTTAAGGCATATTTTTTATATAACCTTTATATTTTAAATTCATGGAAAATATTTTTTTGCATTTACTTGCAGGCATCATCGTTTTACAGACAAACTTTTATCATCATCATATCAGCCATAGGATGACTACTGCTCAACATAGGCCTCCTCCACAGATCTCCAGAGCGACCCATCTTGTATGATGTTACACCCAAGGCTCCCAGCAAACTTTAACAGGTTTTTTTCCATCTAGTCAGGGCCAACCTGAGTGGTTTCCACTTGAGATCCTTTCTGCTCTAGCAGCCTTAAGTGCTTCGAGCTACATATTAAAACTTTAGTATGTAAGATTCTTCATGAGATCAGATTTAGTAGGTCAACAAATAAGGTTGCTTCCTAATGAGCCTTCACTGCTTTACCTTAATTGCATTGAGAATGAAATATTTTGTATATTTGATAAACATTGAGATAAAGCTTACCTGTGTACTTATTTCTAGAGGATTTGTAGTCTCTATCTCTCTCCTTCTCGGAACTTTTTTGCGGATAGGAATTCCTGGGTGTTGCATATCCTCTATCATCAGCCATATGCCCATAGAGGTGGTGAGCATGGCTGGACTGCCCTGTGTGTGTGCTATGGCCATGTGATGAGATATTGCCATTTGGTGAGCGTAGGGGAGTGTAACGGTTGTCTGCCGACCCATAATCATTGGTGGCTCTTCGGTCACTCTTTGAATTGTATTTCTGTTTGCAAAAACATTTATTTATAGCTAATAGTAAAGTGTACCTAATTAATTATCTAAATAAAATGTAAGCTATATTGATAAATAACACTGTTCTCAACTCCTAACTCTGTATTAGTATGATTAGCAAATTTTATTGTATTTGTAGCTATGGTTAACTAGGACAACATATAAATTGCTGGAAGTTAGAAAGAATGAATTATTATTTTGCTAAATCTATTTGAGTTTTTACGCATAACTTTATTTGGATAAGCTCACTGGTAGTTTATTACATGGAATGGAGTCAATCCAAATAGGAAAAGAATACTCAGGAGCAGTAATTACGTTGAGAAGTACTTATTTCAAGACAGTTTCGATTAGTTGTTGAATACCTAGAGTACCGCTTTGCTACGAAACAAACCGTTGAATAGGTGTTTACCTGATACGGATGGGCTTGATGCTTCTCAAAGTACCTGAAATTAAATAAAAATTATTTTTCCACAAAATGAGACTATAGAAAAAGCAAATCGGCGACCGCCATAGATATGGGCCGAGTTGGAAGCCGAAGCATCTAAAACCTTAACATACCCATCGCTTATTCGCTTTAGAGGTTTCCTTGCATGCATTACCATCAATGCAAATATACGATTTGTAACGGCCTCACTAAGAAATTGCAAAATTAGACCACTGTCATATAAAACAGTTTTACAGAAAGCTGTGATAAATCTTGCTGGACGCCATGTCACATTCAAGCAAGACACTCGAGAAAGAGTCAGAAAACATAAGCGCAAAAGAGAGAAAGAGAACGATGATTAATTCGAGCATTGATTGTCTATGGTACCTGATTATAGTAAGGTGCGGCTGTTCACCGGAAAATACAGACTAAACAAGACAGAAAAAAATAATATATTCAGGAGGAAGGCACTAGACAATAATCATTACATTACAGTCTGTTTCATCGTTTAGAAAACCAACTCTAAAAAAGAAAATAAAATATGATCTTGTAAATCTCGTGCTGTAATTTTCCGGCACTAAAATCAATAAAAAAAATGTACCAGCCTGAGTATCGAGTATCGCTTACCAGTTGACATTGACAGTGACTGTTTCATTTACAAATTGTTACATGCATTGCATTGTATGACCTCAAAATTCGATTGACAGTCTGTGTTCGTCTTGATAAATAAAATAACCTCAAAATTTTACGGTGGCATTTGATTGAACTGATTTGAAGAAGTTTGAAAGTGAGTGAGGTAATTTCTCATTCCAAAATTAATTGTGTGGATTTTGTGTTCACTTATTAGTAGCACCACGAATAAAAAAATGTCTAAACCAGTCGATCTTGAGCTAAAGAAAGCCTTTTTAGAGCTGCAGGTTAAGATGGTTGAAACAAGCAAGAAAATTCATGAAATTGACGCAGAAAAGACTGCCCTGAGCCGTCTGCTAGAACAAGTTCAATTAAATTCTCTTGGAATGGCTTCTGTGTCAGAAGGAACAAAAACTTACGAGGCTGTGGGCAGGATCTTTCTCAATAGAGATGTAGAAAAGCTGAGGAAAAGATTTGATGACCGTAAAGTGGAACTGGGTGTCTTGATAAAGGATTTAAATGAAAACAAAGAGTATTTGGAAAAGAATCTAAAAGAAAGTGAAAACAACATCAGGGAAATGGTCCAGCTGAGAAAAGAACAAATCGAAAATAAAGCAAACTAATAATAACTTGGACTTGTTATGTATTACTCATTAGATACCTTGAATCATCATCACCATAACAGCCATAAGATGTCCACTGCTGAGCAGAGCCTCCTCCATAGATCTCCAGATTGTCTGATCCTGTGCGCCCTGCTCCCAACCACCTCCAGCAACCTTTATCAGGTCATCTTTCTATCTAGTAGAGGGCTGTCCTACCACACTTTCTAGTACCTGGCATCCACTCTGAACTTTTCTTACCTATATACCTTGAATACCTTTCACTGCTGATGTGGACCTGAGGGGCTCATGAAGAACGAAAAATGACAATATCTTCTCTACTCCATGTGCATAACTTTTTTTGTATCATATAGGTTACAATTTGATGATTTAATTTCATTATTGTTTTGGGTAGTAATAAAATAGAGCAAAGTAATTAATCTTTGATTGCACTTTTTACTAATGATACATACTTGCACTAAAAAAAGCACCCAGCATACAAATTATGTCTTCCCTGAATGTACATTTAGGCCTATCTATTCTGATATTTGTATTATTTTATTTAATACCTAATTTATGTAATCACTATTATAAATACGGGATTTATCACATACGGTTTATCGGCACTCACCCTGATGATGAAGGTTCAAAAATTGACTTGAAACATCGCAACACCGATAAAACGGTACACAATTAATTCCTTACATATATTAATGATTGAAAGATTTACGAAAGTATTCTAAGTAATTTTAACAAATACCTAAATTTAATCAAAGTTATAATATTAATCATTAATTATAATATTTAGTCTGGCTTGCACAACGATTTCTAAACGTAATTAATTACTAAACATGTTAAAACTTGATGTATTTGTATGATTTGAGAACTCCCTAAATCATGTTTAGCCACTATATACGTTTAAGCATTGTTGTGCAAGTCATCCTTAGGATTAGAACTATCATACTTTTTCAATAAATAAATGAATATAAATATTGCTGGACATTTTACACAGTGCTATCTAAGCCCAAACTAAGCTGAGCTTGTACTATGGGATAATCAATATTGTGAAAAAATTTAATATGACTTCACATATTAAACTTTGTTCAGTTGCTCATAATTGATTTTTGAAAATCACAGTAGGCTTAGGCTTAATGAATATTGGTGCATTTTATCTCCGGTACCATTTAAAGCATTAGCTTGAAAAAACTTTACCTTAGAAAAAAGATGGTTGGGCAGCAAGTGTAATCTGATGTTAAAGTCTATGTACCGGCTGTCCTAATAGCGATAGTCTACATGTCATAAACTATTATCAATAGACCCTATCTACTAGCTGCATAAAACTTGGTAGGTATGATTACAGCCTTTTATATTATATATTTATTCTGTATTAGTTCAATCACAAAAATTACCTATCATACTGGAAACAATAATTTAAAGCAGTAACAGATCACCTGGTTTGCCTGGACCCGACCACCCAACCATTAAAATGTATAAATAGTAATAATAATACAAACAGTAATAGTGGTTCGCCCCGAACTATGATCTCGCGAGTCTTCCAAAAACAAAAATATTATTCATAATTTTTGACTAATAAAATAGTGCCACGAAATGCACAACCAACTAATTTAACCTATATTTTATTCAAATTACAAGTAACAGGGGTTCAAGTTAATTGGTTATTTTGAGGGGTTGAAATTGCAGTTATTCAGGATTTCAGACTTTTCCCTATATATGTGTCACTAAATCTACACGAATACCAATTTTCAGCACTGTGGAGTCACTGGTGTTCCCTGTAAATTTGTCAAAGTTCAGTCCTTATTATGGCTAATAAATAACTCAAAAACTAAAAGGAATAAACTAAAAATAAAATCGTCGAAATGTACTAATGAAGACCTTTTATTAGACGTCCAATTTGACGTAATAGTCTCATTTTGTTTTTTTTACCTCTCTTGAACTCCAATATCTTAATAATTCCCCAATATTTTTAGATCATTTAGTCACACCAGCACTGCTAACACTACCTACCTGTGTATCAAATTTCACGATGATCGGAGCAACGCTTAGAAAATTATCCTCGGATAAACAAACATAAATACAACGCCGATTTGTCAAAGTTGATGTGGAGATCTTTCTTCGCTCGATCAATAATATGGTGGGCCAGACCAGCCTACATACACACAATGCATTAAGGTTTTACGTGACGTCACGTAGGGTGGTTAGGTCCTGCCAAACTAGGATATCTGTTAATGCTTTTAAATAATTATGAACATAGTTTATCCTTGATATTGGTAGTATATTTTTGTCTTGTTATTATTGTCTATTCAAATTTCAACACACAATCTCTTTTTTAAGCATTCAGGAGAACGCTCACATTGATTTTGAAAAGTATAAATAAAAATTAATAAAAAAACGACATAGCTAAGAACCACCACGGATAAAAAAGGTTAATTAAATTCAGGAATAAGGGCCAGTATCCATTAAAACTGAGTGTGAGATTAAATGTGTAAAATTTTACTGAATTTCCACATCTCCTTTATTCTCAGCTTGGTTTGTTGATACAAACCATTATAGTTGTTACAACAGTGGGTCGAAAGCTCTTTAAACACGAATAAACTTATAAATCTACAACTAACAAAAAGTGCCTTGTAAAACTTCACTCAGTAAATATTAATTAACCGGTTTCAGTTAACAGTAAAGGTACTAATTTAACAAAACGCATTTCGTACTCTATTATGTGATTGTAAATTTCATTCATGTTGACTCTTCTAGAATTATGTTATTGTAATAAACTTCTAAATAAAACTTTGCTTTAAAATTTATATTTTATTTATACAAATTTTTTGCCATTTTAAACCACTACAAACTGACAAATTCCTGGTAATACCTTGGACTTATGAGTCTGTTTCAAGCATATACATACATTATTTTGAATTCCTAATGCACAAACCGTCATTTACCTACCTAAGTGTTCCGAATTAGACTACAGAACCCTTAAAATATTATATTCTAGATAGAAACTTTGTTTGCTTGTTTCTGTAATAGCTTAGGTAGGGCTCAAAATTTTGGCATTTAATTCTATCAATCTGAATTTATTATCTCAGTTTCCTATGGAGAAAACTGAGATAGGTCGTAGGAATCTACGCTTTTTTGGATAACGATAGCAAGAGTAGGCAGTAAGTTTTATATCGAATTAATCACCAAAACATAGTCGAGTTTCTTTTAAATTTGATAATATAACTAGTGGTTTTTTATGTTTTGAAGAACCGTCACTTGAATATCGTCAGTATATTACCAAACACCCTGTATAGTAAATCCATACTAATATTATAAATGCGAAAGTAGTTGTTAGTTTGTTACCTTTTCACGACTAAACGGCTGAACTAATCATAATGAAATTTGGCAAGGACATAGATTATAATATTCTGGAGAAGGACATAGGCTATCTTTTGTTTAAAAAAATAATGTTGAAGGGTGTGAAAGTATGGAAAATCCATAATTTCTCAAGTTAGGGATCCAAAAATTCATATTTAGGCTATTGGTAAGAAATACGTGTTTCAACTTTTTTTGCGAGGTATTCTTTAGATGCACTCCCTATGAATGAATGAAAATTCTTTATTATACCTCACAAGCTAAACACAACAGATATAAAAATAAAAAATAAAACAAATAAGTGTAAGCATAATGGGCGGTCTTATCGCTTAACAAAACGATCTCTTCCAGACAACCTTTGGATGGAGAGGATCATTGCTTAATGGAAGATTGGCCGAGGGGTAAAAAGAATAAACTTAATAATAGAAAAAGAAAAAATAATTAACCTAAATTACATTTTTTTTTACTAACCTATATTGTACCACTGCTGGGCAAAGGTCTCCCCATCTCCCCTCCATCCATCCGGTCTGTGCTCCAAGATCTGAGCACAGCAAGTCTTGAGGTGGGACTGGCCATGAATAGATCAAAGACTCAAGTCATGACCAACAGTATAAAACGTAGGGTCGAAGTCGATGGGCAGGTCATACAATATGTTGATGAGTATATTTACCTGGGCCAGCTAGTCTCCTTCCAAAACCGGCAAGACACAGAAATCAATCGCCGCATTGAAAACGCTTGGAGGAGCTACTGGTCCATGAAGCAGCTTATGAAGGGTTCCCTTCCACTGACACTGAAGCGAAAACTCATGGACATGTGTATCCTGCCCATATTGACCTACGGAGCTCAGACTTGCTCCTTGACAGAAGCACAAAAGTCCCAACTCAAGATTTGCCAGAGAGCGATGGAGAGAAGCATCCTTGGAGTGAAGCGAATCGATCGAGTCAGAAATACCGACCTACGAGCCAAAACCGGCATAGCCGATGTAGGCATTAAGACCGCCCGCTTAAAATGGGATTGGGCAGGCCATGTGGTTCGAATGCATCCAGAACGATGGGCGAATCTAGTCACCCAGTGGATACCAAACGGACGACGCAGCCGTGGTAGGCCCAGAAAAAGATGGAGAGATGACCTGGATGCATTCAAACCAGATTGGTCAGATAAATAATTTAAAATCAATAAATATCATAATATAAAATAAATAAATATGTACTTACATACATACATATATTAATAATAATTATAGATCAAATGAATAATCACGACTCTTCATAGAGATAAAAGTTTTTGAGTCTAGCTTTAAATACAGAAGGTTCCTATGTACAGTTGACAACCTCCGTGGTGCAGTGGGCGAATAGCCGGCTCAGACGCAGGAGGTAGCGGGTTCGATCCCCGCTGCGGAACAAATGTTTGCATGATCTACAGATATTTGTTCCGGGTCTGGTTGTTTCTATATACAGTGTGTCCCTGGATAAAGTGCAACCCCGAAAGGGGGTGAAACTAGATCAAAAATTATCGACAAAAAAATAGAAAAAAAAATTTAAAAAAAATTCGTATATACTTTATTGATGTATTAAAATTTTTATTACTCACTAATTACTCTATTTAATAAAAAAATTATTTCTTCCAAAGTAGTAGGTCTATTTTGTTAAAATAAAAACCATAATCATGTCAGATATGTGACGATGACGATAAAATAACAAATAACTCACAAACGAGTGGCTATCGTGACTTAAAGTTTAATTTTTGTATTAAAATTACATTTTTTAGGCTGTTTTTTTCCAATAAACTCCAAAAATCTTAAAATTAAGCCTATAATACTAGAAATTTTTATGACTTTTTATTATTGTCTATCATAATAGCTTTTAAATAAAAAAAAACCTACGTTCTAACATAAAAAATGTGCTGGCTAGGAGCTTTTAAAGTTGACCACTGATTACGTCACCACTCAGGTAGAGACACGTTTTTTTTTGCTGCTCAGGTAGTATTAAAAATCAAATTTTAGTTACAACATTTTTATTTAACTTATTACATGTAAGTATGAAATAAGGGTTTTGTTTAATACATTAAATGCTCAAAATGGCTTCCTTGTTGTTGTAGGCACATTGCCGCACGAAGAGCGATTTGTTGTGTGGCTCTAAGCACCATCTCTGGGTCACTTCTTATCTCATCGGCACATCGCATGATTTGATCTTGTAACTCTGCCTCGGTGTCTACGGTCGTTCTGTAGACTCTTTGTTTCATAACACCCCACAGAAAATAGTCTAGGGGTGTCAGGTCAGGTGAACGTGCCGGCCACCCGACTGGTCCATCCCGGCCGATCCACCTATTAGCGTAGTTTTCGTTTAAAAAACTTCGCACATTGCGCCCGTAGTGCGCAGGGCATCCGTCCATCTGCAAATACATCTGTTGCCTTGTAGCCAGCGGAACATCTTCCAGCAGTAGTGGCAGATCGTCTCTTAATAAGTTTAAAAAACTTTCGGCATTTAATGTTGCGGGTAAAATAACTGGCCCAATCAGCGTGTCGTCTATTAGAGCTGCCCATACATTAACTGAAAATTGCACTTGAAAAGTAGACGCCCTCTTTAGGTGTGGATTTTCCTCGGACCATACATGTAAGTTTCTGCAATTTGTGATTCCATTCCGGGTGAATTTCGCTTCATCCATCCATAAAATTTTTTTTAGGAATTGTGGATTATTTCTAATTTTTTGTTGAATCCACGTAGACATTACGCATCTTGCACGATTGTCTACATTTTCATGCAAATGCTGTACTCGCTGATAATGGTATGGATGCAATCCCTTCTTTTTCAAAATTCGCCATACGGATGTTTTTGATATACCGTGACGCAAAGCTAAGCGTCTAATGCTGGTTGTGGGATCAGCAAACAAATCGTTTAAAACGGCCTCTTCTATGGAATGGTCAATAATGGTAGCTTGTTGCTCACGGCGATCTCTTGCTAATCCAAGTCCGATGTTGGATAACTTTCGGTGAACTTCTTGGAAATTTCGTGCTGACGGTATAAGTCTGCTCGGAAACGCATTTATGTATGCAGAACGAGCGACTGTTGTGTGTCCACGTGACATACCATAATAATAATGGATGTCAGCGATTTCTCGCGGAGAGAACTCAGTCAATCGCGGCATCTCCACAACACAACAAAGTACAGTCAAAAACGTAACAAAAAGTCAAAAACAAAACAAAAGCAAAACAACGTAACAAAAACTTGAAGGCGCAGTAAGGTACGGTAGGCGGTAGCAGCGGCGAGAATATCGGAGCGACTGGCGTGCCTTGTTGTGAGTCCTGTTTCGATCCCCACCCTTCATCTTTCATAGAACAGGCCCAGCGACCATAATCTACAACAATATAAGTTAAAAAAGGGTCTCTACCTGAGTGGTGACGTAATCAGTGGTCAACTTTAAATGCTCCTAGCCAGCACATTTTTTATGTTAGAACGTAGGTTTTTATTTTATTTAAAAGCTATTATGATAGACAATAATAAAAAGTCATAAAACTTTCTAGTATTATAGGCTTAATTTTAAGATTTTTGGAGTTTATTGGAAAAAAACAGCCTAAAAAATGTAATTTTAATACAATAATTAAACTTTAAGTCACGATAGCCACTTGTTTGTGAGTTATTTGTTATTTTATCGTCATCGTCACATATCTGACATGATTATGGCTTTTATTTTAACAAAATAGACCTACTACTTTGGAAGAAATCATTTTTTTATTAAATAGAGTCATTAGTGAGCAATAAAAATTTTAATTCATCAATAAAGTATATACTAAATTTTTTTAATTTTTTTTTTCTATTTTTTTGTCGATAATTTTTGATCTAGTTTCACCCCCTTTCGGGGTTGCACTTTATCCAGGGACACACTGTATATTATAAGTATGTATTTACAAAAAAAAGTGTATATAAGTATTCTATCAGTTATCTGGTTCCCATAGTACAAGCTCTGCTTAATTTGGGCTAGATAGCGCTGTGTGAAATGTCCAGCAATATTTATTTATTTATTTACAGTTGGTATATAGGCTACTTTTAACCGACTGCGCAGGAGGGTTATGCTTTTATTAACAAACCACGCGTGCAAGCCGCGGGCGGGTCAGCTAGTACTCTATAAAAACTATTCAAACCTTTCTCGAGTTTCAACTAGGCTTGTAGCTATTCACAACAAGGGTGGGAGGGGGGTATTTCTACTGGCTTTATCTAACTACTAGAGAAAACGCCCGGTTCTTCGTCCGCCTAGTATATAAACTTCCCCATAAATCTATTTTAAATATCACAAAATTAAAAGACATTGATGGGAGTTTATTTTGTAAATCTTTAATTTCATTTTTACACAAGAAGAACTGTTTTAATATCTCTTATACAACATTCTTATCAATATATTCATGAATAGTACATATTAAATCTTAACTTTAAAAATGCTAAACACTGATCGTAAATAAAACAATAAAATATTTACACAACAACCTAAATTAAGTAGTTAAACGTACATAATGATTTCATATTTTAAAAAGCATATAACATAAAAAATGATCTAGTGTGACCTTACAGAACAATGCTTTAGAATTATATTTATTTAAAATAATTATTGAAATAAATAAATATGTACTTACATACATACATATATTAATAATAATTATAGATCAAATGAATAATCACGACTCTTCATAGAGATAAAAGTTTTTGAGTCTAGCTTTAAATACAGAAGGTTCCTATGTACAGTTGACAACCTCCGTGGTGCAGTGGGCGAATAGCCGGCTCAGACGCAGGAGGTAGCGGGTTCGATCCCCGCTGCGGAACAAATGTTTGCATGATCTACAGATATTTGTTCCGGGTCTGGTTGTTTCTCTATATAAGTATGTATTTACAAAAAAAAGTGTATATATAAGTATTCTATCAGTTATCTGGTTCCCATAGTACAAGCTCTGCTTAATTTGGGCTAGATAGCGCTGTGTGAAATGTCCAGCAATATTTATTTATTTATTTACAGTTGGTATATATATCGGCGCAGATAATAAATAGTACTAAAATTAAATAAAGTAAAAATAAACTTGCGATAAATAAATAGTGATGTGATTAAATAAAATTAAATAAAGTAAAAACTAACTTGTGATAAAAAGTGAAGTGACTAAAAACTATAAAAGGCGGTGCAACGGCAAGCGGTACGCATTCAGTCACCGGCAGCGGTTGAGTCAACATCGGGTAAAAACTATAAAAGGCGGTGCAACGGCAAGCGGTACGCATTCAGTCACCGGCAGCGGTTGAGTCAACATCGGGTAAAAACTATAAAAGGCGGTGCAACGGCAAGCGGTACGCATTCAGTCGCGGGTAGCGGTCGAGTCAACAACGGGTATAAAAGGTGCAACAACTACGAGTGGCGCGCATTCGATCGTCGACAGTGGTCGACGCAACATCGCCTTAAAAGGCGACCCAGCTGCGGTCTGAAGTCATTCGATCGTAATCAACGAGGGAGTCAACAACGTTCGTCCAGCGTTCTTTTCAGAACGAATACTGTTTCTATTGGCACGTTCTTTTCAGGACGAATACTGTTGTTTTATTGTGCATGTTATTCTAAGACATGTAATCTTAATGTCGGTTGATTGCTTTATCAAATTATAAATTAATTATAGATGTTTATTTTGAGTCCGTTTAATTATTGTTGATTTTCAGGTTTCGAAAATATAAGCCACTATGGATGATAACGGTAGTTTCACTCGACCTGATACTCCCCCTCCTCTTATATCGGAAGAGGGGACGAATCGACGCCAAACACAACCACCGGCCATCGGTGAGAACGCCAGCATGGCGCTATTGGCAAACACGTTCAAGGATACGATGTGCGAGATTATGGCGCATATGACTCGAGAAAATCATGGTGCCCTCGCTGAAATGATAAATAAAATCCGTCCAGATACACGTACCGTTCGTATTTCGGACGTTTATTTTCCTAGCTTCGATCCAGATAAAAATATGGACGTGAAAGAATGGGTAAATCTTATCACTAGAACGCAGTCTGAATACAATTTAAAAGACCATGAAGTCCGATTAAAAGCAGCTGGAGTTCTTAAGGGCAGAGCTCAAACTTGGGCTGATGATTGCTTGCTTAGGACCACTACATGGGCTGAAATGAAGGATGACATGCTTCAAACATTTGAGCCAGAATCCAGATATTTTTCTGATGTTCTTAAATTTCGGCGATACACTATTGATGAAGCCGATACTACATCTGAATATATTTCTAATATTTGGAAGATGTTCAAGAAGATCGTTAAACCTAACCCTACGGAACAAGATGCTGTGGAGTTCGTTATTGGCAGCATCACGGATGACACACTCCGTACAGAACTGCTCAATAGTAAATCTTCTTCTGTGCCTGAATTGATAGCAATCGCAAAAACAATGCGCAAACGCAAGCAACCAACTCAAGAGCACGTGCTAAGTAAGAAGGCAAGGATTGAAAATAATAAAGTTAACCAAAATGTTACATGTTTTGTTTGTGGAAAGCAAGGTCACAGGGCACGGTGGTGTAAGCAAAATGCTGTTGCACAATCAAGAGCAGACTTTACCAAGAACTTGCCGACCCCACAAAATACATCTTCGCAGCCAGAGAAGAAAAAGGAATGTTCTTACTGCTCCATTCCAGGGCATACCTATGAGAGCTGTTTCAAGCGAATGAACGCAACGAGGAACATTAACGTGTGCCAGAAAGGTAATGAAATTTCAAATATCATATCTATTTCAGTAGGCGGAATTTTTTTTCAGGCTATGTTTGACAGTGGAGCTGATTGCTCGTTGGTGAAAGACTCTGTAGCCATGACACTTCCTGGATCACGAAAAACCAAAACCACTCATCTGAAAGGCATAGGACCTGTACCTATTATATCCCTAAACCAAGTTACTACTGTCGTCAGAATAAATGATGTTAATATTGAGTTGGATCTCTACACAGTTTTGGACCACGAAATACCTACAGATTTACTTATTGGGAAAGATATTTTGAGCATCCCTGGAATAGAAGTAACACTTACACATAAAGGCGTAGTGATTGCAAAAACCGAGCAGCCGAAAGAACAGGTCGATATTTGGCGTGTGACTTCTACGACAATAGACACTGACATTGTAAATAAAAGTGATCTCAAATGTTTGGTGATACTCCTGGAAAATTATAATGAATCGTTCACAGAAGGTATGACAGGATCTAGAATTAAAACTGGTGAATTAACGATTAGACTCAAAAACCCAGATAAAACAGTTAACCGCAGACCATATAGATTGGCACCAATTGAGCGTGAAAAAGTTCAGAAAATGATTAATGAACTACTTGACAAAAACATCATTAGGGAAAGCAACTCGCCGTTTGCCAGCCCAATCATAATGGTAAAGAAGAAAAACGGCGAGGATCGACTGTGTGTCGACTACAGGGAATTGAACACAAATACAGTAAGAGACCACTATCCATTGCCACTGATTTCAGAACAACTTGATCAGTTGGCTGATGCTGCTTATTTCACATGCTTGGATATGGCTGCAGGTTTCCACCAGATTCCGATATCTACAGACTCTATTGAAAAGACTGCATTCATTACTCCAGACGGCCAGTATGAGTACCTTACCATGCCATTTGGATTAACTAATGCCCCATCAGTGTACCAAAGAGCCATCAACAAAGCTCTGGGCGAATTAAGAGGACAAGTAGCGCTTGTCTACATGGATGACGTACTTATACCAAGCAAAACTGTGTCGGAAGGACTCGAAAAACTGGAGATGGTTTTAAAGGCTCTGACCACTGCTGGATTTTCAATCAATATGAAGAAATGTTCGTTTCTCAAGACATCTATCGAATATTTAGGATATATCGTACAGGGTGGAAAAGTAAGACCTAGTCCATCAAAAGTTGAAGCCCTAGCAAGATCCCTTCCTCCTGCTAATGTAAAACAGCTAAGACAGTTTAATGGCCTTGCTGGATACTTCCGCCGCTTCATACCAAATTTCTCCACAGAAATGATACCGCTGTACAACTTAACAAAATCCGAAGTTAAATGGGAATGGAACGCGGAACACGAAGCAGTACGTTCAAAAATAATTAACTATTTAACATCTGCCCCTCTGCTCACAATATTTAATGAAGGTTACCCGATAGAACTTCACACTGACGCTAGCGCAATGGGACTTGGAGCAGTGCTAATTCAGATTAAAGACGGAGTACGACATGTCACTGGCTATTTCAGCATGAGAACTACATCCGCTGAGTCTAAGTACCACAGTTATGAACTTGAGACGTTAGCGATAGTGCGAGCAATTAAACATTTTCGACATTTTCTCTATGGAAGAAAGTTCACAATAATAACTGATTGTAATGCTGTTAAAGCTTCACGATACAAACAGGAATTGCTCCCCAGGATCCATAGGTGGTGGGCCTTCTTGCAAAATTTCGAGTTTGAAGTCGAGTATCGACAAGGTGAAAAATTAAAACATGCAGATTTCTTTAGCCGGAACCCACTCAGAGTGGTAATGAACCTATCCACCAAAGACGACTGGCTAATAGTAGAACAACGCCGCGATCCTGAACTGGCTAAAATCATAGCCGGAATAAGTAAGGAGCCTCAACCGGAATACGAGCTGAAGGACAACATACTGCATTACAAAACGATATCGAATGGCTTAACTAGACTTGTCAAAGTTGTCCCTCTATCATACCAATGGAGTCTCATAAACACATACCACGATGCACTCAAACACATGGGATGGGAGAAGACATTAGCAAAGCTGAAGGAAAATTTCTGGTTTTCCAAAATGTCTTCAACAGTTAGATACTTTGTGGAGCACTGTGTGGTATGCAAAACAATGAAAGGATCATCTGGCGCTACGCAGAGCCAATTACACCCAATTGAAAAGATACCAGAACCTTTCCATACGATTCACATCGATATATCAGGCAAACTTAGTGGATCCGCTTCCCAGAAGGAATACGTTTTCGTAGCAATCGACGCTTATACCAAGTTTGTGTTTCTTCATCATGCTAAGAGTAAAAATCAAGCGAGTGCTCTAAGACATCTTAACGAGATAGTATTCCTATTTGGAGCACCAAAACGTATAATTGTTGATGGTGATGGTGCATTCACTTCCAATTACAAAGACTATTGCGATAAATATGGAATTGAACTACATCAATGTGCTGGATACATAAGCCGTGGAAACGGCCAAGTAGAAAGAGTCATGAGGATTATAAAAAATGGGCTTACCGTTATCAAAAATACACAGAAAATTCATTGGGAGAAATCACTGGGAACACTTCAACTTGCTATTAACTGTACTATATCAAAAACTACTCGCCAAACACCAATAGAATTATTGACAGGTAAAAAAGGAAGTGTGCCTCCTGAGCTGTTAGCAATTATTGACGAAGAAAATGAAAGAGTTGATCCGCAAACATTGAGAGAAGCTGTTTTAGGTCGGATGACCGAACAAGCAGAAAAGGATAAACAAAGGTACGACAAGGGAAAAGCAAAGGTTAAAAGGTTTGATAAAGGCGAGTACGTTCTATTAAAAGAACCACCAAGATTGGGTACAAAACTAAGCCAAAAATATGACGGACCCTTTGAAGTAAAAAAGGTTTTGCCCCATGACAGATATGAGATCCGCCGTACCAACCAACGTGGTCGATTCAGGAAAGTTTGCCATGAGCAATTGAGAAGTGCACCAAAATTTGGTGTACAAAGTCACATGGCCATATCGGCAATGAATAATGAAATAACACTTGACGATGTTGAAAAGCCCAATACCCAATAAAACTGGGGAGTCGTGTTGGGTTTGGAATTAATTAACGTGAAAAGCCATACTCAATAAAAACGTGAGTCGTGTTGGATTTGTTTAACGTGTAATGCCAAAATGAGCGCTGAGGCTCTGAGGTATTGTCGTAATTAACCAATGTGAATATGCCGAAATGAGTGCTGAGGCTCTGAGGTGTTGTTTACTAACGTGAAACATCAAAATGAGCGCTGAGGCTCTGAGGTGTTGTCCAAAATTAGCGCTGTGGCTATGAGGACCTTCATGCGTGATGTAATAATGTGAAATGAGGTCTTATAACCCTGCAAATGTAGTTAAATTGGCTTTTTCAGATCAACAAAATGCAAAGTAGGCGCAGGGACGCGCCTATCGTCAGTATGGCCGTATCGGCGCAGATAATAAATAGTACTAAAATTAAATAAAGTAAAAATAAACTTGCGATAAATAAATAGTGATGTGATTAAATAAAATTAAATAAAGTAAAAACTAACTTGTGATAAAAAGTGAAGTGACTAAAAACTATAAAAGGCGGTGCAACGGCAAGCGGTACGCATTCAGTCACCGGCAGCGGTTGAGTCAACATCGGGTAAAAACTATAAAAGGCGGTGCAACGGCAAGCGGTACGCATTCAGTCACCGGCAGCGGTTGAGTCAACATCGGGTAAAAACTATAAAAGGCGGTGCAACGGCAAGCGGTACGCATTCAGTCGCGGGTAGCGGTCGAGTCAACAACGGGTATAAAAGGTGCAACAACTACGAGTGGCGCGCATTCGATCGTCGACAGTGGTCGACGCAACATCGCCTTAAAAGGCGACCCAGCTGCGGTCTGAAGTCATTCGATCGTAATCAACGAGGGAGTCAACAACGTTCGTCCAGCGTTCTTTTCAGAACGAATACTGTTTCTATTGGCACGTTCTTTTCAGGACGAATACTGTTGTTTTATTGTGCATGTTATTCTAAGACATGTAATCTTAATGTCGGTTGATTGCTTTATCAAATTATAAATTAATTATAGATGTTTATTTTGAGTCCGTTTAATTATTGTTGATTTTCAGGTTTCGAAAATATAAGCCACTATGGATGATAACGGTAGTTTCACTCGACCTGATACTCCCCCTCCTCTTATATATAGGCTACTTTTAACCGACTGCGCAGGAGGGTTATGCTTTTATTAACAAACCACGCGTGCAAGCCGCGGGCGGGTCAGCTAGTACTCTATAAAAACTATTCAAACCTTTCTCAAGTTTCAACTAGGCTTGTAGCTATTCACAACAAGGGTGGGAGGGGGGTATTTCTACTGGCTTTATCTAACTACTAGAGAAAACGCCCGGTTCTTCGTCCGCCTAGTATATAAACTTCCCCATAAATCTATTTTAAATATCACAAAATTAAAAGACATTGATGGGAGTTTATTTTGTAAATCTTTAATTTCATTTTTACACAAGAAGAACTGTTTTAATATCTCTTATACAACATTCTTATCAATATATTCATGAATAGTACATATTAAATCTTAACTTTAAAAATGCTAAACACTGATCGTAAATAAAACAATAAAATATTTACACAACAACCTAAATTAAGTAGTTAAACGTACATAATGATTTCATATTTTAAAAAGCATATAACATAAAAAATGATCTAGTGTGACCTTACAGAACAATGCTTTAGAAGTATATTTATTTAAAATAATTATAAATTAAAGCTAATAAAATAAGCTTACCAGAGAAAGGTTTTTAGGTATGTGTATACCTACAATAAAACTATATTAATATTCATTTTAACTCTTGGCTATATATAACAATAGCTAGTGATTTCGCAAGACTGTCTTATATCCATAAGCTTAACAGAATTATGTATAACTGTATGTAAGTAATATGTATATTTAGCTATTATAAATAAGTAATACACATATAAGTTACATGCTACTTTATAAAATATTAATTTTTAACAAGTTAACTAAATTATTTAGTATTTATCAACTGTGGAGGAATTAGAAGTTTGCACTATAAATAGACATAGACATTCATTTATATAACACAACAAGTTAACAGGTGTAAACTGTAGAGAAGCAGTCTGAACTACAACAATCACAGCACAGGCTAATAGTCAATACCATCGTAAACACAAGTAACTATCAATAAATCGTTCATCAAAGAAAAACTTTCAAATTGTCATGATTTATGTAAATAAGAATTATTTATTAAATATCTTTACATAATCTACAAACAACATAAAGTACAATATTTCGTAATATTTATTTTTTATAGTTAAAGTGGAGTTAAAGAGTTTGTAACATTTTTGTATGGAGGCTGGCACTACCGTCTGCAACCACATGAATTTATCAGAAATTTGCGGTGCACGATAAATCCTATAAATATGGATAGAGGACACTCAGACGAACAAGCAATATTAACCAAATACGTGATACAATACAATACACAATACAAATACAGTAATACAATAAAATATAAAAAGGGGTGTGGCTGTGTCATGGACAGGGCCGTATTTTGTACGTAAATACGTGTGCGTAACAGGTAATACTTTCTATACAAATATAAAATATGCTATTTCATGTATGTTATAATCATGTTTGAGCACTAAGAAGTCCTTCGGGTCATACTAAATAACATCTCGAAACGCAGCAAAATGACCTCAAAATGGCGGCGCTTCCACCGTGCGCGATGCGTCAGTCTTCACTTAGCGTAAAGAATTCTTCAGCTATCCAGTGGTGTAATTAAATTTTGGATGGAGATGATAGATATGTAGCTGCATGCAATACCAAACTGTATCCCCGGATTTTTTTATCATTAGTTTTTTGAATTGCCTCCCACCAACACACTTAATTTTAAAAACGTATTCACGTCACAATCAATAGTCAAATGTCATAAATTAAAGTAAAATGGGAATTATAATTAAATTGAAAATTAATATAGTTATTTCAAATAAAATAATTGAACATAAATTAAAACGATAAAAATAGAATTTGATGTGCACCGCACTTTGGTGAAAATATCATGCGGCGGCAGACGACAGTGCCAAAATCTTACAACCCCTTTAAATGTTTATTTCTTTAAGGTGAAATATAGTGTTCGTTCGCAACGTTTCACTTTCAACAAGTGAAAGGGATGTGGTCACTAAGTCCAGGCCGTGAATATTCACGGAGGAATGCCATTATGATAGCAATAAAGCAAATATCAGAGCCACGAGTGTCTGTTCATGTTTTGTATTGAGTCATACGGTTGGGAGACACCGAGTGAGGCCGGGTAGGGCGGCGGGTAGAGACCCATGATCTGCGCGCCGGTCTGTCGCAGGAGTTCCTCCTGGCGCTGCAGGTACTGCTGGTAGAGCGGAGAGCCCGGCTCGACACCCACGCCGCTGCCCACGAACCCGTAACCGGGACGCACCTGCCCGTGGCCGATGAAGGGGAAGGTGCTGGCCGCGTGGCTGGACGCCTGATGCGCCGGCTTCGCCAGCTTGTCGGCGGCTGCCTCCGCACTGTTCCGCTGCTGGTGGGCCACGGCAGCGACCATGTAGTTAGCTGCCATCAGTTGGTTCGCCGCTGAGAACCCGGCGTTGTCGCCGTATATTCCGCTGCTCAGTGCCATATTCGTCGCCATGTTTGTCGAAGTTCCGAAATTGAAGGAGCTACTCGGTATCATCCCTGATTTCACAGATGACAGCATATCTGTAGACGATGGAGTGTGATACGACGGCTGGTTTGTCGTGATCTGAGCCGATTTGCTCTCGGAAGTTCTTTTCTTCCTTTTCTGTTTTGTTTTAGGTTCCGGTTGTGGATTGGCCGCGTGAGAAGTCTTATAGATGCTGTCTTTGTTTAGTGACATCGACGGCTGTGAGTATATGCCGGTGGAGGCGCTTGACGACGATATCTCTGATGCCATGCTCTTGTTGAACATTTGTGCCATTTGAAACTGTTTGTCGTATGCGAATGACGACAAAAATCTTTCGTCCTTTGTATAACGTTCCAGCATTTGTGGAATATTTTGCAAGTTACGTAAGTTATCCAGTTGAAGCGCAGTGTTAGAGTATGGCGTCTTGTACGGATTAGAAGTAACAAGAGGATGGTTTTGTACCAGTTTCTCAGTTTTATGGCTTTTGGCCGCGCTGTCGGTATGTTTAGTGGTTGTATCCGGATCATTAATAGGCGACGGTGTCGTCATATGGTCATTCTTCATATGCCCGCGAGGATTAGGAATTCTTAACTCGGCAGGCAGACTTTGCTGCAAATCTTGTGTTCTTTGCGTATTAGCCCTTGGAATATTATACATGTTATATTGTTGTTGCAAGTTTTTGTTATAATTTGAAGACATTATCAAGTCCTGCTTATGTTTTTCGGTCTGATTGACGCTATGTTGGTAAGCCGCAGAATAGTCAGACGGAGACAACATATCCTGTTTCCGCATGTGGCTAAGCTTCCAATTGCCGTAATCGATGGCTGTCGACGACGGAGTACTATTACTAGTGTATAGCTTCTTATTAGCCAGTTCAATATCACTCATAGAGAAGTTTCCTATGGCCTGTCCGCCACCTAGATGCTCGTAATGGCTGAGGTGGTGCGAGTGAGCAGCATGTTGGTTTATATTCATATCGGTGTGGGTGCGCTCGTGCGCAGTGGACTGTGAGTGTGCCGTCGGTTGCGAGTGCGCTAGCAGTTGCGAGTGCGCCATCGGCTGGGAATGGGCCGGATGTTGGGAATGGGCAGGCGGTTGGCAGTGGGCCGGAGGTTGGGAGTGTGCCGAATGTGTTTGATGTTGAGAGTGAGTGGGCTGCGAATGACTTGGATGTTGTGAATGAGCTGGGTGTTGGGAGTGGCTCGGTTGGGAATGAGCTGGATGCTGGGAGTGGGCAGGCTGGGAATGGGCCGGATGTTGGGAGTGGTGTTGGGAGTGAGCAGGTTGCTGGGAATGGGCTGGATGTTGAGAATGAGCGAGGTGTTGAGGATGGGCCAGATGTTGGGAATGAGCTGGCTGCTGGGTATGAGCCGGTAATTGGTTATGCGCCGGCTGTTGCATGTGCGCCAGCTGTTGCGAATGAGCGGGAGGTTGAGTGTGCGCCGGCTGCGAATGGGCCGGCTGCTGCATGTGAGCCGGCGCCTGCGCGTGCGAGTGCGCGTGAGATTGATGCGCGGCCGGCACATTCACTGACATGCTGTTCTTTGTCATTGTCTTATGCAGAGGCTGATTGTTAATGCCGAGATTTAAGGCGATCGTGTCAACGTCGTAAACTTTATGCTGTAAATTAGCACTTGATTTAGGCTTATCTCTTGTAGCGGAGAAGTCACTCTCGAGTGCTTCACCGCTGATTCTGCGCTCGTAATCGGGGTTCATGTATCCCATGTTGACCATATCTATATTATCCTTATTTGTAGTACCGAATGGTCTGGTTTCATTTGTATTAGCATCCTTTTTAATTTCTTGTTCGGTAACGACTTGTTCCATTATTGCGGTATCACGTTCTTCAACATTTTTTACATTGTTGGCCACGCTGTCGATCGCATTTTTTTCTCTTAATTTCGAAAGTTCCGACTTCTCACTCAAGGCCAATGCTATATCATCAACGGATGTCAGCGGGACCGGAGTAGAGTGCACAGCAGGTTTAGCATATTCGGTTTTGCTTTGTGCCGTGTCTTTGACCAACTTTGTCGGCGATGTGATCGTCTGTTCGGGTTCATTGTACGTCCGTTTTTTCATTGGAAAGTTCATAGGTTTCGCATCGACAGTTACCGGAGATACATTAGAAGTAGTATTGGTAGGAACAGGTTTAGGCGGGTTTGGTACTGGGGGGTAATTCGTAGGAGTCTGGGTAAAAGGTGAATAAACTGGGGAATAAGAGTGTGCCGGCTGGTTCTGTTGAAATGAATCTGGTCGAAGTGAATTATAATCCTCGTTTGCGAGAGGTTTGTTGGCGACGGTCGCTTTAGCCGTATCATAATACGGGGGCGGGTTCTGGGTGTAAGTGGGCAGAGGGCTCTTATTGTGGTCGACGAAGTACTGAGGAGTCGCCGATCCGGCCGCATTGTTGCCCGCGTACACGTGTTGGTTGTACGGAGAGTATGGGGACGTAGGCCCTTCGCGCGGGCTGCAGCTTTTCTCAGGACTGCTCCTGATAGATGTCGTATCCTGATAAAATCCAGCCCGAACGGATCCATTTATGATTGGATAGGTGATTTTCTGGAAATCGTCTCTTGGTGATGCCGGCGAGCGCAGCAGAGGTGAAGTGAGCGACATCTGATGGCGTGGCGAGTCAAGGTCTTGGCTGAAGGAAGACCTTTCAGAGACGGAGCTGCCAGTACTCGTTCGGCGCTGCCGCGGTGTCGCTGTGGGGTTTGGAAGCGGGCTCTCTCCGCCCTCCGGGGTCAGGGTATCCGGATTGGCTGGACTCGTCGCCCGCGTCTCAGAACACTTCTCTTCATCACCGTCGTCAGCTTTCTTTTTAACCACAGCTCCAATGATTGGTGGAGTGCTTTTTGGAGCGCCGAATGCCTTGAACCAAGCACTGAGATTCGGGGTGGCCTGGTTCGGCTTAATCGGGACTTGAAGATCGGTTTCCACCACTGCATCTTTCTTGCTGATTTGAATAGGTGCTTCTTCTTGTTTTTTCTCGACTTGGACGACTGTTTCTTCCTTTGTTTCATTAGATTCTTCTGGTTTCAAATTGTGCTCGGGTACAACAAGATCACTGTTAGTAATGGTTTCTTCTTTAGCTTCCTTCTTTTCAAACTTGTGTTCTTTTCCGAGGGTAAAGTCGACAGTTGGTAGAACAGAGCCAAGGCTCAACTTGGGGCTGGATTCTTCAGGTTTGCTGATTTCACGTACTTTGGTCACTGCTCCAGGAGACGCAGATTCTTCCTTTTCTTTTTCGGCATCTTTTTTGATAACGTTGGTGAGTAAGTTGCCCTTGCTCTTGCCGGGCTGCAGCCTGTCTATAGTTCTTTGAATCTCTCTTCTCTTTAGCACTTTAGGCTCTCGGGAGGCATGACGTTTGCGGCTCGATGAGGCTTCCCTCCTGCTGTAGGATGATCTCTCGCTTTGAGAGAATTCGTCATCCTGTCGGCTGTCGTGTTCTTCGGTGGAAATGGTTTGCGCCGGGCTATTCTCGGGCGAGCTCACTGCGGACCCCTTGGGGCCGTCCTCAAACCATTTGCTCATGTCCTTCACAGCTTCTTCCAAAGCCTCGGTTGCAGATTCATTTTTAGCAGAACTCTTTTTGGGGCCTCTCTTATTTGAAGATTTTGCTTTAGCTGGTTTTTTGATAGGCTCGTCATCTTCTGCCGAATCGTCAACGTTTTCCTCAGTTTCAAGTGTATCTTTATCTTTTGATAGATCTTTCAGTTTTGGTTCCTTTAATTTTGATTCTTTAGATTTTGTTTCCTTTGATTTAGGTTCCTTTGATTTAGGTTCCTTCGATTTTGGTTCCTTTGATTTTGATTCTTTTGTTTTCGGTTCCTTCGATTTTGCTTCCTTTGATTTAGGTTCTTTTGATTCTTTTGATTTCAGTTCTTTTGATTTGGGATCTTTATCTTTTTTTTTCGATTTGCCATGTGTCGGCGAGAGTTCATCTCTTTCGGTCGGGGTTTCTTGGTATTTTTCTGTGTTTTTGGCCTTTAACTTCTCAATGGTCTCTCTGAGTTTTGAGTTTTTGTCTTTTTCGGTTGGGGCCAGGTTTTTGAGTTTTTCCAGAGCGCACTTCTGTTTGTAGTCGAGCAGGGACTCCCAGACATCCTTGGCGGCGCCACGGCGCCGTTCCTTGATCTTGTCATACTTGTCCTTGAAGAAGTCGGGATCGGACAGCTGGTCGGAAGGCTCGGGTGGCGGGGAGGCGGCCGGCGTCGGCGGCGTGGGTGGCGGTGACGGCGACACCGTGCGGATGGACGGCAGCGGGCTAGCGCTGCGGCTGCGGTTCGAGCTCTCCATGGACTCCGGGGTGTCAGTTCGCACCCGCATCGGCTCCGGTGGCAGCTGCGGCTCCGGCTCCTGATGCTTACTCTTCTTCTTCTTTTGCTTTGACTTCTTTTCCCTGTTCTTACTCTTCTGCTTCTTTTTTTTCCTCTCTTCTCTCTCCATCTCTTCTCCCTCCCCGGATTTCGATTCTCGCCTTTTCTTGGAGTGTTTGCCGCGGCGGTGGTGTCCTTTGCGCTTCTTCTTACCCTTTCCGTCTTTGTTCTTATGAGATTCCTTAGACTTCTTTGCCTTCGGTTCAGGCTCGAGTTCCGGTTCTGCCTCGGACGCTTCAGCACGCTCTGCTACCAAGTTCGATGAGCTGGACTTCGGTTCTGAAATTGAATACAGAAAGTTTAGTACATGATATTATCACTATACTATATTACTCAGAGGAAATGCTTAAGAGCAGTCTGTAAATTCCGAAAAATTTATTCATGTAAGCCTCATTTCTAGCAACTCAAAATATTAACTTTTTCTGTTTATGCATATAACAGTTGTATTTGTCTGACAAAACAAAAGTCAATTCGTAACATTTAGCAACTTAAATTAATAAAATACAAATGCCTCCAGAGACTTGAGACCAGACTCTTGAGACATTTCGATTGATTTTTAGAAAACATGGCAGTGAAAACCCCTCATTGTGGGTGCATCAAATAATCGATTGCTATGTGTAAAACATAAAAAAAAAAAATACGTTCTGTTTATATAAATGTAAAGTTATCTAAATGTTTAGATTTATTGTATTAATCGATTTTGTTTGGTTTCGAGGTGATTAAAAACGATGGCAACAATCTTAACTTTAGTAAATGTATAGATATTTTATAATAATCGAGTTTGTTTGGTTCCAAAGTGGTGGAACTCTACGGCACTGAACCTAATGATACAACATTGGAATAGCGATAGATATCATAATAATTATTTGGCATTACATGGTTGATTTTTCGGCTTCTTGTGTAGAAGTTCGTTCAAAGTTATCACGGAAAGAAAAACTACAGACATTAAATGGGGCCTAATAAAACGACGCAACTATACAAACATTTTAATTGAGAATGCCTACTATAACTCATATTCAGGAATACTTACTATATAAATAAATCCATACTGTATAATTAATATAGCTTGACATGTGAATTTTATAATAATTATTTTTATTTGACATTTAATTCGTATATTTTTGTTTGATTGTGTTTATTTTTGACTTAATTTAATAATAATATTTTGTTTTTGTAATTTGTTGAAACCGATAATTTTGCATGCCTCTGTGGTTTTTTGTAAACCTTATTTGAAGCAAATAAATGTTTGATAGATTGATTATTTATCTATCTACCCAGCCTACATCCAGACACTGCTGGGTATATGCCTCCTCGTTATCACGTAGCCTCTTTGGTCCTGTGCCAAAAGCAACCTTTGCATTAAATAATAATTTGTTAAAAATACCTATTTTAATTTACAGACTACTTATTTCTAATAACGTTAGGTCAACATAGACAACTTTCTTTTTGCCTTTGGTTGGCTAAGGTCCCTACCAACTTTTTCTCTATACACTTGCTGTTTTATAAATATCTATACATTATTTTCCAATCGTTTAACGAAAATGTACCTGATTCTGAATGCGATTTGCGTTTCCTCTTCTTTGTAGGTTCTTGAGTAGGTTCGCTGTGCTTCAGCTTGTGTTTGCGCGACGGTGTCGGTACTTGAAATTCCACAGCGATTTCCTCATCGGACGATGAAATTCGATGCATGTATTTATCCGTAAGTCTATCAAAGGCTGCAGCCAAGCTATCGACCATTACCGTATATTCTGAAAAAAAAAGAAAATTATTAATGCACAAACCATAAATTAACATGAGAATTGACTATTAACTGATGAAGTAATTCTCTTATGAACTGTAAGAAGAATTGTTATCAAATAAGGTAAATTCCATGAATTTATAGTGCATTCACCACCCAGTCTACCCACCTATACAATAAAATAAATAAAATTATGAATATATACCCAATGAACAATCACAAATGTAAAAGAATTGTTTCTGAATGGCTAATATAATTAAATTACGACGAGACAGAGACACTTTTAGAAATTGTTAAGTAATTAGTATTATAACATAAATCGAGTCGAAAGGCTAATCGCACACCTACCTACCACCACCGTAACATAGAAGCACCTGTACTGTACCGACATTCTCTTTACGTCCAAACACCAACACTATACCCATGCACATACTCAAGCACATACATTCACATACTCATGCACCTCCTTACGCGCTCTCATACATACACCATCACACTCACGTACATACATAAACACACGTATCACACTCACATACACGCACCCACTCACACACGCACATACACACACCCACTCACACACGCACATACATGCACCTACTCACACTCACTTATTCATTGTACACTATTACCTATATAAGATAAAATAAGTATATATAAAATGTTAGTAATGGATTTTAAGTTCATTGCTTTTTAGAATATGTATTTGATTTTGTAAACGTAAAATGTTTTTCTTAAGCTACGTCTATTTTTTTATATTACGGAAGAGCGAAACCTCCTAATACAGGTATTATTTACTTAAAAGGAGGTTTCAACTACTAGTTAAGATATTGTAAACACAAGTTATCGAAATAAAACATTTGTATTTGTATTTGTATTCACCGTTGTCCTGGCCGTTATACAAGCGGCAGTTGTTCACAATCAGTTTGAAGTCAGCTTTGAAGGACCCAAAGTCTCGATAGTGTCCGCTATCCAGGCGCTCCTCCATTTTACGCAGATCCATCGGGCGTCTTATGACTGCGTAGTAGTTTGGCGCGTATTCCTCCTCGACAGGGTCCATAAATGGCCAAGCGTCATCATGAGCGGTGATCTGCTCGAGGACTTTGTACATATCCGTTTTGATGTCTTCTTCAGATTGACTGAAACTGCAGAAACGATGTTATTAACATTGAAATCCATGATAATTATTCTAGCTGTCACGAGAAACATGCTTTCCAAATTCTGACCTAAAATGTCCCTTTTCAAACCGTAAAATGACAGTGATAAAAGTAAAGGCAAAGATATTTGTACATTCTTACATTTGAGAAGTCTTGAGCTTCTTCCTCGTGCTGCTGGCTGGTTCGTCATTGTCGGGTATTACGATCTGGCCCGTAGCAGATGCCAGGGAGTTGTTCGTCTTTCTTCCCGTTTTAACAGGTGGATCTGGTGGTGGTTCGCCTTTGTGAGTAGCAGATGAGTTTTTTGAACGCTTATCTTGGCTTTTTGCGCGCCTTTTGGTCACCCTTTGTGGCATTTCTTTGGCACTCTCGGAGCTCGATGATGATTCTGATTTTGATCTGAAACAAGGAGTTTAGAAAACGTTACATTTTGCAATATTGCTGTGCTACCTGCAAAACAACCTAAACAAGAAAAACGAATTTGATAGAAATAATAACATGAATAAAATAATCCCAGTTAAATTATCTGAATTAGGTTAACAAATTACTAGAGAGATGTTTGTCAAAAAACCGAAAAATATTGTACAGAAACAATGTGCGGCTTGCTTGTCCGATGGTTATAAATAATGGTCCTAAATAGTTATTGATTAGCTTTGTAAGCATCGAACAAACCGCAAAATGTTTTTATGTTCGAATCTCATTTATGTGTGGTCAATGTAGTCAGTTTTTGTAGTCTGTTATTTGCATAAAAAATGATTTTCATACAAACTACGAATCTTTCTATAACCCTCAAGGGAATGTAACGCAATGTTACATATACTATGTAAATATATAGCGATGAATAACAACTTAGCAAGTTTTATTATGGTACGTTTCAGAGATTAGCCCGAACAAAGAAGCAGACAGCCATTCCTCCGTTAAAAAACCCCTGACCCCTCTTTTTGCTCCGGGGGTTAAAATCTGACATAGCTAAGAACCACACCAGTAAAGATAGTTATATATTAAAAATAACTAGTGGTTCGCCTCGAACTGAGATCTCGCTAGTCTGCCAAAATAAAAATAATAGGTCTTTTACCTATGAAATTGCCGTTCTTCAGTACTGGTCATTTCAAATAGAAAAAAAGTTTGGAATGGCTTTGTATTCTAAATTCAAATTAATTTTGTTTTAAAAACATGACATTCTTTTTACAAACTCAGTCTTTTGTTTATTGATCAGCGTTGTATTTTCATTATATTTGAACATTTTTCGTCATAATGGATACTTTAAAAATTCGTGTAATTATGGAATATGAGTTCCGTCGTGGCACCAACGCGACACAAACGGCACGTAACATCAAAAACGTTTACGGGGAGAACTATACAAACGAACGCACAACCCGTTATTGGTTTTCCCGGTTCCGTTCTGGAAATTTTGACTTGAAAAATTAAGCTTGTGGTCGTCTCCGGGACTTTGGTCGACAATGATGAATTAAAGGCGATTGTAGAAGCTGACGAAACTCAATCTACAGCTGAGCTAGCAGCAGCTTTTGATGTTAGCATCAAAACAATTTTGATCCATTTGCGACAAATAGGCAAGGTAAAAAAACTTGATAGATGGGTGCCCCACGAACTTAACGATCGCCAGCGCAACGTACGCATCGAGACCTGCCTCGCGCTGCTCAATAGGCAAAGAAATTAAGGAATTTTGAACCGAATTGTTACGTGCGATGAAAAATGGATTCTGTTCGACAATCGAAAGCGCTCAGCAAGTTGGTTAGATCCTGGTTCAGCACCAAAGCAATGCCCTAAACCAAAAATGACCCCTAAACAGGTGATGGTCACTGTTTGGTGGTCTAGTGCGGGTGTGATACACCACAGCTTTTTACAAAACGGCATGTGCATTACTGCAGATGTGTACTGTGAAGAACTGGAGACAATGATGGAGAAGCTTGCACATCGGCAACCAGCTTTGGTCAATCGGTCGTCCCCACTGCTCCTTCACGACAACGCGCGACCCTATACTGCACAACAGACAGTCTCCAAGCTGCAAGAGCTGGGGTTGGAAGCTCTCCCTCATCCGCCATACTCACCAGACCTTGCACCTACCGACTATTACTTTTTCCAAAATTTAGACAACTTTTTACTTGGTTTTTTTAGTGGGTAAAAAATTCAATTCCCGAGAGGCAGTACAAAATGCCCTTGAAGAGTTTGTTGCCTCCCGTCCAGCTGATTTTTACAAGAAGGGCATCAATAAACTGCCAATGCGTTGGCAAAGATGCGTCGATTGCATGGGTGATTACTTTGAATAACAGAAAAAAAAGTTAAAAAAATAAGTACCTACTTTCACTTATTCCATACAAAACGGCAATTTCATAGGTAAAGACCTAATATATATTATGTCTTTGACTATCAAAATAGTGCCATGAAATGAACATCCAACTAACTTGACCCACAGTTCCATTCAAATAACTGGTAACGGGAGATCATGTTAATTGGTTACTCTTTTGGGGTAGAAATTGCAGTTATTCTAGACTTCGACTTTTTCCTATATTTATGTCATTAAAACTTCACGCATACCAAATTTCAGCACTGTGGGGTCACTGGTGTACCCTGAAAATATCGTCAAAGTTCCGTTTTTATTATGGCTAATAACTTAAAAACTACAAGGTTTAACTAAAAATAAAATAAAGGTCGAAATGTACTGATGAAGACCTTTCATTAGACCTTTCACTTGACCGGATAGTCCCATTTTGGGTTTTGTTACCCCTCTTGAACCAAAATCTCAAGAAAAATGTGGCCGGGGGGGGGGGGGGGGGCACATTTTTAGCTCGTTTATTCACACCAGGATTTGGCCGTCACTACCTACCTATATACCAAAATTCACGATGATCGGATCAACGCTTCGAAAGTTATCCTCGGACAAACAAACATACATACTATACAGCACCGATTTGAAAGAATGAAAGAAAATAAAATTATAGTGCCAACTACTACATAATAACAATACAAAAAAAAATACAGTAAAAAATTAATAAATAGATATCGGTTAATAACTGATATCTATTTAATTTTTGTGGCAGCCGCCACAAAAAGATTTCAACTCATTATTTTGCTGTGTCACAGCAAGATTTTTGCCCAATTTGATTTGGAGATCTCGCTTCGCTCGATCAAATACCTTGTCCGAACCAGTCCAACCTTTTTGGAACTACGATGCCACAGATAGACACAGGCTTGACACTTATAACACCCCTCTTTTTGCCCCAGTACTGTACAGCCTTTATGGGGTGCGACTTAGACGGTCCGGCTGTTACAGCTGATTTAATTAGCATCTTCTGAAGCTATCGACTTGATAAACTTTGAATATTTATAATAACGAGCTGTTTAACCGCGACTTCGTTCGCGTGAACTTAAATCCCTTATTGTCATAATTAAAACAGTGTCAATTAACGAAATCGCATACGTCCGACAACGCCGTCTGCCCGTTTGGGTTAGCTCTTTAGCCTTTAGGTTAGCTCTTGGTTAAATCTGAGCACTCCCACACCCAGTTAGCGCGACCATGATAGCCATAAGATAACACTTTATTGTAATTACCAGACAGAAACAATATAACACTAAAATAAAACTAAAATGGCAATACAATGGGCGACCTTATCGCTGAGAGCGATCTCTTCCAGGTAACATTTGTATCATATTGTTGATATTGTAGTTCGAGATAAAAGCGTTTATCAATAACGATCATCTGTCAAGTCTCAGCTTTTATTTTTTATTCTGTGGCACAGTCCAAGTGTTTGATTAATTATTTTATAACATTTTTGGTAGGCCTTAATAAGAAGTAAGTGCGGTAAGTACTCAATGTACTTTTTCTTCTTCACATCGTGTCGATGCTCAATAAAACTAATCACTATTTCCATTGTGTTTGTTTAGCTTTGTGTTAAATAAATAAAATAAATATTGCTGGACATTTCACACAGCGCTATCTAGCCCCAAACTAAGCAGAGCTTGTACTATGGGAACCAGATAACTGATAGAATACTTATATACACTTTTTTTTTGTAAATACATACTTACAATATATATAGAAACAACCAGACCCGGAACAAATATCTGTAGATCATGCAAACATTTGTTCCGCAGCGGGGATCGAACCCGCTACCTCCTGCGTCTCAGCCGGCTATACGCCCACTGCGCCGGAGGTCGTCAAAGTTAAGTTGTTATTTCAATATGGCGTTGGATGGAACAGAAAGTGCCGATTTAAATTGTCACGTTCGCAAACAAGGTTTTATTAATTATTAAAAATTCTGCAATAGGACACGTGAACTGAAAGTTTCATTTGATTTTAACATTATACGAACAAAACCAAATTAAGAATTATGAAGACATCGATACTCTATGGGCCCCACATGTCAAAGATTACTTTGCGCAAGCCTCTGTGGGAAGAATTTGTACAAGTTTCTACGTTTGTGCAAGGCTTGTGCAAAGAAATCGTAGAGGTGTGTAGGCTCCATGACAAAACAATCCCAGTGAAATTATAAGTCACGTGTGTGAGTTGGATCCTTTTAAACAGTCCTTTTAAACCCGCTGTTAGATCTCGCTATCAGGAATGCACGTGAATAATCTATTTATTGACGTCGGCGGCGTCGCCTAATCAATTTAGAACTGGACCAAGCATTGCTCGTTTGTTGCAGTTCTGTGTTTTTAGGGTTCCGTACCTCAAATGGGAAAAAGGAACCCTAGGACCCTTATAGGACTTCGTTGTCCGTCTGCCTGTCCGTATGTCAAGACACTTTTTCTCAGGAACGCGTGGAGATATCAAGTTGAAATTGATACCAAATACGTAGGTCTACGATCCCTTGAAACAGTAAAATAATCAAGCTTCTAAGTCAACGCAATCAAATTACTGTCCTATAAGCCGCATATTTCGACTCGCCAATAAATCATAACCACCTGGTTACTTCCCGTTGACCTAGAATCATGCAATTTGGCAAGCAAGAAGCAAGGTCCCACAGCACAAGTAAAGGTATCCGAAAATCGTTCACTTGTATTTGATTATATTTAATTATCGAATGAAATTTTTAACAAAAATACATGTAATGTTACTAACCAAGATCTTTAGTTTACTTATATATTTTATAGATATATACTAAGACAAATGGACTTATAAACCTACTATTTTCTGAATTAATAAATGAATTTAATTTAATTAACTCACGCACCACATCTTGTGGGATGTCTGAGTTTTATGAGCAAATTTAATGTTGTATTTTTATATTACTAAGATGTTGTACTGGCTACGGAACCCTTCACTGTGCGTAGTACGACACGCGCTTGACCAATTTATTTTCCAACAGAACAGCCTATGCTAAAATATTTTATCCACTTAATAGATAGATCCTCCATCTCTATCTTTAGAGATGGAGGATCTAAAGATAGAGATGGATTAGGTTTATAAATACATTAATGATAAATGATAAATTTATTTATTAATTTAAATAGAGTAAGTTACAAGATCTTAGTTTAATTGTTAGTATCATCTTTTTATTATGCATAGGGTAAATTAAATATTTAAAATGACCCTCTGACCTATTCATACTGATTTTAAAATGCGTGCGAAGCCGCGGGTGGATGCTACTAATAGTAATTTGTTAGCCAAGGAGATAATGCAGTGTCTAACGGACGCTGTATTGAACCGCGAGCGTAACGAAGCATTCTAGAGTTAACTACTAGACTCCTGACTGCAGAAAGGGATATAATCACGCCCAAGACAAAACAGCTTTATCCACGAGGAGAATACTCTACTTTTCACACTTTCTGCGAGACAAAAAAAGTAAATCTAGGTAGGTAAATAAAAATCAAAACAAATCCAAAATCTGAATAGAAATGAATAAAAGCGTCTTAGCGTTTCGCGACATTAACGTTATTTTTTCTAGTTTTTGAGTTCTGTGCAGAGGCTAGTTCGATTTACGAATAAGGTCTTATTGTGTGGGCCTCTTTGGTGAAAATTTTATAGCAATACTAGTTGGCCCGACGAACTTCATACCGCCTTGACTTGCATATGACTCGGGCTGCCAATGTACGTAGAGTTAATCATTAGCTGCATCTATATGTGAGAAAATGATTTTTTTGCATGATTTTTTCCCGATATTTTAATATGTAGTTATTCTGCTATTCGGGGCGAAGACAAACACAAAAAATCATAGATCATCAAAATCGATTCCACCGTTCTTGAGTTATATATGGTGTAACTAACCCGACTTTGTTTTGTATATATATATATTATAGATTAACTTAGTGGTTCGCCCCGAACCAGAACGCCTTGATTTCGCGAGTCTCCCATATAAATATTACGTATACATATTATGTTATTTGTAATCTTTGACTATCAAAATATTGCCACGAAATGCATAACCAAATTACTTGACCTATAGTTTTATTCAAATTCACGAGAGTTCATGTTAATTGGTTACATTTGTTTGGGAAGAAATTGCAGTACTTTCTGGATTTCAGACTTTTCCCTATATTTGTGTCACTAAAGCTACACGTATACTAAACTTCAGCACTGTGGGGGTAACTGGTGTACCCAGTGAATTTCGTCAAAGTTCAGTTTTTATTAAGGTTAATAACTTAAAAACTACAAGGTTCAAACTAGCAATAAAAACGAGGTCGAAATGTAAAGATGAAGACCTTTCATTAGACGTGCAACTTGACCAAATAGTACCATTTTTTTTACCCCTCTTGAACCCCAATATCTCAAGAATCCCCCCACATTTTTATCTCATTTAGCCACACCAGGATTGTGCCATCACTACCTACTTATATACCAAATTTCACGATGATCAGATCAACGCTTCAAAAGTTATCCTCGTACAAACAAACATACATACACCCATACAACGCCGATTTGCCCAAGATGATTTGGAGATCTCGCTTCGCTCGATTAATAATGATATTCTATCACCTGCTTTCGGTTAGGTTTACATAACAAATAATTTGACATTTTGGAACAGGTGGTGTGAAAGCACCCTCGATTAGCTTCCTGGATTTTCCTCGATTCACGTGTACAATAAATCGATTACAGCCCTTGCACATACAATAGTAGATTATTAAACGAAGCAGTATCTTGAGTCACGGGCGCTGTATGAGCGGAGCGAGGGAGTTATGAGAATCCCGAGTGCAGAGAGGGATATAAGCGCGCCCAACCTGCAGGGCTCCACGAGAATACTCTACTTTTCACACTTTCTGCGAGACTATTTTTTTCTTTGGGAAAGCGTTTTGCAGCATTAGCGTATATTTAAAAATTAAAGAGGCCATAGGACCTCTTTAATTTTTTAATAGAAATAAGGATTTGTCATGGAAATTGTATTTCATTTTACCTTATTAATGAATACAATGAGCCACATTCTTTTCAAATTAAATTACGGGCCGTAAATCGCATTTACGAAGCCGTTATCTAGTTAACAATGACCAACTTCCAGAGCATGAGTGATGAAAACAATATTAAAGCAAAGTAACATACATGCGGTGTTTTACAGGTAACAGACCATTATGTAAATAGGTATTAAAAGTCTATCGACGTCTCTTTCAAAAGCCAATAATATTATTAGGCTTCTTTGTTTATCTCATTTAGTTTTGCAATTAAATAAATTTGTAGATACTGGTGACCTTAGGTACTAATTAAAATTTTGTGTTAAGCGGGATACTGAATTCTCACCTGCAACACTTCATGGCACTCAGCACAAGCAGAAGTTACTTAAAAAGAAGTTAACTCACTATTTTTTTGTTTGTCCGGGACAAACAAGCTTTGCCGGGAAGCTGTGCTCGTCTGGCGATCATGCGATCGCTGCATTGATTAATGGCATGTCTATTCTCTCCACCCACCTCTGCAATAGGTGCAGTGCGTGCGCAGGATAGATACCCTAGGCTAGGTTTTATATCTATACGATAAGCGAAGTGATAAGCGAAGAGAGTATCGACAATCACACATAGGCCGGCCTTTCATATTATTACATAGGTAATTGTAAAATCATTGTTTATTATACACTTTTTAATCACGTTATTTTGAGGATTTAAAGGCTCTTACTGACTACGCCTTTTAATTATTGGCAAAGGTTTATCAGGTTTAGAAAGGTACAGCGGTATCTACTATCAATTCTGTTTATATGTATTTATATATTGATAAAATTAAGTTATTACCATGATAGGGTTTTTTAAGAACTAGTTTGTTCCTTTTTTTTTTATTCCACCTGGAGATAGAACAAGCCTATGTCCCTCGCTTTTAACAAAGTATTGCCTCGTAGGTCACGCAACTTAGAAACTTGCCCTACAATGCACTGTCCTGTGTCCATCAACTTGAGACATACAGGTGTAAAGCCTCGTGTGCCTGTAATATCCCCGGCAACTATACCCTTCAAACCGAAACACAGCAATGCTGCTTGGTGGCAGTACTTCCCCGGATGAGCCTTTTCACAAGAAACTATACTACTCTTATTGTTTATGCCTTATGTCTAAAAACATGTGTTATACTTGTGTTTTAACCGAATACAGCATAGACAAAAGGAAGGGTTATGTTTTTAGGAATCTATTTATGTTTGTATTTAAGCTTCAATCATTAGGCTAGGTATTATGTAGTTGGGTTTCGGTTTTTTTAAACTTATTGCTTGTTTTTTACCACTAAAGTGGCAAACACGCATACGGCCCACCTAATAGCAAGCGGCTACCGTACTATTGTATACCGTATACCGCATGCGGTGCCGCGGGCCCCCCTTCTGTGCAGTCGGGTAAAAAGTAGCCTATGTCTCAATCCCGGTCATAATCTATCTATGTATCAAATTGTATCGAAATCGGTTCAGTCGACAAATTGATTGCTCGTATGCCAAGAATAGTGAAAGTAGTAATAAAATGCAAGGGAGGGCTTTTCGACGAAAAATCTGTATAAAATATGAGCGACATTTTTAAAGTAAATGGTTGATTTTTCTTGATTTTTTTGTTTTCTTCATAATGTATGTGTATTAGGAAATAAGTATTTTAATTCATAATTAAACCTCTTGCTTTGTATTTTGAGTTTTATTTCATTTTCCTACTTTGATGTAGGTGGTCTCAAACTTTTGGCCGGCAGTGTACATACAGATTGAAGTAACTCTGTCTCTCTGTCTGTTTGTTATCTTTTCACGACTTAACGGCTCGACCGCTTTCGATGGAATTTAGTACCTAGATAGATTATGAATGGATTTGAGACATAGGATGCACTTTACGCGACTGCACAGAAGGAGGGAGGGTAATGTTTTATTGACAAACCACGCATACAAAGCCGCGGGCGGGTCTGCTAGTAACATTATAAAACTTCACTTTCATATTTCTTTTAGCTTGGTACTACTTATGTGAACGCATTCTTAAATTCAGTTTAAAATGCTATTTGAGACGATTTAAGTCCCTTACAAACGACAACTAAATACAAGTGAAGGGCACAACGACACGCTAAAAACTGAGTATGTTATTGGGTCAGTACATCACTTATGTAAGACTGAATGACATAAGTGGTTTTTGTGATCATTGGTGCTCTTGAACAACTCCGAAAATCTCTCCATCGTTCCACCATCCCTGTTTATGCTATTAAAAATGAATAACGATTTGGCTGGTAGGGAGTAAAAATTCATACACACACACACACACTCACGACTATTACGAAAATGACCGCTTTGAAGCTTTTTATTTCGTAAACGGACTCAAGCCAAGCCAGGCTAATATGACCGCATTAGAAAAGTTCCTCTCTGCGAAAGAATAGAGTAAAAAGTTATTTTACGTAGAGCAGAAACATTGGTACGACTCGCGTAGAAATGTATAGGGTGTCTCAATAAGAGTGCACTTTTTAAATTTTGTGTATTTTTTTCTGGCAACTCTAAAATTTGACAGCTGTCATTTATGATTATTCCGTTTAATAAAAATGGAGCGTTACACAAAAGAACTTGTTATCATTATGAAAACTCATTACAAAAAATGGAGAAAGTTATCGCTCGAAAACTTCGCGGAATTTTTGGTCTAGAAATTGCACCTAATATGTCCACTATTCGAAAAATCGGCGTTCACTTCACTTTGCTCTATTGCCCATTGCACGAATTGCCGACGCTTTGCATATACTGGTTTGAGCTCCTGAGTAAGCTGAATCTTGTACGGGTGAAGGTGGAGGTTTTTCGTCAAAATTCGCTGCGTAGTGCTTCATAAAATTTTAAGTTGTTGAGCACGATGCCGAATTGATGTTTTCTGGTTTTCAGCCACACTCAGCAATATTTTGCCGCTACAGCAGCAATATTTTCAAGAGATTTACCGGTACGTCGACGCAGAGGAGACTTAATGTCTACAACCAATCCAGTTTCTTAAAATTTTTTGACTACTTTTCGAATTGTCTCAGCATAACTTTCTCCAATTTAATAATGAGTTTTCACATTGATAACAAGTTCTTATTTCGTGTAACGCTCCATTTTTATTAATCGGAACAATCACAGGGGATAGCTGTCAAATTGTTATTTGACAGCTGCAACATTTGTTGCAACGTTGTGAATGTTGAGTTGCAACATTCACAAAAAAATTACACAATATTTAAAAAGTGCACTCTTATTGAGACACCCTATAGAAACATTCTACGATAAACTTTTTACTTAGTTAAGTGACAAACGTAGGTTAATAAACTTAAATAACTAGTGGTTCGCCCTGAACTGAGATCTCACGAGTCTCCCATAAAAACAAAAAAATATTATTTGTAATCATTGACTATCAAAATAGTGGCACGAAATGCGTAACCACCTAACTTGACCTACAGTTTCATTCAAATTGCAGGTAACGGGAGTTCATGTTAACTGGTTAATCTTTTTTGTGGTAGAAATTGCAGTTATGCTAAATTTCAGAATTTTCCCTATACTTGTGTCACTAAAGCTACACTCGTACCAAATTTCAGAACTGTGCGGTCACTGGTGTAGGTACCCCTGTGAATTTTGTCAAAGTTTCGTTTTTATTATGGCTAATAACTTAAAAACTACAAGGTTTAAACTAAAAATAAAAACAGGGTTTTTTAACCCTCTTGAACCCCAATATCTCAATAACTCCCACATATTTTTAGCTCATTTAGTCACACCAAAATTGTGCCATCACTACCTACCCTATATACCTACTATAATTTCACGATGATCGGATAACCGCTTCGAAAGTTATCCTCGGACAAACAAACATTCATACACCGCCGATTTGCCCAAGTTGATTTAGAGATCTCGCTTCGCTCGATCAAATTTTCTTTATGTTTATGTCTATTAGTCTTTAATAAATCTGTAACTATCCGTTTTAAGTATGTTTTACTTACTTATCATTTAAAAACACTTCGTTCACACTGCTACGCCTTAACACCTTAACACATCCAGCCTACTAAAAATGAAAGCGCGTAGGAACCTACACCTTGCTACCCTTTTGTTTGGGATCATAAAAAATAGAAAACCTCAATACCTTTTCCAAAAATTAAAATGGGTACAAGAGTATTCACGATACATTAAAAGGGAATGCACTCACGTGTTCGTAACACCGAGACACAGGCTGGTAACTTTCCGTGGTTCTTTTAGATTTGCTGCGTCTCGGTGTTGGAACGACCTTCCCCCACCACTCCGTGCTCTAAAAACGATACATACTTTTAGAAAAACATATAGAAGACTACTTCTATCTTCCCAGCTTATAGTTCAGTAGGTACTTACCACAATGATGCGCACGAGCTACGAAGGGAGCTTCGGAACTTTTCCACTTTCTCCTCTCCATAAAGGTCCATTCTCCTCTCCTCTCTTTTTTAAGTTAATAATTTTTATATATGCATAATGAGTTTCATGGTTTAACAATATAATTCTCACTTGTACATAACATAACCTCCGTTATTATTGCTTATTGTTATTAGTGTATTTTCATGTAGGTATCTGTTATTAGTATTGTTGTTATCGCTTATTCATTTTATTATTATTTTTAGTATTATATTTTTAAATTTGTGACGTCACCCTACATAAGGCCCTGCCTGAAAACCAGCGCTGCTTTGCACAAAGTAGCTTAAAGCTGAGGCAGGACCTGTTTGGGCATGCGTGGCACGGAGCGGGACTAGTTAGTATACCTACCTACTGGCTGGGTAGGTACTTGTGTTCTACCCATGTTATACTCGTAATATCTCATTCTACTGTATTTTTCCTGTCTATCTACTATTTTGTTTGTGATCCGTTCTGTGTTTCTTTGTGTGAGTCAAATAAAAATCTATTCTATTCTATTCTATTCTACGCCAGTGGCATAAGTCATGTTGAAAAAAACTTTATTTTTATTATTTATTTTATGGAAAACGAACAGCTATATTAACTTAAAAATTAACTAGTACAAAACAGAAAGCCAAATAAAGGTTTTTACATATAACGACTTTATAGAAACAAAAAACTTGAGAGGTGTCAAGGGACACCCGGATGGAACGAAGTTGCACTGTCAGGATTCATTATTATTATTATTATTTATTATTTACAAAAAACCTGTATACACTCAACAAAAATTATCGTCGCGATACCACACTGTTCAATGCGAAATAGAAATGAAAATACCTGGCTTGCTTTCTATAAGAGAGAGAGAGAGACAGACAGAGAAACATGCGACGCCGCACAGCTTACAATAGCTTACTATAGCAAAAAGTGTCGTGACAACTTTTCGTAAGAATTTTTTCCGTCTAGCCCCCTTTCACAACGCGCGATAAGGAACTTCGTTCCAACAACATTATTTATACCAACACCGCACAGTGAGTCTCTACTATAAGATATAGGTCTTAGTACAAAAAAATTAAACACTGTTCAGCGCGTGTTTAAAAAATCCTAAACAAAAATTGGTAAGGAAATTTTTAAACACGTCTTTACTTTTATGCTAACTTCTCTTTCTTTTTTTGCTAACTCTTTAACTTTTTTGTGGTAAAAGGATAAGGTTTTAAATTGTTTTGAGAAGGTTCTCGTTAGACAACCCTTGTGTTGGAATGGCTTTGCTCACAATTCTTCGTTTCTAATACAAAGAAATGTTTTATACCTACGACACGTATCCAGCAGAACATGATCTATTATTTTCGTACGGGGTGAATATGTATGTTTACCTAAAAGGGGTATCTACCTTCTACTCTTTATAACCGACCAACTTTTTTCTGTTTCGAGGGGACACACACTAACGAATCTTACGGTAATGGCCACTTTGAAGCATTATATTTCGTAAACGAATGAAGTGTGTTAATTACTGACCTACATGACAAATTAAACGAAAAAACTTGTTTAAAATAAAAAAACATGTTGCTAAAAATATTGAATATGGTCGTGGATCAAACGGATGCCACTATTTGCCGCTTATGCCAAGTTAATAACTAAACATTCTAACAAGTTGGTGTAACTTCTCACAATACTATGTACAGCAAGTAAATTATTTTATAATTTTGTTACTGGTTTGGTAATTGGATGAGCGAGCACCTATGGTCCCATAAAATGGTCACCACGTTTACCCAGAACGACCAAGTTTGATGTTTTATTTAGGGCCGTTCTGCCATTACTTTCCGGGTATGATCAGAAAGCTTTTAAGGTCTATTGTTCTGACGTGTTCTGAAAAACAGACCGAACCGCGTGGACAGTTTCTACCAGTCTGTTATTTATATCGTCCATAGTAAAGCAGCGATCTAGGCAATTGCAACGATTTTTCAATTTAAATTGAAAGGTCTCGGGGCATCTAAGCATGACAAGTCGGAGCGTGGACTTCATTACAACAACATACCTATTTGTAAGTTCATATTCATTGTGTATTAGTATTGTTCATATTCACTGTGTTAGTGGGTAAAAAATTCAATTCTCGAGAGGCAGTACAAAATGCCTATGAAGAGTTTGTTGCCTCCCGTCCAGCTGTTTTTTAAAAGGGCATCAATAAACTGCCAATGCGTTAGCAAAGATGCGTCGATTGCATGGGTAGTACTTTCACTTATTCCATACAAAACGGCAATTTCATAGGTAAAGACCTAATATTTAGGTCCCTTCGTATGGGGTATCCACACTATGTGAACTAACCAATAAACCGGTTGTCCGTCAGTAACTGTAATTTATTACTTGTACCCGTAATAAGCACCCACACACAGCAGATATAGATGAAATTCTACAAAAATATTAAACGGTTTAGGCATTACGCCAAAAAGAACTATCAATAATCTAGTAAATACACAGCACGCCTTGTACAAGAAGTTCACTATTATTTCGTCTTAGGGTTTTAAACCTTTTGAAGATGATGTACATCGCCTGATAGCAATTTGCAGCTTAAGCCAAGTGAAGGGCAGCAGCCGTTGTAGTACCTTGTAGTAGTTATTACAATATAGATTACCTTATCAAATTGCGTCTCTTGGCTCTGTTGGCCCGCGCGCCGGATGAGGTGGTAGGCACCGGCTCGTCATCTTCCTCTTTGTTGTCATCTGTGCTTTGTTTGCTTTCCTCTTCTTTCTGTTTGATCTTTTGCAGAACGCGGTTGGACGTGCGGCGCGGGGCTGTCTCTAGCAACCTTCAAACATTTAAGTATATTAACTCAAGATCCTAGCTGCATGCCTATTATCTATTCTAGACATATCTACCAATATCAATCTAGCAATGTCAAGGGGAGTTCATTATACATGTCTGCGCAGGTCATTAATTTGCCTGCAACTTAGTACAGATACCTAGTATAAGAAAACGGCCCTCAGAGTTAACTTTAAAGACAGTTCATGCTGTAGTCACCAATCGCTGAGTCCGTCTTTTGCATGGCAAATGATAAATACAAAGCGGTCGGAAATACGTAAGAAGAAATATACAGTTTTTTTTAATAAGTTCCAGTTCCATAGTCCTTTTCTACAAAGAAGCAATTATTAGTTTACATGAAAATTAAATTTGAATCGCGTTTGCGTGCAGAAGCGTACATTCATTAAAATTGCCTACCTTAATTATCTAGTTTGCAATCGATATAAGGTAACAGAAAGCAGGTAGCACGTAATAAATAGATGTAAATCTGCTATAACTCCATTATAAAATTAAATGGGATTCTGCAGGAGCACATCGCTAGAGACTTAACTAAAAATAAGTAGCATCCTTCCTACTAATGAAATATACGCAGAAGTTAATGTCTACTAATAATCTTTTGTTGCTCAATCACATTTATTTTAATTGAAATTGACATACATTTCCAGATGCATTAGTGGCATCAAGTATCACACCTCGAATACAACTACATTCTAAAGTTTCTGTCGATGTTTAACTTTGTGATTTACAAGGCTGGCACAGCGATTTCTTTGAAAGAACGAAAAGGCTCTGTCGGTATTGGAAAATTGTCTTGTTCCCGAGTACGCTCTGTCATGAAGACTAAGATTTCTTCGTAGAATAGAGAAGATCTATGGAAACGTATAATAACGGCCCTGTTGCTATAGACAGAGCCTACCATTATTATCTATTTAGATAAAGTCAAAATATAGGCCTCGCGAGTCCTAGACAATTTCAGTAAGTTCCATGAATCAATGAATATCAAAGAAAGATAAATGAAGTTCGTGCTCGGCGCTGTAGACTATTGTCTTGGAATGTATATAGAACGTTTCTTCCCTGTCATTTTCTCAATCGCCGTGCTTGAGATTGTCGACAAGTTTTTCTTTCTTTCAAAAATAACATTTAGATCAAGAGAAAACCCTTGTCTACAGTTACTATACTAGGCTTGCTACAGCTCCTTAACGACTGAACCGATTTAGGGTTAGATAGCGTTGTGAAATGTCCAGCATTATTTATTTAATCATTATATTTCGTAAAATACACTTATGTCAAGAGGCAAAGGCGACCATATATCGCAACTGCTTTGAACTAGAGATAATTCTAAGATTTGTGTATTCGCGATCGCAATAAGCGCCTTTTGATACTTCATATTAGCCAGGGATGAACTCGTTTATAGCCGGGACCGACATTTAAATGTGATCTTTGAAGCACTGATGCGGTCAGTTATATCTAAATATATACACGCAAAAGTTCATAGGCCTCTACACACCAAAGCCCGGCGGGTTAGCCTGGCGGCTTCAGAACGTTGGAACAACTGCGACGTGTGCCGTTCGTGGTTCTACTCGATGAAAGCCGGCGGCACAACCCGCCGGCATGATTATTTCAAAGCAATTAATCTAATTGCTAATGGTCAGGAGTTTTTAGGCCAAGTGCACTGCAGAACATAGCAAAACGTAATGAACTGTTAAAAAGGCCAAGAACTTAATATTAGTTAAGTATTATTTATGTAAAATGCAATGCATTTCCTGTAAATAAATATTGTATTTATTCTTGAACAAAACATTTCCATTGCTTTGTCATTTATTTATTTATTACTAAATCTTCTGAATATTTCATTGAATATCTTTCTGCAGCATAAGTTAGAATAACCTGGTGCTATTTGCACTACCTTTAACTATTACTTGTTTTGTTATTTTTGTTAAGAAGGCTGATTTACGCTGGCAGATGGTAAATTTCCTGGAGCAACTCTGCACAGAATTATGAAGAGAAATAATATGGATGCACAGTCAAGCTCAAGTTTAAAATTAACTCTGTCTGTCTCTCTGTCGGTTTGTTATGTTTTCACGACTGGAGCGGCTGGACCGATTTTAATGAAATTATTGATTATAGATTATGACCTGGATTGAGACTTTTTTTACTGATGGTGTAGAGACTAAATCTATAGTTAAATAATTTAAGAAAAAGCTCTGTTGATGACCTCTGTGGCGAGTTGGCCAACTGAGATGCTAGAAGTTGCGGGTTTAATTCACACTGCTGGACAGAGGAGCAAATGTCAGCATTGGTACGTGTAATTTCTGATAGCTATGAAACACAGTGATTCTTAAAGTGTGGTGATGACTATGCATGTAACTGTTTTTTCGTTTTATTTATTTAAATTTAAAGACACCCTTGCCTTTAAATTTTATTATAACTCTTTGAAATTACGAAATTAACAGTTTTTTATCATCAGGAACAAACCAAGTCTGTTAAAAGTGCATAATTGATAAGATGCGTTGCCTTTTATTTAGCTACAGCAAATTCAGCTTTATCATCGTAAAGATCATCAGTATGTTCTTTTATTCAGTGAATTATGGTTAGGTTAGTTTTTACAAATCAAATTGTTGTTATTTGCTTTAAGATAGTGCTTCTACAAATCAGTACAAGGAGCGCCAGCGCCTGGGCTTATGCTAGTATTATACTAAACCTCTACTTGATTGTAACACTAGAGGGATTATTTAAATGCTAGTATATCTCGAAACAGTGTAGGAAAACACAAATACCAAAAGATTGAAACTATGGCTATGCGAATGAACGGCGAAGTGCTTTGACCCACTGCTTACATAATCCTGAAATGTTTCAAATATCATGGCTGGACCACCTGCTTCTGACTTTCACCTAGTGGGATGTTCTGCTAGCCAAATGAGAAAAAATGTTGCGTACATTCAATGTGGATATTAATGACTTTAGTACGCTGCCCTAATCATCCACTAAATGAATTTACTACTGCACTAATCGTGTTTTGCTTATTATTAAAATTTAAATGCTTGGCTTACTCAGCGGATCACTCTTGTGTTCATATTGCAATCGCAAAGCTAGTGCAATACTCAGGCACCTAGGTAGGTATATCAATATATATAATATATCATGAGCCAAGGAAAAATCATTTTTCAACCTCTTTAATTTAATTGTAGGGTTATTTTTTAAACTCTATAGTTGAAATGAAAATGCACCTTTCCTTTTCTCATTAAACCGCAGGCAAACTAACGGTCAGTTTCATACATAATTTACAACAAAATAACGTATAAATTACCTTTTTCGCTGCAATCGTTCTTTTTCTAGGAAAAGCCTAGGTATTTCTGGCAGGAAGTTTTGAGAAAGGGAGCGGTACAACTCTTTCTCTACCTTGCTGGTGGCTTTACTAAATCTCTCTGTCAGGTTAATCCAGTCGGCTTCGGTGAAGCAAACCACTTGCCACACGCGCTCTGTATCGTCTTCATCAAGATAGTCATCACCATAGAACCAACACTTCCCGCTTTCTTTTTTTTTCCTTTTGTGTTTGCCTTTTTTCTTCTTTAAATCCTCCCGATATAACCTTGTGCCATAGAAATACCAGTATGCTGAGCAATCATCATCAAAACTGGAAAATTAAATAGTAGGCTTTTACTAGACAGATCATATTTACAAAAGACACAGCATTCATTAGGATGTTCCTTACCCTAGAGGTTCTACCCTCAAACTCTCAGCTTCAAGATTTTTAAACAGATCCAAGACATCTTCAGCATCCAATCGGAAATCACATAAAGCATATAAGATTTCAACTTTAGTGCGTAATGGCAGGAACTGGAAGTCAATGTCAGTATTGAATGGGTTATAGCGGCCTGTTTCTTGACATTTTTGCCTGAATATACGCCTCAAATACATCTGTAATTTAGTAATAAACATATAATTAACATCATATAGCTACAAATAAACCACCTTATTCTCATTGGTTTGCAAATACCTGATAATTAAAGGCTGAGATGTCATTGTTGCCCAAACATCCATTTAAAAGGCGCACAATCAGTTCAGTAAGAAGGGAACTGGCTGACTCCTCCAAGCCATCTGCTAAGAGAGCTTCTTCTAATTCCTGGAATTGTAATTTCAAAACATGTCACAACTGCTCAGCAGAGCAAAATATTAATCTTCAATAACGCAAATTGTTCCCACTCACTTCGATGTCAAAATCCAGAAGCTTGAATGCAGTCCTGAATAGGGAACAAAAATATGCAATACTGGGCACTTCCCACCATGATTGAACCGTAAGAAACTGTGAGAAATTCATTCAGACATCACTTTGAACTTTGCTGACTTTGAGAAATACACGCAATTATGTCTCGTCTCACTGAAACCCGTAAAGAATACCAATAAAAGATGGAAACATAACCTTAAAACTGTTCACTATCTGGATTACTAGCGCTGGTTCGACACTTGTTCCTATTTAGGTGGTATACATTTTTTCACATGGATTAATATGGATTTGTCGTGTTTTATTGTTATTTTGAGGTGAGTTTATATGATATGCGTTGTGTTTATCGAACCAAACGCCATAACAGTTTACTAAAAGTCGTACAATGAATCACTATATTCGTTAAAAAAAAAAACTTAACTTTTTTCACACTGTATGTTGAAACTCTTCACCATATTAATTTATTTTATGTTTTTTGGGGTAACAAATAATGTAATTTGATGTAGTAAGAGTAAATAAACTTATAAGAGTTCTAAAACATTGAAAAATACAAAGGAAGTGGAGTTTTTACTGTTGATAGGTTGGGTAGCTGCATTCCGGTTATATTACCTGTGGTATTTTCTTATTGGTTATCTTTTACGACACGTTGCCATAAAAAAAAACAATTGTTGCATTTTATTGTTCGTTCTTTTATATCAATATTTTCATCAATAAAGAATTAGACAGCTTACTAAAAAAGCTGGTTGCAGTGCGCGCCCCCATCAAGGCAAGTCCTGCACTTTCACAATACTATCGCTTTTAATATCGCAATATTGGTAGAGGAGGCAGGGATATCGTTTAGTTTAGTACTGCCAGTCAGTCGTTCGTGTCGGTTGTGTGCAGCGATTATGTAAAACAAGTTTGAAGGTTCGCCATAATATCGTTTTCAAAACTGGCAACTCTGCCAAACAGTGATCTAATTTAAAAATAAATAAAACCTATCAATCAAATCAATCAATGCCAAACGCTCGCTAATTATAATCACCATTTCGTTTCGTTTCATCTCTCACTCTCAATAATTTCTGCCGTTCTCATCTCATAGATGTAAAGCTGATTGAATCTTCATGAACTAGACAAAGGTACGTTGCTGTGGATTGCATTTATTTTTCTAAATGTTACAAATCTTTACTACTAGTATCAGTCGATTCTGAGGGGTGTTCCGTCTGTGATATGTTTCTGCCGTGGCTTTTAGTTAATTAGGATTGTTTTACTTGGTTTCTGCTGTTTTTACCTTATTTCTCTGAGTAGTGTTTTCTCGTAAATTCAACCAGTGCTCAGGCCTACCTACCCCAAAAATGAGGTTTCATGTCCCATTGAAAGAGTCCAAATTGAATCCAAATTGGACAAAAACATTATAATGGGTATTCCGGTATACAAGGATTAAAATAAACTTGCATTTTTCACGATTTATCATTCTAAATTCTATTTAAATATCCTTTTGATAAATATCCTAATAATATCCATTGATCCTAGAAGTTTAATTTCGTATATTTGTTGTTGCAGATAATTTTCAGCAAGCTAATCTAAATTATGTGCCATAGAAAGAACCATCATGCCAAGGGATATTTTGAATGATAGTTTAGCAGTGCTGCGTATAGTGGAGGTATCCCATTTTATCCTTTAAATATCTCTGATACTGTCTAATATCACAGTTACATACCTATGCTAAATACCTACTAAACTTATCTTAATTTGTAATAGTATGTATAGTTGTAGTTGCAATTTGTAATAATAGTAGGAGTTGTGAGCCAAAAGTTGAGCTCAAGTCACATGACTGTAGTACATGTCCAGAACACAATTGCTTATAGTTGCAAGATAATAATGTATTATTAGATAGAATAAATTAATATTATGTAAATACTTAGCTCAGCTTCCATATCAATCCCTAAACGTATTTAGCGACTAAGCATGTTTAAATTTGATGTATTTGTATGATTTGACAACTCATTAAATCATAATTAGCCACTAAATATGCTTAGGCGTTGTTGCGCGAGTCGCCCTTAGTGTTATTTTGTTAGCAGATGCAAAAGCTCTGATGTGATCTTCATATCTTATTCCTTGACAGTTAGACTTACATTGTGTAACTGTACAATATCCCCTGAAATTTTACTGCTTTAGGCATATGCCTAAAGCATATGTTTTACCCCAAATGAGTAAGCGATTGACCATTTTATTGCTCAAGAAATGTATGATTGTGATGATGAATAGTTGATTGCTGTCTGTTCACACTGTCGGCGAGAAGTTGCCGCTCTCTTGGCGGACAGAAAACTTGCTGAGAGACTCGTTTGGTAGTCTTGGTACATATGCTTACCAGCACCAAGTAATTGCCCGTCGCATTCGCACACTCGCTCATAACCCAGCAACTTGCTTCTCTTTGCTCACCAATACGTTTCTAGTTTCTAGCTCAACTCGCTTTTTCGTCATCCCCAGGGTGGTTGGTGTGCCTTACATGGAATAGATATGGTATAATTAATAGTTTCTTTTAATTTGACTTGTACCATGCCAGTGTAATGATGTACTGATCATAAAAAGGTATTCTGTAACTACTATTCTTGTAGAAAAAGACACAAAAACCTTATAATTTGTAAAAAGAAGTCTAGAAATTGCCATTTCTAAATTAAGCTTATTCACTTTTCAGCATGAAGATGAGGAAAACTGGCCTCTTGATGAAAAGCCTCCATGTAAGCTGGGTCATAAAAAGCAGTCAAATATACCTCTGAACAGTCAACAGCCATACACAAAAGATGATTGTGCATGCTATTACAACTATGCGTAAGTTATAGCGTATGTAATATATCATTTATTCTGATATTAGCTAACTCATTATCAAAATCTCCTGTAAATATAGAACCTCAATTGGACAACTGGATCAGCAAAGGCGTAACAATTGCTGACAGAAACTAAAAAATATAATAAGTGATTATTTCAGTAAGATAGACTAACAACTGCAAAATTAAAAGTATAGTAATCAAGCAAGTTAAAAATACTTTACTATATTCTACACCCATTCTCACCCATACATACAATTAAACATACCTATTTATAGCGAGTTCCTATATCTATCTGTAACTAGCTACGACTCGTTTCTCCTTGAAAACGTGTCAAAAGTTAGACACTTTTTTAAGGAGATACGAGTCGTAGTCGATTACTGATGGATATAGAAACCCGCCATGATACAACATAGAATGGACGCAGAGATGGAAGATAAGCATATCTTATTCATAATACGTTGTTGTTAATACGTTAGTAACATTTTAGTTATTAGGCTCTAGCAATAGAAATAGTTTAATATTTCAAGCGTTTCATACCATAGGCCTTTATTCTTGATCTTTTCAGAGACACTACCAGGGCTATAACCAATGTTAAAGAGACCTGTTTCGGTTGTATAATTGTATAAAATGTAACATCCATTTTAAAATGAATTAGTGGTTGGGATGCGAATGGAAGTTGGTTAATGGGTTAGAATCTAATCTACCAACTTCTATTATATCATCTAACCGTTGATGATATACAGCACCTGCCAATGGTGTAAATCACAAGTAGTTGAAGCAGGTGGTGACTGCCATCCGCCAAAAGAATGCATAAGGGGCAACATTAGTGTGGGTGGCTAAATTGTTCGACGCTTTAGTTTTGCTAAATGATATTCCTGGCTTAAGGCAGCTTCCGCTTGCGTTAAAAGTCAGCATCTCAGAAAAATTGTATTTTCTTCATGTCAGTTTGTTTAAAAGGATGGGAACGTAGCTAGTTGGTATGATGAAAATACTAATCGTTCTACAACGAACGCCATATGTGGTGTGTTATGTTTTTAATAATAGCGTTAATTTAAACAGGCATGGTGAAAATGGTGCTGGCCGGCAGAATGATCCAGTTTATCAGTACAAAACAAGCAGTTTGCCTGCTGCAACATCAATGAATCAGTCCTGGGATGACATTGTTTGCTCAGCGCTAAGATTGACGCCCGAAGAGATTGCAAATCAGCTGACATTGCTTGATTTGCCTTGTTTCAAAAACATCCGCCCAGAAGAGCTCACAACATGTGGATGGAACAAGCTTAATAAACTGACTGTAGCTCCAAACGTTGTTGCATTTTCGAAACGATTTAACAGGGTATGTATGCTGTTAACCTTATTTTCCTACATGGAATGGACATGGTATAATATGTGTTGCAAAATTATTTTTATCCATTACAATTTATCTCAAATCAACTTAACCTTTAGTTTTGCAGTTTTTAAATTTTATGTAATCAAAAAAAATTCTAAGATATATGTATAAAATTAAATTCTTGGCAATCAATGGTGTTAAGATAGCAACTGGCCGAAGCATACAATCTAATGATGATGATAACATAACAAAGCCTGCTAAACCTGATTACACTAAAGCTTTTGTTATATTTTGTTCTGATGATACAGGTCAGACTCCAACTTAACATCACTATCAGCATGAAAAAATGTTATACTTGTATAACATTTTTACTAATTACTCTTTTGATGACTATATACTCTTTATTCAATGCTGTTGTTTATGACTTCTTATCAGGAGTAAATCCCCAACTGAAAGGAAGTAACTAATGAAACTATTTATACTCAGCTTATCTAAACTGCTATGAGATGTGCCTCATGCATTGCCCAGACTTTATTATAATGAGCTCAAGGCACAGAATACTTAATAAGACTCAGAAAGATCACTCTGTAAATACATTTATTACATTAACATACAAAGGGCGTAAGCAATCAATTGCACCCGAAATATTTAAAGCGAGCGAGGACGCTTATGAGTCGAGGATGATATTGATCGTGTAAACCCGAGTATGAAACATAACTTTTCATCACGAATGCGAGGAAATTAATCAAGTCTTTCATAAACTGTTATCAGTTTGTTGCTTAAAAGAAAGTTTGCGTTCCCGGTATCCCTTTTTCACTAGGTATTAAACTATGGCCTCTTTTTATTTAATAGAAATAAGGATTTGTCATGGAGGTTGTATTTCACTAAAGCTTAATATGAATGTGGCCTATTTCATTTTTAAATAGAAAGAAATATTTGTCATGGAGGGAGTATTAATTTCAGCATTTATGAATGTAATCTCTTTTATTTTAAATAGAAATAAGTATTTGTCGTGGAGGTTATATTTCATTTTACTATTTTATGAATGCAATGAACCTCATTCTTTTTTCAAATTTACTTACGGTCCTAGAGGCGTAAATCGCATTTATGCATCAGGTATCGAGCCAACAATGCCCAACTTTCAGAGCATGAGTGATAAAAAAGAAAAATAGCAACTCATGCTACAATGCAATAAAGTGCAAATCACCTTCACAGCGCTGTGTGTATAATTATTTTCACCTACAATACGCCTCTTTATTCTTCGTAACTTTTTATATCGCGTATCTCTTGTATCGCGTGGCAACTCGCTGAATGGACTTGCCAAGGCAGACCCGCTGATGTACTTGTATTTTCGTACCTAAAGTGCGGAGTGCATCAGGCCTGCTCAAGGGTAGGTTTCTTCAAAACCTTTGTGACTTGATCAGAGTATGTTCCCCATTTAGTTATTTGCCTTATTTACTGACTGCATTTTGTTTCTTTGGCAGGTGAGTTTCTGGACTGTACAAGAAATACTGAATGGCCAATCGCCGAAAGAAAGAGCGGAGATTTTGACTCATTTTATCAAAGTGGCTAAAAAACTACATGAACTCAACAATTTGCATTCTCTATTTGCTGTTATATCAGCTTTGCAGAGTGCTAGCACATACAGAAACAGGTACCTAATAATAGTTATAAAAACTTTCCCGGCAACCTTTCTTAGGTGATCTATCTATTTGAGGGCTGTCCTACATTGCACTTATCAGTGCGTGGTCTTCACTCAAGAACCTTTCTGTCCAACTGCCCTCTTCTTCTGCTCTCTTCAATGCCCGTCAATTTAACGAGCTTTAACTTTAGTTTGTCTACGGATTACTTCATTTCTGATTCGATCACAAACAGGGTTTAATATTTTGCGACCCCTGACGCTCATTTATGTGACTACCTTTTTAAGTTAAGTTCAAAATTAAACTGAAGGAATTCTTGTTGAAAAAGTTTTTTTACTCAATAGACGTATACTACAAAGACAAGCCTCTTATTATCTGACGCAAATCATTTATTTATTTTATTTCTAATTTAGTTTTTATTTTGACATTGTAATCATTTATTAACTTTATCTTTTGGCTATCATACCATCATAAATTCAATTCAATTCAATATAAATAAAGATTCTGTTCGATTTTATTAGTAAGAATTTATTTGACATTAATAATTAACTATAATTAATTATTATTATTTTACGTTGACATGTTATTTATTATTAGTATTATTTTTCATTGACATGATATATCATATTGTATTTTTTATATTAACATGTTCTTAATTACTATTATTTTCCTTTAAATTTTATATTGTTGTATTATTTAATTTTTGACATGTTATTCATCATTTTGTATGTACTTACCAAAACTGGTATTCTTTCACATTAATAATAAAATATTTTCTAATTATACAGAATGACAAAAGTTCCGACACAATATGGTTTGACAAATGAAAATGTAATTTTTATTACACAAAGAATATTATTAATTATTAATTAGTTTTTAAGTGTTCCTGGTGTACAATAAAGCATTATTCTATTCTATTATTTTTTTCTGATTATTACAGATTGACGAAAACCTGGGCATGTGTATCAAAAAAGGATAATCAGCAGTTTGATAAACTAGCCGAATTATTTAGCGAGAGGGACAACTGGATCGCGCTTCGAGAATATCTGAGATCCATTACATTGCCATGCATACCATATTTAGGTGAGCATCTATAATATATCTCGTAAATCGTACAGGAACACAAATTGCGTCTCTTTTCTCTCGTTTGTCACAAAATCAAGCTTGTTCACTCTGATTGTGGTCAAGTGGGTATCCAAGTTAAAATAGGCTACACAAAAGTATACCCACTCATGTGAGACAGCGTCGCTTGATTGAAATGAAAACTTGTAGAAGGGTGATTTCCAAAAAGTTTGCTAACCCATACTTCCATACATAGGTACTAATATTATAAGTTCGAAAATAACTCTGTCTCAAGTCTGTATTTTTATACGTCTGATTTCGATGAAATTTGGTATACAGATAGATTATGACCGGGATTGGGACATAGGATACTTTTTACCCGACTGCCTAGAAGGGTAATGTTTTTATTAACAAACCACGCGTGCGAAGCCGCAGGTGGATCAGCTAATCCCACTAATATTATAAACGCGAAAGTTTGTATGGATGCATGTCTGAATGTTTGTTACTCTTTCACGCAAAAACTATGGAATACATTTTTATGAAATTTGGTATTTATGTAGATTATAACCTGGGTTAAGACATAGGCTACTTTTAATTGACAAACCACGCGTGCGACGTTGCGGGCGGTAGCTAGTAATAACATATAGCTTCCATCCGCGTCTTCGACGTAGAGTAACTCGTCTTCGACAGAGAGACAGAGTTAGAATTTATAATATTAGTATGGATATTAGTTATAGGTAGTCTCTACAGAAGATGCGACGTGCACTTTATACATATCCGTTCTTATCTTGCTTTGGGTTATCTGCGTTTGTTTCGTACTTCTATGAAACGACTGATATGACCAAACCATAATATAGCTTTATGTTCCTTATCCTTTTGTTGTTTAGTTTAGATATTCATTAGGTTTTTATTTGTTTTACATCTTACTAATCACATAAATATTTGTTTGAGATGTTTATTTGTTTGTTACTCTGTGACGTCGGAACAGCAAAACCGATTTCCATGAAATTTGGTGTATTGATGGATTGTTACCTGGGATTTAAACATAGGCTACTTTTTATTGATAAAACTACTCGTGCCAGGGCGTGGATAGAAGTTTAATAATGCCAGTTTTACTGCATTTCTGTGAAGCATAATGAATGATATTTACAACATAGGGATATGTAGTGTAGTTTTTCTTTATGAGATGATCGAATCAGAAATGAGGAGATTCGTAGACGAAAGTCACTGACATAGCACAGAAGATTAGCAAGCCGAGTGCGCGGGGCACACAGATCGAAGAACTGATAGCCGTTGCGCCTGAACAAGTTGCTGGGAGCCATTGCTTGGGTGTAGGCTGAACAAGATCGGCCGCTCAGGGGATCTATGGAGGGGCTGTTTTCAGTAGTGGACGTTCTATGGCTGATATGATGATAATAATGATCCCAAGTATATTCTAGGTATCATAATGATGGTCAAGACTATGTGACAGTAAGGTGTATTATTTTCCCCGACGCAAAAAGTGGGTAGTTATAAGTTTGACACCTATGGCTGTCTTTCTGTGGAATCGTAGTTCCCGATCGTATGGGACGATTCGGATGCGGTTTTTTAAAAGAAAGCTAGTTTGACTGGGGTGGTTCTCAGCTATGTGTGGTGAAGATCAGGTCAGCCGATCCGAAGATTATCAGCATTTTTCTTTTTGATGTAGAGATCTCAGCTGTAAAATATTATTTTAATACGGATTTTATACTTGTTATATCCAACCTGTGATGTATCTTCCTAGGCATATTCTTGACGGATCTCGTGTACATTGACATTGCGCACCCGGCGGGCTCCCCGCACCGCACGGCTAAGATGGCCGTCGTGCTGAAGGCCTTGGAAAGATACCAGACGTCAGAGTACGATATAGTCCTGCTGCCACACGTCGCCAATTATCTGAACAGCGTGCGTTACATCGAAGAGTTGCAAAAGTTTCTGGTTGACGACCAGTTCAAGTAAGTAGATACTTACTTGTCCATACTGTCCCCATTCTATGGGGACCATCCAATATCCATTTTCGATGACCTCCGTGGCGCAGTGGGCGAATAGCCGGCTGAGACGCAAGAGGTTGCGGGTTCGATTCCCGTCGCGGAACAAATGTTTGCATGATCTACAGATATTTGTTCCGTGTCTGGGTGTTTTTCTATATATTATAAGTATGTATTTACAAAAAAAAAGTATTCTATCAGTTATCTGGTTCCCATAGTACAAGCTTCGCTTAGTTTGGGGCTAGATAGCGCTGTGTGAAATGTCCAGTATTATTTATTTATTTATTCTGGGTAAAGGCCTCGTCTTCTTCCTTCCATATATCACGATCCAGTTTCAGATCTTGCCAATCCCTCGGAAAGACCTTTTCGACGATTCAGGGCCGAAGTGATTACATAGAAACTAATTGCTTTCGTGTTTTGGAGAACACTTTAAGTCTGTGCTTTCACATACAACAGTCGTTTAGCTTTGTCAAAGGATTGATAAACTTCTACACTAAATGACCTGATGCCACACCTATCGATCCATTCTCAGACCCTCTTGATTTAAACAATGTCTAATTCTTTATACCTACACATTAATGCTGATGACATGGTGCTGCTGAGCGCCTCGGTCTGTGGATTGAGTGAGCTGGTGAGGACGTGTGAAGAATACGCCGCTGGTCATGGGTTAAAATATAACCCTAAGAAGAGTCAATTCATGGTCTTTGAGGCTGGTACGAAACGTCCAGAAAATGTCCCAACCGTACGTCTTAATGAGATTATCCTAGACAGAGTGTATGTATTTAAATATCTGGGGCAAGTTGTCACTACCAACCTCAAAGACAATGAAGACATCGAACGGGAGCGGAGGGCGCTGTCCGTGTTCCGTAGTTCGAGCGTATTGTACTCGTGCACCCTGTGGGCGACGTACAGCGCACTCCGCGTATAACAACAATGCACGGCGGCGGCGCACCACACCGACACGCGCAAGCGAACCCTGTTTAGTATAAACCTTAACATACCATTTGTAATGAGTTCTTCCTATATGAGCTACATAATTGCATGAAATAAATGTGTTTTATTTTATTTATTTCTTAAACGATGAATGAATCAATATCCAATTAATTATCCCAGGTTATCATTGAAGTTGGAGCCACCTTCGCCAGTCGGTAGCTGTGCAGGATCCAAGGAATCGGTTAAAGAAGGAGTTTCACAAGCCTGCGCGGGCGCCTTCAACGAATCGCCGTCCAAAATTGGCTCCGGCTCATTGCGGCTGCAAGGCTCATCCCATCAAGGGCGATTTGTACCGACGCACCGGAAATGTCGATCTCTAGGGTCCAAGTAAGTAAACTTTTCACAGACTTTCGGTTTATTTCAGACACTCGCTATGATTGAGTAGTTCCGTTCTAACACGTTTTATTGAAAGGTTAATTAAGTTATTCGAGAATTTTAGTGACGAATAAAAATCGTGAATTTTTGTTATTAGTATCGAATTTGTTTATACAAATAATATTATTTGGACACCACATTACATTTTATATTGCCGGATGTCAAACTATGTCCATGGGTACTTAGATACCAAAACTAATAGTTATTTAACAATCAACATTATTTTGGATACGTTTAAACGGTATTTGTTTTAAATATGTGTCTTTAAAATATATCTTTCAATGCAGTGATTTTGATTAACTTAATTAATGTTTCTTATTACTTTTTCTAAAACATTCGTTTTCCTTACTGACACTGTCAACCCATCACTCAATAATATATCCAAATTGTAAAGTTCGATTGGCAATGATGTTTCCGATGTAAATCCCCGAGACATAATCATGTTTTTTATATACTGTTACAATACATTTTAAAATTGGTACATAGGTTTCGTAGCGCGAGCTTGCCAAGAAATTTTCACAAGGTCAATTTTGGTGTTGGGTGAGTTGTTTTACTGGTTAATAAAATCGAAGGCTTGCATTGTGTTACGTAGATGATTATGTATATTTATATACATGTAGAAAGCGAAGGATACTTGAGAGCATGCATGCTATACCCGCGTTTGGGACTCGAATGAGAAGGCATTTTGGATTGTCTACCACTGAATACTACCATCCAGCGGCCCTGTCCGCTAGACGCACACCAGTTGACGTGGAACAGCAAGGTTTTCAATAAATCATTGCTTGTTGGTACTTTATTAATAAGTTCCAGAATTGCACCATAATGACATTCACGAGAGATGCCGGAGCTTGACATTTCATAGCGCAGTTTCCGGACCTTTTTCTAGCACACTCAATAAGGCCTTCTAGGCTATTTTTTACATGAACGAAGACGCTATAATTTTGATCTGCGCCTTATGCAAGCTCATACATGGATGAATTAAGAATGTGCACGTTATAGCCATGCATAATGCAAAATTGATATGTAACCCAACGGCAGATGTTTTCAACTTGCCTTCTAAGCAAGTAGGTAGAGTAGGTATTATAATTATTATTAAGGATTTTATTTATTTGCGCTTTCTGTAAAAAGCTACAGTGTTTAAATATAGGACTGTATTGTAGTAAATTAGAGACAGGTAAGATACAGGTTTTTTAAATAAGCGATTGACTGAGTAGCTGACTCATTAGAAAGTGTTTAATTTTAGATACATAATTAGTGATTAGAAATGTGTACCTAATTTGTAACAATAAAGCAACCTTTATTGTTTTAACGATTAATAGGTTCAAATAAAGGTTATGTTACTTAACTAAGATAACACTATTTGTAATAATAAGTACTACATATCTGTCAAAATAAATAAAAACATCTATAATATAAACAATTTATACAATTGGGTTGTTATGCTTAAACTTAACCGCAAAGTAAGTTTGATTTAAGGGTATTAAAGATGATTATGTCTGCTGGATTAAGAAAATAAATAATGCTTGCATGTCGTAGCTTTTGACAACACAATCATGCACATACCTTTTAAGAAATTCGTTCTGTTTCCATACAAATACATGAAATTACTTTCTGTAAATATATTTACTTGATCCTTGTTTACAAATTGGTAGAAACAAGCTCTTTTTTTACTGTGTCAGCTATGGAATGGGACTCTTTTCAGTTTATCAGACGTATTAATCGAATACACTGGTTTTGTTTACTCATAAAACACGTAAGCTTGTAACACTTAACACTCTTGCTTATGTAGTTGCCAGGATGAATTACTTCTATCGGTCTTAACAAGAATATATATATAAAGTCTACATGATGTATGTCTATGCCATTTATCAAATATTTTAATAACTTTACTGCAATAGCTTGGCTTCATCTCACTTGAGTATAATCATATCACTTGTTAAACAACAGTTTTATAGGGTGTCTCAATAAGAGTGCACTTTTTAAATTTTGTTTAATTGTTTTTTAGTTCATGTGGCAACTGACAGCTGTCACCTATGATTATTCCGATTAATAAAAATGGAACGTTACACAAAAAAAGAACTAGTTATTATTGTGAAAACTCATTACGAAAAATGGCGAAAGTTACTGCTCGCAAACTTCGCGGAATTTTTGGTTGAGAAAGTGCACCTAATGTGTCCACAATTTGAAAAATCGGCGTTCGCTTCACTTTGCTCTATTGCCCATTGCACGAATTGTCGACGCTTTGCATAGTTTACTGGTTTGAGCTTCTGAGCAAGCTGAATCTTGTACGGGTGAAGATGGAGGTTTTTCGTCAAAATTCACTGCGTAGAATTGCTTCGTGAAATTTGAAGTTGTTGAGCATGATGCCGAATTGATGTTTTCAGGTTTTTGGCCACACTCTTGTTTACAGCAGCAATATTTTCTAGAAATCTACCGGTACGTTGACGCTGAGGAGACTTACTATCCACAACCGACCCAGTTTCATCAAATTTTTTGACTACTCTTCGATCTGTCTCAGCGTAACGTTTCTCCATTTTAATAATGAGTTTTCACGTCAGTAACACGTTCTTCTTTTGTGTAACGCTACATTTTTATTAATCGGAACAATCACAGGTGACAGCTGACAAATTTCGGAGTTGCCACATACACGAAAAAAAAATTACACAATATTTAAAGAGTGCACTCTTATGGAGACACGCTAATAACAAACAAATATAAGCATATTTAGATGGGAAAAGGAATATATTTTAAGATGGTGTTATTTATTTATTTCTTGATAGTTAAGAATTTAATTTATTGAATAGTGCATGTAACACACTCAATTTAAATAAAAAGCCTACACAAAAACACATAAACTGCTTAAGCTCTGTGCCTTTATTCAATAATATTTAGTACTAGGTAATTGGCGCAATTTTTGTATGAATAATTAATATTTTAGAAGTATCTCCTGAATCAAATAACAATATAACTACTAACTAATATAACTTAAAACTAATTCAGTATTGCGTACAAAATCTCGAATAATTTTGAGGTTCGTCTGTATGAGGTGCATATTGCTATATATTAAATTATACTTTGTGTTGTAGTATTTTCGGCAAGAGTCATACAGATGATAAAATGGATGAGAAGACACCAGCGGGCTCGGTGAATCTTCTCGACGACACATTGTTGGAATCTCCAGGTTCGGTCGCAGGCGACAAGCTGTCTAAAACCTTCCCGCCCAGGTAAGCAATTATGGTTTTCGAAAATTAGTATTTAGTATGTATTTATTCAATGCAACATACAATATAATTTCTTAAAAGTAAGTAATCTAAAATTATACAGCCTGTAAGAGGTTGGCAAGGTATAAAACCGGTTTTAAAACTTATAAATCACTAGCTGACCCGCCCGCGGCTTCGCACGGGTGGTTTTTCAATAAAACATTACCCTCATTTTGCGCAGTTGGCTAAAAAGTAGGCTATGTCTTTTCCCATGATATAATATATCTCCTTGCAAAATTTCATTACCATCTGCTCAGCCGTTTATTCGTGTAAAGGTAACTAACAAACAAACAGAGTTATGTATGTATTATACATATAAACCTTCCTCTTGAATCACTCTATCTATTGCTGAAAACTGCATTAAAATCCATTGAGTAGTTTAAAAGATCTAAGCGAACAGACAGCGGAAGCGACTTCATTACAAGCTTTTAATTAACTTGCAATGTATGTATGTTTGTCCGACTTGAGTATTGCAATTGAATTTTAAACCTGTCCCCTCAACCGATTGAGCTGAAATTTGGAAAACAATAATATGGTACCATGGAGGTGGTCTCATGGTGAAGACGGATGCTAGACAACGGAACTTCTGAATGACCTAGATTATGATCTGTTTTTGTTTTATTGCTATGATGTACTGTTATTGCCTTTAAGTTTGTTTTTAGTTTTAAATTTAGTATGTAAGTTGCATGTTCTTATTTTTGGTGAAATAAACATTCTTATTCTGAATGGATTATAGTAGGCTACTAGTGTTTGGGCTCATTTGAATTTGCTTGGGGGTCCGATTATGAATTTTATAAAAGCTTGTTTTGAAAAAGTAATTTTACAACAAAAAACTTATTTTATACTATGCAAAGAAGATTAGGGTATACCTAAAAACTATAATAAAATTTTAAATCAACAAAAAAATGTACATACCTACTTTAAACAATACAATATTTAGGCACTTACATTCTATAAGATATAATTTCTACAAGTAGTACATTATTATACAAGGGCCGTAGGCGATCAATTGCACTCAAGATATTTTGGCTAAAGAGTTCAAGGGTGTTATTAATCGCTTACACCCGATTATAACGCAAAAAGTCTGAGTTGTGTCTGCACTAGGCGAGCCAAGCACGAGCGGAACATTTAATTAGTCTAGTTTAGTTTGGTTCGGTTCGCTAAAAATGTATTTTAATACGAGCTATTTACCAGCGACTTCATTCAACTATACTTAAATTACTAACAGCGCCAATATTATCTAAAATCGCATACATCTGAAAACGTAGTTTATCCGTTTGGGTAATCACAGTCATAGTTAAGCCAAAATGATTTTATTTTCCGAATCCTGGTTAAACTTGAGCGCCCTTTTTACCTAATAGCTTAGTGGACGTCGATGTCATCTTCTATTTTCAAATCTATGATGTGTTTCCAAGTGTATTTGATATTTTCAATATTATATAGCGAAAAACTGAATTTTCCAAAAAAAATTATCCTATGTCCTTTCTCATGGTACACATTATTTCCTTATTAAGTTTCATCAACATAAGTCCAGCCGTTAAGTCATTAAAACATAACAAACAGACAGACATACGATGACACAGAGTTACTTTCGAGTTTACAAGTTTATATATAAAACAGAGTCGGGTTAGTTACACCATTTATAACTCAAGAACGGCTGGACCGATTTTGATGATCTTAGATTTGTTGGATTTGTCTTCGCCCCGAATAGCAGAATAACAATTAAAATATTGGAAAACTTCACGCATAAAAAATTAAGTAAATTCATTTTCTGATACATAGATGTAGCTAATGATGAACTCTACGTACATTGGCAGCCCGCGTCATATGCATGCTAAGGCGGAAGTTCACCGTGTCAACTAGTTATAAATAAATAAAATAAAAAAGCTTTTATTTTCTTTACGCAATACTTAAATTTACATTTTTAGACTTGAAATTACTTGTTTTGTATGTAAATACCACTTTTAGCGGTAAAAGCTTTCTTCAGCTCTTTCCATTTCTCGCGATCCCTAACGACTCTGCTCCACGTTTTGCCTGCTATTTTCACGATATCGTTGACGACGATTGACAAATTAGAATGGATTAAAAAAAATTACCTGTTTGATTAAAACTTACATTATTTTTCAGTAACCTTTCAAAACTGGAGGACTTGCCATGTGATTTCCAAGGCTTCGTGCGACGTAAGACGCTGCTAAAGGATGGAAGAAAAATATCACTTTCCTCGTGGCAAAGATACTGGTTGCAAATATCGGAGAACATTCTAGTATTCTACGCTTCCAAGTCATTCAAAGGGTAAGTTTGAATCAAACATCATGTCTTGGAAAAACATAAGATTCTGCTTCATTAAGTCCTGCGCCGTCTAAACAACTATGGAGTAACGCTCAACGTAGACTAGTGCGAATTTCTAAAAACATCTCAGATTGCAACTAAACTTAAAGTTTGAAGCCATCTCTCTACCAGATAGATACCCGATACCGAGAATACAAGATTTTACCTATCATTTTCACGGCAAGAAAGTTTTCTCAAGTGTTATTTATTGTATATATTTTTTTTACTCGACAGAACCCGACGTAAAATGAAGGTGTAAGTTTGACGCCTATGTCTGTCTGTCAGTGGCATCGTGGTTTCCAAGCGGATTGATAGATTCGGACGCGGTTTTATTTAAAAGCTTATTTATATTAAGCTAGTTTAACTTGATCTATGACAGTTTTACGGGATTTTTATGTGTTAGGGTTTTCCGTATTTTAAACTAGTTGATGTGCCCCGGTTTCACACGGATTTCAAAATAAAATACTTATAGACTAATGGTCTTGAGTTCATACAAAAATCCCATAGAAAAAAGCACTTTCAGTTTAACCAGAACTTTCAAATTCACTGAGCAACTTTTAAACATTTTCTTTCATACAAATCTTGTCTTCTAAATTAAGAACATAACAAAATAAATCTAATCCGTCGAGCCATTTTCTAGTTTTTGCGAACGAACGCACGGCAATTGATTTTTATTTTTTGTTTATTATTGCTTGTTTCGTTGTTTATTATTGCTTGTTTCGTTGTTTATTATTACCTGTTTCGTTGTTTATTAATGAATTATGACGAGTGCGCCCAGTAGTTGCAAAAAAATGCAATTTAAAATATGAAAAAATTTTAATAAAAGATTACATTTACTTTATATCTAGGTATATGTCTAATGGTCGATGTTAGATCCAAAAGTGGCACGACGCCCTGTTGTCCGATGAGGCTCGGCGGGCGGCGGGGCGCGGGGCGATCACGTTGTGCTGCCTCAGCTGAACGTGACGGTAGATTCCACGAGTCACACTAACTAGGTAATTGCAAGTTAGCAATTCGTAGGTAGCAACGATGTGTAACACCTCCCCCCGTACTTCAGCGACTATGTCGAAACCTTTTTTGATAGAGTCGCTGAAAGGTTGCTATGGTCAACTTTGATGTCGAAAGGGTGGTTTCTTCTTTCTGCTATCTCAGAATAAATCCCTGTAGGTGTAGTAACGTTCTCTGAATGCTCCTCAGTGCGTTTCGCTTGGAGTTGCCGGTACGTGAGGCCGATAACGAGTGCAGCCGCACTCAGTAAGATCGTGTAGACTGGAATCGTAGTGTGGTATAGACTGCTATCTGAGATTTCATCTAACCTTGTTGGAGTTTGCAGGGATATTTTATCGTTGATCTCATGAAGGTTTCCAAGATCGATCGAGTTCAAGATGATGGATGAATCATTACTGAGTTGATGTTCTTCGTATTCAGGTAGATCCATGATCTTCAGTGGGTGTCCTTTGACGCGGTCATCTGAATTGGATATAGTGAAATCGGGCGTCTTGAGATAACAGTTGAACGGAATGGTCGCCAAATAACTTCCTTGAAGGGTTCTGTACTGCTCCTGTCCGCAGGATGTCTTGACCTTGGTTTGGTTAGGAAAACTGATGGTATAGTGCTTATCATCAAGTTGTTCCATTGCTTCTCTCGTCAGGATAACAGATGTCAGCTTGCAAGATGAATTGAGTTCCTGCTTGATGATGAGCTGATGAATGCAGTCAGGATCCGCTCGAACTTGGTAGCTGGATTTTCTCTCGCAAAGATACCATGTTTTTACCTTCGGACATTCTGTCTCCATGTACATAGAGTCTTCTCCAGAGATTGCTATGAAAGGTAGGGAAGGTACAAGGATTTGGTGATTTTTGTTAGGGACGATTGATAGTTTAAAAAGGTTATAGGTTATTGGAGAGGCAATCGGTACCTTATAAACTACAGCTATCTGGCTATCAGTATAAAAATATCCTAACTTAATAATATCGTAATAGTACCTAATATCTACGTCAAGGATTTCATCTTTTAAATATAAAACCCTTATCTTATCTAAAAACATATTTAAATCTGCTATATCTAACATTGAATGAGGAGTGCCCGATATCCGGATAAAAGCTAGGGTATTTTCGAGCCTAAATAATTCTTCAGACAGTTTATTTATATTATCACCTAAGATTAAAAGATGTTGCGCCATATGGGCGTATTTAATAGCCTAAATAATTCTTCAGACAGTTTATTTATATTATCACCTAAGATTAAAAGATGTTGCGCCATATGGGCGTATTTAATAAGGTCAGTTTCCCTAGTACTATCGCTTTTCATTATAAGATCGATATTTTTAGCAATTCTATCTTGATTTATCGTTATGTTATTTAATATCTCAGAATTTTGCAATGACCATTTTTTAGTTAAAGTAATATGATTTTTAATTTCCGAGTCTAAAGAATGTTCATTGTTTTCAAGTACATGAATGGCATTGTTATATTTCGTCGCGTCAGTATAATCTAAGTTACCGGATATGCTCTTTATTACTGAACCAAGTCCGTCAATAAGGCCTCTTTTCCTACGATTGGGTTGGAATGACTTTAACTGATTATAAATACGCTCTAATTTATCACTAAGGTATTCAATGTGAGGCTCATAAAGAGATGAAGTTTTGTTATTTAACTGGGGCCTAAGTTCAAGTAATTGAGTTTTTACTAATTGAATTTGAGAAAATATTTCATCGAGATTAATAAAATTGAGAAAGGAATGGTAGTGGGATACGACCTTAGTTGGGCCTAGTTTAAAGGGGAGTAAACCTGGGCCGTTTTGTAGCGAGTCAATCATTACATCTTGTCCTTGAGTCAGTTGTAGTAGCAGCGATAGTAGTATTCTGTAACAAAACGGGATTCTTAAGACTTCGCTTAAGGCGAGATTTTGCTACAGGACCGCGTTTCTTTTTGGTGTAAATATGAATAGGTAGGTCGGCTAGGACCGTGTCCTGTGTATAACGCGGTGCGAGTTTCTGTCTGTTCGCTATAGGGTTCCGTACGAATACTTGTTGGTCAGGGGTATATTCTTTTTCAGGTTCCCGGTCTTTATTGCGGTTTTCAGTCAGTTCGGTTCTGTTATGTAATGAAGTCTCGTTTATTACGTCATATACTTGAGTCATGCGTTTTTTATGGACTTGTAAGTATTGTTGAAGTAAATGTTCAGTCATGTCTATATCTATCGGGTCACGTGGGTCAAAGTGTCCCGTTATGAGGTCTATTGGTCGGCATTTAGTGAAACTGTGAATGGAACTATTATAGGCTAAAACAGCATAAGGCATAAGATTGATAGCGGGTTCGTTTTTCTTTTCAAGTTTCAAGATTCTGAGATGTTCAAGAATAGTTGAATGAAATCGTTCTATAATGCCGTTATCATTTGGGGAGTGTGCAAGGATCTTATGATGTTGTATCTTATGAAGTCGGGTAAATTCTGAGAACAAAGCATTTGTAAACTCAGGACCTTGATCTGTTACAATAGTGAGGGGAATACCATGATGAGTACAAAACGTAAGAAGAGCTTGAATGACACTTAAAGCTGTGCCGTCTCTCAAATAATAAGCTTGAGCGTATTTTGAGAAAGCATCAACTAGCGTAAGGAATTTCTCATTTTGGGCTGTGAAAAGATCAAGATGAAGTATTTCAAAAGGTTTGGTGGGTGGTGGTACAATAGAAAACCTTTGTTTTATTGGATTACGGTCGTATTTGGCTTGACCACATACGTTACATTCGTTTATGTACCTCGTGACTGAATCCTTCATCTTGGGCCAATAGTACCTATGAGATAGAGCTAAGAAACATTCAGTAATACCACGGTGGTTAGTTTTACCCTCGTGATAGTTTTTTATAATTTCTTGCTGGCGTAAATAGTCCTTCACATTTTCTAGCTCAATTTTAGTTAAGACTATATTCATGGCTGAACTTTTGAATGCTTTCTGGATAATGGGGATTATTTTGTACATAGCTAAAGGTGGATTAATAATTATTCCGGTTTTTACCTTGGGGTTCACGTATTCCTTAATTGCGTTTATAACGTCGTCTTCTAAGTTCGACTCTGTCAGTTGTATAGTAGTCCTAGTATGAGTTTCAAAGGGTTTTGTGACGGTCGGTCGTTTTTTATGTCTCCTACTACAATAAAGCTTATTTGTCGATTGAACTTATTCAATGGGTCGTCCGAGATGGGGATCTCTAGGATAGGATTTTCGGCATTTGTGTGAGCTGTGAGGGTGGTGGAACCAGCGACTGACTGTTTCGCAGACCCAGAGGGGTTAACTGCAGTTGAGCTGGTTTCTTCCATATTTATTTCAATGCGAGAAAGGGCATCTGCGTTAGTATTAGTTTTGCCTTGAATATACACCGGTTCGAAATTATACTCACTTAATTTTAATCTCCATCGCTTTAATCTTGAGCTAGGCTCTTTGATGTTCATGACCCATTGGAGGGGTTTATGGTCTGTGAGGACTTTAAACTTCCTACCAAATAAATAGGGACGAAAATATTTTGTGCCCCACACTATAGCCAAAAGTTCCTTTTCAATTGTACTATAGTTTATCTCACTGGAGTTTAAGGTCCTGGACGCGTAAGCTATAGGTATGTCACTTCCTTTGGGTCCTTGCGAAAGAATGGCACCAATCGCAAAGTTAGAGGCGTCAGTCGTCAATAAGAATTCCTTATTAAAGTCGGGATACTGTAGAATAGGGTCGTTAGTCAGTAAAGTCTTACATTTATCAAAACAGTTTAGGTAATTAACGTCATTAAGTAATATTTTAGATCCTTTCTTGAGGCATTGCGTCATCGGTTTCGTTATACGAGCAAATTCAGGTATAAATTTACGATAATATCCTAATAAACCAAGAAATCGCTTTATTTCGGTAGCGGTTTTTGGGATAGGGAATTTTTCGATAGCTTGAATCTTATCTGGATTAGGTTTAATGCCATCTTTACTGATGATGTGTCCTAGATAAGCTGTCTCTAATTTTAAAAACTCTGATTTGTCCATCTGAATCTTAAAATTAGAAGATCGGAGGCGTTCAAATACTTTCTCTAAATTAACCATATGCTCTTGTAACGAAACACTGAAAACGATTATGTCGTCAAGGTATACGAGGCATACTACATTTTGGAGGCCCTTAAGTACGTTGTCCATGACACGTTGGAACGTAGAGGGTGAGTTTTTAAGACCCATAGGCATGCGTAGAAATTCAAAGTGTCCGTGTTCTACGTTAAATCCTGTTTTAGGTATGTCCTCGGGATTCATCTCAACTTGATAAAAACCACTAGCAAGATCTAAAGTTGTAAAATAGTAACAGTTGCCGAGTTTGTCAAGTACGTCAGCTATGTTGGGAATGGGGTACTTGTCATCTATAGTCTTGTCATTCAATTTCCTGAAATCTATTACCAAACGCCATTTTGTTTTTCCGGATGCATCTACTTTCTTTGGAACAACCCATATTGGAGAGTTCCATGCTGATTGAGAAGGGCGGATTATCCCTTGCTCTAGCATTTTAGAGACTTGATCTTGAACCTCTTGTCTATGTACAAACGGGTATCTATAGCTTTTAGTATATACCGGTATTTTATCTCTTTGTACTAAAAACGGGATATTTACCATGATTTGTGAGTTCTTGAGTATCCCGATATTTCGACGCAGTTGCATGCGCCATGTATTATTATGTATTTAGTACAAATAGTGTTAATAACCATGATAGTTTCAAAAGTTATATTTTATCTCTTGTTCGGATGCTGTGTTTTATCTGGTTAGTAAAAGTCAGAGGTTCGCCATCGATATAAAAGACGTCTGCATACCGCGAACAAAGAATCTCTAAGTTAGCTCGCTCCTCCGGATTCAAATGATCCGTTCGTAAACGCGATAAAACTTCCCTAGCGCGATCGTTTACTGGTTTAGTGCTCATGCACTGGATATTGAACAACTCCGCACTAACGGGACGGTCCATTGAAAAAACTAAGTCATGTCGCGTAGTGTTGGTGACTTCCACGATACCACGATTATTTTTAACCATTGTAACGCAGTCTCTTATGGTACAGTTTGATAAAAACTGTTCCGGTATAAGTACCTCGCCGTCATGACAATTAATTGGGACTGCAACTAATTTAGAGGAATTTGCTGGTATAATATCTTCATAGAAATTGCAGTTACGTGAGTCATACATCAATAATGGGTTAGTCGAGTGTCCGGTTACTGATATTTTTTTCTTTAAATCAATTTTAGATTCCCACTTTTCCAATAAATCAAGTCCTATCAAACCGTCAAAGAAATTGTGAAATTTTGTATATGAATAAAGTTATGCCGTCCTGTTCGTTGATTTCTTGGAAACACGGTACGGTCACAGAATAGTCACTACGAGTTGTCGCGTGGATATTCGTCACTTCGATCGGCTCGTAATTAAGTGGTACATGCGGATAAAAACGGTGTACTGATTCGGGACTGATAAATGACATATTAGCACCAGTATCAATGAGTAATTTAAGTGGAGGATTGGATATCTGTATGTATGGTAACTGTCGTTGTGTCTGTAAGTTAATTTCTATTTTAACTTGTCTAATTTGGTGTCCTTCCGAAAATCCGCATTTTCAGTCGGGTCGCCTTCCTGGACTTCTTCGCAAAAACTGTCCAAGTACTGCGGCTGTTGCTCATATGAGTACTCGTAGGCAAAGTCAGGGTATCCGTAATAGTCTTGAGGTTCATAGTCACAGTAGTTGTCGTAGTACGTCGGTTGGTCATAATACTCGTTAAAGTTGGTCTCCCTAGTTTTAAAATAGTTCGAAGGACGTGGATTACCAAACTTACTCCAGTCATGAGGCTGACGTGGAGCAGGAAACGGTTTGTTCACGTAGTGGCTTACACCACTCATAGGCTGTGGACCAGTGGACGTGTTCCGCGGACCTAACTTAAACACGTTACTCTGAGGTCTGTAGTTTGGCGGGGGTGCACCAAACATCTGCTGTGTCCTTGTTGGTCCTTTAAATTGGGGAGTTTGGGGCTGATATATCGGTATAGGTCTTTGGGGTTGTGTCTGTCGAGACGGTCCAGGTGTATCAAAGGGACGTTGAGGTTGCATAGTTTGCATAGGGAATGGTCGCGGGGTTAACATAGGGACGGAAGATGGCGTAAGGCCAAAATTAAATCTAGGTTGACTAACCTGAGGCTGCATTTGCATCCTTCTCTCGGGAAGATGTTCGCTACGCTGCTGCAGATACAAGGTGTTAACCTCCTCGTGCACAAACTCTAAGGCCTTTTCGATTGTATCAGGCCGCATGCAACGGATACGAGATCCCAACGGGTCGCGGAGACCGCGTAGATAGGATTGAAGGGTCAACTTCTTATAAAGTGACCGTTTTGATTCGATGGTACTCGGAATCGTTTCATGCAGAGTGATATAGGTCATTATAGTGCTTAAGAGATTTTGACACTTCTCGTAAAATTCTTGTGGGCTTGATGAGCCTTGGTTCAGCAGTGCGAGATCATTGTATAATGATGTTTCATCTCGCTGATCTGCGAAGTTATTTATTAAAGCGGTTCGAATGCCAATCCAGTCTTCCTGAATCCCATTGGAATTTATAAGGCGGGAGGCTGGGCCGGTCACTTTGTTTAAAATGCCATTTATTAATGCTAGGTTAGTTATTTCGTAAATCGGATCTGTCTTTATATATTGTTTCACTAATTGATCACACAATTTAATATATCTTGTGAGTACGTTGGCATTCCCGTCAAATTCGGGTACCAAACGTAGCGCTTTATAAATTTGATCAAGGCCGTCCGACATTTTATTCGATTTTATTACACTACACTTTAAACTATCTGTCTCTAAGTCTCTACTTGCGTCTTGCAATGTTATTCTACTATGTAACCTAGGGGTCCGAATTTGCCTTGGATGGAAAATTGTGGAGATTAAAGGAAACACTTAAATGGATAAAAGGAAGCAACTCTAGATAGAAACTAAAGTACTACTCACATGCGCATTTTGGTATTTTGCTGGATCGATTGCTGGATCCACTCCTGGGTCGCTCCCGTGGGTTGTAAGTCCTTATTCCCGGTATTTCCAGAGAATTCTGAAGCCTGCGCCAATTATGACGAGTGCGCCCAGTAGTTGCAAAAAAATGCAATTTAAAATATGAAAAAACTTTAATAAAAGATTACATTTACTTTATATCTAGGTATGTGTCTAATGGTCGATGTTAGATCCAAAAGTGGCACGACGCCCTGTTGTCCGATGAGGCTCGGCGGGCGGCGGGGCGCGGGGCGATCACGTTGTGCTGCCTCAGCCGAACGTGACGGTAGATTCCACGAGTCACACTAACTAGGTAATTGCAAGTTAGCAATTCGTAGGTAGCAACGATGTGTAACAAATGCCTGTTGTTATTATTACGCATTGTTTATTATTGCCTGGTTTGTTGTTGCAGAAGCGCCCGGAGCGACTTCCGAGCTGATCGCTGCAAGGTGCTGCCGTTGGACGGATGGCGTGCCAAGTGGGACTCCGACGCGCCGGACGCCTTCCAGTTGATCAACCACCGCCTCGGCACGCTATACAAGTTCAAGTGAGTGCATATCTCATCAAAGCATACATGTGAAATGAGAGCCTAGTTCAATATTATGATATATGCCTTGGTGGTTGGGTTTAAGCACAAAAGAAGTGAGATCTAAATGGGTGCCGAGTTCAATGGTCAGTCCTGACATTTGTTTATAATAACATAAAATAGTTCTTAACAACTTAAAATATCATTTCATCTTATAACTTAAGACAAAATATTGAAGCCTAAAGTCTGACTCGGCTAGTTCCTAATAATAAATAATAATAAATATTGCTAGACATTTCACACAGCGCTATCTAGCCCCAAATTAAGCAGAGCTTGTACTATGGGAACCAGATAACTGATAGAATACTTATAATACTTTTTTTTTGTAAATACATACTTATAATATATAGAGAAACAGCCAGACCCGGAACAAATATCTGTAGATCATGCAAACATTTGTACCGCAGCGGGGATCGAACCCGCTACCTCCTGCGTCTCAGCCGGCTATTCGCCCATTGCACCACGGAGGTTGACAAATATAATCAATTAATTGAAAAATTATAATAAAATAATACAAATTAACTAGTTTCTGATGTATTCCTTTGTAGTCACCCTACTACCTATCTGGATGCCAAATTTGAACTTTCTAGGTCATCCGGAACTGGGTTAGAGTTTTGATTGTTCAGTCAGTCAGTCAGTGATAAAAATGTCTATTTTGGACGTTAATATCTAAATAACCGTTTGAGGTGTGTTTATGACATTTGAAATGTGCTCCAATGTATCTCGCAAGTCTCAATATATAAGCCAAATTTGACATGTTTATGTGAAATAGTTTTTGAGTTATGAGGTGGTCAAAAGTGGCTAGAAGTGGTTCGTGTAATATTACACACGGTGCTGCTCACCAGTTCTGTTAGCTTAAACTTGGCTTGACACGCTACCGCGTGTCTATTATCCCCGCAAGTTCATATTGCGATTGGCGGCCATCTTGGTGACGTAGTCGACGTCGCACCGTCATGTCAGTACCGTTCGCAAGGTCAACCCGCGCTTACGTGCTTACGCGCATCGAGTACTTGTTATAGCTTTTTGTTTTTGTTATCCTGTTTTATTGTTATTTTTGAATTTTGTTACCTGTTACCCGTTAAAATGAGTAAGAAATTAATTAACAGTCGTGCTCGTGAAATGATAATTAAAGTGGACAATTATTTTGTAAAAGAGAAAGAAACCCAAATAAACCCATTAAAATAAAATAAGATACACATAACCCACAACCCTAGCTTATTTACTTTTTATTAAATTTTTTTGCTATCTGTACTTTTTTGCGACGGATGACGTCACGCAGCTGTTATTGTGACAAGGTTCCATCGGAATATCAACTTGCGGGGCTTGTAGATTCTGATTGATGAACCAGTCCCGGTAACGGTTTTTTTTTTGTTAAAAAGTTGTTATTAGTGAGTAAACCATACGCCAGCTAAGCCACTGACTTCCTGCGGCTGTTACATCCATTGAGGAGGCTTTGCTACACTGCTTTTACCTATCTTTTGTTCCCCTTTTGGTTTGTTGTTTTGCAAGGTAAGGATATGGTATTCATGATTTAAACCCATTTGTAAGCACTATTATAAAAAGTAAGTTTAAATTTAGCAGCTGATTGGAGTGTGCCTAACGGGCTGACAAGTAAATTGCCTTTTGTAAAATCTAAATTATAGTTCGGCGGTTAAGATTTTTTTTATTCTTATTAATAGGAATTTAGACAATTGACAGCCTCATGGACAAATGCAGGCATTAAAATCGGCGACCAAAAACTTACAAACCTTAGGTTCGCTGACGACATAGTTCTCTTTGCCACCAGTGCCCCCCAATTAGAACAAATGCTCCTAGACCTGAGCAAGGCAAGCCTCGAGGTTGGACTGATGATGAACCAGTCAAAGACCTAAGTTATGACCAATAGCAAGAAACAGAGAGTCAAGGTAGATGGGCAAGAGATACACTATGTCGATGAGTATATATCTGGGCCAGATAGTCTCTTTCAAGAACAGACAAGATCGAGAAGTAGACCGTCGTGTCGATATCGCTTGGAAGAGCTACTGGTCCATGAAAGAGCTAATGAAGGGCAACCTCTCATTCTAACCTACGGTGCTCAGACTTGGTCATTGACGGACTCGCAAAAGTTCAAACTCGGGGTATGCCAACGAGTGATGGAGCGTAGCATTTTAGGTGTTAAGCGGACCGATAGAATCCGCAACACTACTCTACGCTCTATGACCGGAATCATCGACGTGGGGTACAAGGCTGCAAGACTCAAATGGGACTGGGCGGGTCATGTCACTCGAATGCACCCTGACAGGTGGACTAAGATCTCCGCCGACTGGCAACCTACAGGACGACGGCAACGAGGCAGACCGCGAAAACGTTGGCGCGACGATCTGGATGGGTTCCATTCTGACTGGCAGGAGATTTCTGGAGAACGCAAGGAATGGAAGGAAATGGGGGAGACCTTTGCCCAGCAGTGGGACAGTATAGGTTATTAAAAAAAATAGGTTGGGGAAAAAGTCTTTAGCATTATAGTATTGTTACGCTGTTACACAATAAGACACAAGTTACACAGCTCGTAACAGTATGTATGAACTTCTAATGAAATCTCTTTGGCTATACTATTTGTATCTGGCTGGTTTTGGTATCATTCAAAGTTTAAATTTAAAGAAGATAATTCCAAATTCAAATTAGGAAAATGTGTGATTTTTATTTGTTTTTCGTACTGTAAAGATGAGTGAATCTAATGAAGAAATTCGATACATTTTAAAATTTTACTACAAAATAGGTAAAAATGCAACGCAAGCCGCGAATAAAATTTGCGATGTTTATGGACCTAGTGCAGTGTCTGTGAGAGTAGCACAAATTTGGTTTAAGCGTTTTTAATCCGGAAATTTTGATGTCAAAGATCCACGTCGCTCTGGTCGCCTATTACGGATAAAATTGATGCCATTTTTGAAAAAGTGGAGCAAGACCGGCATATCAGTAGTTACGACGTAGCTGAAGAACTGGGAATTGACCACAAAACAGTTTTGGCGCAATTGAAAAAAACTGGGTACACAAAAAAGCTCGATATTTGGGTACCCCACGAGCTCACTGAAAGAAACCTAAAGAACCGTGTACTCATTTGTGATTCTTTATTACGACGTAATGAAACGTACCATTTTTGAAGAAGCTAATAACTGGTGATGAAAAGTGGATCACGTACGACAAGAACGTGCGAAAAAGGTCGTTGTCAAAGGCCGGTCAGGTTTCACAGACTGTGGCGAAACCCGGGTTAACTCGCAACAAGGTGATGCTGTGTGTGTGGTGGGTTTGGAAGGGCATTATTAATTATGAGCTGTTACCACCAGGCAGGACCATCGATTCTGAACTCTACTGCGAACAACTGATGAGATTAAAGCAAGAAGTTGAGAGAAAACGGCCGGAATTAATCAACAGAAGGGGTGAGGTTTTTCATCATGATAACGCTAGACCTCACACATCTTTAGCCACTCATCAAAAAATAAGACAGTTTGGCTGGGAGGGGTTAATGCATCCGCCGTATAGTCCTGACCTTGCAACTTCAGATTTCCACCTATTTCGGTCTCTTCAGAATTCTTTAGGCAGTGTCAGGTTAACATCACGAGAGGACTGCCAAAACCACTTGTCGCGGTATTTTGATCAGAAGCCCCAAAATTTCTATAGCAATCGGATCATGTCCCTACCTACAAGATAGCAAAAAGTTATAGAACAAAATGGTACCTACATACTTTAGTTAAATGTAAATAAACTATATTAAAAATGTTTGGAATTTTCTTAAAAACAGCGAAGAAACTTTTTCCCCAACCTAATATTTTATACGACTTGGATTTGGGACTATTTAAAGTATTGCCCCGTAGGGCAGCTAGTAGTAGTAGTAGCGGTAGGCTGCATCCATCAATTTAAGGCATACAGGTGTAAAGTCTCATGTGCCTGTAATTTCACCGGCAACCATACCCTTCAAACCGAAATACAGAAATAGGTAGGGTTCCATTTTGCATCAAGTCTTCATATTTCCTCACCACGTAGTCTTTTGTTCTGGGCTATCGGGCGGAGACAACAAAAGAACGTTCCGCTCTGTAGAACGGTCCGATTAATGCGCCCCCTAGTATTCATCTAGCAGGCGCAAGGCGGTTACAAAACACTGCCTACTATAAAGTGGGGCAAACTTACATAAAACTTGCATTGCTCAAGAGAGGCCGCATTTAAATCGAAAGCAGATTGCGGGCTGATGTTTTCACAATCATTTATAATTCCAAATATCAAATTAATATTCACCGAAAGACGAAACTAAAATAATTCTACTGTTTACGCCAAAGAAGTAATTACTTCCTACGTACTTACAGAAGTACACAGACGCTTTTTTATTGTTGAATGACTACTGGATTTTTTCATTTAATGACTGACGCGGGATTCTAAATTATTTTCGCGGACTCAAAGAAGACATTATTCTACGTGCCAATCGTCAAGAAAACTTAACACTAAACTTGAAAACAACAAAGAAAAACACTTCTACGAATTTAATTTGGGCGTTACGTTCGTTGCGTTAGAGCCTCAATCTATTCATGATGGTCGCTTCTCATAAACGCCGGAAAGCTCATGACCACAGTGTTTTGGGATTCCAAGGGAATCTTATTAAATGAGTACACAAAAAAAGGTGAGAATATTACTGGCGCAACTTACGCTAACACCCTGCGCAATTTAAAGGAGGCAATAAAAGAAAAAAGACAGGGAAAATTGACCGCAGGTGTATTGCTTCTGCACGACAACGCGCCTGTTCACAAGGCGCGCATTGCCAATGCTGCTGTGCGGGATTGCGGATTTGAAGAAATCAATCATCCACCCTACAGCCCGGACCTAGCCCCTAGTGTATACTTTCTGTTCCCAAATATCAAAAAAGAACTTCGAGGCAAGCATTTTTCCGACGATGAAGAGTTAAAGGCAGCACTTAACGATCATTTTTCGGACCAGGAAGAAAAATATTTTTTGGAGGGAATTGAAAAGTTATTTTCCAGGACAAATAAGTGTGTTCAGATCCTAGTGGACTACATTGAAAAATAAATTTTATTCAGAATTTTCTGCTTATTCTTCCATGCCTATACCGAGAATACATTGAACTCCCCTCGTACATCAACAATCAATTAACTGAACAATTAACAGAAGTTGTAACTGCTTGTTATTTCATCATACCCATTTTTATAGTTGCTTTGTTATTATAATTAACCGATTCATTGCGGATGGCACGGCAGCCGTGTCATCATTTTCTTTTGCGTGTGGCGTTAGGCACGTGAGCCGTGCCATTTTGAAATCGATGGTAATTCCTTCAAATTAAGTTTTAGGGAGATCTACCCCAGAACAAAACTTTTTTATTTTTAACGTTAATCAAGCTTGTAGCATTCGTTTCTGGATATTGTATTGTTTTTTAAAAAATAGGGGTCACCAACCTTTTTGAAAATTTTAATGATGAGGATTTTTGTATAATAATATAATTGAAATAAATAATATTAAAAAATTGCTTATTTTTATATCAGAAATGTGAACGATTTGAGAGAACATTTTTTAACATTTTAGGAGAATCTTAGCGCAAAAGACAATTACCGCTACCGAAATAGGATGTCAGAAACTAATCAGAATATTGGAATATCGGAACCAGTGGTATATTGTCGCCACATGATGTACACGTCCAAAGTCCTTTGGACTATTTCGTTTTATTTTTGAATGCCCAATTCATGAATTTAATATTGGATTGTACAAATAAGTACGGCAACAGACTGAAAGCAGCAGCGACTACTTCTCGAGCTCGATTTAGACAATGGACCGATGTAAGTGTCACCGAATTTAAAACATTTCTAGGCATACTGTTGCTGATGGGAACAATAAAACTCAATAGAATGGTAGATTATTGGTCCACTCATTATCTGTTCCGCTTAAGTACACATATATTTATGTCGAGGGACAGGTTTTTTTTTTAATTTTAAGAGCCTTAAATGTTCAGAATAATGAAAGACCAGAGAGTATATTTAAAATTAAATCTTTAATTGATTTATTCAACGACACGGTTAATTCAGTATATTATCCATTAAGAGAGCTAACAATCGATGAGTCTCTTATTCTGTGGAAAGGAAGACTTTTCTTCCGTCAATACAATAAAGGAAAAACACATAAATACGGAATTAAATTATACATTTTAGCCGATGCCAACGGAATTATTTTAAATATTCACGTGTACGCAGGCTCCCAGGATGTGCAAGTCGGCGGTAGAAATCATATTAAAAAAGTGGTTCATTTGCTTATGCAAAAGTATATTGAAAAAGGCCATTCCTTGTATGTAGATAATTTTTATACCAGCGTGGGTTTAACTGAGGAGCTATTATGTAAACACACATACGTTGGCCAAAACTAACTGGCCAAAATATTTACATCCATGTATATCCAATACAGCGTCATGTTCCAAACATGACGCTCATCATCCTTAGTTTTTTCTATGCACTTTGAACTGTCCACCATATTATTTTCTAAACACGTTGATCTGTCCACCATCTGTTTTTTTATGCACGTTGAAGTATCCTCATGTATAGATTTCAAGTGTTCTGAGTTTTCCCAGTGTTGTGAATATGTTTGCGAATTTTGCTCTAATATTTGGTCATCGTCGTCGCGTTGAGTTTCAATTTTTGTCTCGGGAATATATTTTCTTTTACGCCGTAATTCTTAAACAATAAATAGGCAATAATTTACTTTAAAATACTTGAAATTTCTTATCAGGAAAACCAAAACAATAATTTTAGAACTAATGTAAGTAGAAAAGGTTTATCACACCTGTATTAAAAAAGCCACTTACCATCCATTTCCAAAAATACACTTATTTTTACACTTTTTATCACTTGAAACTACGTTCCTGACCGTTCACGTTAGATTTCGAATGTAAAGTAAAAGTTTAACGCTTAGAACCACGTAAAAATGGTAAAAAACACTGTTTTCTTTTCCGCATGGCTGAAGACACAGGAGCCATGTCATTTAATCGTATGGCGCTTGGCACGGCAGCCGTGTCACGGTAATTTTGTTCAACGCTACAGTTAGAAGTTTGCAAAATTAGACATCGCAACGAATCGGTTAAATTGGTGTTATTATTAGTATTTTAGGTTTATAGTATGTAGGTATGTATTTAATTTTATATAGATGCATACTGTCCATACAAAGGTTGTCTGGAAGAGATCGCTTTTAGCGATAAGACCGCCCATTGTACTAGATCTATTTGTAAAAATTATGTTCTGTATTTCACTTTGGTGTACAATAAAGAGTTATCAAGTAGAACAGTTAAAGCTATGCAATATCAATGTCATACTAATTATGAACATGAAAATAACTTTGTCTCTCTGTCTTTCTGTCTGTTTGTTACGTTTTCACGACTAAACGGCTTGACAGATCTTGAAACTTAACAAAGAAATACTGTGTATCATCATAGTATCATGTAAAGGACATAGGTTGAAAATTAATTAATTACACTTGGACCGCGTCATAAATTTGAAAATAGAAGTTCGTCGTCGCGTCCACTAAGCTATAGGAAAAAAGGTTTGGATAAAAAGGTCAGACTGTGTGTGGGTGGCGCTCAGGATTAACCACAGTCAGGAAAATAAAAACATTTTGTTTTTAACTATGACTAAGCTTACCCGAACAGGCAGACGACGTTTTCGGATGTATGCTATTTTCGATAATTGGCGCTGTTATAACTAAAACAATATTTTAACTCCCCATAAATGAAGCCACGGATTAACAGCTCGATTAATAAAATGGTTTTGTTACAGAACTGGGTCGGAGCCGGCGGCCAAACAATGGGTGATGAAAATTGAAGAAGTTTCAAACAAAACGATGAAGCCCCTCCCGGCGAATCTCATGTCATTCGAATAGTCGACACACGTACGTACATTAGTGATCTGATTCGATGTATTTACACCATCTCATATTATTTTAATGTTGCATTAGGAATATACATTATATCATATTGATTGCATTAAAAAGCTTTCTGTGAACAATGTTTGTTTTATAGTTAAATAGGTAGCTCTTACTGTGTACACATAAGTTTTTGTTATAATGTGTATTCCGCCGATATTTCTGTGTTATTCGATGTCTCAAGCTAGATGTTATTGTTATAGAATGTTCAATTTTGAAATTAAGATGTTTAATGTTCATTCGCATTGTTTTTCATTCAATAAACGTGCGACTAAATAGGAAATACAAATTATATTTTAACTATAAGTACTACTGAATCTTTGAAAACAAAAAACAACTACTGAACCAGTTATCTCTGAAACTAAAAAATGATAATCTCTAAACATATCTGAATAACCTTGTTCTAGCTAGCTGTATACATAAACTAGAGGTTGCGTGGAATTATCTGAATAATTGTTAGTAAATAGGTTTCATTTTTTCTGGCTGATGAAACATCGACTAAAAAAATGTATATACCTACTTATGTAATTTTATCATTCATCATTTTATGTAATTTTATCATTTATCGTTATATTCAGTTATAGTGGAGTCAGAATCGGAGATGAGACAAGATTTAACATTATTACCATAGCTATTTATAAATATTAGTTGCCGGTGTAAAATGCTCGATATTCGTCAGTTTTTTTATAGGTAAATTTTAACATTCTCTCTTCCTTCTCCTTATAAACTTTAACTATTTCAAATCTCATGTTTCTTCATGCGCGCAATAAGGAAAAATTTTCTCTTCATGTATTCATTATCTTCATGTATGTACCTACTGCTATTGACATGGTATCCCACATAATTTGTTTTTCGTTTTGGGTTTTCCAAATCAAAGAATATTGGCGAAACTGGAACGAAAAAATACGCAATATATCCATAAAGTTCGTAATTTTTTTTTAGTAAGAAATAAAATAACAGGATACGTTTGATTTAAACATTATGTTAACAAAATGTGTAAGTCAGTGCTAGCGGTTTTTGTCCGGGCTCACATTCTTATATCTTCAATATCTATCTCCTTTAGTCCTAAGTTAATATTTTCATATCATTTCCCCCTCCACATAATATCTCCGTGCCATATGTTTGACAATAATTCAAAATAAATTGTTTTGTATTAGCGAATTACACGACTTTAGCGTTGTACGACTGTATTGCATAACAAATAGACTTAATACTCTTTTCGAAAAATATCTAAAACTCCCTCAGAATCCATAGATAAAATGATAAGTTCGTATTAGTAACATAACTCTGCAACGCGCTTCTAAGTAGGCGCCTCGAGGGGTCATTTGAGCTAAATTGCCTCGATAAATTTGGGCGTAAGTAACTAGAGAAATCTCAGATCGTTCGATCTAAAAGTCCGTGATACTTAGAGGCTGTATCAGGCACAAACGGATACAAACCAACGGATGATTCACTGCGTAGTGTGTTTTGTAATCTAACACGCCAGTTGCTGGTACGAAGTTATTACACTCGCTGATGCTTTCCGAGGCAAATATCGACGAAGGAAATTGGGACTTATCAAGATCTAAGCTTCAAATCTTAGTCGATATCCGATATGAACGTTTCGTTATTGGAACAGAAGTTGAAATGCAATTTCGACGCAATGACGGCCAGAGGGGCTACCCCGAAATCACATTATCCATAAACAGTTACTAGGTCATAAATGATACACATCGAGCTTTACAAAAGATTATCGGCCATAATCGACTTCCGAATTTGTAGAGCGTAGTCGTTCCCGACGCACGAAACTTTTACAGGCCGATATATTTGTTAGAGTTGATAGAGTTGTTACAACGCTTGCATTTTTGTAATTAAATCGGAAATCTAAATCATAAAAAGTCAATGTAAACAGTGTAAACTCCATGTAACGTCACTCGATTTAACGACAAACTCCCTAAAGTGTAAAAATAACTGCTTTGGTTGGTTTAGCTTAATCTTCCATACAATGACACGCTACGAGGGGAGTTCAATGTATTCTCGGTATAGGCATGAAAGAATAAGCAGAAAATTCTGAATAAAATTTATATTTCAATGTAGTCCCCTAGGATCTGAACACACTTATTTGTCCTGGAAAATAACTTTTCGATTCCCTCCAAAAAATATGTTTCTTCCTGGTCTGAAAAATGATCGTTAATTGCTGCCTTTAACTCTTCTTCGTCGGAAAAATGCTTGCCTCGAAGTTCATTTTTGAGATTTGGGAACAGAAAGTAATCACTAGGAGCTAGGTCCGGGCTGTAGGGTGGATGATTGATTTCTTCAAATCCGCAATCCCGCACAGCAGCATTGACAATGCGCGCGTTGTCGTCCAGAAGCAATACACCTGCGGTCAATTTTCCCCGTCTTTTTTCTTTTATTGCCTCCTTTAAATTGCGCAGGGTGTTAGCGTAAGTTGCGCCAGTAATACTCTCACCTTTTTTGTGTACTCAATTAATAAGATTCCCTTAGAATCCCAAAACACTGTGGCCATGAGCTTTCCGGCGGATGGGCTGACTTTGAACTTCTTCGGTGGGGCTGTTCCTTTTTTATGTCACTGCATAGACTCCTGCTTGCTCTCAGAATCATAGTGATGAACCCACGTTTCATCACCAGTAACAATCCGATCATAAATACTTTGCGGATTTTCACCACAGAGCTCCAAAAACTCCTTACAACAATCAACTCGCACTTGTTTCTGAAGCGCTGTGAGCATTCGCGGCACCCATCTTGCACTGACCTTTGACAAACTCAGATGGGCATGAAGGATAGTGTGAATGGTACCCACGGATAGCTTGGTTCTTTCTGCTAATATTTTCACTCTCACACGGGCATCTTCGAGTACAAGTTTCTCAACAATTTTTACGTTTTCTTCAGTAGCGGCACTAACCGGCCCACCGGCACGAGGGTCGTCTTCAACACTCTCTCTAGCCCGTTTAAATTCACTTGTCCACTTCTGAATTGTAGATAATGAAGGGGCAGAATCTTGGTAAACAGCCATCATTTCTTTGTGAATTACTTTTTGAGTCTTTCCTTGTTTTGTGAGGAATTTAATCACAGCGCGATGCTCGATTTTTTTAACATTGTCGTATCAGTCATCGTAGTTGCCTTTCCGAAATGATATTTTGAATACTAATGGCGACAATCAAATAAAATTTGGTATTTATACCCTCAATGAGTGTCATAAACTATTGAGATAATTTTGTGTAGTCAGTTTCGTCGGGTTTCAGTTTTTAAACTTGTTGCTTGTTATTATATTGTTTTGATAATTTTAAAGTTGATATATTATTTATATTTTTGATAAAATGTAGACTTTTTACACAGAAATTGTATTCTCCTCAGAAACTGTTTTAAAATTACATAAAGTGCAGGAGTATTTTTTACAATTGGCTATTTTAGTCGTAAAAAATTAACATGAGGTTGTTAGTTACCTCATTCATCAAAATTTCGCGCTTTGCAGTATATAGTCGGGTAAAAATAAATTAATGCACTCTTGTCTTTAATTAATATTCCAGCGAGAGGATTTTTATAATTATAATCTTAGTTATAAATACGCCAACTATCGAAATTCGCATATGTCCGAAAACGTCGCCTGCCCTGGTTCTGGCCCGTTCGGGTTAATTTTGTTCATATTTAAAACCGGTAGGAACACTTTTACCTACATACGAGGCATGCCTTTTAAGTTTTGTCGTTTGAAGAAAAAAACACAACTAGAACCTTATAGTACTTTTTATTGTTTTTCAAAGTATTCACCGCGTAGCTTAATACACTTTTCCATTCGCTCAAACCAGTTATTATAACATTTATTCCACTCTAAAGTGGGGGTGTTCAAAATGGCTGACTTGAAAGCGTCGACTGCTTCTTCACCGGACTGGAACCTTTGACCACGAAGACTTTTCTTAATTTTAGGAAATGTAAAGAAATCGTTAGGGCTTAGGTCAGGACTGTATGGAGGATGGTCAAGAATTTCTACTTTTTCCTGCTTCAAATACTCAATCGTTTGACGAGCGCTGTGTGAGCTTGCGTTGTCGTGGTGCAGGATGATGCGTCGCTTTGAGTTAGATTTTCGAAGTTCGGCGATGACTTGTGGTAAACAAACTGTAGTATACCACTCTGCGTTAACCGTTCTACGATCTTCAAGTGCAATAGTCGCAACATGGCCGGTTTTTCCAACGAACGTGGCCACCATCTTCTTTGAAGTGCTTCGAGAACGAACAACTTTAGTCGGCTTTGGCTCGTCTTGAAAGACCCAGATTGTAGATTGTTGTTTGGAATCAGGATCGTAGGCATAGATCCAAGATTCGTCACCACTTATGATGTCGTAGACGTGATTTGACTCCCCTCGGTTGAACCTTTGCAGAGTTTTCTTACACCATCTGACGCGGGCCGCCTTGTGATCGTCGGAAAGCAGATGCGGTATCCAACGGCAAACTAGCTTTCTCACACCAAGCGCTTCATGCAAGATCTTCTGAATGGTTGTCCCTGAGATGCCTAATAGAGCCTCTATCTCTCGATACGTCACATGACGATCTTCGAGAATTAGTTGTCTCACAGCAATGATGTTTTCTTCAGTGAAGGCGGATTTTGGGCGTCCTTCGCGAAATCTGTCACTAACACTAGTATGTCCACGCTGGAACTCTAAATACCAGCGTTCGGCAGTCCGCAGACATGGGGCTACATCACTGAACACAGATGTTAGCTCTTCTAAACACTGAAGCCGTGTCAGGCCTCTTCTAAAGTTGTAGAAAATTATTGCACGAACATTTTCCTTAGAAAGATTCATTTTCGTACGTGACCTGACAGATTCAAATCGAAACTGTGACTAAACAATAGCATTAATCCTAATACTTTCAACTGTTTTGAGATTCAAAATGTAAACACATTCGAATATAGAACAGTTCCAAATTCAAAATTGCCGGAAAATATGGAAACGACAGAACTTAAAAGGCATGCCTCGTATTAGTGACTCCTAATCCGCTAGCTTTTCAACTGCAATTTGTTCAACGAAGCTACTTTATTTGGACCAGCAGAGTCTAAGATTCTTATTCCAAGAAAAATAAGAACCTGAAAATCTATAAAATTAAATTTCCGAGACGGGACGAAAAGACATAACTTTCGAAATATTTAATTTTATCAACCATATCTTTTAAACCCTGACGCAAAAAGAGAGGTGTTATGAGTTTGACGCCTATTTTTGTCTGAGTGTGTGTCTGCGACAGAAAGACAGACACTCGGATCTGTCTGTGACACGGCAGTTCCTAACGGGTGGATGGATTCGGACGCGGTTTTGGTTTTTTAATAGAAATCTAGTTTAACAGGGGTGGTTGTTAGATTCTTATCAGTATTTTAAAACGTTTGAAAACCCTCGGATCGTAAACCTCAATTATAGTCGGATTTAGGATCCAATACGCTGTTTCAAAACTATTTCGGGTTGACCATAAAGCAGACCCGGACACGATTCAAAGTTTAAAAAACAGCGTTCTCAGATTCGTTATCGAATCTCTTACAAAAACTTATTTTAAAACAAAATAATCAAATTTCTCGAAATGTAAACCACTCCTTGTACAACTGTCATACTTTACGAACATAACGTGGGCAGCGTCCGCCGTGTTTGATATTACAAGTTTGTTTCTAAAATAATCTCGCTGTTTTCAAGAGTTTTTGGAATTATTGATCTAGCGTATTTTCGTCTAGTTAACAATTATTACCAATATGAATCTTGTTTACATAAAATACTTAATTAATAGCAAATTGATATGAATAAATTGGCCGCTATTTATTGGACAAGCGTTTCATTAATGAATGAAATGTTGCCAATTTGAAATAGCGTTCGATTTGCTGATTTTATCACTGTTTCGACATTTGAGTCTAATTTATGCAATACTTGCTGTCGCCCGCGACTTCGTACGCGTTACACTACTAAATGTGTGTAGGTAACCTAGAAATAAAGCTAAACTCGCTGTTGCAACTTGACACCCCATTTTTATCCCATGGGAACTGATTATGGGATAAAAAGTAGCCTATGTGGTAATCCCGGTTATAATCTACGTATATACCAAATTTCATCGAAATCGGTTCAGCCATTACGACGTGATTGAGTAACAAACAAACAAATAAATAAAAAATATCCAAACTTTTACATTTATAATATTAGTGTGATAAAAGTCGCCTAAATGGAAAGATAGCTTATTTAAAAGTTTAAACTATTGACGAAATAAAAAAACGCTCGTACTTTCTTTTTGTCTTTTACACAGCAATAAAAAAAAATAGGCGATAATTTGAAAAAGTTTTTTTTATTGTACGTCAAAAATATCAGCAAGCAATTCAGCAAAAACTGGCTGAAACAGCGTCGTCTAAACCAGGCATTATTAGGAATTAATTGTTTCTAGCGTACAATGTTTGAACTTTAACATTATTCAGCACCTCAACCTATTTTGGCGTGTTCTGGCGTAATTTAGCCTGGTGCTATGTTTTGGTAATAATGTGTATAGTTGTAATGCTAACAGAATTTGTGTGATTCCGGCAATACACTTTATATTTCTCTTTTTTATTCAGACAATATTAAATACGCAAAAACGCATATTAACAAATGACCCAAACGAAAGTAAAAATCAAGTACTAACTGAAAGTTCAAATAAAGCGATTAAAAATGTACCTAGTGAGATGGCGTACTTGTCAGGTTTTAACAAGTACGATTTCATACGTAGCGCTCTCGTTTATCCGATTGTCTTCATAAACGCGTTTACTCTTTTCTCAAGTGGAAGCGGCAGTATTTCAAGACGGTTTTGTCTTCACACCTGTATTTACTGGACTAGCATTTAGAGAGATAATAGTCTACGGTTAGCTACATAATTATTGTGGGGTAGTGTATTAAATTGTATTCTTAATCGTGCGACATCGAAGCATACGAACATTTGTTAGTATAGAGCTGTATTGGCCAAAATGTCCTAAAGAATTGATAGACTAAAGTAAAAAGACGTGGAATTCGTTCCCTATTCTTGCCATTCCAATATTTAAAAACCCGTTAACTTGTAGTATCTAATTTTACTGTAAAAAAATAATAGTACGATATTTATCTATTTTGATCATACAATACGAAGTGACTTCAATTCTAAGCTAAAGTATCAGTTGAAACCTAAACATGTTTTTTAAGCTTGAAGGCGATGTTTATGGTTTAGAACATGAAGGGCAATCCTTTTTGGTAGGATAATGATTATAAACTAGCTAGATTCTAGTTAATACATAGTAGATAAACGCTATATTTGTACGTCGTTCATTAAAAGGATTACCCTTCATGTTTAAAACTATAAACATCGCTAGCTTAACAAAATCTAACTTCATTTAAACCGGCCGCTAAAGGGTAACACTTGCAACCAGCTCGCTGTATGTAGGTCGCACTCCCGCAATGCGATTTTGCGGGAACCACTACAACCTGTAGTTACGAGTATGTCAGACAATTTTGAATCTACTAACATATTTTGTATTATAACACTACTACTCATTATTACAACTACTTTAGTGTCCGATTTTAATGTCGTTATTTCTTCTAGTTTTGACACTTTGAAAGAACAAGACAAAGCATTGAGTAGCTAAAAGAGTTTATCAACGGGTTATAATAATGGTACTTTTGTTTTTTACTATTGTTATGTAAAAGCACACGCATAGTATATATTTATATTTAGAATTATATACTAATCACATTTTTTTATCTATAATGCATCATGAACAATTGTAAACATTACCAAAGCTATTAAATGATTACTATATCTTTTATTAATTATAATCTTTTTGTATTATATATTAGTGAGGCTATGATATTCGACTGATATTGAAATTGTTTATTATACAAAATACAGTCATTGTAACTATTGTTTGAGATAAGCAAGTCAGTAATTTAATTTTCTAATGTCATTTTTTAGTCTATTAGCGAACGTTTTTCGTAGAGACGTGTTTGAATCGGCAACTTTCCGGTTAGTTAGTTCCAAACTTGGAACTGTCGGGCTGAGCCTTGCTGTGGAGCTGGCAATTCTCACGCCCTCGTTCTACTTCAGACGAAACTTGTTTTAGTAGTCGTCAGGCGACACAAACACGATTCTAACACATTTTTTTTATATTCTACATTATCTTTTCATATGTTTTTTCTGCCATTTTTGTCTCGAAGATATTTAAGTGAATATGTTTTTTGTGATTATAATTTTATTGATTTCAACATGTTTTGTTTTGTTAATTATGTTATCCATACTGTCGATTGACATTATTAAGTGGAAGCACTATTATTGCTCTATCTACTATGAACGACTCGTAAGTGTATAATTATTTACGGCACTTGTGCCGCTGTGTTCAATAAAATTCATAAGAAAAATTTCGTATTATAATTTCTTCACCGCTCAACCTTTCATATTTCTTATGTTATTTAGTTTATGGTTTAAATTATATCGATGTCTAGGCACATGTACAGTCGCCAAGAGCGAAGCGTGGCCACCTTAAGAGTAGATTTTGTTTGTATTGACCAGGGATTAATATCAAGAATGGCGGCGTTTACTTGCTTTGTCCACTTATTACCAGTAAAACCAACCATAAAAAATGACCTTCCTATTCAAAGGCGCAAAACTTACGTTGTGCGATAAATGTTTTCTTAAAGACAAAAAACTAACCTTAATAACGAGACTTTATGTCCCTCATTTGCTCAAACCAAAAAAGGGTTTGGCTAGCTTCATTCAAAACATGCAAACGAAAATGTTTTAAAGCGGGATACCCTTGGCCATTGTCGGTAGTATTTACTAAGTATGTTTCATATGAGGAGTTGTCTTTATTCTCTACTGGCTTCATTATCAGGTCCTCGTATTCATTATATATTGTATTTTTCAAACTTTCGCGATCACTATACATAATTACTGATTTAAACGGATATTTATCGCGTATATAAAAAAAGAGCATACGCGATAATTACCCGTTTAAATCAGTAATTAAATAGAACCTAGGCACGATCCTTTTACAGTTATCCATTAAGTAATTTTGTAGATTTCGTCCTGGCTTCATCGTCAGACCCTGGTCTTCATAATCATTAGACATCTTGCAAAAACTATTTCAAATAACTTAAACCTGACTCTTTTTATCCATTATTAATCTCTTTTCAATATTAGGTGTGATTTCAGACAGCATGACTATCCTTGGTTTCAATATATACTTATTTTTTTATATTAATGCAAAGTTTTACGTTTATTAATTTAAGAAAGAATGTTTTGCATGTTACCATGTAGTATTTATTGAATGCCTAGATTGCTTAGATTATAGTTTTACTGGTATGAACAAAACAATTAAACAAACGGCTGCGATAGATACGGTTAAACCAATAAAGCTGTAATCGGCATTCACAATGAGCTGAATATAATTTCAATAGGGAACCAGATAACGCTGACTCCCAGATGTCAATTGGGCCGTAACTGGGTTATATTGAATCCGTCAGCGTTTCCATCGTTATGTATGAGCTGTGTGCGATGCAGTATCTCGTTAAACATTCCTCGGACGCAGCACTCGAGCTTTGCACCTTTGTCTACATTCTCGTACGTTGAAGCTAGAGTTTTGCAAGGGTGCATTTATCGGTAAGGTGTTTCATTTTTCTTTCTGAACTTTGAGGAACACGGGTTCGTGTTAGTTAAATTATAAGCGCTGCGTGAAATGTCCAGCATTATTTTTATACTAATATTATAAAGAGGAAAGATTTGATTGTTTGTTTGCATTGAATGGGCTACGAAACTACTGGACCGATTTAAAAAATGGGTGGATTTTTACCCGACTGCGCAGAAGGAGGGTAATGTTTTTATTGAAAAACTACGCGTCCGAAGTTGCGGATTGGTCAGCTAGTTTATTAATAAATCATTAATGTATTTAATAAACGCAGCGGTAAACATTTAAGCAAATTATTCTGCCTCCTTGCGTAATATGTAAATTAACAATATGCATTTAACAATATTCTAAGCTAAGTCGATTTTAACATATTTAGCTAAGCAGATTACTCAATCTTTGCAAAGGATTCAGTAGATTATGATCGCCTGCCAAGCGATCCGATCCGATTCAATCGAAAATTGGGGGGGGGGGGGGGGGGGCGAGTGGATATTCATTTCGGGCGGTATCTACATCATTTAATTAAACGCCCATTCAGGCTTGTGGCCGGGTTTAACTGCGGCATCGGCACCCTCTATCAAGTTTACGCTAGCTGCTGAAGTGGGCTAATGAAGTGATTGAAAAAGCTGGCACAACCACATTTATATCTCAAATATCGCCTCTTTCACTACCTGTAAAGTTAATTGATATATGATTTTAATTTTTTGATTAAGTGTTGTTTTTTGTGGATAACGCTACGGCCACAATATTGTAACTACTTTTTATTGGATTTTATTTAAGACTAGCTGACCCGTCCCGGCTTCGGTTGGATTATCATAAAAACAAAATATAATAAAACAAGCTGTGGGGCCCAATGGCATATACCCTGACTTCCGATAGGTCGTGGGCTCAAATCCCGGCTATCTAAGGATTCTTCTGTTAAAAATAATATGTGCGCAATTATACGTGCTCCAGAACGGTTAAGGAAAACATAGTGAGGAAACCGGCATGTCCTAGAACCAAAAACTAAAGCATCAAAGCTATGTGCGACATCGGGATAGTATTCTAGTAAGCGGCGATGGGTTTGCAACCTGTCTCGTGAATGCCTAACTTCTATGCACGAAGTGGTACGTAATGTCAAACGTCAAACGTTATGTTTGGACTTGAAGCAGTGGGATATCTATCCTCTGCTTTGCGTACTGAGTAAGAGATCATAGGATGTTCATATTGTTCTTAATAATATTATTATCTTCTCTAATATATAAAAATCTCATGTCACGGTTTTAGTGGGCGCACTCGTCCGAAACGGGTCGACCGATTTTAATTTTTTTTTTGTATAATTGTTAAGTACAAGAATAGGTCGTAAATTATTTTTCACCCTCCTACCCTAAGTTCCCACGGGAACGGGAAATTTCAAGCGTGCGAAGACGCGGGTTCATCTAGTTTATTATAAAATATAGCCTTTGCACTCAGGGATAGTATAGCTTTCTATCAGTGTAAGAATTTTTTTAATCGGTTCATTAGTTCCGGAGATTACCCATCACATAAAAACATACCCCACTTACACACCCATCAACAAAGATTTCGTGAAATCGCTGTGTCTCGTTTCTAATTATATGTTTAGTCGGTCATTTAAAAACTTTTTTCAATTAGATAAAAGCATTTTTCTATTTATTCTTATAAAGTTCAAACTTTTTTTACCCCTGGATATTTATCCTGAAAAACGGAAGGAGCGTTTTCCGGGATAAAAAATATAATGTTAATCCATAGTAGTTGTAAGGTATTATTATACCAAGTTTCATCGAAAGTAGTTTCAGCGTAATGTGTGCGCGTACCGAAGACAGACAGACAGAAAAAATTATCGGATAAGAAGTAAATGTCAATTAAAATATTCAAAAAATATTTAAAGCATACATTTGTAACGCGTACGCCGATCCTTTACATTATTGCTTTAATAGCCACGCATCGTCTGACAGGTGCTTCAGTTGGAAATAAGATGACGCGGCGTCTACTTAACTTGACTTGACATCCCATTTTTATCTCACGGTACCTGATTTATGGGATAAAAAGTAGCGTATGTGTTAATCTAGGTTATAATCTACGCAAATACTAAATTTCATCAAAATCGGTTCAGCCGTTACGACATGATTGAGTAACAAACAAATAAATAAACAAACATCCAAACTTTTCCATTTATAATATTAGTGTGATTGAATTGGTATATCTCAGGCTAACTTTATTTTATATATATATTTTTTCCAACTGGGTTGTTGATTATTAATCCGTAGAAATAGGGCGCGCCAAAAGGCTGAATCTGCTCAGAAGCCTATTTTGATATTCTGGATGCTTAGAGCTGTTAAATATGTACGTATGTGCTCTATTTATTAGGTAGGTCAGATAATTTAATAGATGCCTCAATATTTAACAACAATAAGTTCCTATTACACGACTTCTGAGTAACTTTAATTGACTGATCAAATTAATTCTCTCTTTTTTATCTGTTTTCATGTGAAATCAAAGACGTATATATTTAATATCTGTTGGATAGCGTTACTTAGAGATTGTGAAATAGGCACTTAGCCTAACATATTTACGCGCAGGTCTCATTTTAAAAACCACGTGCATAAAGCTCTAATGAATGAATGAAGTGCTTGCCTTATTTAAGTTTTTGATGATACTCGTATGTTGTGGTTATGACGCGTAAATGCTAGACAATTAGTTGCCATCATGCATAACGAAAATGTTAAAAAGAGTTTTTGATGTTTTTAACAAAATGTTTCTAATGATTAAGCTTTAATCTATTCTAATATTATAAAAAGGTAAAACTTGTATGTAAGTTTGTGTGTGATGGGTAATACTAAATAAATCTCAAATTAAATAAATAAAATAGATAAATAATCTGTAAGTACTAAACTGATTTTTATAATATTTTACATTGATAACAATCCGTGCGAAGCCAGGGCGGGTCAGCTAGTATTGTATAAAACAATGAATTAATATGTTTATAAAGTAAGTAGTTAAGTCTGACAGGTGGGCGCATCGACATTGTAATTCAATAAGTGTGGGTATCGCGCGGTGGCGGGAGGCCGGCCGGATCGAGTTCTACGCGCGCCTGCTAAGGCCGCTATGGCTTCCAAACCAGGACAACGATGTTCTCCGCCTTCCATGAATTACAAGTGACCCAATTCGTGGAAACCGCCTTAGTTTTGGGGGTAAAAAGTGGCTAAACGTGGAATCGATGGTGTGTGTGTGTTGCGGCGGTGGGGTGAATCGGGAGCGGGCGCTTGCGCGAGCCGTCTCCGCAATGAGACGGGCACGAACTCGACTGCCTTTGCAGGCAGTTGATACTCCGGCACGATACAGTCGGAGGTTTTGTTCAATTCCAGCTACGAGCATATTCTCCTAAGTATCTCTATCATGGCGTTTGCGGCCTTTTGACAACCCTACATCATCAAAAACCACAATGTAAGTACCTTCTTAACTTTTAAACTCTGTTTTAATTTATGATTTTTGTTTCAAAACTTTTTGACTAGTATCTAAATAAAAGTTTATCTATGAAGATGATGGTATATCTTTCTGTGTTTTTTTTAGAATACGAGTTTTTATAGATAATTATCTCAATTTTAATATACGCAACTTATGTTGTTAAATATTATTATATCATTTATTTTTCCTAATTTTGTGTGTGTGTTGGCGGTAAGTATTGGGTAAATTTTAGTCTAGTCGTCAGCGTTAATATTTATTTCGTAAAATGTATCATCATCATCCACAGCCTGACTTCACCTATTGTTTGGTATAGGCCAAAATCTACCAATATTTTTATTATTGTTAGAATTTCTTGATTCAATGCGATTGGCCAGTGGTATTTGGAACGAATGACGTGTGTACTCGTAATTAATTTTTAACTACTTTTTACTTTGTCAAAATATAGGAGATAAGACAGCACAAGGTAAGTATTTTGAAGGTGACATAAGTCCTTAAAACTTGCCCGCAAGACCTTTGTCTAGACCTAAAATAATATACGTACATATAGGGTGTGTAATTTAAATGGACCAATGGGGAAAAATCATTAACCGTAAGAGATATTAAAATTAAAAGGTCGGCTATAGTATTAGAAATTTAAAAAACGCATACCCAAAACGAGATATGAGCCAGCTTATTTTTGGGCTACGCAAAACCTTGCGTTATCCAAATACCTGTTAACTATTTTATTTATCTTTTCAGTTCTATAAAACCTTTAAAAAATACCAAATCGACAGAGAAAACCTACTTCGATCCACCAAGCACAAGCACACAGGCACCTAAAATGAAACAAGATTGTTATCAACTTTCTTTAAACATGCACTATCAATAAAAGTTGTTAGGTACATAATAAAGAAACTGTCCTCCTTTTTTACGACAAACATTACGTTCGATTATTTAAAAAGCTTTGAATACGACATGCGCTCTTAATTTTTTTTATCTCTTAATGTAATCTTATGTTAGGTTTATCTCCTACTGACGAGGACGAAGACTAAGAAAAGCAAAATGCAGGAAAATTTTCTAAATAGTCGCTAAAATAACAATGCACATTTTGTCGATTCTAACACAATTTTTTGTATGTCTATTGTGAGAGCAACTCGTTCAAATAAAATGAAAAAAAAAATTGAAAATGTTCTTGGAATTTAGTAAATATTCTAAAATAATTGCGAAAGTTGGAATCAGATTTTGTAAAGTCTAGAAGCGATGGGCTGATATAGATATGATGAGATATGGGCTGAAAATCCGAGCTCTCAATTCTCACATATAGGACTGAGAGTCAACCTGTAACGTATAAATACATTACAAAAAAAATCTTTACATCAAAATCTAAGTGAATCCCAAACAAAATTTGTGAGACTATTAGTAGTTTGAGCCACACAGCAAATATAACCACTAAAAAAAAAATACCACCACTAACTAACCAATCCGCAGCTTCACACGCGTAGTTTTTCAATAAAAACATTACCCTCCTTCAGCACAGTTGGATAAAAAGTAGCTTATGTTACTCAGGGATAATGTAGCATTCTAATGGCGAAAGAATTTTTGAAATCGGACCGGTAGTTTTTGAGTTTATTCGTTACAAATATACAAATCTTTCCTGTTAAGTATAGATAGGTAAAAAGGATCAGTTAGTGGTAAAAAAATGTTTGACACAAATTTCTTAACGACAAGATATCAGTCAATGATTGAATTACTAATTCTACAGGACCAAGAATATCAGAGGGAGGGAGATGAAAATTACATTGAATACTTTTTGGTACCTTTAATACAAAACAGCTAGATTGGAAATTGTTCCACGCGGGCAAAGTTATATATAAGCCTTTAGTTTCAATAGCTTTTGAAATACAAATAAAGGCTTTATTAAAATTTAATATTAATTGGCAGCCAGAAAATTACATTGTTTCGATGAATGTTCTTTCAAAAGAAACATTATTCTGATGAAAATAACTGATCCAAAAGAGCTGCTGTTGTCTTTTTTACTTTTTCAAACTAATTAATTAGGCAACGTAAGTAGGTAACTAATTAACGTAGAACACGTATGGAGGTGATAGAGATGGTTAATGGCCATAACTGCCGTCTTCTATTCCTTTGTTCTCAGAATATTACATTATCAAAATATTATATTCTCAAATCAGAATTTCACCCACCAATAAATTACCGAATAACGAATTAGAATGTGAATCACAAACAATTCAAGCCTTTAGAGAAGGTTAAATGGCGCCTGAAAGGAATCAAAACAATATTACTATTAAATGCGGTGCAACAGCTCCAATCCAATCAGTCGTCTAAATCGATTAGACATGAATTATGCCGTTGGTGGTGCAGACCACTTCAAATCTAACACAATTGTGTTAGAATTTCCCTCTAATTTTTGCATTCGCCCGTTCTCCATTTATACTATAACTATGCTTCTACAGAAGCTATTCTAGCCGCTCTCTCCTAGACTAAGCACCATTGTAATTATGTATTAATATTAGTTATAATTTGTATGTATAATTTCGAAATCATTTATTAAAATCACTTTTCATTATTATTATTATTTTATCTATGCATTTCGTAAATTATTTTATAACTACATAATGTTGATAGATGTGAGTGTGGATGGATATAGAAGTAGAGGAAGGCCGATGAGATGGATGGACTGTGTGAAGAATGATATGGGTAGGAAATAAGTGACAACGGAAATGACGGCTGATATAGAGATATGGGAAAAAAATACATGTTGTGCCCACCTCGCGTATTGTGGGAAATGGGCAGGAAGAAGATTTTATATATACTATCAAGCCCGGCGGAGGGCATAAGTATGCCATAACACAGGTTTACCTATGTTAAGGATAATTATTTCTAGCACTGTTTCTGTTTATTTGATGTCTGTTATAATTTAATAAATTGCATATCAAATTTATTTAATTTCATAACTACCTATGCCAAATTCCACACTCCACATTGCACGCAATAGCTTAAACACCGGTCAGGTGCGAGTCGGCCTCGCGCACGAGGGTTCCGTACCATTATCTATAAAAACGGCAAAAAAATCATGTCTGTTGTATCGGAGCCCCACTTAAGTATTTATTTTATTCTGTTTTTAGTATTTGTTGTTATAGCGGCCACAGAAATACATCATCTGTGACAGACAGCGGAGCCTTAGTAATAGGGTCCCATTTTACCCTTTGGGTACGGAACCCTAAAAAGGTGTACTATATTTTCTCTTCACGTAGGTATTTAAGTATAGTATAGATTGTGGTAGTACAATACTATAGAGTTATAGAGAGAAAAAGTCTTTTCGCATTATAGTATGTATGAACTTGTAATAAAATCCATTTGTATCTGGCTGGTTTTGGTATCATTCAAAGTTTAAATTTTATATTCCTATAGTTTCTGAAGTAAATGTTGAATTTAGTAACACCCCGACTTGGCAGTGATTATTGTAGAGTTGATTGGCACTGTCTCGCGGAGAGAGGAAAGCAAGGTGCAGGTTGTACCTGAACGGAAACACAATTTTAGCAAGAATTCGGTGTCGAATTAGACGCCAGAGTTGGAGTAGGCAACGTCTGAGTAGGCATAGGCGTCAGCGTCAGATTAAGCATCGGCAAATAGGTAAAATAAGAAAAACCCATATAATTACTACCAGTGTGAAAGGGTGAGTAAGCTTGTGGTATGATAAAGCAGTTACGTTCGTCTTGTTTGTTAATAAAAAAAAACTATTTTATCACTAACAAAAGTCATAATTTATTCATTTATGCAACATTATCCAATTTGCAACTAACATGAGTAAATTTGACACTTGCGTGTGCCCAATTAGTTTGGTTGTAACAGAATCTGTTACAACCAAACTAATCGGAATAATTACATTTCACTCACGTTTTGGTACGAGTTCTCGGACACCACACATCCGAAGGTAAATGGTGAGTTATTTTTCTAGACTGTATTAGGAAGTTATGAAATAGGTCACAGAGAAAAACGCTAAAAGGAAACATGAGCTATATTTTGAGATAAAATAAACGGGACTTTTTTCAATAACTTGTATGGTTTCTGAGATACGCAATTTTTCAATGTTTTGGCACATACGGGCTAGGGAAAAAAACTCATTCTGTATAGTTAAAAAAGGGTGGAGAGCTGGCAGAGTGCCAAGGGTCGATGCCACGATGCCAGTCGCAGATAGCAACGAAATGATACATAGGTACGCTCTGTTGTGCTGAATTGGCACAGAGCAGATAAAAATGCTTTCAGAATATTTGATTTCATTAGCTGCATTTGAGAGAAAAATAACTCCACTTTTCAAATCAGGTACTAGTTCGGATCCTGATAATTTTAGACCAATCTCAATACTTCTGACATTCAGTATAATTTTTGAAAAACTAATTTTAAATTTACTGCTTAGACATTTCAGTTTACATAATTTACTGCTTAATAAACAATTCGGATTTACCAAGGGTCGCTCAACCACTGATGTAACATTGCACGTATTTGATGCCTGAAAGAAGTCTCATTTCGTTTTAGGTGTTTTTTGTGATTTGTCCAAGGCATTTGATTGCGTAGACCATGATACATTCATCAGGAAACTACACAATTATGGTATTAAGAGCGTTGCTTTCTGACTTTTTATTTAAGTGGCAGAGTGCAAAGAGTTGGTTGGAAAGCGTAGAACTATAGTATGGCGTCTCCGGGGTTTGGTTAAAACGGGTGTACCGCAGTGATTAATTCTTGGACCATTTTTGTTTTTAGTATATTATATTAATGATCTTCCCCATCTTGTAAGGGATGATCATGAGAAGCGACGACAAATCGATTTTGACGATGTAAATAATGCAATCTCTAAGGTCGTAAAATGTTTCAATCTAAAGAACCTTCTTTTAAATGAAAAGAAAGCAAAGTGTATTAGACTTATACTACCTAATGTTACACAAGTTAAAGCAGATATAAAAGTCAAAGACGAGGAGTTTGCTCTTGTAGACACCATCGTATTCTTAGGTATAACCCTAGATAATAAGCTTCAATGGGGCCCTCACATTGATAAGTTGTCGAAGGGACTTTGTTCTGCGGCATACGCAGTCAAAATGATCCGTCTTTATAGACTTAAACACAGCAAGACTAGTTTACTTCAGCTACTTCCACAGCATTATGTCATACGGTATACTGCTGTGGGGGAGTGCTGCAGATATAAACACCATTTTGTGCTGCAGAAGAGTGATGTTCGTGCAATTTATAATATGTGCCCCAGATAACCATTACGCCATAAGTTTAAAGAAATAAATAATATGACATTAATTGTCAATACATCTATGACAATCTGATGTATGTTCACAAAAATGTTAATTTGTTTGAGAAAAATAGTGATAAACATAATTTTAATACTAAAAATAAAGATAAACTCGCTATTGCCACTTGTAGATTCCATTAAGTTAGTAATTCGTTTAAAGGGCAAGGTGTACGCTTTTATAACAAACTCCTAAGTGATTTACAAAAATTGACATGTAACAAATTTAAAAACAAAATTAAAGTAAGTTTTTATAAAAAATCCTACTTTATCATATGGGATTATTAAGACGATAGAGAAGCTTGGGATTGAAATTGCTCCAACTCGTTCAAAAATGTTTCAATTTAGAGGTAATTTATTTTCTTTTTTTTTGTGCAAAGAGTTGAAGTGAATGGGAAGCGTTCTCCGGGGTCTCTGGTTAAAATGGGTGTACCACAGGGATCAATTCTGGGACCATTTTTGTTTTTAGTATATATTAATGATCTTCCCATTTTGTAAGGGACGATCATGAGGTTGTATTGTGTGCAGACGACACGTCACTTTTATTTAAATTAAAGCGACGACAAACCGATTTTGACGATGTAAACAATGCAATCTCTAAGGTGGTAAAATGGTTCAATGTAACAATCTACTTCTAAATGAAAAGAAAAGTGTATTAGATTTATACTACCTAATGTTACACAAGTTAAAGCAGATATAAAAATCAAAGACGAGGAGTTGGCTCTTGTGGACACCACCGTATTCTTAGGTATAACCCTAGATAATAAGCTTCAATGGGGGCCTCACATTGATGGGTTGTCGAAGAGACTTAGTTCTGCGGCATACGCAGTCAAAAAGATCCGTCTTTTTACAGACGTAGACACAGCTAGACTAGTTTACTTCAGCTACTTCCACAGCATTATGTCATACGGTATACTGCTGTGGGGGAGTGCTGCAGATATAAACACCGTTTTTGTGCTGCAGAAGAGGGCTGTTCGTGCAATTTATAATATGGGTCCCAGAGAATCATTACGCAATAAGTTTAAAGAAATAAATATTATGACATTTTTTCCCTTGTCAATACATCTATGAAAATCTAATGTATGTTCACAAAAATATTAATTTGTTTAAGAAAAATAGCGATAATCATAATTTTAATACTAGAAATAAAGATAAACTCGCTGTTGCCACTTGTAGACTCCATAAAGTTAGTAAATCGTTTAAAGGGCAAGGTGTACGCTTTTATAACAAACTCCCAAGGGATGTACAAAAATTGACAATTAACAAATTTAAAAACGTAATTAAACAAAATCTTTATAAAAGAGCCTACTATAAAATATCGGATTATTTAGATGATAGAGAAGCTTGGGATTGAAATTGCTCCAACTCGTTCAAAATGTTACAATTTAGACGTAATTTATGTTCTGTATTATGTATTGTAAAAGGATCATTAAAAAAAACAACCAGCCTTGTTTCTTGCCTTTCTTTCCTGGCTTGGTCGCGAAGGAACAGGCAGTAAAATTGACGTTTCAAAGTGATCCTTGTGGTTTTAATGAATAAAATATTTGAATTTGAATTTAGTGTTATGTAATCTAAAAGGATCATTAAAACAAACAGCCTTGGTACTTGCCTTTCTTTACTGGCTTGGTAGCGAAGGAACAGGCAATAAAGTTGATTTTCAAAGTGATCTTTATGATGTGAATGAATAAAAACCTTTTTAATTTTGACTCACATGACAGAACTATACTCAAACATAGATTTTGTACAGTTTATTCATTGGAGGCTGTCAAATAATCTACGCTCGGATCACGATTTACACTCGAACGTAGTTCTATAGGGTCTTTCAACAAGGACGGGTCGATGTTAAAATTGAATAAAACAAGATGTGTGTGAGATATTAACGAAATTTATTTTTTATTTAAAGGGCCTATTTATTCCATTATGGATGGAATATGACATCGTTCAAATGTCCGCCGCGGCTTCGTATGGTGGCGCGAATCCGAGAGGTCCAATTTTTAATGACTCTGCTGCATAGATCCGGCTGAATCCGAGCAATGGCCTGCGTTATGTTGGCTTTCAGGGCAACGGTCGAATGTGGTTTATTGGCATAGACCTGCGACTTCAGAAAGCCCCACAAGAAAAAGTCTAGCGGAGTCAAATCACACGATCTTGGTGGCCAATTCACATCACCTCTGCGAGAGATAACTCTACCCTCAAACCGTTCATGCAGAATGTCGATTGTGTCGTTCGCTGTGTGGCAAGTAGCGCCATCTTGCTGGAACCACATGTCGTTCACGTCCATATTGTTCAATTCAAGCCAAAAGAAATTGTTTATCATTGATCTGTAGGTATGCGAAAGGCCGAGTTCTTGAGCACGGCGAGAAATCGACTGCCTCGGAGTCTCCTGAACACTCTCACGTACAGCGGCGATGTTCTCGGCCGACCTGGCGTTCCTTTGACGTAAAGGTGTTGATTGGTTGTTTACCGAACCGGTCGTTTTAAATTTAGTCACCAATCGTTGGAGAGTGGACTTTGAAGGGCCACCGCGTCTGCCGTAAAATGGGCGCAATGCGCGCAACGTTTGCACTAACGAACACTCATTTTGATAATAAAGTTTTATCATTTGCACATGCTGCTCAACCGTGTAACTTGCCATGGTGATTTGGCATCAGTGACTGAATAAGAAAAAACAGATTTGACAGATGCTGCCAAAACAAAATGGCTGAATCCGAGCAATGGCCTGCGTTATGTTGGCTTTCAGGGCAACGGTCGAATGTGGTTTATTGGTATAGACCTGCGACTTCAGAAAGCCTCACAAGAAAAAGTCTAGCGGAGTCAAATCACACGATCTTGGTGGCCAATTCACATCACCTCTGCGAGAGATAACTCTACCCTCAAACCGTTCATGCAGAATGTCGATTGTGTCGTTCGCTGTGTGGCAAGTAGCGCCATCTTGCTGGAACCACATGTCGTTCACGTCCATATTGTTCAATTCAAGCCAAAAGAAATTGTTTATCATTGATCTGTAGGTCTGCGAAAGGCCGAGTTCTTGAGCACGGCGAGAAATCGACTGCCTCGGAGTCTCCTGAACACTCTCACGTACAGCGGCGATGTTCTCGGCCGATCTGGCGTTCCTTTGACGTAAAGGTGTTGATTGGTTGTTTACCGAACCGGTCGTTTTAAATTTAGTCACCAATCGTTGGAGAGTGGACTTTGAAGGGCCACCGCGTCTGCCGTAAAATGGGCGCAATGCGCGCAACGTTTGCACTAACGAACACTCATTTTGATAATAAAGTTTTATCATTTGCACATGCTGCTCAACCGTGTAACTTGCCATGGTGATTTGGCATCAGTGACTGAATAAGAAAAAACAGATTTGACAGATGCTGCCAAAACAAAATGGCTGAATCCGAGCAATGGCCTGCGTTATGTTGGCTTTCAGGGCAACGGTCGAATGTGGTTTATTGGTATAGACCTGCGACTTCAGAAAGCCCCACAAGAAAAAGTCTAGCGGAGTCAAATCACACGATCTTGGTGGCCAATTCACATCACCTCTGCGAGAGATAACTCTACCCTCAAACCGTTCATGCAGAATGTCAATTGTGTCGTTCGCTGTGTGGCAAGTAGCGCCATCTTGCTGGAACCACATGTCGTTCACGTCCATATTGTTCAATTCAAGCCAAAAGAAATTGTTTATCATTGATCTGTAGGTCTGCGAAAGGCCGAGTTCTTGAGCACGGCGAGAAATCGACTGCCTCGGAGTCTCCTGAACACTCTCACGTACAGCGGCGATGTTCTCGGCCGATCTGGCGTTCCTTTGACGTAAAGGTGTTGATTGGTTGTTTACCGAACCGGTCGTTTTAAATTTAGTCACCAATCGTTGGAGAGTGGACTTTGAAGGGCCACCGCGTCTGCCGTAAAATGGGCGCAATGCGCGCAACGTTTGCACTAACGAACACTCATTTTGATAATAAAGTTTTATCATTTGCACATGCTGCTCAACCGTGTAACTTGCCATGGTGATTTGGCATCAGTGACTGAATAAGAAAAGACAGATTTGACAGATGCTGCCAAAACAAAATGGCCGCCACAGATTATTAACATCGACCCGCTCTATTTGAAAGACCCTATATAATGCTGCTCTATGTTCAATGTAATTTTACAGAGTCAATTCGAAACCCTAAAACAAACATAGGTTATAATATAGAGATGGCTTATTCTCATCACCCATAATTTATTTTTACTTTGCGAAAAGTACGCATGTATGGAACGTTATACTCGTATTTGCTTCTGACTAAATTAGTTGTTTAGAAAGTTCTTCGAAAGGCGTAAAGAAGATATTGGATGAATCTGTTACTAAACTAGGGCGAGCGGGCTCTTCCTTAACTAATGACAATCGTTCCGTGGAAGTAGTAAATTGCTAAAAATGAAATCAAGAGTAGTGTAAAAGAGTTCACTTTGAAAATTGTACAATATTTAAATTTCATATTAATTCATTACTTTTTGAGTTCTAGGTACTCAATCCAAATATCAGGATTCAGGAGCCACATTTTAACTCTTTGTATATTACTACATTCCAGGATTGGGCCTACAAAATTATTTCAACTACCACTCAATGATTTTGTGATTTTCTTTTGAAAAGCTGGATGTGGCTTCTCAATCCTGGTATACCTACACTGCTCTTTTCGATTAGAAAATGTCAAAAAATGTGAGTAAGAAAGTGTAGACTCAAAAACAAAAATATTTATTATGAGGTTAATATTTATTTTTTATAGCACCGCATTTGGCATTATATTACAGAAAAGAGTAAGTAGGGTACACTTGGTACTTTGCCAGGTATTGTGGTACAGTACTAGCATACTAGCAGAGCCTCCATTGCTGCTCCGCACTAATTTTTCAAGTTTTTAACTTGCCCCAAACTGTTAGGTACAACATACAATGCATATAAATAGTACGTCACAAATGTGAGTGTTTATTGAGCTACTAATATCGATTGTTTAAATAGACTAGGCTGACACGCGACCTTGGAGCGCCCCCGGGCGTCGGATAGGTAGTTCCACGAGGCGCCCTTGACTCCTGTACGCGCCCCCCGCACCGCCCGACCCAATAAAATACCCCGCGCCGTGCGCTCGCTTTTCTGCGTTAGTGTTCTGCGAACCCTCGCCTTCTAAATCTCTCTACATCCAGCCTTATCTTGAACAAAAAATACATCAAGGATTCTATTTGTACGTGGCTGTCATGTGAACCGCCGAGTGATTGGCCCCTCAGGTAAGCTAGTTTTAGAAAATTCCCTTTCACTATGAATGTGTTGCGTAAAAGCCTCCCCGTTGCTATTTCGATACAATAACCTGTGCCCAGCTGGATTTATTGGATACCGATAAAGCTTGTTTTGTGTGATATTTCTGTGGCATCGATATTGCGATGGTAAGATGTTTTGCAAAATAATTATTGATTGTAAATTAACTATGTAGAGGCTATTGTTTGAGAGAGTACCTGACATTGAACTTGGCACCTCTACCTTGGACTTGCATCTGCGCGGTGCGTTTATCAGTTACCGCAGTGCTGGCTTTGCTCACAACGTTGGCTGAATAAAAGCTCAAAGCAAGCTGAAAATTCGTGTTTCTTAATTTTTTGCACAGCCATCGTCTGTCGGTATCGTCGATCGATGCCCATGGAAAAGTGTGAGTGAAGTTCGTCACCTTAACCTTTCAAAAGTTAAGTTTTCATGATATTGTTGTCGATTATGTAAGTATTTCTAGCGGATCCCTATAGACAAAGTATTGGTCCTTATTTATTACTCTAGAGCCCAGAGATAACTTCCTAGTTAGTGTTACTCTGATAATGTTTTGATAAATGCTGTATGATGATAAATTAATAAATGAATGAAAACACTTTATTGTACACAATATAAACAAAAAAAAATACAATCAAAATAGAAAACACAAAGCAAATAATACAATGGGTAGCCTTATCGCTTAGAAACGATCTCTTCTAGACCTTTGGATGGAAATGATTTTGTTATAACAAAAATAATGGTAGGGGGTGTATATTTATGGCTAAATTATTTATGAAGAGAGTGCGTCTAATACTAAAATAAAAACATAACTAAATACTAATTTTTATAAATAAATATGAGTACTAATAGTACATAATTATGTACTTAATAATAATAAAGTAATATAAAAGTGTGAAGTTATTCGAAAGAGAAGTAAGGTAGAAAATAATAATTAACTATTTTTACGTAAATGGGGTTTGACATTTCTCGACCGCTCTACCGCACAATCATTCCCAAATGTTTATTCGAACTGATTTAATTAATGGGGGTTCTCAATTCATCAGAATATTTTTATTATTGTGCGTTGTAATTGCCTTTTTCGAATTGGATGATTGGCCACTTTGTTTGCATAAACTACGAACAAGTAGTATAAATAAAAACGTAGCACGATCCATATTGTAACTAGTACTATCGTTACTACAAACTAGGTGTGGCTTTTGTTTCAATGATTGTTCCAAGGACGAGTGAGTGGTTGTGTAAGAGCGATTTTGTGTTAAATTGCCATTTTTTGTGTTTAAAAACTTACTGTCGGCCTGAAGGTCCAAAGTGGCCATACTAGTTTAACATAATGTTTTATCAGCAGCTTTGTAAGCAGATCACATTGTGCTCCTTTGTTATTCTTAATGTGAGCGTACATTTTAGATGAATTCAAAGTAAAACGTTTAATTTTAAACTTCAGTTTAGATTCGAAACCCGCCTGGTTTAGTCTGTCACTGTCACCAGTCATAAACTGAAGGTACATCAAAGTTCAGGTGTATAAATTGACATAAATTTAAATCAAAGTAGTCATGTACACAGTTATGAATTTTTCTTTTCTTACTGAAATGCACACGTTCGTCGTCATTAGATATGATGACACAACAGAGGGCTTAGCCAAGTTACAGTCGATTAACGATGACGCTAGTCGATAAGTCCGAAAATGTATGGGATTTGACACATGCTATAGAAATACCACGTGATACAGCGACAGCAAATGTATGTAGAAATCGAATAGATTTGTAGCGAATATAATTTGGCTACGGGCCCTAGGACATCTACTGCTGAATGTATATATGGTGCCCACCCCGGTATCAGTTGGGAACTTTAATCTAGAAGTTATTGACGAATACGTTTACTTAGGACAATCAGTCCAGTTAGGTAAGTCTCCGTGAAAACAAATCCAACTCGGCTAGGCAGCATTCGGGAAACTTTGTGATGGCTTTTCGTCCAAAATACCTCTGTCGATAAGACGAAAATATTTGATCAGTGTGTGTTATCACTGAAGCCATATGGCACAGAAACGTGGGGGCCTTATAAGAGGGCTGAAGGTCGGTCAGCATGCTATGGCGAGGGCTATGCTTGGTGTTTCCCTAAGAGATCGAATCAAAAATGAGGAGATTCGTAGACAAACCAGTCACTGACACATAGTGTGAAGTAGTGACCACCGTTCGGGCAGGAAGGTCTCGACTGGAGATCACGCAATATAAAGGTTCCCAGCAACTTTTATCAGCTGTGGAGAGGCCTCAGCAGTGTACGTCCTATGCCTTACGGACGATGACTTTGTTTGCTTTAATTATTATAAATTGATTACACACAGGTAACGTAATTGTTAAATCAAAAAGTAGATATTTACTGCCTATTTTTAAATGATATTAGATGAACTTGTTCTTATACATAGTGAGGATTGTGCCAAATTAAAAAGCTTGCAAAGTCTTGAAACATGAGAAAGCCTAAAAATGATCTTTAAAATCATTTCTCTCTCTAGCCTCAAAGGTTTGCTGGAAGAAAACTCTTCTTAGGGTTAAGCTCGCCTTTGTACATGACCTCTTTTTCTGTATTTACAAATGTATTTTCTTGTGTGCAATAAAGAATAAATAAAATAAATGATCTTCGAACCAGACGGTATAGAAGTGTTACGGGCTTTCTAGGGTATTTATTTAGGTGGGGGGGGGGGGGGCTTCCCTGGTTCTGCAAACGAGTCGAGTTTCATTATACGAGAGATTCAGTATACCGCTGGAGTTGGCCCGGATTCTACGCCCCAGGGATGTGCACCGCTTGCGCATGGTGCTGTAGAAACAGTGCACTCGCGCCTCGGCGAACATCCCTAGGGCGTAGAATCCGGGCCAACTCCAACGGTATACTGAATCCGTTTTCAAACAGGTTCGACTGTGAGTATCTAAACCATTGTTGTGTGGTACATGCGCAGTTCCTACACTAGATACATACCTACCACATACTTTTCAAATATTAATTTTTATTTAAATTTTGTTCTCTTTAATTGAAACTACACTTGTACTAATCCATTTGACACGTTTAATTAAGTTTTTACTAACAAATGTGGATCCTTGACGTTTGAAAATAAATGAATTGTATTAGATTCCTATATATGAATAATTTTTGAAGCGTTGGACGGGTAAATTTACTAAGTACTTACTAAGCACTTTGAAAAGGAATACTAGATCTTGAAAAATTGGAGAGGCTTCTCGTAGCTTCAGATTTTTGTAACGATACATTACCAATACATACCATGCAAATTGAGTGATTACATAATTGACAAATAAGTCTATATCTATGTATAGTGTATATCAATAAGTAAGTAAAAAGTAGCATATTTTGAAAAGTACGGAGTGATTTAGCTTATCAAGTTGAGACAGGTAGAGCATTCTATAGTCTGGTAGCCTGCTGAGTAAAAGAGTGGGTTTAAAATAGAGAGGAATGGGGAAGAGTTTTTATCTTAAGGGTTTCAGAGGAGCGTAAGAATCCAGTGTAGGAGAGTTGAAGATACTCAAGCGTTATTTTTGCTAGGATGGAGTAGAAGCAATTAAACAGATGCTGTATATATATATTTTTTTTATTCCTTACCTTTTATTTTCCATAATTTAATTGTCTTTTTACAATACTGACAAGGCCCTTTTACAGCCGCAACTTTTAACTTTTAATTCTGCGAACTCATTTTATTATTTTATTTTGACAATTATTTTCTTTTAATTATATATTTTTGACATTTTACAGTTACTGTAATTTATCGTAATGACAAGGCTCCTTTACAGCCGCAATTTGTAAGGTTTTTCCTTATTTTTTTTGACATCAAAATATTAGTTATCGATTTAGTATTGACATTGATTGATTGATTGACTTATTTGACATTGTTTTGCTCTGTGCTCTATTAATTTTTGTTTTGTTTTTATTATTTTAAGTAGACATTATTCATATATATATACCTATATATAGAGAGCGTGAAATTCCCTGATGAACTGATTGCTATCCTCAGAGTGTGGTACGGGAGCCAGGTTAATAATGTCAAGTGGGCGGGAGCACTGTCTGAGCCATACATGTTGGAATGTGGGGTGAGGCAAGGGGGGTTGAGCTCACCAGCATTGTTTAACTTGTACTTAAATGGACTAGTCGAGGCACTCAGCAGTGAGCATATTGGTTGTCATATTGAAAGAAAGAAAGAAAGAAAGAAAACATTTTATTCATAATCCACACAGTCATAAAGAAAAAAAAAATAAACACAACAACAATAAAACCGAAACTAAGCACTAACAAACTAACAAATTAAAGAGCTCTGTGTGGGGATGAATTGGTACTCAGCTCAGCATGATGGAGCATGTTTCAATAATATTAGCTACGCGGACGATATGGTGCTGCTGAGTGCGTCGATCTGTGGGCTTAGAAAATTGCTAAGTATATGTGAGAATTATGCCAACAGCCATGGATTAATCTACAAGTTAAAGAAAAGTCAGTACATGGTCTTTCAGACCAGCTCGAGACGAGTTACGGAGGTACCTCCAGTAAGGCTTTACGGTTCTTACCTGGAAAAGGTAGAACAGTTCAAATACTTGGGTCATTTGGTTACGGCTGACCTGAGGGACGATGCTGATATTGAGCGGGAGAGGAGGGCTTCGTCGGCCAGAGCAAATATGATAGTCCGCAGGTTTGCACGTTGAAAATAACTCTCTTTAGAGCATTTTGTACTTGACTTCATTCTACACGTGCAGTCTGTGGAGAAACTATACTCAGAGATCGTACACAGCCCTCAGAGTTCAGTACAATAACGCGCTGAGGATGATGTTGGGACTTCCCCGCTTCTGCAGCGCGTCAGGAATGTTCGCGGAGGCGCGCATCAATTGTTTCTATGTGACAATGCGCCAGCGCTGTGCATCCCTGGTGCGGCGGGTGCGGGCGAGTACCAACGTCCTCCTCAGCGTGATTGCAGACCGCCTCGACTGTCCGTATCTAAACCAATGCTGTAAGCTCCATGTGCCACACAAGCCCTTCCAAAGAGCATTATGAGTATTTGCGAGTGAGAGTACCTGACTGTAATTATTATTTGACTCATGATTATTTTGTTTTTAACTAAGCACACTTGTACTAACCCATTTGACATGTTTAATTAAGTTTTTATTTTTACTAACAAATATGGATCTTTGACATCTGAACTAAATAAATGAATTGAATTGAATTATTTGATATACTAACTTAATTAGTCCCGATACGTGTCTGTTTGAGCTACAATAATGTTAATTCTATCACAATTGTTATTGTTATATTCTAAATTTGACGTAACTTAGTGTTCTATAATGTACCTGAAGTGGAAAAACAATGAAAAAAAAATGATAAAATGTAATAGGTGGAAAAGAAGTACGCAATCCAGCGAAGATGATCAATAATCACCTGAGCTTGTGCAAGCCGAATATGAATCTAATAGAAAAATTCTAAATTCGTTCAAGCTTGTCTTGTTGGTCTTCAGTTAAATCAATATAGCTGGCTTCAGCAAAGTCCAAGTCAAGCAAGTCAGAATGAGATACAGCAAACATTGTGCAAGGGAAATTTTGGTGAATATCAGAAGGAAGTTTGAGAGGCAGCTACAGCAAAGGTCTTGTGGATAACAGCTGCTAATGGGGGTCCCGACTATAGATGCGTATCTATTAGCACTCCTAGATGTTTGACTACCTCACTGATTTGTATAGCGGTATTAGCAAATTTTACCTGCGAAAGGTCTGGCCCAATTGGCCAGACCTTTCGTGGAGCTTCATCATTCTGGAGCTTCCTATGACACTCATCTATTTCTTTATAGGATTTACTTTCAGCCCACATGATCCACTTAACAATATTTGAACTTCTTGCCTCTCTAAAATTTAATAGCGGTATATCGGGATGAAAAGGTTAGTTGTTTATATTCCGCATCACTATTGAAATCTCTTTACGGATCAAAAAACAGAACATCTACCTTGATGTTTAACAGTCTGTAGCTTGCTTAAGCTTTTATAAAATAGCAACTAGGTTAAGCGACACTCCGCACGGCCTCTGCTGATAAACGCTATGGGCGTTACAACCAAGCGCTCTTTTTTAAGATGTTGGTCCCAGCTAAATTCGTTATCCACGTCGAATGTCTTTTAACGCTATAAAAACTTCGACACTAGTTAGCTACTAACTCATACGAACTTATTTAATAAAACCGCCGAGCTTTATCCGAAAATAACTTTATAATATTTATTAGAGGTTAGCGCTGTGAACGACCTCAGTGCTCTCGCCCGCGCAAACAAAGCAAGGTCCTCGGCCTTGCAAGGCAGTGCGTGCACACTGAGCCAGTAATTGGAGCAAGTTCACTCTGTCTTTGGTACTTTCAGTTAACAGTGAAATTCTTTCAGGGTTGTACTAAATAATAAATATTCAACAGAGTTTATTCAACAGACTTTCCAAATCCCAAATACAAATCTTTTATTGCAGAGTAATGCAATGCAAGATAACTACTCTAGTATATGATTTTGGATGTGGTGTTGTATGAGTTGTAGCTTAGTGCTCTATTAGTGCCACTGGCTTTATTGTTACGAGAAGGTCAAGTAAGCGCGCAGTGACGGGACTAGCAGCCTGCTAGTGTCATTAAGGCTTCAGATGACACGTACAGCTGTTGGTCCCAGCTGTAATAAAGTTTAAGCTATGAAAGCATCCAAAGGCCTGCTTTCATATTGAGTTCACATAAGATAGTTATCAAGGCGCCTGCCATGCGCTGAATGTTCAAGTAACTGGTGCAAGCAGTTGACCACGCGGTATGCCCTCCTGTTACTGCTCCCTACATTCCCGACGTTGGATTAAATGCCCGGGGCAGAGCAACAATGCGAATTGTGTTTCCCCATGCTTGGTGCAAATTCCAGATTGGTATGCGGCTACTAACGACTAAGACTGAAATTCAGAGTTGTTTTATGAGTTCTTTTGAACCGATTTAACTCAGACAAGGATTTTAATCCTTTGTAGATTTAAATGTAGTTTTATTTAAAATCCGGTGTTCGCGAGACCGTGAAAATGTGCGTTAGAATCGACGTAGCCATTAGAGTAGCTACCACAGAAAAAAGGAAAAAGAAAGTCCTTGGGGAAGAACTGAAAGTCAAGAATTGATGAAAAACATATGAAATAAAAGCTATGAACGTCCGGAGCCCCTGCCTCCCTGTTTAGGGACAATTAAGGGCCATCCCCACCCCTGCACCCCAGATTATCCCTGCAGCAGGCGTATGAGCCTTCTATTCCTTAAAAAACAGAAATCTACGTAGACAACGCTACGCGGCGTAGCACTGTCTACGAAAAACACCAAACATTCATAATTTAAAACAGGTTGCTCAGAACGGGGATTATGCTCTCTTAATTTTGAAAATTCAATGGTTTGCAATTAAAAATATCTTGCTGTTTTCAATGAAGACTAAGTTAATCAACTGTTTTAAATACGTAGGTACCTTTTATAAGTGATGGCTACCTAACACACAAGGTCTTTACTTGTCAGGTTATTGTAGCGATAACTGCACAGTTTTATCACATACACGATTCGGTTCACCTGTACAGGCATTCTGTTCAATTATACCTGTCAGATTAGTATTGGCGTGTATGTAGATAGCTCTAAAGCAGGCACAGAAGGAGACCACGTGTAAAGTTACCTGTTTTGGGTTAACAATGTACCTATAACCATACAAAAATATTTAATAAGTAGTTAAATTTCAATTTAACTTTAGGAAGTATCACTGTCTTTAATTGTTGTTTCGTCGTTTTCGCGGGCGCGATTATACGACTCAGCGCAAGTGCGACACACGTCGCAGACTTTACGTCTCACCAAATAGTTTTTAGGTACTAAGGTATAATTTATATGGGCCGTCATCATCATCATCATTCTATAACAGTCCACTGCTGGACGTAGGTCTCGCCCAGGTCACGCCATTGAGCCCAATCCTCAGCTCTTCTCATCCAATCCTTGCCAGCCACAGCGCGCAAATTGTCACTCCATCTAGCCGGAGGGCGTCCTACACTTCGCTTGCCTAGACGTGGTCTCCACTCCAGAACACGTTTACCCCAACGGTTATCGGTTCTGCGGCAGATATGACCGGCCCACTGGTACTTCAGATAGCTGACCCTATGAGCTATGTCGAACACCATATGGGCCGTAGAATAAGTAAATGAACATTACTCTTAAATAATAAACTATTGTGTTGGGACTTTTGTCATTTTGTACAAATAGGAAATATTTTATAAGTTTATAGTTAATGTGAAAGAACAACAGTTTTGGTAAGTACATACATATTACAGAATTATAATTGTCATGTCAAAAACATGTCAAAACATTTAAAATACAACATATCAACGAAAAATAATAATAATAAATAACATGTCCAGTAAATTCTTAATAATAAATCGAACAGAATTGATATGTGTCTGAATTGAACTGTATTGAATTGGTGGTGGATATATAGTCAAGAAAATCTAAATCAAAATGTTTTTATTCATTCAAATTACAAGGGTCACTTTGAAACGTGAATTTTACTGCCTGTTCCTTCGCGAGCAAGCCAGGAAAGAAAGGCAAGAAACAAGGCTAGTTATTTTTTAATGGTCCTTTAGGAATACATAACAATAAAGAAAATAAATTACGTCTAAATTGTAACATTTTTGAACAAGTTGGAGGAATTTCAATCCCAAAATTCTCTATCATCTAAATAATCCGATATTTAATAGTAGGCTTTTTATAAAGATTTTGTTTAATTACGTTTCTAAATTTGTTAATGTCAATTTTTGTAAATCACTTGGGAGTTTGTTATAAAAGCGTACACTCTGGCCTTTAAACAATTTACTAACTTTATGGAGTCTACAAGTGGCAACAGCGAGTTTATCTTTGTTTCTAGTATTAAAATTATGATTATCGCAATTTTTCTTAAACAAATTAATATTTTTGTGAAATACACCAGATTTTCAATGTTAAGGGAATGTCTTAAGGGACCGTAAGTATGCCAAGTTTAATAAAGTGATATTTACAGGATTCAGTTTGCGATATGCGTACCATTGTCTTTAGGCTGTCTTTTGTATGATAAACGCTGAATTAATGTTATAATCTTAACTGTTCCTCCAAAATATTATGCAGTAAAGTGTTTATAGTTTTTGAGTTATTAGCCATAATAAAAACAGAATATTGACAAAATTCACAGAGTACACCAGTGACCCCATAGTGCTGTAATTTGGTATGCGTGTGGCTTTAGTGACACAAATATAGACAAAAGTCTTAAAACCAGAATAACTGCAGTTTGTACCCCAAAAAGTGTAACCACATAACATGAAATCCCGTTACCTGATATTTGAATGAAACTGTAGGCCAAGTTAGTTTGTTCTTTATTTATATTGATAGTGAAAGATTACAAATAATATTTTTTTGTTTAATCGGTGATCGCGTTATCTCAGTTCGGGGCGAACCACTAGTATACTAGTTTTCATTGTTCTAATGTTACTTCATCCCAAAGGTTTCTAATGGCATGCCAAACTTATATAACTTTCGATAGATGTCAATTCATTTTTCCAATTTAAGAACATGTCAAACCTATGAATTTTACTACGTCATTTGATTTAATTCGATAATTTACACATCATCATCATCATCGTCAGCCGTTCTCATCCCACTGCTGGGCATAAGCCTCTCTTCGTTGTCGCCATTCACCTCTGTCCTGCGCTGTTCTAACCCACATACGACCTGCAATTTTTATATCGTCGACCCATCTTGCCGGTGGATGACCTGCGTTCCTGGTTCCACCTCGGGCCCACCACTCAGTCAGCACCCTGCTCCACCTGTCATCACCGTGCCTGGCTACATGTCCTGCCCAACTCCATTTGGGTCCCAATATACGCTTGCTAACGTCTTAAACTTTAGTCCGCTTGTTAATTTCGATATTGGGGACTCGGTCTAGCAGTGTGATGGCGAGCATGGCGCACTCCATGGCTCTCTGTGCGACTCTAATCCTGTGCACAGTCTCCTTCGTGAGGGGTCATGTCTCAGCATCATAGGTTAATAAATAAATATATAATAAATAATGCTGGGCATTTCACACAGCGCTATCTAGCCCCAAATTAAGCAAAGCTTGTACTATGGGAACTAGATAACTGATAGAATACTTAAATACTTTTTTTTTGTAAATACATACTTGTAATATATAGAGAAACAACCAGACACGAAACAAATATCTGTAGATCGTGCAAACATTTGTTCCGCGGCGGGAATCGTACCCGCTACCTCCTACGTCTCAGCCGACTATTCGCCCACTACGCCACGGAGGTCGTCAATGGTCAAGGTTAATGTTGGCAGGACACATATAAATTTTCATTATTTTATGATGTCGTTTTAAATAGAACATTTGTTTTTGACAAATTCAAGATTAAATTATTTACACTAAACCATTCACTAAAACCCTCTAATGATCTATTTGACTTAGCTGTGAGCTCTGATAATGTGCCGGCGGAAACTGTAGCGTTTGTTATGTGTGATATGACTGTGTTATTGTGTTACAATGTTGTCAGTGGGTACAAATAAATGCATTTTCTTTCTTTCTTTCATATAACACTAGACACTAAATTAAAGCTTAGATCTTTTCAAAGAGCTATAGAGTATGATGAAAGTAAAACGACGTAGATAAAGTAGGTCTCACTAATTTTTATGATTTCAAGGAGCCCAAAACACCTTTCCCAAATTTATCATCAGCTCTCGCGCTAAAATATTATTACCGGCCGTTTAAAACCATGTAAAATCCATTTAAAAACACAAGGTAAGTAAAAGTGGCGTATCATTTAATTGCATTTCATGGATAAACTTTGAAATAAAACGAATGTAAACATTCAATACGTAGGTCAGTAGCCAGCATAAATAGGTTCATTCTAAATTCCACGAAGGTTGTGTTTATTTTTAAAATTGCATAGAATCCAGGTTAGAAGAGTGAAAGTTGTGGACATAGAACTTTATTGCTTGGAAGCGCCCAGCAGTATTTAGAAAATCACAAAATTGTGGCACTCGTTAAAATTACTTATTCCAAATCAGATGTTGCTATGATTGCTAAGAGTAGTAGAGTTTCTTGTGAAAGGAGTCGCACGGCAAAATACTACCACTATACCTATTTTTGCCGCCAAGCAGCATTGCTGTGTTTCGGTATGAAGGGTATGGTTTTCGGTGAAATTACAGCCACATGAGACTTTACCTGTATACCCCATTTTAATGGGCACAGGGCAGTGCATCGTGGGGAACGTTTCTAAGGTGTGCCCTACGAGGCAATACTTTGCTATAAGCGATGGTTACCACTTCACATCAGGTGGGCCATATGCTTGTTCTAGCTCCAAGATGTGGCTTATTTTTCTTTGCACATAAATGGTGTTGATTATTGTCATAATTTTCACATATATTCATAGTGATAAAGTGAGATATAGTTCATTCCAATTAGTTGCGCTCACGTTTTTCACTAGAAATGTGAATTGGAGAAGTGATGGGCTAAAATAAATAAGGTGAGGTTTACTTGGATAAGGTATCGCTTGTTTTTCCGTGCATAGTATGATTTGTATGAATGTTATTTCATATTGGCTAATTGCAATACATATTTTTGGAAGGAGAGCGTTTCTTACTTTTTTAGTTTAATGGTTCTGTATCTGGCAAGGTGGCGCGAAGTGCAGTCAATGCCCCTCCAGATCAACTCACTACTAGGGTGGACTTGCTGTTTTCGTTTCATATTTATTCTGCATTTATTCACATTTATTGTAAAGACGACCTGATAAAGGTTGCTGGGAGCCGTTGGGTGCAGGCTACACTAGATCAGTCGCTCGGAAAATCGATGGGGGACGCCTATGTTCAGCATTGGTCGTCCTTAGATTGATATGATGATGGCGATTTATTCTGAACTAGCAAATTTATTTTAATAGATTATAAAAGAAATTCAGGTTCAATTTTGACATCCTGAACTTCCCTAAGTTACTCATTTTCTTTTTTGTACTCCTAGGATCTATTAAGGGTGCTTCCAAATATGTCTACCCAAAGGGGCTCTTCTAAATTAGATGTTTTGCATTATAGTAATGATTATGCAATTTTGGGTGAAAGTTCATCAGCTATTTTAGGCGGGACCCAATTGAGGTGGATCATGTGTAAACTGAAGTCCATTGACAAATAGTCAAATGTGGAAAATATATCGTAAGTGGAAAAGCAGTTTACGCAAACAAAGCTCCTGCAAATAGCGATAAAAAATGGCGTATTGTCCCAATAACGCTGCTGAAAATTTTTACAATTAAATCGTTACGGGCCGTTTTCGAGGGAAGGTATGAATAATTTAGGTTAGCATGACAATAGAAATGACAAATGGGTTTGAGTAACAGTTAAAGCAATGGCGTCACATTTAAGCCATGTGTTCATTAAGAAACAATCTATGTATATAAAACAAAGTCGGATTAGTTACACCGTTTATAACTCAAGAACGGCTGGACTGTTTTTGATACTCTTTGATTTGTTGGATTTGTCTCCGCCCCGAATAGCAAAATAACTATTAAAATATCAGAAAAGTTCACGCTAAAAGAAATGATGAAGAAAATTCATTTTCTCATACATAATGATGGCCAATTGACAATTCTACAGGGGTGACGTAGGTACATATTGGCACCCGCGTCATATGCATGTCATGTCAAGGCGGTTCGAAGTTCAGCGGGTCAACTAGTTGTTTATAAAAACTGTTTCTCGTCATGTTTATCAGCAACAAATCAGTTTCGCAACAGATGTGTACGAGTGTGGGCGCGTGTTTCACTTGTTTATGAAACATGAAGATAGTGTGGGAAGACGAATAAAATTTTAACCTCTTCGGGCGACATATTGTAAACAACGATGATGTGGACGGCACGTTTCCGAAACATTGGTTCTGGATACATCTGCGTGATATTTCAGAATCTGTGTGTCCGAAACATTGTTTCTCAATGAATACATGGCTTTAGAGCTGTTATTTATGAATTAAATTTTATTTTGCAGTGCTTCCTAAAGTCAAAAGTCAAAAATCTTATATTAATTAAAATCACAAGGATTACTTTGAAACCTCAATTTTACTGCCCGTTCCTTCGCGACCAAGCCAGGCAAGAAAGGCAAGAAACAAGGCTGGTTGTTTTTTTAATGATCCTCTTAGAATACATAACACAGAAAATAAATTACGTCTAAATTGTAACATTTGAACGAGTTGGAGCAATTTCAATCCCAAGCTTCTCTATCATCTAAATAATCCGATTTTTATAGTAGGTTTTTTTATAAAGATTTTGTTTAATTACGTTTTTAAGTCGAAAGAGCTTTCAACGCTTCACAACGAGCGATGACTTGGCTGCTACTAGACGCACATTGTGGATAAAAATAAATTCCCTACCGCCCGATTTTACTACCCCACAGGAAAAGTTACCACCCGGGCATGATCTGCCGTGGCCAGTCTGGAAGTTCTTAAACAGGCTCCGCACTCAGGTTGGCCGCTGCAGACTTAATATATGTAAATGGGGATTCAGGGACCCTAACTTAATGCAGTGCGACTGCGGTGATCTCACGCAGTCAATGCAGCACTTGCTAATGTGCCCTTTGTACCCGAACACCTGCTCGATGGAGGGCTTAATAACCGCTTCACCTAATGCTATTGTTGTGGCCAAACACTTGTCCAACATACTGTAAATTAAAATGTAGAACTCTTGACACGCTACGAAGAAGAAGTAATTGTAATTGTAAAGTAACGTTTTAAGTAAACGTAGTAAGTTATGCAAAAAAGTCCTTCAAAGTGTAATTAACGAACATAAGAAAGCTGCTTCAAACGCGTCTGCAAAGTTGGATTGTTAGATTTAAAATCATTATGAAAATGGGTTGAAAAATTAAATGTTAAATGAAAAAAATATTATTTGCAGCCAACCACTTATCAATAAAATTACTTTGAAGATAATTTTTGTAGTTAAAATTTTAGACATATTTTAAGAAACAATAAATTCAATTATGACTATTAATAGTATTTTTTTATTATTGATTCCGGAAACTTTTAGTTTGCGCCTCGTACTTATCGATATAATCTCGATGCCTTTCAAAGTATCTCCTCTGTACGCCTCCGTAATACGTAAAAACGTAATGCGATCCAAAGTTGACTGAAACATCAGGAGAATTTGAATATGACGCAAATCTAATTCTAATTCTAGGGTAGAGGGATTAAAAGATCTGCACTGACGTCCCGCATTGAGGTGTATTATGCATTCCCCTTTTTACCTGACCCCAGCCATCCTAACTCCTTGAAGTAACGGAGTAGGACTTTGGGTTAATGGCAGCAGCTTTCCAGGGTCCCCGTAGATGCAATGGGTCATCGAATCCTCATTCTCCACTAACACCGCTACTACGAAAATCTAATCAAATCAAATATTTTTATTCATTAAAATTTCAAGGATCACTTTGAAACGTCAATTTTACTGGCTGTTCCTTAGCGACCAAGCCAAGAAAGAAAGGCAAGAAACAACAAGAAACAGAAGGCTGGTTGAAGTTGGAACAATTTAAATCCCAAGCTTCTCTATCATCTAAATAATCCGATATGTTGTAGTAGGATTTTTTATAAAGATTTTGCTTGGTTATGTTAATTTTTTTAATTTGTTTATTTCAATTGTTGTACATCACTTGGGAGTTTGTAAAGCGTACGTCTTCCCTTTTAAACGATTTACTAACTTTATGTTTATTGTCTACAAGTGTCAACGGCGAGTTGATCTCGATTTCTAGTATTAAAGTTATAATTATCGCTCTTTTTCTAAACAAATTTATATTTTTGTGAACATGCATCAAATTTTTATAGAGTTATTGACAAGAGAATGTAATAATATTTATTTTTTTGAACTTAGGGCGTAATGATTCACTTGGGCTCATATTATAATAAGCCCTCTTTTATCTGCAGTACTTACTTAGCTCAACCATTATTTATACCATAGGAAATTTTTATTTCCCGAGACAATTCGTTTATAATATATTATAATGGTATTTCTTTAAACAGGTTAACGCCGTGGTCGTTATGATGGCGCGGGGTGCCACAAACCAGGAATAATCAAGTTTCGTGTACGAACAATAGGTGAGCAAGTACTTTACACACCCAAATGAAGTTCACATTGCATTTTATCTTCCTTTTCTCAATCACGCTAATATTTAATAAACGATTTTAAATCAAATGGACGAGCTATTTGATAAATGTGCAAAGGAAAACGAAGAATGCAATAAGCGATTATCATAGCGACCGAGGTTGTGAAAAAGGTATGCGCACATTACGCATTGTGTTACGTTCATTGTTTTTGATTCCCACTTTTGTGTAACGATTGCATATACATACATAAGTAAAAGTACTGAAATGTTATGCAATTGATTCCTTCAATGATTAAGCGTACTTTATGAAATTCTAAAGTACTTAGCAGCCGGCTTATGTAGTCTCGTCAGATGTGTAACATCTGACCTCCGGGCGCGCTCATTGGACAAATCAAATAGCGCGCGCTTCCACGGTATCCTGCTACACATTTCCGTTCATTTTGCCAAAATCACTCCCACGAACCGAGAGGAAAGATGTTACACACCAAAAAATGTGACTGACCCAAATTAGTACATTAAATATTTATTGAAATTCATTATTTACCTTTACTTCTTATCCGATATAGAGGTCAAACCGAAATATTTGTGTCTGCCTGTCTGTGTCTATGTTTTTGATAAAAGTTGGTATAAGCTATGGATTATAATTTAAAATATTTTTGAAGGGGGTTGTAAGGAAGATAAGTTTGTGTGTAATGGGTAATCTCCGAAACCACTTATACGATTTTGAAAATTATTTTACTGATATATAGCTACACTATTTAAAAGTGCTATAGGTTATATTTTATAATAATTCATATTAATAATATAGCTCACGACTATATCAATCCCTGTGATGAACATCCTCAGATCTCTTACTCAGTACGCAGTCCCGTGAGGATATCCCACAAGTGGATTCTCAGAGGCAAGACCAAATATTACGTTTGATACATATTCACTTAAGAGAAGTTAATATCGACTAAAATTATCAAAAAAAATTTAATGTTTGAAGGCCCAGTTACAGTTTTATTATATGTGGAGAAGATATCAACTTTCGGTTTTCCTAACTAATGTGACTAATATGTATTGTATCGCAAGCTACAGTGAATAATTGTTATTGTTTATCCCGCCTTGGTTCAATCAGTTGAAATTGATAGGGAGTTACTTAAATGACGTCAAGGGTGGCGCCTCACTTGTTATAGTGATCGTAATATTGCAATAAACGACCGACGACGAGACGTCGTAACATCACGTTTGTAATATACATGACCCGATTAAAAAGCTATCCGTATTTCAAAGTTATACTGCACCTACTGTGCGATGTCAGGTACTTATTTATGACGATTGGCCTAGTTACTTGGATAGTCCTTAATAAATTTAACGACATTTTAAATTAAAAAAGATCTGCTTTTTGTAATCACAATGCGTGTAATGGCGTAGGTCTTAAGTACAAAATTCGAGGAGCGGGGGAAAGGCACATCATATAATCACATCACCAACAGAAATAAGCTTTAATTAAATAGTCACGTGATGGCGACATGCGTGTATTTGTAGGATAATAACATCGTAAGGAAGAACAACTGAGGGCTTAGCCAAGTTACAGTCGATTAGCGATGACGCTAGTCGATACGTCCGAAAATGTATGGGATTTGACACATGCTATAGAAATACCACGTGATACAGCGACGACAAATGTATGTAGAAATCGAATAGATTTGCAGCGAATGTAATTTGGCTACGGGCCCTGAGCCTTGAGTTTAGCGTTATCGCAAATAATACTGATACAATTTTAAATAGTAATCTGTTCCTTGTATTTTAGGGTCACGTGCTGACTGGTCCAAAATTAAATAGACCATTGCGGGGTGACTAGAAATTGTATACAAAATTTGTCTACAATAAAGCCATTCGCAATAAATATTTTCCCAAAAGGTAGTCAGAGAAGGCCTGTTGTCTGGTTTCGCTCGGCAGATGTAACTCACTTCTAATGCACTCGCGCGCCGCCACGTGTTAACTCCATTTCAATCGACTAGCTTCTTCTCCACTTCAGTCGCTACTCGAATCGCTACTGTACTTCAATCGTGTAATCCAGCCGTCAGTGACCGTCACCGGCGGCACCTCGTGGGAGACGGAGGTCGCGCGATTCGGTTTGTTCTCGCTGATGACGCTATCTATGTATGGTTTGCGTTAACTATTTAGCAGGTATTTCGATGATTAGTGGCAATCTGTATAAAGATTGTGACTATTGCCGTCATATGTTATTAAGAAACGCTAAGAAATATGCTCAGTAACGGATTCATTTCGAGGAGTTTCTTAGAGTTCTCTTGCTATTTATCCTGCCTCCTGTATTAGCTAAAGATGGCGGCAGGCAATTTATCCATTTACTCTTCAACTATCCTTAAAAACAGAGATAATGATAGCGGATATCTCTGAATTTTAACATCTTTCCTCCTTGAGAAACAGGAATTTAGCTCTTGACTTCGGGGATGGTACAAGCCGATGCACAAATTCTCTCTAATACCTTCCGCATCCACAGTGTCGACCTTATTTTGTATGTAGCCCAACATTTAACTAATAACTATATCAATTGAAAAAAATCTATTGTGTTTTAGTTCCTGGTATTCGACTAGTTAATCACCATTTTTGGTTGTCAGCTAAGATGCCAGCTCGTGTGATGGGGTCACGGGGCCCGGCCAGCGCCGGCGCCGAGGTGTCTGTGGCAGACAGCCCACTGGCCACACTCGAGTCTCTGACGCAAGCCGCCGTCATCGCCTGCATGGGCATCGCCATCGTTGTCTCCAACCTGCTCATCATAGCATCCTTCCTTAACTTTAAAGGTAATTCTATCAAGAAATGATTTCAGAAACACTATAAGATATCACCACTTCGGCCTTTTCTATCGAAGATTATTTTTACAACACCCGTTGGCAAGTTGTCAACTATTTAGAATTAGATGGAATTAACGCAAGAGCGTGTAGTATGTAGGATAGATATTTGCATGTAGATGTGTTATGTAGATAGAATTGGTTTGTATAGCACTTATAAATACCATCGCTTCAGGTAGTCGGCTTAATTCACAGAAAAAGCGTGGTAAATACGTGCAAAGCATAAGATGAGAAATGAGATTTATGAGCGCTATTTTATAACAAATTAACGCTCTTAAATCTTATAAAGAACACCAAGAAAATATGCTGGTGTAATGATTATCTCATCGTAAACGTCAAGCAGCTCTGCACAACTTAGCTTTGTGAATTAAAATACTCCCACTGCTTGAAAAATAAAACCAAGCTTCATTTTTATATTCTGAGAACAATACTAAAGCATTTTATATTTATAAACCCGTAACTGAATATAAAAATATGCGTTTTTTATCGCACACTACCTCTGCTTAGACAGCTCAAATTGAGAAAAACAGACTGGTTTCATTTACATATTTGCACAAAGTTGGATTTCGGCTGCATCTTGTATGTTACTAAAAGATCCGGATAATTTGTTCAAAACAATAAGATACCACAAAAAAATTGTACATACACTGATAGAAGATAGGTTTTGAAAGTACCTATAAAATGAATTTTATGTAGGTACGTGTAAGTGCATAAGGAAGTTATTGATGTAATGGCACTTTTGGGAAATGATTCCATATGTAAGCTTTTTTTTATAAAAATACTAGCTGACCCGGCGAACTTCGTACCGCCTTGACATGCATATGATGTACGCCGATAGAACTGTCAATCGGCCATCATTAGCTGCATCTATGTATAAGAAAGTGAATTTTCTTCTTAATTATTTTTTGCGTGAATTTTTCCTATATTTTAATAGTTATTCTGCTATTCCGGGCGGAGACAAATCTAACAAATCAAAGATCATCAAAATTGCTCAAGCTGTTCTTGAGTTATAAATGGTGTAACAAACCCGACTTTGTTTTATATATATATAGATAATCTTACCACAAAAAAACATTAAGCATTGTTAAGCGTGTGTTTAAAATCTCCTTTTTAAAAATTGGTAGGGATTTTTAAATTTTTATTGTGGTAACAAGGATAGTTTTTATTTTCTTTAAAATGCCTTCGGTCCACTAAAGTAAAAGTCAAAGTCAATATCTTTTTTTCATTAAAATCACAAGGATCTTTTTGAAACGTCAATTTTACTGGCTGTTCCTTCGCGACCAAGCCAGGAAAGAAAGACAAGAAACAAGGCTGGTTGTTTTTTTTTAATGATCCTTTTAGAATACATAACAATAAATAAAATAAATTACGTCTAAATTGTAACATTTTTGAACGAGTTTGAGCAATTTTAATCCCAAGCTTTTCTATCATCTAAAATCCATTATAAAGATCCATTGATCTTTTTGCACCTTTAAATCAACTTTGTAGGTACTACTTTTTCATTTGTGTGATATAATTTTTCTAACAACAACTACAAACTAATTCAAAATATTCTGAAAGTCGACTCGTCATTTTGGTTTGGGATCCACAAGCATCCGTATTTCGGGTGCATGATATAAAATGTATAAGCCATGTCGATTGTCGGTGATCTTTGAGCGGCCTAAATAAATAAATAAATATAATAAATATTGCTGGACATTTTACACAGCGCTAACTGGCCCCAAATTAAGCAGAGCTTGTACTATGGGCACTACTTATACTTATACTGATAGACTACTTATATACATTTTTTTTGTAAATACATACTAATAATATATAGAGAAACAACCAGACCCGGAATAAATATCTGTAGATCATGCAAACATTTGTTCCGCTGCGGGGATCGAACCCGCTACCTTCTGCATATCAGCCGGCTATTCGCCCACTGCACCACGGAGGTCGTCAAAAATAGTCTAAATAGTTTGATAATCGGCCTGGGCACTAACTATTGCGAACTTAACTTAACTTAATTCCTTCCCACATTCTTTGTATGGTTTTTTACTAAGTCTGCATAAGTTTTTATCTCTTTTTTAGCTGATGTAATTAATAAAGCCAGCCCCGGGCGGCTTTTTAAATTTACAGACTGATTCAGTCAGTCTGTAAATTTAAAAAGCTTAGCTATAGAGGTTGCTACTAATTATATAATGTACCTAACTAAGCATTTCAATGAGCAACATACAATAAAAAACTCTTTTGAACGAGACAAGGCTCCGGGTGGTCACGGTGCAAACTAAGGAATTCTAAGGAATATGTCAGACCACCCGCGTGGCGTACGCATATGCCTGACTGGAGCTGCCACGCACACGCAGAGCCTTGCGCAGACCTGTGCCTAATGTTAAGCCAAGTCCGTTCACTACCGTGCACGCACGGAGTAGAACTGGAACTTCGTTCACGCGAGACCTGTGATGAGGTTATATTATATAGAGTTCTCTTTTGGATATTAGACTGGACATGCACGCACATGCAACGTTCGGTGCTGCGCTTGAGCACCCAAATCAATTTGTATTATGTAATTGCGTCAAATGTATTTATTTACAAAAATATGGAATCATGTAGTTTTTGCGCATATAAAAGAAAACCGAATAGTTAGATCGTATTAGAAAAACACAAAGAATATAAAACTAAAAAAATTGTAATTATGATGGAAGAGAATCGGACCCAAACTCTTTTTGCAGCAGCAGAAGATTCTTGGCATAATAGCAACAGTTTTGCATCAGATGAACTGCTGTTGTTTAACATCTATTCGCTGTCAAATTATCTCAATATGGCTACTGTCAAAGCGGAGCTGGACCGCGTATGCACCACGCTACCACGCAGCGTGAGCATCCGATGTGTTGCGTGCGTTGCGTGACGTGTGCAGCACGGCTCATGAGGATGTGACAATGCTGACTCATCCGGTTTGCGACTAAACAACTATAGGTTTTTAAAACTTACATAGATCACATCGCATTAGCAATAAACTAAGCAAAGACATGGAAACTATTAGCGAGATATTCAACGAGTTATTTCTTTTATTTTCTGAATTCCGAAGTAGATATTATTTAGTTTAGTAAAGAGTATCAAGAAAAGGCCAGAGTTCACCAAAAATATTACTCATAGGTAGTTAGGCAAAACAAAGTTTCGGGCTGGTTTAATCCAATAGAAATGGATTAAAACAGAAAGGTTTCTCTTTGGCTTTTCACCTTACGGATAAGTTACCTTAGTCCAACGATTAGCTATAGCCACTGGACTACATTTTTGCTAAATAAGCAGTAGAAAATATACTTTTTATATAAAACACTGTGAGGCAGGTAATGTTTTAGGGTGTATGTACCTATGCGGCTGGACAGATTTGGTAAATCAGGTATAATAGGAATTTTTTGAATCAATACAATTACATTGGCTTTATAAAGTTTCAAGATATCCAATTCCAAATATTAGATTTCCAGTGAAATTTAAATTCTTAAAACTTATCGAGTGTGGTATCAAAATGAAGTTATTTAAAAGATTATTCTAAAAAACATATATAGGTATAGGTAGAAAGAATGAGGTGGCAAAAATATAATAAACAGAGATATTCCACTGTCACAACCCAAATCCCTTGCAAAAAAATTGGTTGCTTGATCTTAGGCACAAAAAATGACAACAAAAATAATTTGAAAAAAATTGACAAACCGAAAAGAAGTAAACAAGCTTGCATTTTGATGATCGCAGGCGGGATGACAAGAATGAACATCAATAATGACGTAATGATTAATATCTGTGATGTGATGATACTGAAATTCTGGTATTATTGATGTTGACTGAAATAGTCTCCGCCTGCGATTATAAAATGTGCTTCTTTACCTCTGATCAGTTTGTTTTGCTGTCGGGTTTATTGGTTTCTCAAATCAGTCAGCTAAACTCTTTGTTAAATTTCTTTATTCTTTTCAGGTCTTTCGAGTGAAGTGATAAACTATTACCTACTTTCACTGGCAGTGGCGGACCTACTATGTGGATTATTTGTGGTGCCACTGTCAGTATACCCGGCTATAACCGGACGCTGGATGTTTGGAGACCTAATGTGCCGATTGGCTGGCTATGTCGAAGTGACCCTCTGGTCCGTCTCAGTATACACATTCATGTGGATATCCGTCGACCGTTATCTCGCCGTCCGGAAACCACTCCGCTATGAGACGGTTAGTTCGACGGTAGATATCTTTTCATTATCTTTGTTATCTCCTTCAGCTTCATACGTACATTCAGTAATAAAGTAATTCCCATCCGTAGACGGCGGACAGTTCCCCTCGAGTTAACGAAGTCTAGAATAGATTCCGTCCTTACGAGCACTTACATTCTGTAAACTACTCCTCGAAACCATTTGCATTTCGATTAAATAACTGCCCTTTTATATATCATGAATTTGAGATTAGCTTGGCATGGATTTTAAAAAGTAATTTTCGTTAAACGTAGATAGATACTAAATTCAACTTTAGCGTGGTGTGTTGCAAGGCTTAAAATTAAATGCAATAACTTAATCTATTTGTAAAACAAAAAAATGTACGTATAAGCTAGGTCAACCTAGTTTGAAACAAGTATAACGAGTTTTCTTGGATAATTGTCACCCAGGTACAAACACGCACTCGAAGTCAGTGTTGGATGGTGTTCACGTGGATCTCGGCGGCTATGCTCTGCTGCCCGCCGCTACTGGGCTACAAAAAGGACGCGTACTTCGACAAGGAGACGTTTATCTGCATGCTAGACTGGGGCACCACGTACGCATACACGGCAACGCTTGCCATCCTCGTGCTTGGACCCAGCGTCATCTCCATTGCCTACAACTACTTCTATATATTTTCAATGAAACGCAAGCTGCACAGTGGCGCGCCCATCCATGACAAAGAGTACGCGACCGCGCTTGCCGAGAACCTCTCAAACCCGAGCCACTGGATGAGTTTCGTACTTGTGACCACCTTCTGGTTAAGCTGGACGCCGTGGGCGGGTGTGCGTCTTTACGAGTACTTCGCGGACCGCGAGCTGAAGGTGCCCATGCTGCATTTCGGCGTGGTGTGGCTCGGCATCATGAACTCTTTCTGGAAGATAATCATAATGGTGTCGCTGAGCCCCCAGTTTCGGCTCGCGCTGCGCATCCTGTGCCTGACGGCATGCTGCCGCACCAAGGGCCGCCTGCAAGCGGAACTGCTGGGCATGGATAACGACGACTGAGATAGACTCACCCGAATGCCGTTTTCATTTTTATAGGATTGTAGCGACCCCGCAATTCAAAGTGCCGATCAAAACGCCAGACGGTTCCTGATCGAAGACGATGATGAGCCTCCGCCCGTCCCGCGCCCGCGCAGCTATAGCGTCGGTGAGGCGTTTGTGTGAATCAATTGATTGTGTGCAAGAATTGGAAGTACCTAAAGTATACTTTTAAATGAAATGTGTCACCAAGAAAACAATACGGTTTTGTTTAATAAATTTGGTTCGAGCGGCATTTGGTGGCCATTTTAGAGACAGTAATTAGGAAGTCATTTATATTCAAAACTGCCGTGCGGCATAACTATGATAGATAAATTAAAATCTGCTGGTACAACGGGGTCGCTTTAATAAATGTAAGAATTTAGACATGTCATCATGTTAAATCTCTCTCTTGTTCTTGTTAAAATCTTCTATTTGTATGTTATCAACATTTAAATATTATTAATAAAATGTTACACTGTCAACTATTTAATAAATTATATTACTGGTTATGTAACTTCTAATAGTAGATTATTAAACGAGGGGATAAAGCAGTGTCTTGCGTCACGGGCGCTATATTGAATCCCGATAGTAACGAAGGATTCTAGAGTTAACTCACGAGCGGAGCGAGGGAGACTCCTGAGTGCAGAAAGGGGTATAAGACGCACGCCCAAGATGCAGACAGCTTTATCCACAAGGAGAATACTCTACTTTTCACACTTTCTGCGAGACAATAAAAACCAAATCTAAGTAGTTGTATTCTGTGCAGAGGTTAATTCGATTTACGAATACGTTCTTATTGTGTGGGTCACATTGGTTCAAATTTTAATACAGATGAGGTTCCAAATTCAAATCACATAATGGCCGCGGGGCATAATGAAATTCAATAGGTACAACTTTACTACTGGCTCAGCCACACGGATTTAATCATCCGCTTTCGGTGAGGTTTACATGACATATAATTTGACATTGTCGAGCAGGTGGTGTGAAAAATATGTTAAGGGCTTGGTTTAGTCAGTTTTTAATGAAGCGTGTCAGATATTTTTGAACTGTCGCGAGGCATATTGAGATTGTAAAGTGAGGCCAATACTCACGCTGATAAGGTTTGGTGCGAATGTTAGTGCGTGTATTTTTATTAGTATTCTCAGTGCCGGTCGGTGTATCTCAATTTAGATTTCTTTATATATTCGTCTTAAAACTGCCTGAGACAAATGCGATTACTCACTTATAGTCTGTGCTCGTCTGTCTACTGAATATGCAGTAGGTGTTCACAAATACTATATAAAAGTGAATTTTTCTGACAATAAATTATTTTTATCTAACCAATACGGTACTTTTTGTGCAATAAATGTATTCATATCATTTTAAAATGTACTACTACGAATCTTAATAATTTAGACTTCTATAGAAATAAAAGTAAGTAAATGTAGCTACGTAGGTATATTTTGTAAATATTTTATTGATATGTAAAAGGGTGTCGAAACAAGGGTTGAAAAGAGTTTATTGAATGATATAATTATGTACCTATTTATAAATATATATAATTGTATATTAGGTACAATATTTATAATTCTGATTAGCAGTTGTTTGGGGGTGATTGTTGAGAAAAGCACCTTTAAGTTGCCGTGTGTTCTCGGATGAACCATAGGTTTATTGTTTTGGCGTTATATGGCATGTGACATCAGCTCGTTGACGAGATTTATCACAAACACGAGCCCCATCGGTTAGATTTTAATAGATTAGGTACCCGCTGGGCGTTCGACACCCTTGCGTTTTGATGTCTTAAGTTCATAACGTATAATGAAGTTTTGATGGAAGGTTGTTATTATGATTACTTAGAAATATTTGACTTGTTATGTAATTGATTTTAGATAAATAGATTTATATATTTTTGTAGGACGAAAAGTAGACATCGCAAGTGTATTTAGATAACATTATAGTTGAGCGGTAGATAATAGAACAAATAGTGTTCTTTCGTATTTTTTAAACGCACATTTATTCAGATTTGTCTTAACGTATACTTTTATCTGTTTTGTGCCTACTTACATTATTTTGAGTAGGTACCATAATGACATACTGTTATAGACATTACCTAACTCATAAATATTTTATACTATACGCCTTGTCTAGCTAAAATAACGATTGTCTGGTTCTATCTGATAAACAATGGTGGCGATTCTGTTGTTTACGCTGACTAACTAGAATTGTGTAAAATACGAAGGGTCTTATTTTGTTCATACTAAAGATCAAATTAGAATGAAATTTAAAGTGACATTTCTAAAATTAAGTTTTTTTTGTTATGATGACATGTTTGCGGGCTAGTTTTAGTGAGCAATCAAATTGGTGTTGACTAAAACTAGCCCGCAAACACGCTTTCTTATTTAAACATACTTAAATTTAGAAATGTCACTTTAAATGTCATTCTAATTCGATCTTTAGCGTGAACAAAACAAGACTATTCGTATTTTACACAATTTTAGTTAGTGTAAACAACAGAATCGTCACCATTGTCACGCATGACAGAACTTATTTTAGCTAAAAAAAGGCAGAACTAACGATTATGAATTTGGCTCTATGTTTCCAATCTAATATTAGGCGTAACTCGCATAATCCCTTCAGTATAACCAAGATAGCTAAAGTCACGATCAAAAAATACAACCTATTATCAACACTTACGACTTGTACCATTTTGTTAATATGTAGAAATACTTTTTTAAAACAATGTTTCTTGGATAAACATAAAAAAGATTCTTATGATGTTGTTCTTAATTAACAAAAATATTATTTTGAGTGTGCCAGCATGTGTGTATTATGTAACTATTTTCTCATGCGCAAATTGTCAATCCTCAAATCAATGGCTGTGGGTAGATTAATTTAACTATTTTAGAGTTATCTATTTTAATTTTCACAAGCGTAGTAGTAGTTAAAGTAGGCGCCATTGATAGAAAAGTATATTTTTGTCATAATATTTGATTTATGTACTTATGATTGGTTTACTGGGCCTTAACTCAGGTCTACTATTTGTGTGAATGTGATAAAATAAGGTGTTAAATCTACAAGGCTATTGAAATAAAGGACCCAACTCCACTACCCTTCAAAGTAGGGCGAGTGTGGGACGCCCCACCGGGTCGAAGATAATCCGATTACTACTAAACTTTAACCAGCCATAAATTACAATGTTTGTGCCTTTAAAAAGTGACAGGCGCGGCTTGATTCCCGAAGAAGATTAAATGTTTGCTGTTGAAATAAATGGTTCCTGTTTTAGAGTGTTGTATTTAGTAGGTAGACAAGTTTCTAACATTTAACACCTATGTACATATTTTAACTAAACCTTAAAACAACCATTATTCATTAAATTGTTTAATATAGGTAAGCATTTTATGTTTATCCTACCAATTGTTCGAAAGAGCCCAGCTTGAGCAGACATCCACTTGAACCGTATAAGTATTTACAATCAGCAAGACAAACACACCGTCTTCTCTGAAGAGCATTCAGCCAGACATAATGTTTTATTTGGACACTGTTTAAGTCAAAAGGATTAAAAAAATAACGTAAATTAACCCGCACAGTTGGTTTCGGTCTGAAATGGTTAAAACAATTTATCAACCATAAATTACGAGCAAAAGCCAACTCATTGTTCGGATCTTTATAATTATCTGAAAGCTTGATTACAGTATTATAATAGTCTTCATAATAGATTTCTTCAACATTGACCTGTCGAAAGGTGGAAGGAATAACTAGTGACGTATATTATATACCGAGGGAACAAAGAATGTACAATTATGGATGCAGACTTCCGCTGTATAGCAGAGCCAGATTTACATTACTGTGTCGGGGTGTGTGGTCGCACTAATTCGATTAGCTTGTCTATTTTCAGAGTTCTGGTCCAAAATTGTACTAACGGAACCCTCATGGGACGGCCTTGTCAGTCCGTCGGTCCGTCTGTCACAGCTGATTATCTCAGCAACTACTGAACCTATCGGCTCCAAATTTGGAATAGTTATAAATAATACTGACCTTTCTTTATTAAAAAAAATCAAAATTATTTTAATTGTTATGGCCCAAAGAGCCAAAATGGTGAGAAACAAATATTAAAAATAGGGTTACTAGGTCAAAAGAGGTATCATATCAAAAATCTACATATTCAAAACCATTTTTTTATTTCTGTTCTGAGTTATAAAAAAAATAAAATAAAAAATAAAAATTGTTTATTTCAAGCCATTTGACTCATAAATAAAATTAAAATTAAATTACTAAATTCAAATTAAATCAAATAAAATTAAATAAAAATAAAATTATACCGTAAAATTTATGATGAAATATATTATGATTATGATGAATAGCGAAAAAAATACCGTTGAAATTAATATGATTAATAGATATTGTTACGCCGAGGCTGTTAAACAATGAGTAATAATCGAACCTTCTCGAACGCTTTTGTCTTGCTGTGTTATTGTTGCTATTGTTTGTAGTTTCGCAGAATGGGGAGTGGCCATTGTGTCGAGGGACCGACCCTTTCCTGGAAGGATCGACATCGTTCTCGAACAATCGAAATGTGTGCGATATAAATAGGCCGGAGAGATGGCCGGACTGTCAGTCTCGAGTCTCAGTCTGAGTGAGTGAGTCTCAGCGAGGCCCTGGAGGACTGACGTGGAGAAGGGTCTCGCGTGAACAGTAGTTGCTCGCGAGTCAGTCTGGATTAAGCTATACGTGCGAACATTTCGGTGACTTTAAGTGGTGCAACAGTGGTGTGAATTAGTGTGTTGTGATTACGTGTGACCAAGTTCGTGTATTCATCGTTCTAGTGTTGAATAAAAGTGTTATTTTGGTTGGATCGATTCCCATTATTTTATCCCGAACCCTCAGCTCGTAACAATATTATATGCAAGGATTACAGGAAAACTATAACAAAGTCTATCTAAAACATTTTATTAGATTGGTTTTTAAAAGTTTTCTTGGTTTACCGGTCTCATAACTAGAAGCGCCATCTAGTGTCTGACACCTCGTAACTTGCATTTTTTCACCGACTTCAAAAAAAAGGAGGACGTTCTCAATTCAGTTGTATTTTCTTTTCCGTCATTTATCAACATTTGATATTTAAAAGGATATACTTTTAGATTCGATAGAAATTTCATCAAAATCGGTTCTATAGTTTGGTTAAGTCCGTTATATTTTTGTTAATAAGTTATTTGTTATAAAAATGAAATTAAATGAATCTTGAAAAACAATTTCTGCACATTAAAAGAAAATTCATTTCACGCCGCATCTTTTAGCCACCTCGTAGTTAATTCACTAAAAATATCTACCACTCTTTTCTTTTTTTTCTGAAATTGAATCTCACAAATTGACATATTCAACCGACACACACTCTGCGTGTCAACGCTATGATAAAAACTTTCTGTACTTAATTTCTCGCATGTTGTGGTTATTATTCCGTTAAAAGAGGATTCAATCTAATAAAAAATAACAATCTCCTCATAACTAAATAAAAAATAAGGTGACTTATTGTGTATTTATTATCTTTCAAGAAATTTAAGTTTATTCAAACGGTATGATGATTATTCCAAGCTAGATACCAATAATAAGTAGGTAATTTATTTATTCTAGAGTCTTAATCATGGAGTGATGAGGTAACGCTGGTAAAATTGATGGTACATTTTTTTTATCGCAGTTTGGGGTACAATCTACAGTTCTAACTTTTGTTAATTGATTGAGCAAACCAAGATCTCCAAATAAACTTGGGCAAATCGGAATTGTATGTATATATATATATTTCTATGTCCGAGAATAGCATTCGAAGCGTTGGTCCGATCCGATAAATGCAATTTCTAAAATGATTAACCAAATAACATTAACTCCCCTTACTTGTAATTTGTATGAAATTGTGGGTCCAGTTATTTGGTTATCATTTCGTGGCACTAGTTTATTAGTCAAATATTATGAATAATTGGTTTTTTGGGGGACTCGCGAGATTTCGTGGACTAGTGGTTCAGGGCAAACCACTAGTTATATTTTGTATCTGTTTTATTGTACTATGTTTTGTGTGCCATAACAAATAAATTAAATTATGGTATCTCACCTAGCTGAATTTAGGTTTGACAGACGCTCTCAAGAATCTTCTACCATTACTTTACAATATTTAACACGACGGAACTTCCCACAACACAAAACCAGAATCGGCTTAAGCTACTAACTAGCGCACATATAATTCTGAAAACGAATTACTCTGAAAATACTGCAAAGATCGAACTGAGGCTTGACGCAGAGTCAATAACTAATATGGCTATACGTTGTGAGACAATTAAAATGCAGGATTTAGATTTCATCAAGACTCTGTTGTTGCTAAAGAAGCAGCCCCTAGTATCAAAACGATGTACCATGATGATAAAAGTACCTAGAAGTCAGATTGAAATAAAAACAAGAGAATAAAGATGATAGACGACAAGGTTTAGCAGAACCCGAGTTCCAGGAAGCCAGCATGAATAAGAAGATAAGAGAGTCAGGAAAAAATACATCGAGTAGAAAATAAATGAAAATGAAAGAAGCCTGCGATTCTGCATGACGTTTTGGTCAGTCCTTTAATGGGATAACCTCCGAAAACGAGCACCAGAAAGTTGGGAAACGTAGAGCTGTCTACAAGCTAACAAAGACAATGACCCCAGAAAATAACCGAAAAACAATAAGTACCCTGTTAAAAATGAAACGTGACGATCTAAGGATGATGGTGAGAATGATTAAAGAGACACTGCGAACTTAACCACCACGTGGCCGGAACCACGGACAGCGGGATTTGTCGCGGATGTCTTCAAGAAGCAGAGACAGTGGACAGCAGCACAGGTCTGCAAGGGCTCATCGAATCTTCATCCTTCAACACTACACTAACGGGATCCAACACCAATCCGCGAGGATCCTGGAAGGCTTGTACCATCAACCCAAAGTCTAACTCCATTATTTCAAGAAGTTAGGATGGCTGGGGTCAGCTTAAAAGGGGGGGATAATGCACAATACACCCAAATGCGGGGTGTCAGTGCAAATCGTATTACCCCCCACATTAAAATTAGAATTAGTCCTCTAATGAACACCACTATAATAAGTTTACACAAGAATGGAGGAAGGAATCGTTTGATTTGTTTTAGGACTCAAGTGGGGATTAAAAAAATGTCAACACTACATAAAATGATGTATAATGATTTCCAGTGTAATTGTGTAATCTTGCAGGTGCACTTTTTGTAGAGCAACATGCCACACAGTCATTTTAGGACAACTGTTACCGCTGACTACTCGTAATTTGATATTTTGTGAAAATTTATTACATAGTCTACTCGTAAATGACTATAAATGTATTTTATGGAATAAAACTACAAATAGATGTTTTATATCTTGATAAAAATAATTTTTATTTGATATTTAAACAAATTATCTACCCAGAATGTATTTGTTTTATTTTAATATCACCTTTATTTGGAACTTTTGAACCCCATCATTTCGTTTTGAATCAAAAAAAAATTTCGATTTGATTGCCAAGGCAATCAAACCGATTTTTTTTTTAACTTGTAATGACGGTGAGTCAGTATTATAAACTCGAAAGTAACTCTGTACCTCTGTCTGTCTGTTTGTTACGTTTTCACGACGAAATACCTGGTCCGCCGATGGAACTAGCATATGGCATGATTTGACCAAAAATACCATGAACTTTTTCTAAAGAAAAAAATATGAATGTTTAGGTATCAATTTTCCTGGGTATTAAATCAGAATCACCCTATTTAGGGTTAAAATACATTATTTTATCTATTTATATTCAATTTCCATCGCAACCAATCGGGGAAAAGTCGCGCAACCTAGCTGGTAAATTTTTGAAGATTAAAACAGACAGAATTCCGTTTCGGAATATCGAATTGGGATTTCAACAGATGCAAATACATACATGATATATGTATAATATATAGAGCCTTAGAGAGATAAAGATTTCGGAAATTGAGTGGAGAAAACATCTCTGAGTGGAGTAAAGAAGTTAATATAATTGCAATCGTGTGCCCACCTTTGAACTTCAGGTCTTCGTTTACTTAGTACTAGGAAATTATTAATCAGATCAAGCTTTAGAGAAAGACTATTGCCGATAAACGGCCACCTTTGTATTTGTAGAGCGGTTCCTGTCACATCCATCGCTAAAACGACACACGATTAAAATGCTACAATATTCAATTCCTATACCTACAAACAATCAGTGAATATGTCACTAAACTGTACAAATGTCTAAAAATATGCGTATCGAATTAGTGACATCTTATCGGAAAATTAATAAAATTGCACATTTTCTTTCTTAAAAGACATAATAACTCGAAATAATCACTTGTATAGTGTACATTTCAAATAATTGATAATTATTAATTTTTAGATATGATTTATTGAAGTGCTACAATTTTGTTTAAATGCTGACAATAAGACTAATTCGATACGCATATGTTTAGAAATTTCTACTGCTCAATTATATATTTTATCTAGAATTTTTTTAATATATAATTTTCTATTTATCTTAGCGCTATATATTCAGTATATTACGTGTTTTGTTATATACGACATTAAATGAAAACACTGGTAGGGCTGGCTAGTATTAGAATAGAATAGAATAGAATATAATAGAATAGAATACTCTTTATTGCACACCAACAAAATTAAAAATACAATAAAAATACACAAAAATTAAGGTAAGTACAATGGGCGGTCATATCGCTAAAAGCGATCTCTTCCTTATATATTCTTCTGCGAGTATTGTTGTAAAATAGTTTTTTTCCAAATTATTCGCATATAAAATTATAAGTTTTCAAACAACCTTTATTACAAATCCTAAAATATCAATGAAACAGCCTGTAAAAATAGGTAAACAAACCATATTCGTTCATCATGTAAGTAGGTACCTGTCAAACTGATTAAGCGTCATCGTCGCAAAGGCACCGCCGATTTACGTTAAAAATTGTTTATTGGAAATGTGTCGATTACTGGAAAAATATTCTGCCCAACTGGTTCCATAATGAACATGTACCTGTCAATTACCATCTTTAATATATTGTGGAATAAACGATTGAGTATTGAGTATTAAAACTGCCGGTATTAAACTCACCTCTAAAATCAGTTAATTCGATTCCTGATGTGTGTTTTAAAAGAATGTCGTACATAAAAAAACAGGTTATATATTAATATTTACTAGATTCTAGTGAATGTGCACTGATTGTTTATATAGGAATCAAACCCTCCTAAAATGAAATATCGATCCAATCACGGCGAAGATAATATATATTTTCTTCTTACAGTATCTTAAGATACCGAACGATAATTATGTTTATTTCATCTTAAGAGACGAAATATACAGGGTGTTTGGTAATATACTGACGATATTCAAGTGACGGTTTCTCAAAACATAAAAAAGACGTCTCGAAAGAAAAAACTACTAGTTATATTTAGTTGTTAGTCAAATTTTAAAGAAAGACGACAAAGTTTATGTGATTAATTAGATATAAAACTTACTGCCTACTCTTGCAATCGTCATCCAAAAACAAGGCCGATTTGATATCTCTTTTGGAAATGGCTGCGGGTTTTGGCTTAGAAAGGGACAACAAGAGATGTCTCAAGACATCACCAATACAGTATGTGGTTAGATGGCAAGCATTATGCAATAGCACAACATAAGTTTAATAAAGTGTTTGTTTTTACATGCCAAAATAAATTTCACATTTCTATGGTAAACATTTCACAAATTTATTTATTATGCTCATCAAATAACCCCTTTCATTTTTGTGCGTATCTTGTTAAACACCTTTTAGGTAGGTACTTAATAAAACACTGCCTTTCCGGTATTTAGGAGTCTGAACGGAAAATAAACAAACATATTTTCATTTTGATTGCCAAAAGGTGGACGTCAAAACTTCAATTTATTTTTTATGTTGTAAATACCATTTCCCCGCAGTTTGAAAAGCGAACCATCTAAATTTACTGTGATTGATAGAAATATATTTCTGCAAAACTTACATGAAAAATAAATCCGTTTTTTTTTCATTAAAGTTTATTTGTTTTCTGAGTCTCATAACTAGATGGCGTTGTTAATTAGCATAAATTTACACACAGACAGACACACAGACCTCTACTCTGATTTACGAAGACATAGTACATATTTTCTAAATTATAGCTACATACTTGCTATTTATATTGTAATAAAGCAATATCTATCTTTATCTACTTATCTATGATGGTTTATAATAGTCATAAAAACATTGCATTACGCTTTGCTTAGTTAGTGGCTGGATAGCACTGTGTGAAATATCCAAAAAAATATAAATAAAAATATGTCTATCGTTACCGACAATAGCGGTATTTTCTTATTTATTTTTTCCAACTTTTCCAGTTACCTCAAGAATCAGCTCGTAAGCAGTTATTATGCAATTTGATGGTATCCGATTACTGACGGCCGAGATTTTCTCGGAAACTCATTGAGTTAGTTTGTTCGGTATTTCATCATATTATATTAAATTTGTAAGAGCCTTTTCCGAGCTATTCAAACAGCTCTGTTTGTGTTTTCATAAAATAAATTGTTGAAATTTTAATCTTGCTTCTTTTATTTATTGGAGAATATGTGTCAGTAGGGGTTTCTTTCATCACGCTACGTTTCTGTCTCAACGACCGGAAGTTTTTCAGTCAGTTGGGTGTGGGCCGCACCAGATCACCTGCTCTGAAAATCTATGGAGAGGCCTATGTTCAGCACTGAGCATCCAATGGCTAGTACTATGTAGACTGCCTCCGTGGCGCAGTGGACGTATAGCCGGCTGAGACACAGGAGGTAGCGGGTTCGATTCCTGCCCGGAACAAATGTTTGCATGATCTACAGATATTTGTTCCGTATCTGGGTGTTTTTCTATATATTATAAGTATGTATTTACAAAAAAAAAGTATATAAGTATTCTATCAGTTATCTGGTTCCCATAGTACAAGCTATGCTTAGTTTGGGGCTAGATAGCGCTGTGTGAAATGTCCAGCGATATTTATGATGATTATGATGTTTATATGTGGTTTAAAATTGTATACCTATCAAAGAAGAACAATTTTTGAAAATACAATGTCCATGCAAATTTTGCAATTGTGAATTTACGCTGAATTGGATAAAATATTATTTTACGTTGGCTATTTAGTCCGATCCCCTGCTCATCTGGGTTAATCCCGGCCTTTATTATTGAATAAACTATTCCATTGTTATGATAAGTAGGTACTTTGTTGAGAAAATCTCGTTAAATCTCAGGCCTTACTACACGGCGACTTTTTACGGCAATACAGTTAAATGGCTGCCTTTCTAATGTTCTAAGTTGCTAGACTATGGATGTGTCTTAAGCCCAACAATAGGATTGCTTGATTTTCATAGCTTTACTTAGCTTAGCTCTTCTGAAAAGGGGTTCAACAAAGCTAGGTTTTTAACAAGATGTGACCTAAGAATGCGGGCTAGGGATCGCGTCGTGCATTTTCCTCACACAGCTACCTCACGCAAAGCGCATCTTCATCGCTACAACACTTGGTGCAGTTTTGGGGCCGTTCAAGTATTCCGTAAGCAGATTTATTACAATTATTTACCCCCCTCCCTCTTTTCCTTGTCAGCAAAAGTAAGCAAAGCTCTTGCCCCGCCCCCCTCCCATGCTTACGTAAACATTGGTATATGCATTTTACTGTTAATGTACGTATTCTGTCACATAACATGTCTTCAATGTCGTCAATGTCTTCTTCAGTCGATGGCACATGAATCCATGATTCTAAGGTTTCGATGACATTAGATGTTGTCACTTTCATCCGAGATTGAAATGTCTACGTCGTTTTCATCGAGCCATTTTACATCTTGTTGCCCCGAATATACGTTTCGTTTTCAAGCATAGACAATATGTGGGTTGCCATTATGTGTAAAAAAGTAAATAATTACTGCTGACGTGATTACCCCGGTCCCTTTGGTGGAAATAGATAAATAGGGAAGACTAGAAAAAAACGAGTAAGCTAAGGTTGGATGCAATAAAATCCAGGTATTTTTATGTTATCAAACTTTAATTTCAGTTTTTTTATCGAACTTGATAAATCAGTTCTCATTAGAAGCAAAAACCAATTAAAAACCAAACTCTTCAAAAGGACCCGCTGCCTGCATAAGAAGTGCATATTTCATGAGCTCGCATCACACAACCATTACACTTAATCCAGTCTTCAGCTGGTAGATTTTCGCCGGAGAAACAGGCGACAAATTCACTGCACTGATTTGAAAGGCCAACCATAGCCAGCTAATATCACTAAACTCGTAAGAACACGTCACGAACCATAAACACAAAAACATTTTATCAAAACCAATTCTGTTCTTTGTTTACTAATTGCACTATGGGATCCGTCGATGCGGTAAGACTTTATTTCTTAATGTTTCCGTCTACACTTCGGTCTACGAGTCTACGATGCTACGTGCTACGGTGCTACGCTAGCGCTACGACGATCCTCGTTCTGGCATTTATCTATCATAGCGTAGGTGTTTATTAAGTTTGTACGTCGCGTAGACGCCGAGTAGAAACCGCAAGAACTGAACAGTTTGTGAACATCATCGCAATAAATAATAATAATAATAATGCTGAATATTTCACACAACGCTATCAATCTCCAAACTAAACAAAGCTTAGATACCAGAAAACTGATTTAATAATTTTTTATAAATACTTACATACTTACTTATTTTATAATATATAGAGAAACTATTGTAACTTGTAACTTGATAATGTAACTTGATTAGGACCTTCTTTAATATTTCCCGGAGGAAGGCGTTGATGTCTGCGACACAGTTTAATACGTCTGCAGATATCATCGTTTTTCACATCATTTGTACCATTGTTTAAGTTCAAAATAAAGAATTTTATGATTTTTTTATGAAACATCCAGACCCGAAACGTATATCTGTAGATCGTGCAAACATTTGTTTCAAAATCAAAATCTTTTTATTCATTAAAATCGCAAGGATTACTTTGAAACCTCAATTTTACTGCCCGTTCCTTCGCGACCAAGCCAGGAAAGAAAGGCAAGAAACAAGGCTGGTTGTTTTTTTAATGATCCTTTTAGAATACATACAATATAGAAAATAAATTATGTCTAAATTGTAATATTTTTGAACGAGTTGGAGCAATTTCAGTCCCAAGCTTTTCTATCATCTAAATAATCCGATATGTAGTAGGGGTTTTTTATAAAAAAAAATGTATAAATACATTTTTAAATTTGTTAATTGTCAATTTTTGTACATCACTTGGAAGTTTGTTATAAAAGCGTACATCTTGCCTTTTAAACGATTTACTAATTTTATGGAGTCTACAAGTGGTGTTTCCACCATATTTAAACTTGCCGCTTATAGGCTATTTTGTCGTTAAAAATTCTGGCTATGGATATTGAACTCCTTTCTCCCTCCTATTTCTCCCTTATCAGCGTCTGCCAGCAACATGACCGGAAAGAGGTAAAATAGCCAATACAAAAGGCATCCGTCATTGAAACACATTGAACCAGCGTTGTGAGAAAACAAAAAATACAAAATATATTACAATTGCTTAACTGTTGGTGTTTTAAGACTATAAAGGTGCTGTGGATTGTGAAAACGGACAGTAAAGACCAAACGAGGTGTGATTGTGGTGTTAAGTGGCTGGCCGGCCAAGTCGAAGAAACCGCGTGGTCCGAAGTCTTGAAGACTTCGGCGCCTGGATTGGACCGTCCGAAAGTGCTCCATCATGGCAATATTGAAAAAAGGTAGGACGCTGCCCACATATTTTCAACTCCTACAATATCCTTGCTTTCATTTCTTTGTCCGGGTTATCCATAACCAACCTTTCAGATAAAACATTTCCATAAAGCCGAAACGCAGACTCGCATAACCTCGGTTTCCGAGTCACCGCTCCAAGCCCTTAGAGGTCTGGACGGGCTGAAAATTATTTTAACAGCCATACCTTCATGGTCAGTTCCCGCTAAGATGCATAAGCGCTAAGTTGTTTTTTAAGTGAACCAAGCTCTTTATTTCGAAAAGGCTGCATTCTTCAAACAAAACATTAATAACAAAATTAAAGAACCAAAAACCTTATGGAAAAATTTAAAATCCACCTTATTACCCAAAAAAAATAATGAATTGCCTTTCCACTTCACTGATCCCAATGTCATTAATAACCATTTCTTAAATATTCCTGGTACTCTATCTATGAACATATCCCAGCTATCTTATTATGAGTATCATAGACATGGGGAAGCAGTTTTTAGTATATACCCCGTGAGTTGCGATAAAATAGTGAAAGTCATTAGCTCTCTCAAGTCCAACGCGGAGGGCACTGATGAATTAAATCTTAAAATGCTGCTGATGACTTTGCCTCAAACATTGGAGGTTATAACTGCTATTATAAATACATCGATCAAATCATCATCGTTCCCTGATGCCTGGAGGAGAGCTATTGTCTGCCCTCTGCCCAAAGTGCCTTGTCCCGTTGCAGTGAAAGATCTTAGACCTATTAGTATTTTACCTTGCATGTCAAAAATACTCGAAAAAACCGTTTGTAGTCAGTTAACCGAGTTTCTAGAAGTTAACGATATACTACCTGCAGTGCAATCAGGTTTCAGAAAGGGTCGTAGTACTTCCACTGCTCTGTTGGATGTCACCGACAACCTTCTCAGTGCACAAGACAAGGGTATGCTCTCGCTTTTAGTGCTGCTTGATTTCTCCCGTGCATTTGATGCCATAAATACCACCTTGCTTTTATCAAAATTAAGCTACTATGGCTTTGATGATCGCGCCGTAAGGTGGTTTGATAGCTACCTTAGTGGGCGTCGCCAGCACGTAAAATTGGTTAAATCCGATGGTTCTAATAAATTTTCCGATGAAGTTTTTGTTAATAGAGGAGTACCTCAAGGGTCTATCCTTGGCCCGATATTATTTATTATTTACACTGCTGACATTGTCAACTGCATTAAACACTGTAAGTTTCACATTTATGCGGACGACGTGCAATTGTACATCTCGTTTAAGCGTGAGGACGCAATACCTGCTATTGAAAAAATTAATGAGGATCTGCAGAGAATTTCTAACTGGTCGCGTGACAATAGTTTGATGCTCAATTCTCTTAAAACAAAATTTATGTTACTTGGCACTAAACGGCGGCTCGATAGCTTTAACCTCCCTCTAAATATATGCATTGCGGGTGATCGCATTGAGCGTGTGTATGAAGCACGCAACTTGGGACTCACTATGGATGCTAATCTTAGGTTTGAAAAACATGTTACCTCATCTGTAAAAACGTCTTTTTATAAGTTGAAAGTCTTGTACAAAATCAGGCAATATCTCAGTGAAGAACTACGTGTGCAACTGGTTGAGTCCTTGGTACTTTCGAGATTTAATTATCTGGATACCGTGGTTGGCCCTCGGCTACTTGCCCGGACAACACGTTTAATTCAACGGGTCCAGAACGCTTGCGCGCGTTTTTGTTTCAAGATACCACCAAGGACTCATGTCACACCTTATTTAAATCAACATTCCATCTTGAAAATGAAGTCGAGGCTGAAGTTACACCTGGCTTGTCTGCTTTTTAGTGTGCTTAAATACCAAACGCCGAAATACCTTTATGATAGACTAAGTTGGGTTTCTCAGACTAGGACGCTGCGAAAGTGCTCGAAACAGCTAGCCATCCAACGGCATCACACAGCAGCATTCAGAGGCAGTTTTCACTATGCTGCAACTAAATGCTGGAATAATATTCCACCGCCGATTCGGGACTTGCGTAGCGTCCATGGTTTCAGAGCTAAACTGAGATTGTTCCTTATTGATTTTCAGAAGTCTCACGGACTCCTCAAAAACGAAATTTCTATATTGTAGTTTATCCATTTTTATTCACTCCTTTATATATCCTAATATCCTTTCTAGCTTCTGACAGCCTGATTATTTAGCGGTGTGGCCTTTGCTTAGCAGTGGGACTGATTAATGCACATTCTCGCCTAGTTCTCCCCAATCATCTACATTTTTGTGTTTTGTTGTAACTTAATATAGCTATTATTTTATTTTATTATTTATTTATTATTTTCTTAGTGTGGTAACTTATATTTATCAATATATGTATTCATACTTTTTGTAATTGTAGTACTGTGCGGGCATCCGTGATATCCTCATTTTTAAATGGTTCCAACGGAAGATCAGCGTTGTGCCAAAAGCACAACAAATGCTGAGTTGGACGCCTTTTTGTGACGTCGGTCGTTTAGATATATGTAAGTAATTGTGGGACACAAAAAAAAAAATTAAAAAAAAAAAAAAAAAAAAAATGTTTTTAAGTTAACATTTAATGGTCCTTCGATAACGGATGCTATTGATCCATATTTTGTCTTTTCACCCTGTTATCAATCTGATCTCCATTTTAAATCCCTAGGGATTTCCCACCCGCTTACCGCTATCTGGGCTGAATTCGTTCAGTTCAACAATCTCGCATAATATTTCCAATCTGCCTATAAAGGATTACCTTTTAGTATTCATATTTAACCCCGCACGTAGACCTACAGGCCTCCTTATAAAGGAAGTTTAAAATAACGCATTCTTGTTGTAATCATTTGAACTCTAAAATTTACAAGGTCATTCGTCGACGCCATTTTTGTCGCTTTGCACAAGTATCCTTTGTGTATAACCCGTGAGTATAACTTTGTAAATATCACTACACTCAGAGCTCAGAGATTCATAGACAACTAGTATAGAAATAGAATTAATAATAAATAAGTAATAGACAATAAGTAGCTTTCGTGATTCGGAAAAATAGCTATTTAGATATATCGCGAGTGAATATAGCTTTTACTTTTACGATATAAACTTCTTGTATTATTGAGTTTACGTAAAAGTTAATTATGCCGCGTGCCGTGGCTGATGAAAAGGCTGGTTCTTCGAAAGAAAAAGGTAAGATGAACTCAGAATTACTTCTCATAGAAGCAAAGAGAAACACGCTTTTTGATTTTTTGCATATAGCACTAAAGAAATTAGACGGAGAAACGATTCGTGCTTTTGAGTCACAATAACGTGATGTCCAGTTACCGACCTTTGTTCAGCTGACGGAGTTTGTTAGGAGTCAACATAGAATTTACCAAAATACACAGCCTTTTTTTTAAGTGGAGGAATCCTCATGGGTACCGCTCTGAACCCAGGGAGCGGTCGTGACCTACAATGTCACTGAGAGCCTGGCGCTCTTCAACCCAGGCAGAGCAGAACTCGAGAGTGTGCTGAGCCATGTCCTCGAGGCAATCGTCACAGTGGTGGCACGTTGGTAACTGTTTCCTCCCAATTTGGCACAGATATTTCCCGAAACAACCGTGTCCTGAGAGTACCTGCACCAGCCGGAAGGAAATGGTACCATGCTCCCTGTCCATCCACTGCTGAAGCACTGGGCGGATTACCTCGATGGTCCGGATACCGGCGCTTGGCCTTGCTAGCCTCTCCTGCCACTCTTCTAAGAGGATCTCACGGAGTTCAACCCTATGCTGTTCCACTTCTCTCGGGGCCGGTTGCTCGCCCTGAGCCATAGCGTTCTCGCGCCAAAAATAAATTGACGCAAGGACCCTTGCATCCATGTCCCAAGACGGTGACCCCACCAGCACACATGCTGCCTCGAAGGAGATAGTACGGTATCCCCGTATCACCCTGATTGCCATCGCTCTTTGAGGCCTACGTAAAAGAGTGACGTTCCGGCTTTTCAGGGTGTCAGCTCACACCGGAGCTCCATACAGTGTCATGGAGCGCACGACGCCCATGTAAAGACGCTGGCAGCCTACGTGCGCTCCCCCAAGGTTCGGCAGTAGTCTTCCGAGAGCGGCCGCCGTACCCATTAATCCAAAATACACAGCCTAGCAAAGCCAGTAGCACCAAAAAAAATTCTAATAAATCCCGCAATCATGTACTAAACCCGCATTTTTTACAGCATCAAAATCGGTTTATCGTCTCTTTGATTTAAATATAAGTGACGTGTCGTCTGCTAACGATACAATCTCATGATAATCCGTTACAAGATGGGGAAGATCATTAATATATACTAAAAACAAAAATGGTCTCAGAATTGATCCCTGTGGGACATCCATTTTAACTAGAGTCTCCGGTGAACGCTTTCCATTCACGTCACCTCTCACTCTGCCACATAAATAAGAAGTGAGAAAGTGTAAGCAACGCTCTTTATGCCATGATGGTGTAGTTTCCTGATCAATGTGTAATGGTCTATGCAATCAAAATACCTTGGACAAATCACAAATCCGTGGCGGAAATCATACGAGCAACCTCCTGCGTCTCAGCCAGCTATTCGCCCACTGCGCCACGAAGGTTGTCGTAATAGTAAACATGTTGGGCACCAGCAAATGAGAGTTTGCAGTACGTACGATGCGGCGTATACGTTCAACGGACGTCTGCACAGAATGGGCTTGTAGCGTGTCGTAGCACTGGCGTAGCACCGTAGGCTCGTTTATCGTAGATACAAACATACGCACTGATAAAAATGCCCAACACCACACATCCTCTGATTCGGAAGTTGTATGGTGTGAGTCTCGGTTTGAGTATCTCCTTACCTTCAAGCCTATCTAATACTTTTTAACTTTTCTTGTTAGCACGAGTAAGGAGTGGAACTCACTTCCGGCTTATGTTTTTCCGGACTAGTATAACCTTGGAATCATCAAGTCCAGAGTAAACAGGATACTTTTAGGCAAGCGTGCGCCACCTTCGATCAAACCATCATTTGCCATCGTATGAGGTAGTGGTCAAGCGCGGTTTTGACGACGGCTGGGAGCCGTTGCGTGCAGGCTGCACAAAATTGGATGCTCAGGAAGTCTATGGGGGAGGCCTATGTTCAGCAGTGGGCGTCCTGTGACTGATATGATGGTTATAGTGATGAGATTGCTGCCTCAATTCTGCATGAAATGAGAATTTCTGTGTTGACGGCTGCATAACAGTTGGAAAGTTCATCAGTGAAAATGCTGTGTCCATTACAATTACTACTAAATTGTCATTTGATATTGGTAGAAATTTGCAAATAAATAATTTATGTTTTTATTATTATTATTATAAGCCATTTATTCCCAAAATTACATATACAATACATTTACACTAATAATTCACATTCATTATCTCACAATATTCATTTTTCTATATTATTATTATTTTATTTATTTATTTTGGGTAATTTAAAAAAATATTTATGCAGATAAAATTAAATACAACTTTAGAGGGTGAACTAAAATTAAATAGAAAAATAACCTTGTTCTATTGTAGGATAGAATTAATATAAAACTACAAGTTTTCGCCCACGGATCCACACGTTTGGTGTATCAATAAAAAAACTTATGTATTAATCAAGATCCTAATTTATCTGTATACTAAATTTCATTGAAATTGGTCCAGCCTTTTAGTCGTAAAATCGTAACAAACTAACAAACCGACAGCAGAGGGACATAGTTACCTTTGAATTTAGAATATTAGTATAAATTTACTTAACTGTATAGAAATACTAAACGAATAGTTGAATCATCTAAAGACAGTTGCAAACGATCTATAAATAGTTCAACTGCTCCTTATCACCAGACGGAAGTGTCCCCCAAACACTGGCTGCATTATCCCGCTGATTTGAAATGCTTATGCGTTGACCCAGATAAGCACAAGCTGTCGGCTCACAAGTCGCTTTGACTAGTCACCCAGAAATAATTTTGAAAACGCGGCCCTGGTTCCCCATGGGCCCAAATGGCTCGATTAGTTACGTCTTTACTGTTAATTAGTACATATTACTGTCCCAAAATCAATAAATATGCACACTTTCATTCATAAAAGACAATAATAATAAAAAAAAACACTTTTTAATGACATTTCAAATAAATGAAAATTATAAATACTTTGATATTTATGAATTAAAATGTGCAATTTCATTCGTAAGTAATTTGATACGCATATGCTTAGACATTTCTGATTTTCAGTTATCTAGTGAATTGCACTGAACGTTTGCATAGAAATCGAACCAAATTCAAAATTCCAAAGTCGAGACAATATGTATGTATGTATGTACTATGCCGCATTTCGTATGTAATATCATATCGAGGGTTTAACGATTTTTATGCCATTATATTCCACTGAGTCATTTGGATGCTACGAGGCAACAAAGATATTATACTAGCGTAGTTACATTCATAGGTTATATTAATACGCGCGGGTAATATAACTCTCCATCGTTACTCGGGTAAAAAACAAGAATTCTATGTAGTTTATCTTACATCCTGAAACATGTTAAGCAGTTATTGAAGCATAAATAATTTATGCTTTAGCCGTACGCTACAATTTCTTATGTAGCACAAGGTTAGTTCTAGTTTCTTTCAATTCAAGGCAAGAAAAAGCTAGTTTATCTTAAGATATTTAGCTACAAACTACCAATTTTTTATCTAATAACTAAACTTGTTTTCAAAGTTCCAGTTACAGAACAGTGAAGAACAGGTATTGTCCGAGTGCTTCCCGTCCCGTGAAAACAATGAGGCAGCTTTATATCGGATGTTGCAAGGCTGACGAAACGTGACGGCCAGTTTTGACATCGGGTTCCGTTCGGACTGATGAGATAATGGGCATAGCAATTTATCTATGCAACATTTCAGGACTGGCAAAATATACAGAACTCACCCGGGGAAGTACTACCATAGTAACTATTACTGCCACCAAGCAGCATTGCTGTTTTTTTGGTCTGAAGAGTAAGGATGCTGGTAAAATTACAGGCTCACAATGTTTTACACCTTTATGGCTCAAGTTGATGGACGCAAGCAACTACATCGTATGGCACGTCCCTAAGGTGCGAGACCTACGAGGCTTTGTTCTAGGCAATGGTTACCATTTACCAACAAAAAAGTATATAAGTATTCTTTCAGTTATCTGGTTTCCATAGTACAAGCTTTGCTTAGTTTGGGGCTAGATGGTGCTGTGTGAAATGTTCAGCATTATTTAGTATTTATTTATTATTAAAGTGACAGTGAAAGGTCTCCCTTCATTAGCATCTTCATGGACCAGAAGCTCCTCCAGGCATTTTCGATGCGGACGACCTCTTTATCTTGCCTGTTTTAGAAGGAGACAATCTGGCTCAAGTAAATGTACTCATCGACGTAGTTATAATTCTTGCCCGTCTACCATAATTTTTTGTTTGTTGGTGTTAGTCATTTTGTTGTCTCTTTGACCGATTCATCATTAGTCTAACCTCAAGGCTTGCAAGTGCTCAGGTCTTGGAGCATATTTTGGACTTCTTGTGCTGTTACTTAAGCGTACACTCATCGACATGTGTATTCTGCCCGTCCTTACCTAAGGTACCCAAACTTGGTCATTGACGGAATCTCAAAAGTCCAAACTCAAAGTTTGCCAAAGAGCCATGGAACACATCGTGTTAGGGGTAAAGAGAATCGACAGTATCCGCAATACCACACTGCGCGCGAAGACTGTCATCGCAGATGTTGGCGACAAGACTGCCAGGCTGAAGTGGGACTGGGCGGGTCACGTCAATCGTATGGTCACAGACAAATGGGCAACAGTCGTCATACAATGGTTGCCTGCAGATGGGCGTCGAAGCCGGGGCAGGCCGAGGAAGCGTTGGCGTGACGACCTCGATGCATTCCAAGATGGATGGTGGGACATGGCGAGTGATCGTGAGATGTGGAGGAGCATGGGGGAGACCTTTGCCCAGCAGTGGGAAAGTATAGGTAAAAAAAAATATTATCAAGCCATTTGCTATTTCACGTCATTTGACGTCTTCACGGTAAGGAACTGATAAGATTTATAAGCTTTAACAAACCCTTTAGAAACATCGGTGACCTATAGTTTCTGCCAGAGAAACTGGCCTATATTCCTTCAATTCACGGCAAAATTGGAAAGATATATGCCAAGTTTAGCCAACTCGTAATCTGATTTGTTTTCTATTACTTATAGGTATAGCTGGAAAGAATTCGGTAGGGTAGGACGTATTGGGTAATGCAATAAATCACAACAACTTGCTTTGTATATACGTATATATATATATATATATATAATACTATACTTTTACTATAATAACATATGTAATTTACAACTAATATATATATATAATAATTCCAAATGTTTTTATAGTTAATATGATATTTAATTGAAACAGTGCGACTTGCCGTAGTTATTAATAATACTGCTATTTCTTATTATAAGATTAAATACTTTACGAGAAGTGAAAGTGAGTTTATCAGAGTTTATGTTAATTTGATTTATTTATTACATGCACCATATTCAAGTTTTGTACGAAACTTAAAATGATTGCGTTGATTAAAACAAACCAGGTAGTGAATCAGCCTATTGCTTTATTGAGTTTATATTTGTTTTTAGACACGATGATATGCATTAAATGCATGATTATTATAATTACCTGCACGTGGCACTTTAGAAGAAGATTTTATACATAAATTGTTCAAAAAATAACTAGTAGGTAAAGGTTACCTGAGTAAAATTTAAATTTCTTATAATCGTATTGACTAGAATAACAATTAAAAATAAAATCATGCAATGTTAAAATTTAACAGTTTTATAATATAAATAAGGTTTCAGTAAAACTTTTAAAAGTCCGATTATTGTTAAGGTTATTGGATATGTGTTGTAATTGTGATCCAAAATTCTGAATTATACTAAAATTTACCATAATATTTGAATAGTAGGTAGGTACTTTAGTAAATGCATATTAAATTCTATGTATCTGAAGCAATATTTTAGCGACTTCGTGATTGCTTTACATTAGTTAACCTTTTTCTCTATAATGGTTTTAACAATACTTTTTAATAATTTGACAGATTTTAGGCCACTATAGATATTTAAATAAATAAGGAACGAATAAACCCGTGACTTGTTCATAGCTAGTTTCAATCGGTTTTACACCATGATATTCTCAAAAAGCTCTTTACATTTCCCTATCTAAGTCCTCCAGGTGGACAGTATAAATTCTATCTAAAACACAATTCGTAATAGAATTAAATTTTTACCATTATTCCAAGCCAGTCCATAGATTTTCATTTCCCATTTTAAAAATGCTAAAGTTTCAAGAGAAACCGTTAATTGAAATCGTTGCTAATTTGAACCCACAGGCTACGCTGTGATCGATATCTTGGGTTCCAAATCAAATAAAACAAAATGGAACTAATTTATAGTGAAAATGAACCTTGTGAAGGCTTAAGCATTGGTTATAGTTGAAAGCTTTTAAATGGGTTACAATTACAGCGTCTTCAACTAAAATATGGTACAATGAGATCGATGAAAATGACATAGTATCATCATGAGAAGCTATTAAACTAAAGCTATATGCAACATGTTTGAGTGTTTGCACTCTTACTCCTTAAGAGTTACTCCTTTGGCTGTGGCTTGACCACCTCGATCTTGCCGGGGGTGGCTGGGGTTGGCTCCTCGTTGAACAACGGGTTCTTCACCTCCATGTCGCCAGTCTGGGAAATTGTAAAGGGAACTTATTCGAAACCTCCATTAACATCGCAACAAATAGACAGTCATAACCACACTATTCGGAATGTACCAACTTTAAACACAATTTCTTTAAGGGGAGTCTAAAATGCGATTAACTTTTAAATAAATACCGAAAGGAAATACGATATGTGTATAAAATGTAAAACGGTCTACTAAATCGAGCGACATTTTAGCCTCACGTATCTACACAAAGAAATCGGATAAAAATATAATTTCTATAATACCATTTACCTTCCTTCAGTCACAAGAGTGCTCGAGATCTATTGTGAGTTAGACTACCAACGCAGCCAATCGCCTTACATGCTTAAGCTCTAGAAGCTATCCTGCTTATGTCCGGCTCTTGAGAGCTTAAGAGCCCATACTATCTTGTACAGCTGTCTCTGTGACTGCATGCAAAAATACGTGCAGTGCGAGAAGGACGAATTCGAGATGCGAGAGCGAAAACCAAATAAAATTGTATAAAATAATTATTTATAGCAAAACTATCGGTTATTGAGAAAACTTAAAACACTACATTTGTGTCTATACATTTTAAAGAGTCTTGTTTTTGCTTCACATCCTCAACTTTTACATAAATTTATTACAAAGTAGATAATTACTGTTACTGGATATTAAATTACTGACACAAATATCGGGATGGGTAGTATGGATGCACTACTAATCCAACCCCATAATTAAAACTAGTTAATTATATAAAATCTCAATGAATGCCAATGACGACTTCCGTGGCGCAGTGGGCGAATAGTCGGCTGAGACGCAGGAGGTAGCGGGTTCGATTGCCGCCGAATAAATGTTTGCAGCATCTACAGATATTTGTTTCGGGTCTGGTTGTTTCTCTATATATTATAAGCATTTACAAAAAAGTATTTAAGTATTCTAATAGTTATCTGGTTCCCATAGTACAAGCTTTGCTTAGTTTGGGGCTAGATAGCGCTGTGTGAAATGTCCGGGTTTTTTAAAAAAATGCAACTTTAAAATGTAATGCTGCTGTTGGTTGGCCAGATGTTGATGAATTTGCGATAAAGTCGGCCGTATGTTACAACGAGTTATAGACGTAGTTACCGGTGAATAATATTATGATTTGCGTCTAAGTGATCTCGGCGAAACTTAATAATTTTAATATTACTATACAAACTTAATAATAATTCGGAGTTGTAGCGTTGGAAAGCTGTATGAAATTAGCTGGACAATATAATATCGTTCTGCTACTCAACAATTGAATTAACGAGAATTCTTATAGATGCATATTATTTATTTTAGATATACCTATTTTCCCATTTTGCTTTAAACGTCATCGGTGAGCTTATGTTATGCCATGACCATAAACAAAGCACAAGACCAAACGCTGCGTATAGCTGGCTATGCCAAAAACAAACGACACCTTAACAAGCTTTTTGTTCATGCCCCCAATCATACGACTTCAAACGTTGTATACACAGAAGCTTTAATTAAATTAATATTTTCACGCCTCACCGTAGCAAACCCAGGGCACTCGTACACTGTGTAATCGCCTTCTTCGTTTTCCTCTTCGGATTCCGGGTCTGAGACAGAGCCGTTACGTTGATCTGCGCCACTCCTAAACGACCAATATAAAATATTATTGCAATAAAACAATTACACTTCACTTATAACACGATATTTACTATGATTCGTGAGTTTTTGAGTAACCCGATATTTCGACGCAGTTGCATGTCCCATGATCATGGATAAACTGAAGTCTTTGCGAGCGATGGTTGGAGTTTACATGTCATAAGCTTGTTGCATGCGCCATGCTCACATGAGCATAGCGCATGCAACAAGTTTAAGATAAAATTCGAGGCACGAGGGCGAAACCACATGAATTTGCATAAAATAATGATTTATAGCAAAATTATTGGTTCATATGAAAAATCAAAACACATGTGCAATACGTTCACAAACTCATTTTTAGTATTTATCATTTTAGTACTTTGTAAGTAAAAATTGTAAGTTTTGGACGTGACTTCAGAATTATTTTCTATCGATAAAATTTTAAGTAATCGCCTTTTTGTTACACATAGTTTAGCCTTTATCCTCAACTTTTAAATATATTAATTACAAAGTAAATGATGCAGTTTTACGGGTAAAAATCTAGGATCATATGAAGCATTCTGAGGTATAGTGGACTATTAAAGTTACTCGAACTTAAAAGAGTGGAACAAAGTATGAACGCTTCGCCCTATCTATTACAAAGTAAAAATTAGGCCTTTGCATTTTCACGGAAAGAAATCAGCAAAAGTAGCAACTAAAGTCATGATGAACTCTTAGCCACTACTTCCTTTTATACTTTCAAATATATTAAAGAATTAACAAACATTTAAATCTTCCACTTTAAGGATTTTCATAAAATTGGTACATATGTATGTTAGTTTTACACTTTTATTTGGTGCATTGAGAGTGACGATCTCCGTGGCGTAGTGGGTGAATAGCCGGCTGAGACGCAGGAGGTAGTGGGTTCGATTCCCGCCGCGGAACAAATGTTTGCATGATCTACAGATATTTGTTTCGGGTCTGGTTGTTTTTCTATATATTATAAGTATGTATTTACAAAAAAAAGTATATAAGTATTCTATCAGTTATCTGGTTCCCATAGTACAAGCTCTGCTTAGTTTGGGGCTAGATAGCGTTGTGTGAAATGTCCAGCAATATTTATTTATTATTTATCATCATTTACTGCGCTTTATTAAAAAACATACTCACTTCTTCCCTCAGTGTATGATCAATGGCAGCCTGAATATTTACATTTTGTGTGAATGATGATTAAGAAAATGAAGCTTAGGAGAAACTCTTACCTCTCCATAGCAATTATTTGTTGTTTCTGGTGCTGGTAGTGATACATCTGTGCTGAATGCGCGAGCTTACGGTCCCCAGAGGTATCCAAGGTTGGTCCAGTGACCCCATACGCAGGGTAGTCCACGTCAGCGGCAGCTTTAGCGCGTTTTGAAAGACTGTCAAATGAACCCAAGGTTGGTTAAAGTTTTAAAGAAACATAATTGAATAATTCTTTCTACATTTTTGCTTTCGAAAATAGGCCGAAAATGTTATTCTGTACTATAATAGATGGTAAGCTGGCACAGTTTCTACTTCATAAATGTGATAAAACCTTTCAACACCTGTAAGACTGAAGGGATATATTAGTCACAATGAAACATTTTGTTTGTAACTCTCATATATCATGTGATTTTCTCAATTCTGAAAACTTAGCGAAACTGTTGTGCCAAAAGCTTTTTTCGCAAAAGTTTAACCTTTTAGTTTAATTAGTGAAAAAACTCTTAACTATAGATTATTACAGAAAGAATAATACAAGTATATTAAATAAAACAGCTACTATTTTACTTGCGATGAATCGAATCAGCCAACTCTTGAACTGATCAATCACTTTATGAACACACATATAGAAAATATTTGTTTTTCAAATTCAAATTCAAATTCAAATTGTATTTATTGCGTAATATGGGTAACAAACAAGGTGTAGGTACAGTTTTTGTGTAGGTACAGCCATATTCAGCGCTGACGCACGCAATGTCAAATGCATGTTAATTTTATTATTAAGTTTGTTATTTATTTATAATAATCATAATTTTCGCAGCTCTTACCTCATATAAAATTTAAAACAATGAAAAAGTATTAATAAAAATAGTCAAATTTAAAATTAAAACAAAAAAAAATTATGATGGGTGATACAAAATTGTCATCGGCTAGGTAATCATTAACACTATAATATGCTTTTTCTATTAATAGCTTTTACAATTTCAACTTAAATAAATTTAAACTAGGAGCATCTAGCACACTCTTTGGGAGATGATTGTACAAACGCACAGCCATGCAGAATACACTTTTATTGTATAAAGCCGTCTTGTTTCGGGGGAAACAAATTTTATTGTTGTGTCTTTTACTTATACGGGTTTTAAAAAGATCCATATTGTTTTTAACAAATGTCGTTGTCTCACAAATATAAAGGCAGGGAAGCGTAAGTACATATATTAAGTTCAGTGAAGTAAGGTCTGCAGCTATCAGTTTTCTTGAGCTTGCATATAGCTCTAATACATCGTTTTTGCCTTATAAATTCTTGGTCTTTTAATGTGCAATTCCCCCAGAACATAATTCCATACCTTAGTACGGACTCTGCATATCCGTGGTATGCAGTTGTGACGGCAGAAACATTTACAACTTTACGGAGCATGTACAACGCATACGAAAACTGACTAAGCTTTTTACAAATAGTGGTAGCGTAAGCTTTCCAATTCAATTTAAAGTCAAGGTTCAATCCTAGAAATTTAGTAATATCAACATGATTAATTGTATGTCCTAGATAATTAATATTAATGTCAGATTTATTAATAAAGCCTTTGCTGGAAAATGTCATCAAATTAGTCTTGTCAAGATTTATTACCAGGTTATTTTGTTTTAACCATTCAATTATTAATTCTAGGGTAAAGTTGATGGTAGCTTCTAGATGAAGTTTGCAAATATCAGTGAATATCACTGTACTATCATCAGCAAATAACACTATTTGATCAGAAATAACTTTAGGAAGATCATTTATGTATGTAGATAATAAAAAGAAGTGGACCTAACACACTCCCTTGTGGTACTCCGTGCTTACTTTCTCTAAATTCTGATTTGTAAATAATTTCTTTTTTTGATTTAGGACAGATCCGTGTTACTTCAGTTGCTTGCTTCCTATTACTTAAATATGACTTAATGAGTTGTAGAACGTTACCTCTTACACCATAGGCTTCGAGCTTGGACAATAAGATATTATGGTCCACATAATCAAAAGCCTTACTTAAGTCCATATATAGAGCACATACTATCTTGTTTTTGTCTAGATTGCTCATTACGGTTTGTAGAAATTTATAAATAGCCAAATTGATAGATTTACCTTTACGAAATCCTACTTGTTCTTCAGCATAAATATTATTGAATTCAAAGAAACTAGACAAAGTTTTGTTAATAACCTTCTCGAATATCTTTGAAAATACTGGTATGAGGGCTATAGGTCTATAACAATTCATATCATGTCTGTAGATTTTTTAAATAAAGGTTTTATTATGGTTTTTTTTAATTTATCGGGGAATATCCCAGCGACAATAGATAAATTTATAATGTGGCTCAGCACTGGAGAAATGTATTTAGTTGTTTCTTTTAATACACTCGTACGAACATCACCATATCCAGTACTACTACAGTTTCGCAATGAGATTATAATACGTTGAATGTCACAAGAAGTAGTTGAGGTCATAAATATGGATTTAGATGTAGATGTAGATTTTTACAGAGAAAGAAAATTGTTTGTCATAGCCAGCATTGAAAATTATAAACCTTCGTCTTAAATCTGCAATGCATTAAACAATGCGGCTATAAAATATCACACGAAGGTTTACAGTGGAAGCTGAGCTGTACGAGGATGCATACCGAACACCTTCCACACATTCCTCGCTCGCATAACTTTGCACACATCTCTTGCTTTTTATGTGTACAAATACCTCGCTTCACAAGCCCTCTTCTACCAGAGCGGCGCTAAGCGAGGCTAGGAAAATTAAGTGATACTATTTTTATTCATTTTTACTTTACTCACCACTTAGCATCCTCGCACAGCACTAATAGAAACGCAGCCTAACCTTAGTTAATAAAAAGTACGCCAATCATGTAACCTAACTTTAAATATAGCACTCTAGGCTTTAAAATGACAGCTTAAAAACTTTAATCAAAAATGAATTATTTGTGACAATACCAATAGTACGAACATAACAAATACACTCAGGTTACATAAAGAAGAAAAAAAGTAATAGCTTAAATATACAGGAGTTATGAATTTAAAAAATTAAGTTGCAGTGTGTGTTTCTTGTCTTATCGTACCCACTGTAAGTGTCATAAAAGGCTCCTACTTGGCAAGAGCTGGGTTGCACTAGATACCAAGCGCTGGTCTTCCGTTAAAGCCTCTTTGAGTGAACCGCGTCTACTAATCAAGATATATTAAAATCAATTGGTGTTCGTTAGTCTCACTAAAACTCATAAACGGCTGAACCGATTTGCCTAATTTTGGTTTTGAAATATTTGTAGAAGTCCAAGGAAGGTTTAAAGGTGAGAAAAAATAAAGAAATTGCAATGAAAGTAGTAAAGAAAGTAGTAAGTAACTATTTTATTATCCCATACAATTTGTTCGTACCTGTCAAACTGGATGCGTTTATTTCATTTGTAATCAAAACATTATTTTAGTTATTTAATTTCTGAACGCACTATAAATATTTGACCACAGACAAACGTGACATACTCGTATATGTTTGTTGTCAAATATTGGTGAATCCTTGGATATCTTCTTTATAATTTGTGTTTGTGAATTCGTGAAGTGTGCGGAAACTTTTTATGTATCTATATAATTTAAACGTCGTTCATTGACGTGCATTCATTTACATGAAGTGTCGCGTCACTTTGACAAGAGTGTTTTGTATAGTTTTTATCCCGAAGTTCCGCGGGAACGGGAAATTTCAAGCGTGCGAAGCCGCGGGCGGGTCAACTAGTTATATATAAATATACGAAATGCTGTGAAGATAAGTGTAATATGATATCGAGATTATAAAATAGATATACCTAAGGATACAAAATAAATAAATTGCGCCTACCTACTCACTACATAAGTGAAGCCGACCACAGAGTTGGCCACTAGCTCACACCAACTTACTAACTTTGAAGACCACTATTTTCAAAGTTAGACAGAAACTTTATAATACTGCTTACTCTGAATATAACTATAGTTAGAAATTCACGTTATACAAATAACTAAACATTACAGTAAGTTGTAAAAGACCGTCATGATAAAAACTGGCCATGTGTAAACGCGTAATGATGACGCGAACACAAAGGATTCCAAATAACAAAACCGCAACATTTTTTTGTTACATTTACACCAGTTATTTATGAATTGGCAATGTTTTAATTATGGATGACATGTATTTTGTTCAGTTAAAAAAATGCCTGTTAGCTATTTTATTTCGGGTTTTATTGAGATTTATCTTAGTAGTAGGTTTATACAGGGTGTCCCAAAAATAGTGTCACGCAGAAGACTAGAGGTAGAGCACCAGGGCCGGACCATTACTTATGGAACAACGGTTACGCAGAATCAAGTTTTCATGATGAAGAATTTGATTAGCACCATTAAATTTTCTAAAACGATAGCCCTAAAATGAGGAAGTTTTTGAAGGTAGAAAAAAGTTCTGTTATTAGGGTTCCGTACCTCAAAAGGTAAAAAAAGGAACCATTATAAAATCACTCTTTTGTCCGTCTGTCCGTCTGTCTATCCGTGTGTCACCACGGATTTTCTCAAGAACCGGTGGACCTAGCAAGTTGAAATTTATACAAGATACTGAGGTTTATAGTCCCTATTAGGTGTATAAAAATCAAGTTCCTGAGTCAACACGATAAAAAAATATGGGAAAATTTAGATTTTCACTTGTATATACCAACATTAACCTTAATTTTCAACTTTTTTTATTTTTCAGAATGTTCCCTTTACTTGTGCTGTAAGATCTTGTTTTTAACCAAAATTGACAATTCTAGGTCAACCGAAATCTAGGTTTTGGGTCGAAAACCTATATGGAACTCAGGAACGGGTAGACCTAGCAAGTTGAAATTTATACCAGATACTGAAGTTTACAGTCCGTATTAGGTGTATAAAAATCAAGGTCCTGAGACAACACGATAAAAAGATATGGACAAATTTAGATTTTCGCGAAAACTTGTAAGTACCCTATAGATTTTGGGTCAAAAACCTATATGGCAGTTCCCGTTGACCTAGAATCACGAAATTTGGCAAAAAGTAAGGTCAGCACAAAGTAAGGTCGAACGGCACGCAGAGGAAAATAGAGGTTGAGTGTGTGGGGATTGAATATGTCCATGAATACATATACTTGGGCCAAGAAGTTGCTTTCCAGGCAAGACAAGAACAAGAGATTGCAAGACGCACGGAATACGCCTGGAAAAGCTATTGGTCCACGAAAGACCTAATGAAAGGACCGCTTCCACTTTCTCTAAAGCGGAAATTCATGGACATGTGCATTCTCCCCATCTTCACCTATGGTGCGCAAACCTGGTCGCTAACAAATCGTCAAAAGTCCTCCTTTGGGGTATGCCAACGTGCAATGGAGCGCAGTATCCTGGGCGTGAAACTCACGAACCGAATCAGGAACTCGGTTATACGCTCCCGAACACAGGTGGCCGACGTCGCTCCACAAGCTGGAAGACTAAAGTGGGACTGGGCCGGACACGTTTGCCGTATGCCAGACACAATGTGGGCGAAGACCACCACTGAATGGCTTGCAAACTACGGACGGCGCCCGCGTGTAAGGCCCAGGCGAAGGTGGCGGGATGACCTAAACTCCTACCTCAAGGATTGGCCCCTACTTGCAATCAACAGAGACGAGTGGAAAGAGGGAAGGGAGGCCTTTTCCCTGCAGTGGTACACAACAGGCTTATAATAATAATGATAAGGTCAGCACAAATAAAGGAAAAATTCAAAAAAATAAAATAAATTTTCTTTTATTAAGAGTTCAGATCCAGGTAACAATGTCAGAGCTTTATTAATTAATTCGCAAGCAAACTGAATTCCATTTCTTATTGAGGAGTTGTTGGACGTACTTTTTGTAAGCAGATTTTTTTTTCATAACTATACCTACTCGTACATTGTTCCTTTGAATTTTCTTCTGAGGTATGCCGGTCCCGAGAACGATGCAGTGAAACCTTTTTAAAAGTCAGATTGCAGTAATAAACCCTTCTAAACCTTAGACCATAACGGTACCTCTACACCTACGTTTACGCTCAGTGAGCAAGCATAATCGAATATTATCGGCGTACCACCTTGCCGTACCAAATGATTTGTTAACGAGTAAAGAGTGGAACTCACTTCCGGCGTATGTTTTTCCGGACCATTATAATCTCGGACTCGGACTTGAAGACTAGGTTCTTTATAGGCAGGCGTGCTCCTTCTTCGACCACACCATCACTACCATCAGGTGAGGTAGAGGTTGAATGCATGACTAAGAACAATAAAAAAAAACAAAAGAAAAACAAATATAATCAAGCATTTCGGTTGGATTTCGAACATCAAGTCATAAGTTTAATCGGTCTATTAAACATAAAGTTAGTAAATCATTTAAAAGATACGGTTTACGCTTTTATAACAATCTCCCAAGTAACGTTCTTGATGTTCTTGATTAAAAATTATCAAAAACAAATTTGAAAACGTAATTTTATAAACAAAACCTACTATAACATAATCCAATTATTTACATGATACTCGTACTTTGCTTGGGATTGAAGTTGCGCCAATTCAGAAGTTTCTCTAATGCTTATTGTTTGTAATAGGATCATCAAAAATAATAACCAGCCTTGTTTCTTGCCTCTCTTTCCTGTGAAGTTGACGTTTCAAAGTAATCCTTGGGATTTTAATGACTAAATGAATTTTGACTTTTTGCAGTCTTAACGCTCTTACAACATCTAATCTTTGAGCACAACGATACTTGCTCCCCAAGCACAAACGTAGTCTTGAAAGGCTTTTGAATGTCACAGAGTAAATGACATAAATAATTACTAAAAAAAAATCAAATAGAAACAAGTTTTCAATCAAAAATAAAGAGATTGCTACGAAGTACCACTTGCTTATATATACCATTGCGTAATTAAGTAGAGACGTTTATTTTGTTATTCCAAATCAACTTGGGCAATCGGCGTTGTATGTATGTATGTTTGTTTGTCCGAGGATAACTTTCGTAGCGTTTATCCGATCATCGTGAAATTTATTATATAGGTAGGTAATGATAACAAAATGTTGGTGGTTCTCAATGAGCTAAAAATTTTGGGGGGTTGTTGAGATATTGGGGTTCAAGAGGGGTCAAAAAAATGAAAATGAGACTATTACGTCAAGTGAGACGTCAAACGAAAAGTCTTCATTAGTACATTTCGACCCCGTTTTTACTTTTAGTAAAGTTTTTGTAGTTTTTGAGTTATAAATTCACAGGGTACACCAGTATCCCCACAGTGCTGTAATTTGGTATGCGTGTAGCTTATCACAAATATAGGCAAACGTCTGAAATCTAGAATAACTGAAATTTGTACCCCAAAAAGGGTATCCAATTTACATGAACACCCGTTACCTATAACTTGAATGAAACTGTAGGTCAAGTTATTTGGTTTTTATTTTGTGGCACTATTTTGATAGTCAAAGATTACGAATAGTATTGTTTTTATTTTTATGGTAGACTCGCTAGATCTCAGTTCAGAGCGAACTACTAGTTTATTAATTACAGAATCAACAAGACGTGATTTCAATGTAAACAAACTAATACGTAGTTAATCTAATATATAAAATTCTCGTGTTTGTAACAAAACTCCTCTGAAACGGCTTAACCGATTCTTATGAATTTTTTGTGTATATTCGTTAGGTCTGAGAATAGGACGTAAACTATTTTTCATCCTCCTACCCCCACCTTCCATTTGTTAATCGCGATTTTAGTATTTTTGTATAAACAATATCCATTATACTGTAACAGTCCTTCACTGACGTGACATTTACGTGAAATGTCACGTTACTTTGACATTTCATTCTGCAATTTTATTGATTTCTGCATTTAATTTTAATGGCAGAACAATGTTTGCGGGGTCAGCTAGTGTTATTATAAATACGAGATTTATCATGTACCGTCTTATCGGTGTTCGACCAACAATGTTTCGGTTCAATTAATTTTCATTTCGGAGCGGATCGCACTCACCCTGATGAAAGGTTCACGAATTAACCCGAAACATGAACACCCGTTACCTATAACTTGAATGAAACTGTAGGTCAAGTTATTTGGTTTTTATTTTGTGGCACTATTTTGATAGTCAAAGATTACGAATAATATTGTTTTTATTTTTATGGTAGACTCGCTAGATCTCAGTTCGGAGCGAACTACTAGTTTATTAATTACAGAATCAACAAGACGTGATTTCAATGTAAACAAACTAATAGTTAATCTAATATATAACATTCTCGTGTTTGTAACAAAACTCCTCTGAAACGGCTTAACCGATTCTTATGAATTTTTTTGTGTATATTCGTTAGGTCTGAGAATAGGACGTAAACTATTTTTCATCCCCCTACCCCCACCTTCCATTTGTTAATCGCGATTTTAGTATTTTTGTATAAACAATATCCATATACTGTAACCGTCCTTCACTGACGTGACATTTACGTGAAATGTCACGTTACTTTGACATTTCATTCTGCAATTTTATTGATTTCTGCATTTAATTTTAATGGCAGAACAACGTTTGCGGGGTCAGCTAGTGTTATTATAAATACGAGATTTATCATGTACCGTCTTATCGGTGTTCGACCAACAATGTTTCGGTTCAATTCATTTTCATTTCGGAGCGGATCGCACTCACCCTGATGAAGGTTCACGAATTAACCCGAAACATTGTCGGTCGAAACACTGATAAGACGGTACGTGATAAATCCTGTATTTATAATAACGTTTGAAATCAATCACGAAAGTTTTCTAAATATAATAAAAAAAGGTTATTGCCAAAAAAAGATTATTATTTTATAGACATACCTAACTTCTTAAAATCAGTCACATAAAAAAAGCTATGAAAAGAATAAATTGCTCTGAATTCAAGAACAAGAACGCTAATTCAGGGCTATCAATTCTATGGCCGTATTTTTTGATTGCGTTGAAGCTAGAATTTTTTATATCTCAAAGGGGCTGTAGACTACTGTACTCGATATTAATTTATTTTAATAACTCCACGCGTTCCTGAAAAAGGGTCATAACAGACAGACAGACAACGAAGTGATCCTAAAAGGGTTATTTTTTGAGGTACGGTACCCTAAAAATGGTTAGTTAGGTAATTGTTTTTATATTCGAATCGTGAAAGTATATGCTTTCGCCCCGAGATTAGTTGTCAACAACAAAAACCTAATAATTCATTGACCATTGTCATTCTAGTAATTAGTTCAGCGTACTAAAGCAATTGGATGTAAAAGAATCGCAAGTTTACATCTTAATCACATCACACTAAAATTAGAGATGCGAAAGTTTGAATGTTTGTTTATTTACGTATTTGTTCGTTTGTTTGTTACTCAATCACGTCGTAACAGCTGAACCGTGTTTGATGAAATTTAGTATGTACGTAGATTATAACCTGGATTAACACATAGGCAACTTTTTGTGCCATAAATCAAGTCCTATGGGATAAACATGGGGTGTCAAGTCAAGTTGTAACAGCGAGTTTAGCTTTATTTCTAGATTATCTAAACATTCAGTAGTGTAACGTGTACGAATTCGCGGGCAACAGCTAGTAATATACGAGTATATATAGATATGCGTCATAAAAGTAATCACTTTTTGAGCACAGTTCTTTGAACCTCTTTACTCTAGACAAAATAATTTTATCTATTCAAGGATGCTAATTAGAGACGGTGGATATAACGCTAGGTCTCATGTATTCGATGGCGTGAATCTTAACCTTTCTCCCTTTACAAAATTTCTTTTGTAGCCATTGAAAGCAAAGTCTAACACCTACTTTACTTAGACCAATGAGATTCGAGTAATTAAATAGATACAGCCTTGTGTATTACGTAATGATGATTACTGGTTACTGTTTGTGACGTATCGGTTGGAAACCTACACCTACGCTTTCCCCACGTATCACGTTAGGTTTATGCATCGATTAGTACATTATATGGTGAACAGAATGCTTACACTACGTATAAAATTTTAAATTCAGTGCAATTTGAACATCCTTTTTATATTCGTTATAGATATTGTGCTTACATTCAGTCTCTGTTACATTTTGACTAAGTATATTCAGATATTCAGAATTTATATCGACAATATTTGGAACCCTTGGTGAACGTGCCCGAATTCATACGTGAGTAACTTGTTTGTGTACATTCTATATTCTAAAAAGGTAAACTAAAATATGTATTTTTTTTTATAAATTATAGGCCAGCGTTTATCCACGATCTCGCCTAATGGTAAGCTATGATGCAGTCTACGATGGTACACGCTTGCATAGAAGAAACCTCTTCACTCGCGAGTTGAAGATCTGAAGGTTGTAGTTATCAGGAAACACAGACTCAGGCAAGGCGTTCCACTCCTTGGCGGTGCGCATAATAAAGGCGGAAGAAGAGTACCGCTTTACTACGCACTAGATATCGCTATCCGAACACTCTGTTCTACTGAACTGTACTGCAATCGGTACACCTTACTTTAGTACGGCTTCGACATTCACGCAGTTTGGACGCATACGAAGCGGTACTATTAATAAAGGAATTCGAATAAAAGTATGAAATACATAAAGTATGACGTAAATGACAATTCAGTAGTCAAGTAAGTAAAATTATTGGTTGTTCAAGTGAATAAATAGGCAATAATATTGTGATACCACCATAGAAAAAAAATTGTTTATTATAATGCCACGCCATCTAAAATCATAGACTAAAATATGCAGATATTCCATTACAAAACCGGTAGTAGGTAAAAATATGTGACTGAACACGGACTTGACGTGGTGTTTTTAGAAGTGTTTTAATTTGATTATGTAAATGTTTTCTAGCCAGTTTGATATTTTTTAATATTTATTTTATGTTCTCTCTTTTTTTTATTTAAATACTTTATTGCACAAAAAATACAAATTACGTGTACAAAAGGCGGGCTTAATGCTAATAGCATTTTCTACCTGCCAACCTCAGAGGTAACAAAAAAGGTTGGCGTGCTAACTTAGAACAATATAAACATAATGATACTTAAAATACTCACAAAATTAAAATTAAATGGTACTCACAAAGATTCCAACGGAAGACCAGCGCTTTACCTTGCTGTGACATAGCAAAATGCTGAGTTGGAACCTGTTTGTGGCGGCTACTAATAACTTATATTTGGTAATCTTTTGTTGTACTGTATTTTTGTGTGGTTAATTTTGTTGTTATTAGTGGTTGGCATAATAAAAATATTTTCTTTCTTTCTTTCTTTCTTTCTAAAAACAAAAGAAACACAAATAACAATAAACTCCGATCACAGTAAGAGTTAATACATAAACCTATAATAATAATAATATATAGTATATATAATACAAAATATACTTAAGTATTACATGAAGTACACATACTACGTTTCCATATATTTTGACAGCTACTTAGAAGACTGCAAGAAATGACTGTAGACTAGTCTTCTGAAGACCGGTTTACTTTTTAGTATATAATATCTGTCAAAGGTCAGAAAATATGACGACGTTGTAATTTGATACTGCAAAAATACATCAAGAAATATCAGTGAATCATCAGGTGTCAGTTTAATTTCAAACTATTGTTTTAGTTAGGAGTTGGCTCTTGTTGACACCACCGTATTCTTAGATATAACCCTAGATAATAAGATTCAATGGGGCCCTCACATTGATGGGTTGTCGAAGAGACTTAGTTCTGCGGCATACGCAGTCAAAGAGATCCGTCTTTTTACAGACGTAGACACAGCTAGACTAGTTTACTTCAGCTACTTCCACAGCATTATGTCATACGGTATACTGCTGTGGGGGAGTGCTGCAGATATAAACACCGTTTTTGTGCTACAGTAGAGGGCTGTTCGTGCAATTTATAATATGGGCCCCAGAGCATCATTACGCAATAAGGTTAAAGAAATAAATATTATGACATTCCCTTGTCAATACATCTATGAAAATCTAATGTATGTTCACAAAAATATTAATCTGTTTAAGAAAAATAGCGATAATCATAATTTTAATACCTACTAGAAATAAAGATAAACTCGCCGTTGCCAATTGTAGACTCCATAAAGTTAGTAAATCGTTTAAAGGGCAAGGTGTACGCTTTTATAACAAACTCCCAAGGGAAGTACAAACATTGACAATTAATAAATTTAAAAACGTAATTAAACAAAATCTTTATAAAAGAGCCTACTATAAAATATCGGATTATTTAGATGATAGAGAAGCTTGGGATTGAAATTGCTCCAACTCGTTCAAAATGTTACAATTTAGACGTAATTTATGTTCTGTATTATGTATTGTAAAAGGATCATTAAAAAAACAACCAGCCTTATTTCTTGCCTTTCTTTCCTGGCTTGGTCGCGAAGGAACAGGCAGTAAAATTGACGTTTCAAAGTGATCCTTGTGATTTTAATGAATAAAAATATTTGAATTTTGTTAACGTACTTGAGCTTGAATAAACGCATAACAATTCATTTTATTTTACTTTTCTACTTTACCATATTTTCAATTATTACATTACTATTATACATTTTGAAATAGAGTATGAATTCTAATGAAGTTTTGTAGGTACAAAAGCTGTGTCACGTCTGTTGTGTAAAATCTATAGAGACGACAGGTTGTTACACTACGTTGAACGGAACGCGTAAGCGCCATTAATTTCATGACGCTTACGTTTTGGTCGCGAGTGAACTAAACTCTATAAGCGATCTAGCGCTACGTGTTTTAATAGTTTGGTTAGATCACATAAATAATATTTTAGCGCGGCAGCGAACTTTAGTTCTAACTCACCAGCATTTTAACTAACTTTTTTCAAGAATGTTCTTGTATATCGGTAGAATATACATATGTCTATGGCTTTGTGCGTATGGGAGGTATGTCTACCATGTAGCGGTGGCGCACCACGAGCGTCTGGTTGTCCGATGATAGAAAGGGGATGGTGGGATCAGGTTGAAAAGCTCCGCAGCTCACTCTTCGAAACGTATCCGATAAAAAACCAAGAGGCTTGCAACCTTTCGACGATGTTTGAGGATGTGGAGCCTTGCATGTGCTAACTATGGAAGCAACATAGCTATATTTCGAAGTAAGTGACAACAGTTTATAAACAAATAAATAATACAGTAAAATAATAGTATTCTTCATACAAGAGTTCATTCTATTTATAAAAATCAATTCACGAAAATATCAATGTGATTTTGTTTGATATAAATAAAAAAAACAACAATTAAGGTCTTACCACAAAAAAATGTTTTGCGCGTGTTTAAACAATTCTTGTACAAAAATTGGTAAGAAGTGATTTAAACACGCTTTAAAAAGTTTAACTTTTTGTGGTAACAAGATTAAAGTTTATGTACTTACGCATACCAGCCGAAAGCAAAGCCAAGTATTCCCAAGACGATGGCGGTTCCGATGCCTGCAGCGATGCCCACTGCGTAGATAGACCCGGTAGCGAACTGACTGCCGAGGACGTGAGTATGCGCCGGCTTATCCTTCACGTCAGCGTCATCCGAAACACTATTACGTACAAAAACAATTTAATTCTATCACCATTATATAAGGTCTTGCAATTTAAACTGCGAATAATGACAGCGTATATTTTTGAGACAATAAATAAAGTGTTTTTTTACATATTCAAACCTCTTTATTTTTGAGTTTTTGTACCTATAGGTACTTACTACCTTGCCGTACACGCCGTGCGCGTCTTGTTGATTGGACGAGGTCATTGAACGAGCAGGGTCGTTAAACGGCTTGTAGTAACTTTATGGTAATCTGTGGCATCGCACTATACGCTTGTTCTCTAAGAGCATTTTATCGATTTTCTCAAGATTTTATAATAAAACAAAATAAAATTGATACCTTTATTGTTTTTTATATGTTTAGAAACCGTCCCTTCAATATTATTAGTTGAAATTGCAAGACCATGTATATGAATACTTGTAATACTTAAGGCCAGCGACAGGAACAAAAGCTCATCGAGTAAGCTTCTATTTTTATAGCCAGTCCCAGATTTTTGTAACAGAATACAAGTTTCTGGGACACATTTTATTATAGTTGACTTAGTTTATTAGCAGTTGCAAAACTGTCACAAAACACACTACAACAAATATAGTACACTTAAACAACTCTAGTACAATCTATCATCAGACATTGCCTAACTATTTAAGTACAGCCGCAAATAATAAAGGTTCCGGCTAAACTTGCAACTTATTTTCTATTTCTATAAAAGCTTATAATAAAAGCAGTGACAATGAAATGAGATGTAGGTACCTAAACATATACCTGACAATGAGGCTATACACTATACACATGTATGCCTCAAGTTGATGGACGCAGGGCAGTGCATCTTAGGGCACGTTTCTAAGGTGCCTACAAGACCTACTTTAACATCAGGTGGGCCATACTTCATATTTCAGGTCGTAAAGGACAAAAAAAGGACAGTTTTTAGATTTTCCCTTTTTATCACAAATTGTGGATTAATCTTTCAATTTTAATATGAATCAGCAGCGTATCATCGTTTATGCATCATATTAACTTCTTAACCTTTATAGAGGCAAAAACTCTTGTTTTCATTATTGTCTGTCTGTTTGCCCATTTGTACGCGCATCACACTGAAACTATGGGATGGATTTTGATGAAACTTGATGTAATGATACCTTAATATGGATTAACATTTAAGATATACATATTTTATCAGAACTAAGTTCAATCCAACTTATGATTGTCTGGAAGAAATAGCTTTAATTGAAAAATTTGATTTATATTGTTTTTTTTTGTAATTGTATATGTATTGTTTATGTCTATCTAAACATATCTATAAATCTTTTTCTTCTCTACATAACTATAATAAAGATGTACCAGAGCAAAATTAGTAGGCATAATATTATGGAAAATTTTGATTTATTTTTAGTTACATACTCGTATAACCGAAACGACGTGTGTAGCCTAAACGACTTTTTTTTTCATGTTTGTCTCTTTGTACGCGTATCACGCTGAAATTACTGTATGGTTTTTGATGAAACTTGGTATAACGGATTTATATTTTTATCCCAAAAAACGGATGGTTCTAGTAAATTAGTAGTAAATTAAAAATGCGTTTATCAACTTGAAATAAATTTTAACATCATTTAATCATCCTGGGTGTAAGGGACTAAGTTTGTATGTAATGAGAAATCTCCGGAATTATTAATCCGATTTTGAAAATTCTTTCACCGATAGAAAGCTACACTATCCCTGAGACCTGTAAGCTATGTTTTATAATATATACATAAATAATAATACAGTTCACGATCATATAAATCCCCATGATGTACATCCTCGGATCTCTAACTCAGTACGCAGACCCTTGAGGACCACAAGGTTATTAGACAAGTCCAAACACTACGTTGGTACCCACTTTTTGCATAAAAGATACGCATTGAAGACCCCATCGCCGCTTACTAGAATACTAACCCGATGAAACATGGCTTCGAATTTATGGTTTTAGGACGTGCCGGTTTCACGGATATGATTTATTATATATGTACCTAATATTAAATAAATATTTAGATAAACATTCGTGCAAAACCGGGGCGGCCGGCTAGTGTAAAATAAGGTATTATATATGTCTATCTAACAACTATGTATACCCTATATCTGTTATCTTAGTTAGTTTTAAAAATCTCTAGAATCAATCATTTATTTGTCTTGAAAATATGTATGAAAGTAATAATAATTGATCGAGCAAAGCAATATCTCTAAATTAACTTGAGCAAATCGGCATTGTATGTATGTAATATGTTTGTTTGTCCGAGGATAACTTTCGAAGCGTTTATCCGATTATCGTGAAATTTTATATATAGGTAAGTAGTGATAGCACAATTTTGTTGGGACTAAATGAGCTGAAAATGTTTTGGGGTTTAAGAGGGGTAAAAAACAAAATGGGACTATCCGGTCAAGTGGCACGTTTAATAAAATATTTTTGTGAAGACATTTCGACCACGTTTTTATTTTTAGTTTAAACCTTTGAACTTTGACACCCCACAGTGCTGAAATTTGGTATGCGTGTAGCTTTAGTGACACAAATATAGGCAAAAGTTGGAAATCCAGAATAACTGCAATTTCTACCCCAAAAAGATGTAACCAAACTACATGAACTCCCGTTACCTGTAATTTGAATGAAACTGTAGGTCAAGTAAAGTGGTATGAATTTCGTGGCACTATTTTGATAGTCAAACATTACAAATAATATTAATAATATATATAATAATTATTAATATATATAATAAATATTATATGTGAAAACATGTAAATGGTAATAAGACGTTTTTAAAGTTGTTCTTGTTAGAAATAAGTACTGTTTGTTTTCCGAATAAAATAAAATAAATAAAATAAATAAAATAAATAAATAAATATATTTTTGTTTTTTTGGGAGACTCGCAAGATTTCAGTTCGGGGCGAAACATAATAATTATAATCTACATTAAATAGTACATACATAGATAAATATAATAGTATCTATGAGGAGTTGCAGGAATCGAACTTGTCATGATAAACCGAAGTTGGATGAATTTGTGACTAGTGTAGGCTGAGTAACGAAAAAAAATGTAGTGTTAAACACCCTAAACATTAATACTAGCACACGTAATGCACTCATTTTGTTCAAACTTTAAGTTTGTAGTGTGAAACAGATACCACAGCTAAAGTAAACTAAAGTTTGAAATGTGTGGATAGGATATTCATGGTCCATGCTCATCTAAGGGGTTTGTGACAAACAAGGTGTATTCTAAGCACTATTCAATATTTTCCTTACTTTATAGCATCTATGTGTTTGGTTATTTTTAACCATTTTAAGTTCGTCGGTATCAAAGACACCGGGACTCGCATTTTCTGTTTAGACCTGCAAAGTATGGGTACATAAATCTTCGATCTGAACTGTAAAAGGAATGCTACAAAGTACTGAAACCCGAAGGCTTCCTAAGTTTATTGCTTTTTTTCTTTGCTTTGGGTTTGGGCTTTGAACTTAGGGTTAAATACATCAGTCTAAGGAATACAAGGTATGGGTGATAGATTTACATTTACTCAAAACGATATAAATACAAGCAAATAAAAAAGAATACACTTATAAAAGAAAATGTATGTACTTACTTCATTTTTTTGACTTATAATACAGAATGAATTACCTTTATTTTAAAGGTACTTTGAACCTAAATAATCTCTTTACTTACGAAAGAACCTATGCAGCATCAGTTGTACAGCACGGAAGATATACAATGGAAGTTAGTGAATCCTAAGTTTAGTGAGGCTATTGCATTGTACTTTTAATATTCTCAATAACTTATTAAGCATTGTGTAAAAATCAAATCAAAAATATCTTTTATAGGGGATGTTGTATGATGTTTTGTTTTGTTACCACAGGATACATAATAACTGTACGAGAGAATTTTCTTCTAAGGGTAAATACTCACCAGACCAAACTTATTATATGTTATAACTGAATGTCACAGCAAAACTTCTAACTCATAATAAATACTCGCCATTGAAGGGTTTATACCCAAAAAATAACTAGAAAACTTACAAAGTACAAATCATTCCAGAGAAACTGTGTTTTTATATACTTTATGTATATAAAAAAACACAATAGAGAACCACAAGAAAAGATAGTAGCTGTACTCTTATTTACATAAACGCTGGCTGTCGCGTTTAGAACGCCTCTGCAAGCGACAGCTGACTGAAGTTAATAATGATAGTGGTAAAGATATATTTATTATGTGGTTTTTATTTTGCAACAAGATAACTCATAGTTTTTTTTTTGCTTATTTAATTTTGTTTACATATATATATATATATTTTTCATTATAACATTAATATATACGAGTACGTACTTTGTTTAATTTTGATATACATGATAAAATTTTCTTATATTAAGATTGAAAGAACGTGAGATATGGCTATTTTAGTTAGGTATCAAGCATGTCCAACACTTAATTTTCAGTCACATAACTAGACACATTCACCGATTATATCTACCAGTAATTACAAGTTACAGTTAATTAGGATCTTTTCAACAAACGAAAAGAAGTGTGTTCAAGCCCAAGATTTTTGTTAACTTTCGTAAAATTGTACTTACCTAAGGATAGTAATAACCCTCAAGTGGGCACTAATCCTATCGTGATTGGTATATGCGAGCTAATCTACGATATACTGAATTAAAAACAGGATACATCTACTCGTAACATAACTAGACACGACAAATACATGGTCTACGTATAAAGAGTATAAAATAAAATATCCTCTTAACTGCGATACCGTTTTGTAATATCGGCTTGCATTATTAACAAATTAAACTGTGGCATAGAGTTTTTTGGCAAAAAAGTAGAATAGACTTTATTTAACTTAACGATGTAATTTAAAAACTACATTGAAAATAATTATAATTTAAACAATACTAAAATACCGTTATGACCCTTTAAATTATTTGATTGGGAATAATATTTTGGTGCTCGTCATATTCTCACGTAAGTTCCTACATAGCTGCGTTTTTTCCTTGATTTTTAATCCGGACTTTAAAAAAGTTACAATCAAATTTTGTTAACTCAAATAGTTGATAAAGATATTACATTTGTTCATATTAGATTGTACCAAATAAAATAAAAATTAAATCAAGCAATCGAATTTATTATCTCGTAGAAGCACTGTGAATCTTACTAGTTCCACGCAACATGGAATGAAATATTCAAGTTAGGCGATGACATTCAATGGGTATATACTTTAAAGAACATGTATTGCAACTCAAATTTCAATGAGTTCCAAATATATTCTTTAATCCTACCAACAGACGTACCCTTATATGTAATACTTTTTAGAAAGAAATGACCAATGATTGCATTTTTAATAGGTAGAAGTTACCTTTTCACTTTCCGATTCTATCACTTGTATAAAAAAACCTACAATAAGTACTTCATTCCTTTATACTTACAGTCCGGTTCTAAGTTTGTCTAAGTCTTCAGCGACAAGGGTTTTAGTACGGCTGAGATTTGGATTTTGGCGAATTTGTCGGCGTGGTCCCAGTTCCTCCGAATCCTCGTGCCTCACACCCTCATGAGGACCTTCCAGGATTGCAGGCATCGGATTATCTAGAAAAAAAAATAGATCAACTATCTACCACTTTTTTAAAACTCGGTTGCAACCCCTAATTTTTATTTCCATAATGACACGCCAATTCCTAAGTATGAATGTTTTTTTTATCTTAGTTACTTACGCGATGAATTATCTTTCTCTGTAGGCTCAAAATATCCTTCATCTAGAGGAGTAAGGGCAAACACCGACTCATCTTGTGATTTCACCTTTATCTCTTCAATATTGGTAGTAGTCTCCAAAGGTTTGTATAAAGCTTTTGGGTGTTTACGGGGGACGGTACTAGCAGCCATAAGTGCCTTAGATGGCAACTGCTGAGGGTATTCGAAGTATGATGAGACTTGAGTACGTGTTCCGTACGGTCCAACCGATCCAAATATTCTTTTGTGGTGTTCGTGTGTCATCCAGCGGGGAAGCTCGGATTTATTGGGTAGTTGAGAAGCACGTTCCTGCATCCGATTGATACGGTCGATTTCCTGCAGAAATTGCATATTTCCAATTGAATTACTTAATTGAAATTGAATATTGTTTTTTAAACTCAATGTTTATAATAATGTAAATAATAAAAATATATGTAAATAATAAAATCACCATCATATCAGCCAACGGACGTCTGCTGCTGAACATAGCCCCCCTCCCTCCTCCCCCCCTCCCCCCCATAGATTTCCGACCGATCTTGTGCGGCCTGCACCCAACGGTTCCCAGCAACTTTTAACAGGTCATCTTTCCATCAAGTGGGAGTCCGTCTTACGCTGCGCTTTCCAGCGCGTGGTCACCACTCGAGAACCTTACTAGTCTAACGGCCGTCAGTTCTTCGAGCTATTTACCCTGCCCACTGCCACATCAGCTTGCTAATCATTTATGCTATCTCTTTGGTAATACAGGGTTACAGGAAAAATCGTGCTAGATCCGTTAAGGGCGTGGAGTACCCATCATTTCTGACTTATTTCACTATGAAACACCCTACCCTAAACTAAACCCTTTTCGAGATATTCGACTTTTAATTTTTTTATTGAAAATTGCCGATTTTTAGGCTACTAAATTTATTTTTGTTTATTTTGTGTATCTTATTATTATTATTATTGCATTTTTACATGTGTAATAAGATGCTTTAGGACGTCAATCATTAAAATAGTGCATAAGTTAATTGAATAGACCATAGTAGACAAGTGAAAGTTAAGAAATAAAAAAAAATATTAGAAAGTTTATTTTTCTCTAAGGGATATCTAAAAAAAATATTATGGCAATGGTTCGGCAAATGTTTTTTAAAATATCTACGTTTCATTAGCTATCTAACGAGGTATAATAATCTAGGGTTTTATTCAAATGCATTGAAAAAAATTTAGTTTTATAGGCGACAGTGGAGAAGAAAATTTATACTTAGCCCTAAAAAGTAAAATAAAATAATAGGTAAGCATGAAATGTCATTTATTAAAGATTTTCACACAACTTTTTCTTATTCTACAGTTCTTGTTCAACATGGCCGCCTCTATTTCTGATACATTGTCGCATCCTTCTACGGAGACCAGTCTTTACTACTCCAGTGGTTAACGTGGTCCTCATTTTATTGGCTGCATCCACAATCCTTTCTCGTAAGTCTTCCACAGACGAAACTGGATTCGGCTCGCTGTACACAAGACTTTTCATGCACCCCCACACGTGAAAATCCATGGGGGTTAGGTCCGGACTTCTTGCTGGCCATGGCAACGGTCCACCTCGTCCTATCCATTTGTTTGGATAATTTGTGTCCAGCCAGTCTCTGACACTTCTTCTGAAATGGGCAGGGCAGCCATCGTATTGGAACCACATGTCCCTGATCAGGTTGAGTGGCAGATCATCCAGCAAATCACTTATTATATTCTGATCAAAATACCGCGACAAGTGGTTTTGGCAGTCCTCTCGTGATGTTAACCTGACACTGCCTAAAGAATTCTGAAGAGACCGAAACAGGTGGAAATCTGAAGGTGCAAGGTTAGGACTATACGACGGATGAATTAACACCTCCCAGCCAAACTCTCTTAATTTTTGCTGACTGGCTAAAGATGTGTGAGGTCTAGCGTTATCATGATGAAAAACCCCTTCTGTTGATTAAATCCGGCCGCTTTCTCTCAACTTCTTGCTTTAATCTCATCAGTTGTTCGCACTAGAGTTCAGAATCGATGGTCCTGCCTGGTGGTAACAACTCATAATGAATAATGCCCTTTTCAATCCCACCACACACACAGCATCACCTTGTTGCGAGTTTCGCCACAGTCTGTGAAGCCTGACCGGCCTTTGACCACGACCTTTTTCATACGTTCTTGTCGTACGTGATCCACTTTTTATCACCAGTTATTAGCTTTTTCATAAATGGTTCGGTTTCATTACGTCGTAATAAAGAATCACAAATGAGTACACGGTTCATTAGGTTTCTTTCAGTGAGCTCGTGGGGTACCCAAATATCGAGCTTTTTTGTGTAATCAGTTTTTTCAAATGCACCAAAACTGTTTTGTGGTCAATTCCCAGTTCTTCAGCTACGTCGTAACTACTGATATGCCTATCTTGCTCCACTTTTTCAAAAATGGCATCAATTTTATCCGTAATAGGGCGACCAGAGCGACGTGCATCTTTGACATCAAAATTTCCGGATTGAAAACGCTTAAACCAAATTTGTGCTACTCTCACAGACACTGCACTATGTCCATAAACATAGCAAAATTTTTTCGCGGCTTGCGTTGCCTTGTTTCCTTTTTTGTAGTAAAATTTTAAAATGTATCGAATTTCTTCATTAGATTCACATCTGTACAGTACGAAAAACAAATAAAAATCACACATTTTCATAATTTGAATTTGGAATTATCTTCTTTATAATTTAAACTTTGAATGATACCAAAACCAGCCCGATACAAATAGTATAGCCAAAGAGATTTTATTACAAGTTCATACATACTATAATGAAAAGACTTTTTCCCCAACCATGTGTACATTATCTTTTTATAGTTATACTTCACGCTGCTACACGTGGTCTTGTTGACAATGGCATATCGGGTGACCCTTCTCTACGAAGTAGGTCAGAGAATTACATGCTATAGTTGATTCCCCCGAGTTGATGTCGCAAATATCGATCAATATTAAATTTAGTAAATATTGTCTTCAAATAATCCTAATAAATATTGCCTGATAATAATCTTAACAAATATTGTCACTCTGTTGCTAATAACAGTGTCTTGTGAATCTGATCTCAATTACAAGGTATATTTTAAGTGGATATTTCTCTATATTGTTGATATGTATTGTAATCTATAGTTAATATTAGGATGATTAAATTCTCTAACCGATCGCCCACACACAAAATGCAGTGGCGGCGTTAGGCGTCGGTGACGTCAGCGATCGCTGACGGCCTTGAAGATTGGCAACATACATAAAGACTTAACACGTGTGCTATATTCTAAAGTATATTAAATGATTCGAAGAATTGTTATCTAAATGTTAGCTTTTAAGTTGCATTTATGTTAAGTAATTAATGCTCCGGTACAACCCGCGCCTTGCGGTTTTACTTTGAACGGAATTCCTGTTAGGTTTAACAAAAGAATTAGTGGTGCCTTTGTCTTAATTTACATTCAATAATAGTTTTTCGCTTTAAGATTACATTTGAATATTTTTCATTTAAAAACTTTATAAATTATTTCTTGTTATATTTACAGGAAGTGCAGATACTTTTTAATATTTTGTGAGAGTAGTGCATATTTCACCACCTCTGAGAAACGCTATCTAACGGATAAAATAGTATTGTTACGCCGAGGCTGTTACAGAATAAGTAATAGTCGGAATTTCTCGATCGCTCTCGGCTTATCTACTGTGTCACAGAATAGGTTATACTTGGTATGGAATATACCTACATGCTACGTTTTTACCTGCAGTTGCACCGAATAAGGAATAGTAATTATGTTGAAATACCTACACGTTTCTAGTTGCTAGTGGAACAATCGAGAACATTCGAGTGTCATGAACGGTGCGCGGTATAAATAGACCAGAGAGGCGCCGAAGAAGTCAGCAAAGTTCGGTTAAGCTGTCACGGCCTCAGAGGCCAACAGCAAGATTAGTCCATTCGAAAAAAAAAAAAGCCGAAGAAGTCAGTCTGGATTTGGCTGTACGTGCGAACCTTTCGGTGACTTTTGGTGGTTTATTGTGCAACAGTGGTGTTAATTAGTGTGTTGTGATTACTGGTGACTAGGTTCGTGTATTTATCGTTTTAGTGTTGAATAAAAGTGTTATTTTGGTTAGACTGATTTTCATTATTTTATCCCGAATCCTCAGCTCGAAACAGTATATTATCATACAAGTGAGTTAAGTTGCTCATCATACACGAGGCTGCGGGGTTGCAGCCCGAGCCGTAGGCGAAGGCGTAAATCAGCCGAGTATCTAGTGAGCAAGTTGCTCACGAGTTTCATACGCACTTTTTCAACACACTTGCGAGGAAAAAACAAACATGTATTGCTTATATTGTTAAGCATAAAATTATTAAAACAATTGGTGAATGTACAATTTGCATAACGATATTGTTGCACGCGCCAAATGTAAGGTGATTGATTACATATAGCCATACAGCCTACTTCAAAATTATAATTTTAGTGATAAAATGTAAATATTTTATAACAAATTATTGTGAATTATAAATAATATGACAATAATAAATGTTTTTTAATCTTAATTAGGAATACATTTATTTATTCCAAAAATGTACATAGATTTTCACTATTTTCATTTCTATTTTTTGTAATTTGCAGTTAGGTACTAACTTAACTTTGTAGGGATAATTCTATTATGCACGTGTGTGTTATAGTTCGGTTTATGGCCCTAAGAACGATGTAATAAGGCTCACTTTACGAGCAAGTGTGTTGTAAAATATATAGGTACATCATTTATATTTAAATGGAAACAAATAAGGAGAGAATGATTTTTATCCGTCAATTACAGTTACTTGTCGTAAAATAGCCACTTCTAATATGTGATCCAAATTCACATATCTATTCCTCTAGTCCATCGTTTGTTACTTACATTCGCAACGCAACGCGACACTGTATAACATAAACTTTGTACCTATTGCTTGTATGGCGTCGCATCGCACTTCATCACTATGTCCCGAACCTAAGACAGATGTTCTATAAAGTCCTGGCATGCTTTAGTTTTATGCTTACTTCATTGAGCCAATCTGATGCGGGCATCGGAGGACGCGGGTAGGGAATGCGTTCTTCAAACTGCTGTCTGCGCATGAGATATTTTGGAATGAGGTAATCGCGGATGGACTGGCGATTAGAAGATTCGAATGTGTGGGGAACATTCGGTAGGGGTTCGTCGGGGTCCTGACGCATTACTGTGGACAAATAAACATAATTTTAATTATTCAGTACTTCCAAAATTTTTAAGTAACTAAACATGACTATTGTATAATTGGCTCCTAATATAAATAAATATCGCTGGACATTTCACACAGCGCTATCTAGCCCCAAACTAAGCAGAGCTTGTACTATGGGAACCAGATAACTGATAGAATACTTATATACTTTTTTTTTGTAAATACATGCTTATAATATATAGAAAAACACCCAGACACGGAACAAATATCTGTAGATCATGCAAACATTTGTTCCGCGGCGGGAATCGAACTCGAACCCGCTACCTCCTGCGTCTCAGCCGGCTATACGCCCACTGCGCCACGGAAGCAGTCTAAAAGTACAATATCGGTGGATAGTTCGTTAAAACACTACTGCAAATTCCAAAACTCTGTAACAATGTGACGTGACTAAACTTAAAACGACGAATTTCAGGTACAGAATTCATATTTTTAGAAAAGGGATTCGTTGCTTTTTCAATAAATTTCGTCGGAATAGCTGCTGTATGCAACCGAGTTTTACAAATAATTTTCCCGGCGTTCGTCAATCGGTATTACTGTGGCGTCGAAAACAGATACGATTTTTTTTTGTTTCCGAGATTGTTTAATATTCGAGTGCCATTTATTGGCGTGATCCTTAACAATTGTCAACAATTGAGACCTCTCACCGCCAATTTCGCGCTCAACATTTTGGACTCTATTGACTAGTCCTAGTAAGCCTGTATCTGTATGTTAGTCAGACTGTTGTTTGTTTATCTGTCCGCCTCCTAGAGAGCCTACAAACTGTTCTATTTATGCTTAGAAAACTTAAGTGATTGATTTCAATCATTATTATAAAAATCCCGTATTGTGTGAGTGCGATCCGCTCCGAATAAGAGCGAGGCGAGACCTATACGTGCGATCATTTCGGTGACTTTAAGTGGTGCAACAGTGGTGTTAATTAGTGTGTTGTGATACGTGTGACCAAGTTCGTGTATTCATCGTTTAGTGCTGAATAAAAGTGTTATTTTGGTGAGATCGATTATCATTATTTTATCCCGAACCCTCAGCTCGTAACAGTATGCAGACCCGTGAAGATATCCCACAAGAGAGTAGTCAGACGCAAGTCCAAATATAAAGTTTGATACTTGCTCACTTTTTGCATAGTAGTTAGCATAAAAATGAGAAGATAAATATGTTTTTTCATTAAATTAAAAGTTATAGCACCTACTTTTTCAAATCAAATCAGTTTATTGCGTAAGATGGGTAGGTACAAGGTATTTAGTGTTACATAGTATAAGTGCAGCCATATTCAGCGATTTACGCATGCGCAATGTCGAGCTTAATTATTAGGTCCCATTATAATTGTACTTAATAACAATGTCAAAATTATTGAGTTAGTTATAGTTAATTATTATTAAACAAGATCCGTGTCATCTAAATATTCCTTACAACTATAATAATCTTTTCCTACAAGCACTTTTTTCAGATTTGCCTTGAATACATTCAGACTTGAAGCATCTAATACAGACTTTGGAAGTTTGTTATAATATACTGGCAGCCATGCAGATAACACTTTTGTTATAAAGAGAAACAAATTTTATTATTGTGGCGTGTTATGTTTCATAAAAAGGACCATATTTGTTACTACAAAGGTCGCAAGCTCATAAATATAGAGACTGGCCATCGTCAATACTTTTATAAATTAAAGCTATATTTTAAAATAAAATAAAATATCGATAGACATTTCACACAGCGCTATCTAGTTCTAAACTAAGCAGAGGCTGTACTATGGGAACCAGATAACAGATAGATTCCTTATATACTTCTTTCTTTAAACCATAACTTTAGGTATCACTTGCAATGCAAGTTTTTTTCCGTTTAATACTAATACTAGCCAAAATACAATGGAAACTTATCATATCATAATAGCAAAATGTTGAGACCTTACAGTGTTTTATTTGAGTGGTATTTACTCGTAGCGGTGCGTAGCGAAATTTAACGAGGCACACAAATATGATATAAACTTTAAAAAAGAGCCAAAACCATTGAAAATCTCACCAACATTTACTAAAAATGAATAATTATATAACAACGCGCATGAAATTGTAATCAAAAAGAACGACTCGTTATATGAGAGCGTTTGTAAACCGACAGCTTTTTGTTGTTTTAATTAAAATCATGTGAATTTTGCAATGCAATATTTTGCCAAAGAAATTACTGCAGTTTGACAATGGCCAACCAGGTACATGCCTAGAGTATAACAAGAACCTGCAAAGTTACTAACTCGTTAGACGCAGACACCAGACTTGTTTACCTCTGAGATGAGGTGGTGATTGCTTCGCGTGCTATTCTACACTTCAGATGGCATTAGGCTATAAGTAACGGTCAAAGTCAAAGTCAAAGTCAAATATTTTTATTCATTAAAATCACAAGGATCACTTTGAAACGTCAATTTTACTGCCTGTTCCTTCGCGACCAAGCCAGGAAAGAAAGGCAAGAAAACCAGGCTGGTTGTTTTTTTTTTAATGATCCTTTTACAATAGGTACATAATACAGAAAAGAAATTACGTCTAAATTGTAACATTTTGAACGAGTTGGGGCAGTTTCAATCCCAAGCTTCTCTATCATCTAAATAATCCGATATTTTATAGTAGGCTCTTTTATAAAGATTTTGTTTAATTACGTTTTTAAATTTGTTAATTGTCAATTTTTGTACATCCCTTGGGAGTTTGTTATAAAAGCGCACACCTTGCCCTTTAAACGATTTACTAACTTTATGGAGTCTACATGTGGCAACAGCGAGTTTATCTTTATTTCTAGTATTAAAATTATGATTATCGCTATTTTTCTTAAACAAATTAATATTTTTGTGAACATACATTAGATTTTCATAGATGTATTGACAAGGGAATGTCATAATATCTATTTCTTTAAACTTATTGCGTAATGATTCTCTGGGGCCCATATTATAAATTGCACGAACAGCCCTCTTCTGCAGCACAAAAACGGTGTTTATATCTGCAGCACTCCCCCACAGCAGTATACCGTATGACATAATGCTGTGGAAGTAGCTGAAGTAAACTAGTCTAGCTGTGTCTACGTCTGTAAAAAGACGGATCTTTTTGACTGCGTATGCCGCAGAACTAAGTCTCTTCGACAACCCATCAATGTGAGGGCCCCATTGAAGCTTATTATCTAGGGTTATATCTAAGAATACGGTGGTGTCCACAAGAGCCAACTCCTCGTCTTTGATTTTTATGTCTGCTTTAACTTGTGTAACATTAGTTTAACATAACGTTCTCATTAAGTTTGCTTAACTTTGTAAGAATTGACGCTATCTACTGTTTTTTAGTTTATCAACTTATTACGCAACCGTTTTAAAAGGAGTGTATTTTATCAATTTAAGTGTCAGGTTAGTTTGATCTGCTTGTGTTTGGCATTATGACTGTAATAGCCAAAACACAAACAAACCATTTGAGGGACGAAAATGATTTTCTAATTTGTCATAACATGTCCCATTATGACCGTCTATTTTGAATTTGAGGCAATTTTTTGTATCGGTCGGTGCATACGCGCTGCGGAACGGCAACGTCGCTCACACAAGAGCGGTGATATCGTTGTATTATTATGGAGTTCCCTGTTGTATTTCACAGCGGGCACGCACGCACACGCAAGGGTCGGTGCTGCGCGTGTGCACACAAATCAGTTTGTATTTATGTATAAAAAATATAGTCACACGCGAGTTTTTTCGACATGTTTTCGCCGTCAAATGCTTTCAACTGATTGAGTCAAGCAGTTGTGTACCAGGGAATAAACGAATATATCAGAGTGGAGCAAGCTTTTAAGTGTAGTAGAGTTCCTTGGGCTCGCCAGAGGAAGTACTACCACCATACCTATTTCTGCCGCCAAGTAACATCTGTCGATCTTCATGAAGGAAGATTTTTGGCGGAAGTGTGTCGTATTTCGTCGTTTCCGAGGACGGATACCGAACACCGAGAACTCAAAGTTTTTATGTAATAAATAAATATAGGTTTTTATTATAATATGTAGTTTAGGCTAAGGTCTTTATGAGAAGTAGATTAAGTTCATTAATATAATGTAACTATTGTATTGTTGCCTGAATTAAATGATTTATTATTATTATACATATTTATTTCAAAAATCATTTATAAAAAATACATTTTTCACTACAAAGTATCTTACAAAAAACAAACATTATAGTAAAAAATATATTTATAAAAACGGTACGCCACCGACCGCGAAGCAAGGCCCAAGCGATCGGTGGCTAGGGCTGCAGAGAGAGGAACCTCCTGACTATGCGTGCGGAGTCCAGGAGTACCGCCTTCTGTATCTGACCCTTGATCCAACTTCCTAGCGAGAGCATCTTAAGGTATTGGTCGAGGCTCTTCGCTATCAGTCCGTTTACCGACACAACTATCGGAACGATAATCGTTGATTCCACATCCCACATGGCGGTAATCTCATGAGCCAAGTCAAGGGACTTGCTTAGCTTGTCCTTCTCGGCCTTCACAAGATTAGCATCATGTGGGATAGTAATATCAATAAGTATCGCTCGGCGCTCTGACCGGTCTACCAGCACGATATCTGGCTTATTGGCAATTTAGGGGTTCGGGATAATCATTAATGATGATGATAAACTAATAAACTGATTAATCCTTTCTTCGGACTTTTCGGGCTGGTGACAAGCTCTACAGATGTCGACCGTCCCATCCTTTATAATATACTTTCGGTAATTGTTCGTCTGGATAACCTCATCCATAATTGCACAAACAAACCCTTCAGTTTCTCCGAAGAGATCACCGAAGCGTAACCAGATTACCGAGTCGAACGGGTCTACGTCTGGTCCTGTTAGGGCTTTGTAGAACCGCCCATGAAGCTCTTTGCTCTTCCATATAGCCTCGCGATGGTGAGTGGTCAGCACTAATGTTTTATGCCAGTTCTCGTTTGCCAAGGAGAGCGGGGTAAAGTTTTTGTCAACTGCAACGACATCCCGATGCATCCCACACACATTAAAATAAAACACGCACATTCTTTTATTATTATTATTATTGCTGTGTTTTGGTATAAAGGGTTATGTTTTCCGGTTAAATTACAGGAACATTGAGGTTGGAAGCAGGGCAATGCTCCGTAGGGCACGTTTCTATGGTGTGTGACCAATACAATACTTTGCTATAGCCGTTGGTTATTACTAACATCAGGTGGGCCATATGCTTGTTTTATATCTAGGTACAAGTAGTATAAAAAAGCTGCACGCAAGAATCCGACGCCTTAAGCGACACATGCACGACACGTGCTCGCCACGCACACGCATTCGGTTTGCACCGGCCTAAGGTATATGTATTCGGCCCTTAATTACTTCATTAGTAAATAACAGACCTCGATATAACGTAGTAGGTGGTAACTAATACGGCATTAGTATGTTATCGCCTAAATCTATTGAGAAAACTTTGCTATAAAGTCGCTGACGTACAATTTCGACTGAACTAAATTTTAGGCAGGCTTTTGTCGATCGCCTCTATCGAGATCTAGTCGAGATGTTTAAGATTGAGATTTTAGTAAACAGTTTTAATATGCTTTGCTTATTAAGCTATGAATGAGTTTTATCTTTTTTGATTCGTATACTCTTATCTTTAGCTGACTGCCCAAATGGGCATTACTTACCCTATGTTTTAGTTACGTATATACATTGAGTTTGTATGTCTGTTTATTTGGCGTATTATGTAGGCTAAATAATCATCATCATCATCATGGCCTTATTATTACTTGTTACAGTCCTCATTACATCTATGAACGATGATTTAAGTGACTAAAACCCACAACCCACATATTTTAACAATTCCTGTTGTTATGATATTTAACAAAGCTTCTTTTGGTATTATATACAAACTCTATAGTCATTATGTAAATTAAAATCACAAGGATCGTCTTGTATGATTATAGTTTGACTTTAAAATGAGAATGTCAACAAAATTTTTAAGTATTCCCTATATTTTAACTACCTACAATGTTCTGCATGCACACTGAATATTTAAAGTAAATTTAAACCTATGAAGTGAAAGGTATATTTTCTTCTTTACATAGTATAAAATGAAGTCGCTTCCGCTGTCTGTTACCTTAGATCTTTTAAACTACTCAACGGATTTTAATGCAGTTTCAGCAATAGATAGTGATTGAAGTGGAAGGTCAATATGTATAACTAGCTTCTGCCAGCGGCTACGCACGCGTTGTTTGTCAACAAAAAGTAGCCTATGTGTTAATCCAGGTTATAATCTACGTACATACTCGTACCGATTTGAAAGTAACGCTGTTTCTCTGTCTGTTTGTTTCCTTTTCACGACTTAACGGCTCGACCGATTTCGATGGAATTTGGTATCTATATACCTAGATAGATTGTGAATGGACTTGAGACATAGGATATACTTTATGCAACTGCGCAGAAGGAGGGTAATGTTTTATTGACAAACCACGCGTACGAAGTCGCGGGCGGGTCAGCTAATTAGAGAATACATTATATAACCTTAAATAAGTAAACAGCTAGTAGGCTAAATAGCTTGACGGATTTGAAAAATGAAATGTCAATGGGATCGTCTGAATCTGAAGTCTGAATGACGAGAGTTATCTATACTAATAATAATAAAAAGAGGAAAGATTTGTATGTTTGTAACGAAAAAACTTAAAAACTATTTGTCTGATTTCAAAAATTAATTCACCATTAGAATGCTACATTATCCTAGAGGGCTACTTATAGGCTAGTTTTTACCCAACTTGGCAGAAGGACGGTAATATTTTTATTGAAAAAGTACGCGTGCGAAGCTGCGATTGTTCATGATTGGATAAATGAAGTTTTCAGGAATCCAATTTGGCGGTTTCCAGCCAAACGAAACAATTTCCAGCGAAACAAAAATGTATCAAAACCTATCGAGTGAAGTATCAAAATATAGATATTTATAAGAGACTAGCTGACCCGCTCGCGGCTTCGCACGCGTGGTTTATCGATAAAACACTCTCTCTTTATTTCTATTTTCATAAAATTTTGCTTGTTATTACTTCTTTCTTTGTCTTAAACACCAATTATCAAATTACCATTAGCAAATCTGATTGTTATTGGGGACGTCACAAAATCATGGTGACAGTGCACCGAGTTGATCTGATGGAAGCTGGACAGCAATACGCTACGCTGTAGAATATTTCTTTAGACAGAATATTTCTTTACGTTTTTATTCAACTAGTTGTAAGTATGTGCATTTGTTTAGAACATATTAAACTTAGTAATTATTAAACTAAAATAATTTGTTAAAACTAAATAATATGTACGTACTAAAATATGGTTAAAATAAAAAAAAGCTGAGAAAACATAAAACGACTTCTGCTTATAGTTCGTAGACGGTCAGAGATTTTATAAGCTCGGACAGGTCTCAGACTTGCATTAATTTTGACACAAAGTGTTCTTAATATTTTCACAATTTTTAAAAGTTAGGGTTTTTATCATTAACGAAGATACAAGCGTGAATTACAATGACTGTTAGGTGCTGATGGGCATTTATCTCTTTAGTTGCCAGCGCACAATGGCTAAATTGGACCTTAACTCATACTTTTAAACATTAATCCTTACATTCGCCCCTCCTATTCTATGTAAACTTTAACTATACCAAATCTCACAGTCCTCCGTGCGCGTAAAAGCTTAAAATGAGTACAAAGTTGTATCTTTACTTATTAATAATAAATGTACGTTTGGGTATTACTTACTTTAGGTAGGTATTATCAATTATGTTTATATTAATGATGTTATAATTACTATTGCATTCGATATACTGTATTACATACTCAGCTTATATATCCTTAAAATAATTACTGTGTAATTATAGGTCGGTATATAATGGAACGCTGTAGATTATACAAACAAGTTGCGAGTAACAGGTGGCATTTGCAGTTTGCCAACGTCTTTTTTATGGTTACAATAACACCAGTATTTTATTATATAAAACAGAACCCATGATCACCATCAGACTGGCGAAGGCGTAACATGACAAAATGTAACTAATTTCGCATCGATGTCGACGGTTTGGAGCGGAATGCTCTTATCAGTAGCGATAAGCATGAGCGAACATGATTTAAATAATTAACGTCAATAACAAAATTTGTAAAAGTATTTAAAAAGTTTATTTACCAGATGGGTGCGCTATGGCACAAGCAGTAAGAGCAGTGAGACCGAGCGCTAGTAGAGAGTACATCGCGACCGCGACTCAGCCGTTCGGCCGGAGGGAGCACTGCTTTCTGTTTACTGGCGATGGCGAGCGAGCGAGTGGCTCGCCTGTAGAGCGACAGGCGCTCCGCTAAGTACGCACCCGCTTACACTTTAAGCGCAAGCAGGCCCGCGTCGATCGATACCCCCCCACCTACATCAAATTGCCCCCTGCTTGTCTCCAAAACGACTTATCACCTCTTTGCGAACTGTACTTAATGATAAAACCATTCTTTCTTTGCAAAAAAGACCTTTTTTTATTAGTAGGCCACATATTTAAAACTATTTCTTGTTTTTAAAAACCAAGACCAAAAAATTGGTTAAGTGCGAGTAAGACCCCAAGATTCCGACTCACTCTGAATAAATTATAATTGGGTACGTGATATATTTAAATACGAGTACCTAAATATAACAAACGACAACGGATGAGTTAGTCACCATTTATTACTTCCAGTAATAAATGGTGACTTGAACAGTAGTCATCATTCGCACTATTTAGTTAAATAATAATAAAATCAAAAGTGCGTGTCGGGCCGCGCTCAATGATCCGTAGTGAGTACGGCTGTAGGTATCGTAGGATCTAGTTCCCATAGTAGAAGCTCTGCTTAGTTTGGAGCTAGATAGCGCTGTGTGAAATGTCCAGCAATATTTATATTTATTTATTTATTTAATACATTTTTTTATACCTGGATATTTTTTCTTATAGTAGCATATATGCTACTATTGTAGACACATTTTAGACGATTTTCGTATTTTTTCCTTTATTGTGCCGTGAGACTGTTTCTTGCCAATCATGGTTCTAGGTCAATAGGAAGTACCCATGGCTTTGATTTAAAAATGCAGTTGAGTGTTGTTTATTGCTCGTCAGTCGGAACTTTGATTCTTATTAATAGAGGATTTTACTATGTCCGGCGTGACTTTGTACTCACAGAACTGCTAAACGTATTCACTAGCTGAATATTATTTCATAAAAAAATGGAAATAGACGTTAACATAGCGTGTCATCAAGAAACAGAAACCGGCAAGCTTTTTTACAAGAACGAAATGCTTGATAAACAGGGGTGTGGGGCAGTGGCTGTGCGCTAGAGTGTGTAAGTACTTGATATAATAATAGATAACAAGCTAGGAATAAAATAAGGTAAAAGTAGTAAAAATAGTAAGAGTTAAGAGTTGTAGAGTTTCTAGTGAAAGGGCTCGTCCGGGGAAGTACTTGCCGCCAAGCTGCATTGCTGTTTCTGTTTACGCCAAGCAGCATTGTTGATGGTCGTAGAGCACGTTTCTAAGATGCGTGACCAATACTTTGCTATAAGCGATGGTTACCACTTAACACCCGGTGGGCCATATGCTTGTTCCATCTCGATGTAGTACAAAAAAATGCTAGTAATAAAAGCATATAAACATAATATTTTAAGTAAATAAATACTTAATAGTAACTAAGTTATAGTAGGTCAAGTAACTTGATGCTAACTTGAACGTATTTCCTTATTATTGTTACAAAGTTAAGCTGACTCGTTGCTCGTACCAGAGGGTTGGAAAAACACTTTTTCATCCCATCTATTCGAAAAGAGGCGTTCGTTTCGCTCTGGATTCAAAGAATCGCTCTCATCCTCATTACGTTATTTTGGTCCTTTATGACATAATCTATTTCATCACTTCTGCTCTAAAAGTTGGTCATTGTTAGCTCGATACCGTATGCGTAAATGTGATTTAAGCCCCTAGGGCAGAAAGTAAATTTGAAAATGGAACGAGGCTCAATGCATTCATAATCTAAAATAATTGTAATCTGCTCCAAGTTGAATATGTACCTAGTACCTATTTTATTTATTTATTTAGAGAAACCAACGGCGATACAATTTGTATGTACAAATAGCTTGACAAATTTATGGTTGTATGTATTTTTATTGTAAAATGATAAAAAAATAAAACTTAAAAAAAATTGTCAAAAAATACAATGAAAATATTTTGGGGTAGACCACCGTTATCACATAGGGGTATGAAAAATAGTTTACGTTCTATTCGCAGACCTACCGAATATACACAAAAAAATTCATAAGAAAAAACAAACACTGTGACATGAGAATTTTGTATCTAATATATATTACATAAAATTCTCGTGTCACAGTGTTATGTCTGAGAATAGGACATAAACTATTTTTCCCCCTCTTACCTTCACCTCCCATTTTTTAATCGCGATTTCAGTATTTTTCTACGAACAATATCCATATAATTTAATTGTCGTTCATTGACGTGAATACATTTACATGAAGTGTCGCGTCACTTTTACATTTCATTCTGGGTTTGATTTCTTTGATAATTTGTATGGCAGAACAACATTTGCGGAGTCAGCTAGTAAAATTAAATACAACCAATACCATAACAAATCTGTATATCTTTTTAAAAATAAAAGAGGCCACATTCTATGCTTTAATGAAGTACAACCTTCAGAACAAATCCTTATTTCTGATAAATAAAAGAGGCCATAGTTTAGTAGTGAGAAAAAAATATTTTTAGCAACTAATTAATTGTTGTAAAAACTTTATAATTTTCGCATTTATGATAAAAAGTTAAAAGCTATACTCGGGTGCATGCGATCAGTAGCACCCTCGACTCTAGAGTCCTCGCTCGCTTTCGCTCGCTCGTACGCCAAAACATCTCAGCCCGCCCCTTGTATAGCATTGTATTAGCATATCTCGTCCCACTGCTGGGCTAAGGTCTCCCCCGAGTCCTTCTAACCGCCCCTATCCGTCAATATAATAATGTAAGTGTCAAAACTTTGCTTTGCATTGTTTTCCTAAAATAAAAGCTGAAAACTGCATCGGTTAGATATACACTGATTCAGTTTCTCTCATATAGCAAATTCGGGTTCGAATCCTGGCCATGCACCAACAGCTTTTATGCTCGAAAAATGTATGTGCGCATTTACACGAGCTCAAAAATGGTGAAGGAAAACACCTTGAAGTGGGCATGTAACGTAATCTCACCTCACCTCACGGCTCGGCGTACTGATAAAGTAATCCGAAAATGTCCATCGTGGTGATTTTCACAGCCTATATATTCTTTTCTTCTTCTTTTAGTTCCACGTTTAACTTTACCCCGAGTTAATTTTATGATAGAGAATAAGAGGTTAATTATGAAAATGTCTTCAATCTAGTTGGGCTGTGACAAAATACAGCCCACCTAGATTAAAAGATATTCGAGAGCTTTTGTAGAGGAAATACAATCGATATCTTTAGTCTGATGGCTCATGGGTGAGCGTATTTGTGCGCATTGGAACATATTCAAAATTTCTCAAACCTTTATATTTAACTAGTTGTATGCCCGCGACTTCGTCCACAATTTTCTGGATTTCGACAACAGCGCCACCTGCCGGGGCCAATTGTGAATCTAAACCATGCAGGGACCCACACAAACACATACAAAAAAAATCATTTAAATCGGTCCAGCCGTTTAGGAGTTCGGTGACATACACACGTAAAGTAGAATTATATATATAAAAAAAGAAAGATTATTGAACGATTGAGTTACTGTGAGATTTTAGCTATATGTATAAAAGTATAAAAGGGCTCTCCAAAAGGACTCGTTTAGCGCTACCCCAGGGATATGTGTAGGGAGCTAATGGCGACTCCTAAGGACGTGAGTAACAATCATTCCCCTGTGTGAGAATGTGGAGCTCCAGTGCAAATACTATCCAGCTGTCTACTCACCAAATACAAGGGCAACCCAGCAGACTTGTTCACCCTCGAAAGCGAAGCTATCTAATGGATAAAGAATTTTAACTTTATTTAAAGAACACTTGAACGATTTTGAAATGCCATAAGAATAAATATAAATATAGGAAATAAAGGATCAAAAGTTACAAAGCCATCTTGCGTTCAATATAAATTTTCTTTCATATAATACTATAAATCTATATAATAATTAATATATATTATAATAAATATATATGATTATTACAAAAATACTATAAATGTTTCTTTTCATCTGAACTTTAATTAAAGTGAAGTTTTGTTTCAGCGTGCCCTTGACGTCGGGAACCCCACCCCGGCAGAACTACGAGGTGCCGCCCCGTACAGCGTAAGTTGTTGTATTATACCATTATTGCAAATTAATTTAAAGTTAACTATGTAATTCAGGGCCGAAAGAACTGAAAGGACGAAAGGCCTTTGCTCTGCAAAGGGATAGTATAGCCTAAAAATAAATAACAGAACCTATATAATAAATAAACTCTTACAGATATGTAACCTGTTCCAGTTTTCGCCGCCGGCGCCGGCGCCACTTGGGCGATAGAGATATGTATAAACGAAATTTTAACTAATTTTGGTAAGTTAATAATCTGCAATATTTACTTCGGTCTAGCAATTTTGAGCTGTGTAGAATTTGAATATTTACATTTATCTAGCATTTTTGAGCACTGTAGAACTTAAAGCTGCACCTCTGGGAGGGGAGAAGCTAGTCAGAGTCATAGAGATAACGTAGCTTAACACAGTTCTATTGTTTGTGTGGCAGTGAAGAAGAGAGCGAGGAGGGGTAGGAGGAGGAGGACCACTTTGTCGGCACTGGCACACTCGAGAGCGCGCCGTATTTCCTTTGGGTTGGAAGGAGATGACGCTGCTCCGAGGGTCCCTGCATCTGCTCATCGACCATCCTCAGCCTCAGCCGATGCCTTGCTCTACCAACCTCTTAATAAGTTTGACTTTGACTGGAGAAACTTCCCCAATCCTCCAGTTTCTTCAGCTGCGAGGAGAGACGGGAGAGAGTTGTAACGCTACAGTGTTCTCCCTTACGAATCGGAGAACATCATCTCCTGAAGGACTCTCATCTATACGAGTATATCGGTGGAATATATATTACCATTGCGAGAACTTGTCTTTTCTGATACCTATTCCGATACCTGATAGCTTTTGCGTCCGCTCGACTCGAAGGCAAACGTTGAGAGACGTCGTTGACGTTGACGTCGCCTTTGCGTCGCGTTGTTGACGTTGTTACATCTTGAACTACAATTTCTGGGAGAGTTATATTCCTTTTTGGGCTATTCGATTCCTCAACCTCTTGAATTCGTTCAAGTGTGAATCTCGTGTGGGATTTTTGAGAAGGATAGATGATTTCTTTTTGTAAAACGAATAGACATCACTTTAGGATTATCATTCTTTTTATGACCACCGTGGCGCATTGGGAGAATACTCGACTGACGCTGGAGATTGCGGGTTCGATTCCCGCAACGGAACAAATGTTTGAATTTTTTACACATATTTGATAAGTAGGAGTGACGTCACGACTATTGGGGAAGACATAGTTGTCTCTCAGTTTTATATCGTTTTAAAAAGTTACACAGCAGCTAGTGCCTCTCGTCTCTAGTTATTGAAGTGTATAGTGTTAAGCCAAGACTGCTGTTTTAGTCTAAAACTTTGCAAGATAAATAATATATAAATAAATATTGCAGGATATTTCACACAGCGCTATCTAGCCCCAAACTAAGCAGAGCTTGTACTATGGGAACCAAATAACTGATAGAATACTTATATACTTTTTTTGTAAATACATACTTATAATGTATAGAAAAACACCCAGACACGGAACAAATATCCGTAGATCATGCACACATTTGTTCCGCGGCGGGAATTGAACCCGCTACCTCCTGCATCTCATCGTCACTTTATCTCAAGATAAAGTGCTTTTATTAACAAACCAAACAATAATAGACAGTGTTTACTATTAATTTTAACCGAAAGACTTACTACCACTTACCTATTTAAATGCTATCACTAAACGAATTTGTTTATGTAACGTAATGTTAATTTGAGATGACACTAGGTACTACATGTTACCTACTAAGTTTATAATTCTTTCTCATTGTAAGTGACAATTTTTTAAAATGAGTAATAAAGATTGATTAGGATAAATAAGAAAAGCTCCAAGCTTTCTTTGACCACCTCCGTGGTGCAGTGGGCGAATAGCCGGCTGAGACGCAGGAGATAGCGGGTTCGATTCCCCGCCGCGGAACAAATGTTTGCATGATCTACAGATATTTGTTCTGGGTCTGGATGTTTTTCTATATATGATAAGTATGTATTTACAAAAAAAAGTATATAAGTATCTATCAGTTGTCTGGTTCCCATAGTACAAGCTCTGCTTAGTTTAGGGATAGATAGCACTGTGAGACATGTCCAGAAATTTTTTTTTTCGCATAAACAGACGCGTGATCTCAGGAGCGAGGTTAGAGTGTATTTTAGATCCGGCGTGGCTCGGCCGGCTCATATAAATGTCTAACGGCACGCGGATCTCAACAATGTCGTCTGAAATATCCTGCCAATCAAATAAATAAATACGGGATTTATCACGTACTGGTTCACGAATTGAACCGAAACACGGTCAAAACCGATAAAACGGTAGGTACCTACGTGATAAATCCCGTATTTATAGCGCTGATATATTTGCGCTGATTTTTTCAGTATTTTTTTTGTAATATAACTCTTGACCATGTGTTCTTTCAACCTACCTACATAATCATAACTAGCTGTTGCCCGCGACTTCGTACGCGTTACATAACTAAATGTGTAGGTAACATAGAAATTAAGCTAAACTCGCTGTTGCTACTTGACTTGACACCCCATTTTTGTCCCATGGGAACTAATTTATGGGATAAAAAGTAGTCTATGTGGTAATCCAGGTTATAATCTATGTACATACTAAATTCCATTTAAATCGGTGCTGCCCTTACGACGTGATTGAGTAATAAACAAACAAATAAACAAACATCCTTACCAATTCAAATTTCGAACTCTACGTCCCTAATGAGGCCGTGTCCTAAAAGTGCATAACCTCTTTAAGCTTAGAAACCTTTAAATGAGGTACTAATATAGTACGGTGACTTTCGAGACATTCCTATTTTAAAGAATATATTTTGCTTATGTTTTTAAGTGAGTTCAACCTTTTTTGAATAAAATCCGATTGAGTTTTCAAACATGTGTCAAAATAAAATGTAATTTAAATCAAAAACACTAAGGAGTATTGGTATCAACTTCGAAGCAAATCACCGCCAAAATAACTTTCTATCCCTATTTAACACCGTTAGGGGATGAATTTCAATAAAATACGAAACACGTCTTTCATCAATTCTGATAAAAAAAGTTTATGTAAATTTGAAGTAGATTGGACCAAGGAATCACGTTATCATACAAACTTTGCCCCCTTTTTTCACCCCCTTAGGGGTAGAATTTCGGAAAATCCGGAATTTTACATAAGAAAACAAGAGAACATCCTTTTCGTCAAAACATTTGAATAAAAAATACGTTTATTAGTAGGTAGGTAGCACACGTAGAATAGGTAAGTAGAGGTAATAGACAAAAAAATATAGCTGAAGTTCATTTGAAAATCCCGATCCTAAGAACCTATTGAACATGCGGTTGACCTTTGCCCAGCTGCGAGAAAGTGTACGTTAAAAAAAGAACCTATTTAGTTATGGGGTCACTCAAAAATGGCGCTCGTTTTTGAGTTCAAATTAGTATGATGAAGTTGCATTCATTCATCTCTCTTGTGTGAGACGTGAGTATTATTCAGCCAAGGAAAAGAGAGCCCTCACACTATCACTATCACTGTTGGTTAAATGGCTTCGGTGGTAGAGAGCCCTCTTGCGATGTTTGCTGCTTTGCTGCCATTTAAGTACATACCTACCTTGATACCTACTTCTGTTCTAATGTTTCTGTCAAATTCCTTTATAAATCAAACTCCTATGTGAATTCCCATTTATGAAATGAGGAGTTTGATTTTTTCCGAACTCTGCTGGTTACATCATCTGTGCTGACATCTGTTGAGGGCCATTTAAACTGTTACTTACTTTTAATGAGGTGTTTTGACTGCCATGTTTTTTTAACTGCTAGCAGATGGCGTTGCTCTGTCATACGCTGCATTTAAAAGGAAAGTGTTTTCCAAACAAAATAAAAAAAATGTGTTTGTTTATCTAACGAAGTGAGATTGTATCAAATAAATTTTGATGTTGTATCTTTGTGATTTTGGTATTTAGACCATATTTTGCCGGTGTATCTACAGACATAAAGATAGTTAGAACCTAAGGTAGAGAAAACCATTTTTTTTTATTATGAAGCATTCACAGATAAAAAAATAAAACCATCTTACTTGAATTAGATTTGTGCCCACTTTGTGGTCCATCAGATAGAAATAACTGACTATGCTGCCAACTGCAAATTTTCCCGATTTGCGGGAAATCGGTAGCTAGTCCGGGGAGAGCGCGGGAAATCAGGAAATTTCGGGGAATCGAGGCTACTTTTCGCACTGTAGAAACCTCAACAATGTAAATGTATCCATTGCAGCTTAAAAAACAAGGAATAGCTAAAATGGGAGGCCTGCTAGAATTAAAACCGAACCGGTCTATGCTTAGAGTGAAAGGGAAAAAAAAAATTGTGTAAATTATGTACCTACCTACTTACCAAATTGTAAAAAAATTTTTTTAGATCCTAAGAAATCATTCCAATGTCTATTTTGATAATAATTACACAAAATATTGTAAGAAACAGTGTTTTATTCTATAATAAGTATAACCCTAGATAATAACATTCAATGGGGCCCTCACATTGATAAGGTAAATATTATGACATTCCCTTGTCAATACATCTAAGAAAATCTGATGTATGTTCACAAAAGTATTAATTTGTTTGAGAAAAATAGAGATAAACATAATTTTAATTCTAAAAATAAAGATGAACTCGCTGTTGCCACTTATAGAGTCCATAAAGTTAGTAAATCGTTGAAAGGGCACGATTAAGATTTTTTAGCAAACAACCAAGCAATTTAGAAAAATAGACTATTATAATTAGACAAATTTAAAAACGTAATTAATAATAAACAATTTTTTTATAAAAAAGCCTAGGTACTCTATCATATCGGATTGAGAGACTTTGGATTAAAATTGCTCCAACTCTGTGGAAAATGTTAAAATAATTTAGACGTACTAATTTATTTTCTTAATTGTTAGATAATCTAAAAGGATCAATAAAAATAACAACCAGTCTTGTTTCTTGCCTTTCTTTCCTGGCGTGGTCGCCAAGGAACAGGCTGTTAAAGTGTCGTTTCAAAGTGATCCTTGTGGTTTTATTGAATAAAAACATTTAAGTTTTTTTATTTTATAATTATTATTGCTGGAAATTTCCAGGCAATGTATCAGTAGAAAACGCAGAATTTCAGGGAATCGAGCACATTTTTACTGAAAATCAAGAAACTTACATTGGCAGCACTGCTGACTGACGTCCTGACCTGAAATGACGAAGGTGGGGCGGTCAGTCGTCATTGACGACTTTGCCCCCCGCGCCGCCCCACCTCACCTTATTGTATGTAATTGAAGCCGTGCCGCGCTGGTCCGCGGTCGATCAAAATGGATCTATCAAAATTTTGACAAAATGGATTTTTATTATTGTTTGCTTGGGCGTTTCCTATAATTATTTTCAAACTAAACGAAATAATTTGATGTTGATGTATTGTGTGCGGTGAACTATTGTGCAATTTCGATTAATAAATAAACGAACTTTTATGATCGACTGGTGCAAAGGAGCTCTTGTAATGTGTGACTTACTAGTCTCCTGTTGGTGCTAAGTCTACGGCCATGTACATTAATGTTAATCGAATTTCTACTTTCATTATGGTTGAATGACTACCAAAATAATGAACAAATTTCATAGAAAATGTGGCGATCGAGTCACGTTGCTAAACCAAAATCTCACAGCTATCAGAAACTTTGTTGAATTTAATCATGGCTTGATTCTAAGTGCCGAGTCACTGACAGACGATGCTCTATTCGAAGTGCGAATTGATAGAAAAGTTAGTATAATCGATTTTAGTTCACATCCACACTAATAAAGTTCTAAAGTACTTAACTATCTCAGTCTACCTGTCTGTTACGTTTTCACTACTAATCTGAACTATTTCAATTGACAGATTGATCTGGATTGAGACTGGATAGTTTAAATTTACAAACGACACTTGCTGCTGAACTATGGATGTTAGTTGTAGACTATGCCCACTGTATCTATCGCACCACACAGTTGGGTTTTCAAATAGAGGACCTGTGATTAATGTCAACTTACAAAAAACTTATTAAGCCTCTATTATAACCAATATGAGTTGTATATTAATCCTTGGATGCCGCAACATTATTTTGCCACTGAGTGACAAGACTGGTTTTATCAATGCTGAGACACAATAGATACTTTCCTACACACTACCTATATAGGTTTACTACTTTTAATAGTACACAAAATCAGAAGCAATAACAGATGACCCAGTTTGGCTGGACCCAAGCACCTAATGCGACATCATGTACAACCATAGTGCATTGTGCTTGGCTGTTCAGAAGCTGTATGGCCAACCATGATCATTATTAACCATGATCTTCTGCTTATGAAATTTACATCGATAGACTTGAGGCAATACAAAGGAAATTTTTACGCTTTCTAAACTATAAAACAAGGACCTACCACTCGGACTATGTACTCAATTGTGCCAAGCAACACCTTGTTCCACTTTATCTGCGACGAGAGTTTGTCGACATCTTATACCTATTGAAAATAATTAATTCTGCTGTCGATTGCCCGCCACTCCTTAGTAAGATACAATTTTATGCGCCTACCAGAACGTTTAGGAGAAGCAACCTATTTTATCTACCCGTAGTTTCTACGAATTATCGCCAAAATGCGTTTGTGTATCATGCAAGTAAAATATTCAATCTATTGAGCAATGAGCATGACCTTGACCCGTTCAACTGCAGTATTTCATCTCTTAAAAACAGAATTAATAATATCTTCTTTGATTGATTTAGGACATATGTGACTGAGTGAGGATGAGTTTTTGATAACTAATTTTGTAATATATCTACTTGTAAATTGAGTGAAAGGTACCTGATTTGGTATCGTGAATGTGAGTGACCCGTACAGTGTTCGGTTAGATTTTGTCTTTTGTTATTTGGTTGTTGCTTGTTAGTATAATCTGATTATATCAGTGGAGACCTTTAAATGGCCTGTTAATTCACTGTAACTATTGTGTTTAATATGTGCTGATGGTTGTCCTAAAATAAATAAATAAAAAATATTTACTGGTTAGGTGTCAGGTCATGACATCACATTGTGTGGTTGTGTCCAGTCTAAAACTGGGTCATTTGTTAATGCTTTAAAACGCAAATTAAATTTTTAAAATGGTTTATGAAAATAACAATGTTATAAACACATATGTACTTATAATGTTATAACAATGTTATAAACTTGTCTTTTTTATTCAAAAGTAACTCGGTCTCTGTCTGTCTTTTTGTTATGTTTTTATAATTAAACAGCTGAACTGATTTCAATAAAATTTGGAATAAATATAAGTACTTAGATAGATTAAGACTGGGGTTGCAACATCGGCTACTTTATATCTGACTGCGCAGAAGGAGGGTGTTTTTATTTATATCATCAGCATCAGTCATGAAAATGTAACAGACAGAGATACCATGAGTTAGGTACTTTCAAATTTATTATGTAAGTTTAGATTATTAACTCATTAGCTGTCTCTGTCAATTCAGTGAGCAGTATGAATGACTGAAAGGGTTTTTATAAAAATATCTTTATTTGTGTAGGTCAATGTTTGGAATGGGAGCCTTGAGATTGGTGTAACAACTCTGAATCCAGAATTCTTGGAGCTTCCTGCAACAGCAACTAAATTAAAAAACACTGCCTGGGTAACTAGACATTTACAAACAATCTAATAACATCTTTTTTGTATTGTATCTTACCAATACATTATAAAACTTACAGATACTGTCCGGAAACTCGCTAGTAAAAGATGGGGTCACTATCGTCAACTCATATGGACCTGAATTGGATTCTCTTCAGGAAGGAGATTGCATTGCAGTTTGCCGGTCCTGTAAGGTAACTTCTAGCTAGAACATAAAATCATTATTATAAATACAGGATTTATCACGTACCGTCTTATCGGTCTTTCGACCGACAATGTTTCGGTTCAATTCGTGAACCTTCTCTCGTTATTCGGAGCGGATCACACTCACCCTAATGAAGGTTCATGAATTGAACCGAAACATTGTCTGTCGAAACACTGATAAGTCGGTACGTGATAAATCCCGTATTTATAATAACGATTGAAATCAATCACAAAAGTTTTCTAAGTAAAATAGAACATTTTCCAAGATTCGTTTCTATAATAATCTTAATAAATTTCCATATTAATTTTTACTTAGAAAACTTTCGTGTTTAATTGATAAATCCTGTATGTAAATAATGATTACATATTCATATTTATTGATCGACCGAAGACAGCTGAGATCCCTTCACCAAAAAGGAAAAGTGCTGATAATCTTCTCATAGCTAAGAACCAGCCTAGTTAAACTAGCTTTCTATTAAAAAAAACCGTGCCCGAATCGGTCCATCCGTTTTGGAACTATGATGGCACAGACACACAGATAGACAGACAGACATAGGCGTCAAACTTATACCTTCTGTCATGTTATTTTCATTCATATCCTCAGTTGTGAATATAATTGATAAGTTTTAAATTGTGTTTTTGTGAAGGGAGAGTTGATGTTCTTCATAAATGGACGTTGCCTTGGCATTGCTGCAAAGGACTTGCCTTCAGGACTATTTGCAGTGATCGATTTGTATGGTCAATGTGTCCAAGTTTCCATCGTTCACGGCAACTATCCGAGACCCGTGATGGATCAGGTCAGTGGATTTTATGATTAACATCTAAAAAGAATTGGGACCAGTAGTAATAAGTGTTTGGAGCTATTTGTCTATTACTATATAGGGTGTTTGATAATATACGCACAAAAATGAAAGGGGTTATTTTGATGAGCTAATTTTTATTATTTTTAAATAAATTTGTGAAATGTGTACCATAGAAATGTGAAATTTATTTTGGCATGTAAAAACAAACACTTTATTAAACTTATGTTGTGCTATTGCATAATGCTTGCCATTTAACTTCAGATATTATATTGGTGACATCTCGAAATATTTCTTGTGGTCCCTTTCTGATATTGCTAATTATAATATTCTGACACGCATAAATCTGTGAGCTCAATTATTGACAAATCCCCTGTACAGCTGCAACCACTTGACATGTAATAGTATTTAAGTTTAAAACTGTTAAGGCCTGTTTACAGCCGCTTCAATTAGTTTATTGTATTTATAGTTATTTTATTTTATATCATTTTGTATCTGATAAAGCCTATAGCTGCAATTTAAATAATATTGTACCTTTACATACATACCATACATTACCATTATTTTACGAATATGTACCTACCAGTGAAGTTGACGTAACTAAGTGTCCTACATGCCCCCATGGTTTGAAATAAATTAATTGGATTGAATTGAATTTCTAACCCAAAACACACAGCCATTTCCGAAAGAGATATCAAATCGGCTTTTATTTTTGGATGTCGATTGCAAGAGTAGGCATTAAATTTTATATCGAATTAATCACCTAAACTTATTTTACTTAGAAAATCTAAACTTAAACCTAAACTAAGTCGATTTTCTTTAAAATTTGTTAATATAACTATTAGTTTTTTTTTCGTGAAGTCTTTTTTTATGTTGATTGAAACCGTTACTCGAAGATAGTCAGTATATTACCAAACACCCTGTATATCAAAGTAATCTGGCTTGCTGTATTACAATCCCATACAATCTGTTTTTTCCCCAATTATTAGTATCATAGGTAGTTACTACAAATATTTATAGTTAATGTTTGCATTATCTACGGATATTTGTTCTGGGTATGGGTGGTTTTCTTTATTCTATTATTTACCAAAAAAAGTAGTTTTCTATCAGTCTGGTTCATATTATTTTTATTCTTTATTTTCGTAACAAGCTTTGCTTAGTTCTGGGCTAGGATAGTGCTGCCTGAAACGCCCAGCATTATTTATTTACTAGCTTCCGCACGCGGCTTCGCTCGCGTGGTTCCATCTTGGTTTTTTAAAAAATTTCACCAAAATCAATATAGTCTTGAAAACATAACAGACAGAGAGACACCGGTAGGTACTTTCGAATTTATAATATTAGTTTTGTAAAATTTTATAATAAGCTAGGGAATGCTGTACCTTTCCTAATTTTAACCTAAAACTTTGATTCTCTTTAGTTATTTGTATGGGCCTTTAGTACGAGTTATTAAATTTCGCAAACGTCAATAGTTTTCGTGAGCGTTTTCATTATCTTCCTTATCATCTTTCTATGTATTGTTCATTATACTTTTTGCCACACAACTTTGCAAACGGAATGCGTGTGCGCGGCACGTGCGTGACGTGAGCGGGCACGCATTCGGTTGGCACCGAACTTAATTTGTATTCAAAATAAATAAATATTGATGGACATTTCACACAGAGCTATCCAGTCCCAAACTACCAAACTAAGCAGAGCTTGTAAGATGGTGATCAGATAACTGATTGAATACTTATCCACTAAAACACTGGAAAATCATTAGTATAATACGGACCTGATTGAATACAATTTACCATTATGCTGTTAATTAAAACAATCAAAACAACAAAGTAAAAGAAAAGCAGCCCCTATTGATTATTTTTATAATTAAATACCAATTGTACTGACATAGTTTTAAATCTAAAATAATAAATAAATTAAAATTGAAATAGACAAGCTCACATAAACTCAACATAAACTATTGACGTTTGCGTAATGTAGACTCCACCAATATTGAAACTATATAATTTTTCAGCCATATGAAAGTACAAGCTCTGAGGCTGGCGCATGTGCTCTGCCAAGATTCCATCGCGATACACACATACAGATGCCGTTGACTTCTCCACTTGGTAATACAAGTTCATAAATGAAAGTTTGCTTTGAAAATAATATTTTATTACGACAAACTTTTGATTTTTCAGTTTCTCAAGACAACTTGCGATTTCATCCTAGATGTGGAATACTGGTGAAGCTCTCCAACAATAACAAGTAAGCACTATTACTAAACAAATTCAGCCATAACAACATATAGATAGCTGAACTTCTCCAGATCACTATATATGAGGAAGAAGTGTCCCCGAGACATGTTGCGTTTGACCCAGAGCTAAACTGCTTTGCATGTGCGTGCTGGATAGTAGAATCTGCACTTTAAACTTGTTAAATTGATTAATTTACTAAAAAAGGCTTCTATCTCATAGGTCGGCGGAGAGAGCCCGCCCTTTAGACGACTACAACAACGGAGTGGTTATGACGCACCGTCCTCTATACGACAATGAGTTCTTCGAGATACAGATTGACAAACTAGTCGACAAGTGGAGCGGGAGCATTGAGGTAACTTTTCTAAACTCATCATCAATATCATACGAGTTGTCCTTAGGCAAATTTGATGGTTAATTTACCATGACGGTGTAAATTAGCGGCCAGCCGTCGTCGTAATGTTTAATATAACGGATCGTATCACTACAAAATTATAGAAGCGTCCTAAATTACCTCCTCTAATTTACATGTTAAAATGGCCTCATTGCATAGTTGTTTTGTGTGATCCAGTAGTTAAAAGAGCCAGGATAAATGTTTGAATAAAACCTCAAGGTCTATTAATACATCTGCATTAATTCACCTACAGAGAAAACCTTTGTTGGTGACCATATATGATTACCTTAAAAGCAGATTCCATTGCAGGTGGGAGTGACCGCTCACAACCCGGCCACCATACGCTTCCCGTCGACAATGACAAACATGGATACCGGTACTATTATGATGTCCGGATGCAAAGTACTTATGAATGGACAGGGGGCTTGCATGGAGTATGGGAACTTCAATCTAGATGAGCTGCGGGTAAGTTTAAATATTCATTACTTATCTTTGTTGTGGCCAAAGAAATCTTCTAAATACAGTGTCCAAAGATGTCGCGTCGCGTTGACGATCCTATTCTATGAGCTACGAGTATGAGGTGACTCTTGACTGCTTTGGTTTCGTGATTGCCTTTGTATTGTAACTGACAAATCAATTTATTAATACTTACTGGGACTTTAGAAACCAGCCATAACTTGCATTTTGAAACTCAAGTACTTCTTAGAGTTCTATGTTTTTTTGTATATTATATAGGATAGGCCCACAATAATGTATCAGGTGAGGCGGTTATTAGATCCTCTATCAGGCAGGTGTTCGGGCACAAAGGGCACAGTAACAAGTACCGCAATGACTGCGCGGGATCACCACATTCACACTGCGCGAAGTTAGGGTTCCTGAATCCCATTTGCACATATTAAGTCCACAGCGGTCTACAATCTGTGTCCGAAGCCTGTTTATGGACATCCAGACTGGTTCTACAAAACAACACATTGACCGTGTTCATTCTGAAAGATATTATTGAAATAAATCAAAAATCTGCGAGTCTTTACATTCCGAGCTCATTCTCATTAAATTCCAGAATGGAAGCTGAAATCACTTGAATTCTGATTGCATGTGACTCTCTAGTTTGTCTCGGTTTTTATTTGCAGGAGGGCGATACTGTTGGTATGATGAGAAAGGGCAATGGCAAGCTTCACTATTTCATTAACGGAGTTGACCAAGGCGTCGCCACCGATAAAGTACCCCAACAGGTTTGGGGTGTGGTCGACTTGTACGGCATGACTGTCAAAGTAAGTAGTAACATCTGTTGTATTGTGTTTATCTAGAACTAGATTGTTGAGAGCAAGCAGATTGTAAAATAATGTAGACCTGTAATTGATTCGAGCTAGTAAATTATAATATATGTCTTTTATTAAGTATTTTAATGAGTGGTAATGCTTTTTTATCTGGTATTCTGACATCATAAAAGTTGCACCATTGTCTTGTCGGGCTAAAATTAGGGTACGTTTCCACCAGAGATATATGTATGAGGTAGCTTAGTGGTAGGTAGCTATTTGCTAGCCACACTCAGCGCATCCTAACCTATAGTAGATTCTGTCCTCGTTTACCGCTTAGCTTCCTCGCACAGATCTGGTGGAAACGCAACCTTAACCTGTCATGTAAACTATAGCAAAAGATAACTGTGTCAAACAACAACATCCTTGATGTTAATAAAAAATTACTCAAAAGATAAGACAGATTGAAAATCTCTTTCTTTCTTTGAAGTCCAACAAAACGTATTACATTGGATATAATTTCGTCTTGTTGTACAGTTGTCTCAAACAAGTAAACTTATTTCCAGGTTACTGTGGTGGATCCATGCGAAGATTTAGACAGCAACATCAATGCTGTGCCGCAGTGGATGGTGGCGCCGGCGCCGGCCGAGCCCGAAACACAGGCCGCGTCGTCACTGGACGTGCCTCCGGACGGACCTTCGGACGCGGTTCCGGAAGCACCTCCGGACGTACCACCGGAGGGCATCACTGCAAGTGCTCCCGGCGCCAGCCCGGAAACATCGGTGCAGATCCCAGCTGAAGCACTGCTCTCAGAGCCGTCGACCAGTAACAGTAAGATTTTTTTCATTTCTTCCACTCCAAAAACAAAACTGTAATCAGTATATGGATAACTTATTTTACTTGGTTCAAGCAATCTGTACACAAAAACTACAAGTATATACAAAAGTATCCAAATATTTATGATTATTTAATGCATTTTCTACCAGTCGTCCGCGACAGGTAAGATACACAAGTTGGCGTGCTTAACTATAAAGGTAATCAAAGTAAAACAAATAGAAATAACAAACCACCTCCTAGCCTAAATAAATAAGCTAGCTTTTAGCGATAAGACCCCTCATTGTACTAAATTAATTTGTAAGAAATTATGTTCTGCGTTTATTTTGGTGTACAATAAAGAGTTATCTAATAAATACTCATACATACAATATTATTATAAATAAGAATATAATAATAAATAAATACAATAATAAATCAAGTGGTGCGATTTTAATAGGGACTCGATGACGATGTTTGAAAGTTGGTCTTGATGTTATTTTATTATACTGAGAGAAAGAGCGTTCTACGAGCGCCCACTTCACCATTAAAGTGTTACTTTAATGAAACACCAAATAAATGATAATTGACACCAAATAGATGATTATTCTGTTCTATTCTGCTTTGAAAGAGTCGGCACGGCAGACTCATGCTCATAAATATGACTTACTGGCTTCCGCCAGCAGCTTTGTACGAGTGGTTTGTCAACAAAAAATAGGCTGTGTTAATCCAGGTCTACGTACATACGTACATGCTAAATTTCATCGAAATCGATTCAGCCGTTACGACGTCAAACAAACATCACACACACTTCCATACAAACTTCCGCGTTTATAATATTAGTGGGATACTACTATCTAGGATAATGCATAATAATACTGGCTCTGACAAGATCACTATCCTCTCTGTGATATTATAAAGGGTGTTTGTATTTAACAGATTTGTACGTGGCTCCGGGGTGTTCGGGATTGGTAGAAGAGGATCAGCTTTTATTTCATACGCTGCGTGATTCGCATGTTATTATTATTAACGATGGTAGAACTGCTCATAGGCCTAAGTAAGTATAAGTTTTATTGCACTGCTCACATTTCAAAACATTTTCTCAAATAATACTAACGTATGCGTAAATAGAAACATTGGATGGGGAATTCATCAAAAAGCCATTTGGAAAATCCATATAGTACTTTCAAAATACTTTACTTTTACTAGAGTAAATTGATTGATATAATCGTGCTAAACTAATAAAATAGTTTTAGCTGAACGAGATAATGCAATGTTTAACTTTATATTTTGTAACGAGCCTGATAGAGAACCACAGAAGTGTTTAAGCTATTGCATAGCTTCTATCACGGGCCTTGAGCGTGGAGACCGAATCCAGAAATTCCGTAACGAAAAAACCTAACACTCCGACCGGCACAGCGGTGATACTTTTTAGTTTTGCCATCTATCGAAGAATAGCAGAACTTTTAATGACTTTTTGAAATATCACGCTTATCTCTTTAGTTCTGCAACTTGCCTCTAGGTGGCATTGGTTGTATCGGCGTTACTGCGCATGCGTAATCCCACTCTTCGCCCCGCAATCTGGTGACTCATGCCTGCTTAGAGTTTCGGCGTTAGGGCACCTCCTCTTTGTATTTACTTCATGGTACGACTCTACGAAGCTCGCACGAATCGAGACGAGCTGCTCCAAAATCGGACGAATACGTAATAAAAGTAAGAAAAAAATACTGCATAAATAAAATAAATAAATAATTATAATTGCATAGGTTGATAAAAACAGCTATGCAAATAGCTTTACCGCGGCAGTCTCCGAGTGCCACACGTCTTTTTTAACATAATATACAGGGTTACAGGAAAAATCGTGCTAGATCCGTTAAGGGCGTGGAGTACCCATCATTTCTGACTTATTTCACTATGAAACACTCTACCCTAAACTTAACCCTTTTCGAGATATTCGACTTTTAATTTTTTTATTGAAAATTGCCGATTTTTAGGCTACTAAATTTATTTTTGTTTATTTTGTGTATCTTATTATTATTATTATTGCATTTTTACATGTGTAATAAGATGCTTTAGGACGTCAATCATTAAAATAGTGCATAAGTTAATTGAATAGACCGTAGTAGACAAGTGAAAGTTAAGAAATAAAAAAAAATATTAGAAAGTTTATTTTTCTCTAAGGTATATCTAAAAAAAATATTATGGCAATGGTTCGGCAGATGTTTTTTAAAATATCTACGTTTCATCAGCTATCTAACGAGGTATAACAATCTAGGGTTTGTATTACATTTCGTGGAAAAAAAGTACGAATACATAACTCGCTACCCCGGTCGTCGAGTGCCGGATGTGGCCGTTTTTGACAGAGTCTATCGAAGACTTCGAGAAACTGGCTCTGTTTTGAGACGAAATACAGACATGGGAAGACCACGAATTGATGACGAAGAACAGGACAATGAGATAGTGCAACGCTTTCGAGCGGATCCGACTACTTCCACTAATATTGTTGCCCGTGATCTGGGACTTTCGCAATGGAGAGTGTGGTTTACAGTGCATACTGCTGGCCTATACCCGTACCATTACACGCCGGTACACGTTATTGAAGAAGGAGACCCCGCGAGAAGATTGGACTTCTGCAGATTTATGCTAAATGCTGACGTAGAAGACCCAGATTTTCTAAGAAATATCTTGTGGACGGATGAGTCCAAATTTGATAAAGATGGCATAACTAACTATCACAACGCCCATTACTGGGCCCCAAAAGAGCTAAGGAATCCCAATAAGAAAAGAGTGAAGGGGTCCCAACGAAGATTCAGCGTGAATGTGTGGATGGGCATTATCTCCAATCATTTGATTGGACCTTACTTTCTCCCGGATAATCTAAATGGGGAAAGCTACGAAAATTTCCTGAGAGCAGACTTAAGTGATTTGCTGGATGATCTGCCACTCAACCTGATCAGGGACATGTGGTTCCAACACGATGGCTGCCCTGCCCATTTCAGGAGAAGTGTCAGAGACTGGCTGGACACAAATTATCCAAACAAATGGATAGGACGAGGTGGACCGTTGCCATGGCCAGCAAGAAGTCCGGACCTAACCCCCATGGATTTTCACGTGTGGGGGTGCATGAAAAGTCTTGTGTACAGCGAGCCGAATCCAGTTTCGTCTGTGGAAGACTTACGAGAAAGGATTGTGGATGCAGCCAATAAAAGGAGGACCACGTTAACCACTGGAGTAGTAAAGACTGGTCTCCGTAGAAGGATGCGACAATGTATCAGAAATAGAGGTGGCCATGTTGAACATGAACTGTAGAATAAGAAAAAGTTGTGTGAAAACCTTTAATAAATGACATTTCATGCTTACCTATTATTTTATTTTACTTTTTAGGGCTAAGTATAAATTTTCTTCTCCACTGTCGCCTATAAAACTAAATTTTTTTCAATGCATTTGAATAAAACCCTAGATTATTATACCTCGTTAGATAGCTGATGAAACGTAGATATTTTAAAAAACATCTGCCGAACAATTGCAATAATATTTTTTTTAGATATCCCTTAGAGAAAAATAAACTTTCTAATATTTTTTTTTATTTCTTAACTTTCACTTGTCTACTACGGTCTATTCAATTAACTTATGCACTATTTTAATGATTGACGTCCTAAAGCATCTTATTACACATGTAAAAATGCAATAATAATAATAATAAGATACACAAAATAAACAAAAATAAATTTAGTAGCCTAAAAATCGGCAATTTTCAATAAAAAAATTAAAAGTCGAATATCTCGAAAAGGGTTAAGTTTAGGGTAGAGTGTTTCATAGTGAAATAAGTCAGAAATGATGGGTACTCCACGCCCTTAACGGATCTAGCACGATTTTTCCTGTAACCCTGTATACGTCTAACTATAGAAAATATTAAATGTTCATACAATTTGTCCACAGTGCGTTCGAAATCTTCAATAATGGATTCGTAATGACGAACCGGACATTGAAGACGAACGAGCTATTCCAAGTGCGCCTAGATCTAGTTATACCAAAGTGGGCGGGAAGTATCGAGATCGGGGTCACGCAGCATTCCTCAAACGATATACGATTCCCGTTCCGAATGATCAACGCAACGTAAGTATTATATCTACTTGTGCAAACAATAATGTAAGCTGATAAACATTTTAAAACTTTTAAATCAATTCTCAAGGTGCATTACTGCAAAATATATATTAAAATTATTAAAACTCTTAGGGGTTTACCACAAAAATAATTAAACACTGTTAAGCCCGTGTTTAAAAAATCCCATACAAAAATTTGCAAGGACTTTTTTGTTGACCAACAGCACGGAGAGGAAAATAAAAGTCGTTGCATATGTCCAGGAGTATATCTATTTGGGCCAATTAGTCTCTTTCCAGGCGAGACAGGATACAGAGATTACTCGCCGCACAGAAAACGCTTGGAAAAGCTATTGGTCAATGAAAGACCTCATAAAAGGAAATCTGCCACTATCTTTAAAACGGAAACTAATGGGCATTCTCCTCATTCTCATGTACGGTGCACAAACTTGGTCCCTCACTAATATTCAATAGTCTCGCCTCGGTGTTTGTCAACGAGCTATGAAGCGCAGCATCCTCGTCCCATCCTAATGGGAAAACCTCAGATGGTAGTTCATTCCACATCTTTCAAGCATTCATTTATTTATTATGCAAGGCCCACATAGTGAATACAATATTACAAAGCATTTTTAAAACAACTCTATAAAAGAAGAAATAAACTTGACGACGCGACGTCTTAATCTCTAATAATTATATTTGTACATAGTGTCCGGTAAACTGTAGATAAACCGGCAGGTGCTCGTGACTTCAAGGCCGATCAGACAAAAAAAACCCTACTTAATAATATTTCAAGTTATATAAATTAAAATTTAAAAAAATCTGCGTTTGCTGAACTTTTGGTCACCAAGCTCAGGAGAGAACATAGGTTTTATTAATATATATTGTTTAATTACAGTATAGGATTTTATATTATTATTTTGGTGTCGTATCGGCCTTGAGGACCAGTTATTGGAGTGGTATCCAATGTTTACCGGACACCCTGTATAGTTTAATTTTCACACACATTGTCACTGTGTCAAAAATCCTTCATTGTTTATTAATAATAAAAAACAAGAACCTGGAAAAAAAATGTATGCCAATAACAGGCATGCACAGCATTTATAATAACATTTTAAACAGACAACAGTTAGTTAAGTAAATAGTAAAACACAAAAAACAAAACAAAATGATAGGTGCCTACTTCAGTACAAATTAAAATAAAACCCAATTCTAAAACTTAAAAACTATAATATGAATAAGTTTTTTGTTGAAAAATTACTTTTTCAAAACAAGCTTTTATAATATTCATAATCGGAACCGCAAGCAGATTCAAATGAGCCCAAACACTAGTAGCCTACTATAATCCATTCAGAAGTTCCGTTGTCTAGCATCCGTCTCCATCATGACTCCACCTCTCCATGGTACCATATTAATGCATTGTCACCGAAGCTACATATGTATTCAAAATTTCAGCTCAATCGGTTGAGGGGAACGGGTTTAAAATTCAGTTGCAAGATTCCACCCGGACAAACATACATACATTGCAAGTTAATAAAAAGCTTGTAAAAACAAAGAGAGAATACTGTTTAATCAGTCTGGTGGTCTTGGTGACCACCATGTAGTGCAGTAGTTTTTATCCGAGGATAGACGAAATTTGCCGAGGTGTCTAACTTAAATAGTAGTACTAAGAGGTTTACTATAAATATCGTTTTTGCTTACAGATCTGGCACCTGGGGGATTACAGGTGAAGACGTCATCAGAGATGGCACAATCATCATACCACAATACGTCCGCAACCTCAGCAGACTTGTCGTAAGTAACCTTCGTCTTATTTTATCATCTTACTAGCTTCCGCCAGCGGCTTCGCTCTCGTTGTTTGTCAACAAAAAGTAGCCTGTGTTAATCCAGGTTATAATCTACGTACATGCCAAATTTAATCGAAATCAGTTCAGCCGTTACGACATAATTGAGTAACAAATAAACAAACATCCAAACTTTCGCATTTACGATATTAGTGTGATTATTTTAACTAACGCTGGCGCTGTACGTTCTTTCTTGCAATATTGATTTTTAATAGCTACTTTTTACGAAAGTATGCCAATTAAAAGGAATAATCGCGTCATAAATAAACAGACACTATTAAGAAGTTGAAAGGGTAGTGCTGGTTATCTAAGCAAATATCAAGATCCTATACTTTGGAAAAGTCTTGGAGATACCTATACTAAAAAGCAAAACAATCATAATGTTAAACAAATCTTTTTATTGTTATGATTAATCAATAAATGGTTTTAGAATAGAATCCTTAGAATACCTGCGTCTTATTTGTGTTTTGCTTCGACCAACTGTTTAAATTCAATCTTTATTTATTGAATGATTCAGTTGCTGTGAGGTTTTAAGTAACATATGAGTACACCAGCCAAATAAATTCAATCGGATTTTTTATTAGAATTTGTAACAAAACTAACGGATTTGTAATGTAACGGTTTTGTATAACTAGCGCCATTTATGATGAAAATATGCAAAGATGGGATTTCTAAATACTAATTATTATATTGACTACGCGTTGTTTTAATTAGTTTATAATATAACTAACTACGCACTTCAACTGCGTATAGATCGCGAATTCCGATAAGGCTGATTTTCCACAAGAGCTGTGCGAGGAAGTTAAGCGGTAAGCGAGGCATGTGCGCGAGGCTGAGCAGGTGCAGCGAGCTAGGGCTACTGGACTACCAGTCAATAGACGGTGACAGCTGAAACATTTTGGTTGGTTGTGGTTGATTTGGTTTGGTTTCCTGGTTTGATTTTTGTTTGTTTTGATATTTCAGTTAAGTATTAAACACTCACTTTGGAGATGACGCGTGTCGCGGCCCTGCTGCAGCACACACTAAAAACCAGCGCTGCAGCAGCTATGCTTCTGAAGCATATTCTTAGTGGTGTCCCATTTATGGTCATACTAGATGACCCACCCGCGGCTTTGCACGCGTGGTTTGAAAATAAAAACATGACTTCTTCCTTCGGAGAAAATCTAGTAAAAAAGTAATCCCGGTCTATACGGGACTACGGTCCCGGTATACCAAATTTCATCGAAATCGGTCAGACGTGAAAACGTAACAAACAGACAGTTACTTTCGAATTTATAATATTAGTAAGGATAGTTTCTATGTTTCTTGTCTTTTTATTTTGTTGTGTAAGTATGTGTATTATGAATAAATATTTTCAATTGCTATAAAAGAGTCCGTTACGCATCCACGCACATCTCTGGTGGAAACAGTCACACCGTTTCACAGCTTCGCTACCCATCCTCGCATGGCTCAGCTTCCTCGCACTGCTCTAGTGGAGAATCAGCCTTATCTGTTATTATCAGTAACTAGTAATAGTTTTGGTATGGATTGGAAAAATGAATTTTATACACCATCTGTTTCTCAGGAGGGTGACACAGTCGGCGTGATGCGCAAAGACATGGGCATATTGCACTTTTTCGTCAACGGGGTCGATCAGGGCCCCGCGGCGTTCAACATACCGGAACATGTCTTCGGTATTGTCGGTTAGTTATTCTAACTTAGTTTATGCCATTAGGACCTACCATCACGGTAGTACGATTATCGATAGTATCATCATCATCATCATCAGTTTAAGTAATAGCCCACTGCTTTTTATTGTCGACATAAATAGACATAATAATAATCATAATACATTAATCCTCATGATAGATATCCTCGGATCTCTTACTCAGTACCCAGACCCGGAAAGATATCTCACACAAGGGGGTATTCAGTTGCAAGCCCAAACGTTTGATATATGCCCAATTTTTGCCTAAAAGTCAAGTATTCACGTGACAGGTTGCACAAGCCCATCGCCGCTAGACATAAATTTCGTTAAAATCAATTGGTAGCTCTGGAAATCTGTTAGGATTATCATCATTTTAGCCATAGCTGTTGAACATAGGTCGTTCATGATGGTTCAGGACGTTCAGGTTAAAATGATGATCAAGATGATTTTATAAAATAATTTAAATTGTATGTTATTATTACTTCAAACACTATAACTGTATGACTATAGCAAAAAAAACTATGCTCAGTTCAAATCTTATTTAATGTTTGCGTTTTGCAGATTTGTATGGACGCGTGGCGCAGGCGACTATAGTGGACATGTACACGCCACTCCCGGTCAGCTCCCCGGAGTCGCCGGTGTCCTGCGAGTCGAATGCGACTGTGCTACCGTAAGTAATGTCAAGTAGACTGACAGTTTCGTACTGGTGGTTCAAACCACCCAATGCCAACTTTGACGCTTTTTAATTTTGTAAACGGGCTTTTTTATCAAAAAAGTGTAGAGAAAACCTTATTGTTTTTTAAAAGACCTATTCTACTAGGTTATACGCTCCCAAACAAAGGTAGACGACCTTGCTCAAAAAATTGGAAGACTCAAGTAGGCCGGACACGTGTGCCGTATGTCAGACACAATGTGGGCGAAGACCACTTCAGAATGGGTCCCAAACAACGGACGACGCCCGCGTGAAAGTGGCGGGATGAGCTAAACTCTTACCTTAAGGATTGGCCTGTTGTCGGATGGCAGGATTTAATTTTTTAGGGTTCCGTACCCAAAGGGTAAAACGGGACCCTATTACTAAGACTCCGCTGTCTGTCTGTCTGTGTGTCTACCACCAGGCTGTATCTCATGAACCGTGATAGTTTGACAGTTGAAATTTCACAGATGATGTATTTCTGTTGCCGCTATAACAACAAATACTAAAAACAGAATAAAATAAATATGTAAGGGGACTCCCATACAACAGACATTATTTTTTGCCGTTTTTATAGATAATGGTACAGAACCCTTCGTGCGCGAGTTCGACTCGCACTTGGCCGGTTTTTATTTATACATTAAGCTGACCCGCAGGTGGCTTCACACGCGTTGTTTTTAAATAAAAACATTAACCTCCTTTCGTGCAGTCGGTAAAAAGTAGCCTATGTCCCAATCTTGGTCATAATCTATTTGTATATCAAATATCATCGAAATCAGACTAGCCGTTTAGTAGTGAAAATGTATCAAACAGACAGAGATAGAGCTACTTTCGAATTTATGTTAATATGGATAGGCTCGCGTTTGACCACGATTTCGCCTGATGGTAAGAGATGATGCAGTTTACGTTGGTGCACGTTTGCCTAGAAGAAACCTGTTCACTCGCGACTTGAAGACACCAGGTTGTAATTATCAGGAAACACAGATTCAGGCAAGGCGTTCCACTCTTTGGCAGTGCGTATGATAAAGGTGGAAGAGAACCGCTTTTTGCGCATGTTTGTATGTTGTTGGCGCTGTTATAATTATGACAACCAGCCTTGTGTCTTGCCTTTCTTTCCTGACTTGGTCGCGAAGGAACAGGCAGTAAAATTGACGTTTCAAAGTGATCCTTGTGATTTTAATGAATAAAAATATTTGACTTTTGACTTGACAATAAAGGGTAACATCTAGTAAAAACACAAGGCAAGAAATATATCACGTTAAATGTCTGTGTTGTTCCAGAGAGATGTGTTTCCATCGCGTGCACGGTCACAACGCTCGGTTGTCCCGCAACCGGCTGACGGCCTCCCGCGCCACCGTCTACTCTGAGTTCAATGACGCCGTGCTGTTCTGCTCGCGGCCGCTGCGAGAGTGCGATATGTTTGAGATCAGGATCGACAAGATGGTCGACTGCTGGATTGGCAGCCTTGAGATTGGTAAGCACTTTATCCCATCGATCAACAATATCTAGATTACGACTCTCATACAAAACTAACGTGACAAACCGCTTCTCGACCTTCTTCATAAATATATCTTTCTCTCTGCGTTTTCAAAATTATTTCTGGGCGTCTGGTCAAAGCGACGTGTGATCCGAGAGCTGGCGCTTATCTGGGTCAACGCATAAGTATTTCAATTCATCGGGGCAATACAGCCAGTGTCTTGGGAGATTTCTGCCTGGTAGTGATCTGGAGATGTATATTATTATTGTATGTTCTTTCTTTCTCTCTTATTTATAACTAACTGAATACCTCTACACTAGGAAATCGAATACGTCCGATTTGAAGTCTATTATTTTGCATGGCGTGCTAATTTTTTACGAAGACAAGAAATCGAAAAATCGACGAAACGCGGTAGTTGAAATACCTTGTAAAATACCGCCTAAACTGTTAGTTCTTCGATTCTTCGTTACCAACATACTGTTACGCCGAGGCTGTCACAGAATAAGTAATGGTAGTAGGCATTTCTCGATGGCTCGCGGCTTACTTACTGTGTCACAGAATAGGTAATACTTGGTATGGAATATACCTACATGCTACGTTTTTACCTGCAGTTGCACAGAATAAGGAATAGTTATTCCGTCGAAATACCTACCCTTTCCTGGAACGATTGAGAACGTTCGAGTGTTATTAACTGTGCGCGGTATAAATAGGTCAGAGAGACGGCTGGAGGAGTTTCGGTTAAGCTGTCACGGCCTCAGAGGCCAACAGCGAGATTAGTCCATTCGAAAAAAAAAAAAAAAAAGGCTGGAGGAGTCAGTCTGGATTTGGCTATACGTGCGAACATTTCGGTGACGTTTAGTGCTTTATTGTGCAACAGTGGCGTTAATTAGTGTGTTGTGATGACTTGTAACTAACTTCGTGTATTTATCTCTTTAGTGTTGAATAAAAGTGTTATTTTGGTTAGACTGATTTTCATTATTTTATCCCGAACCCTCAGCTCGTAACAATACTTAACATTTTTTACAGGAGTAACCGCTATTCGTCCGGACGACCTTGACGCAAATGGCGGCCTTGGAATACTAGCTGGCACAGCCACCGATCTCAGCTGGGACACCTACATTCTCAGCGGGTCTGCCATGATGAAGGACGGCGAGTGCGTTCGTAGCGGGTACCCGCTCGACCTGGATACCTTGACCGTCGGAAGTAGAGTGGGTAAGTTTAGACTAGCGTCCTATTTACAATAAGCTTGTAAAGTAAAATGAGCTTTATCGCCTTGAGTTTAAATTATATGACGAATAAGGAACGAGGACGAGGAATAAGGACGAGGAAATATTAACCAATAGGATTGCATGAAATTCTATTCATGCAATCCTATTGGTTAATATTTCCTCGTTTCTCCGCTCCGCCGCCTATCTCCGCGTCAATGGACAGGCAGCCTAATGCTAAGATTTTGCACCGTTATAACTTTGCGTGTAACTTTTGTCTCGGGAAGTGAGCTGTCGCGTAATGACTTTAGGTATCATTAGCAGCATAGATTACGGTTGCAAAGATGAATGCGTAGTGCCAGATTTAATGCAGTTAAACCTATACTAACTGTGTTTTAGTACCTATTTAGGACCACTTCAGCTACTGCACTTTTTTCACAACCAATGTTCTTGATAGGGCTAAAACAATCGGAGTAGGTAGAATCATATTCCAATAGTTGGATCCTTTGTAGTATTTAGTGTGTAGATATGCAATAAGGCGCCATCTCCAACCACGTTGGTCTTGACCAAATCACATTCTCTTCTTGCAATACACCCCAATTTACTCGACCACCAATTTACGAAGTTACAATTTTATAATAGACGAACATCCTCCCTACGCGTCTTATGGCGGGTTCCTATATCCGTCGGTAACCGACAACGACTCGTATCTCCTTCAAAAAGTGTCAAACTAGTGTCAAACTTTTGACACGTTTTCAAGGAGAAACAAGTCGTAGCTGGTTACCGACGGATATAGGAACCCGCCATTAGTCGAGTTCATAATCTATCAATAAACCAAATTTCATCGAAATCGATCCAGTCGTGACAACGTAACAAAAAGACAAAATACGTTACCAAAGCACGGGGACAACTGGTAGATTAAAAAAAAATATGTTGCTCGTATTGCAATGTCCATACAGCAGTGTATTTATCTGACCCCCTATGCGTTAAATAAATAACAAGTTGCATCCAATTCAACACATCGGGGGTCGGATAAATCTACAGCTGTCTGCACATCTCTTTTGCACTTGTAGAAGAATCGAGAAGATCCAGCATTTACATCGACTTAGTTCAGTTTCGTATATTGCTGTCTCATATCTGTTTTGACGAACAGAGACAGTGATTTACAGAAGTGAAAGATGTCGATTATCATCGTTTCGCATTGAAGAAAGAAGATCCTTGAAGACAAGGGTACGTTTAGAAATTACTTACACGTCTTACTCAGTAGAGATCATCCAATCTAAAATATGCGCCTCGCCCCTGCTCACACGCAATAATATATTTCAAAAGAATCCGTTTTACTGACACTAGTATACGAATGCTTTGCGTAGTGAAACAACCCTTTGAGAAAATTACGATAGGCATTTTATTGTTGAAACAATAAGTTTTGTACAATGCACGGAACATGTCGCAATAAAGTTTTTGGTTTTTAGTTTTTTTACTGGCAGTCTGTACTTTACATACATACAGTAGTACTTTTACATGAAGTAAAATAAATATTTCAAAAGAAAACGACAGGAAATTTCAATCGTAAAGTATTTAAACGCCTTATTAAGTTCAAAAACAAACCAAGTGGGGTTTAAATGAAATTTGTGTACCTTTTGTATTTAAAATTGCGATCACGAAAGAATAGTATGTAATATTCGGCTAGAATAATTCGATTGTATACCCTTTAAGTTATAAGTATGATCTCTGTACTTTTCTCTCTATCTGTATTCAAAAATGCGTTTATGCATACGTCCAGGCTCATAATTGAAGTCATACGCTGTCAAAATATTAAATTTGGACTTATAATTGTTTTTAAAATGTTATTCGACTCTTGTGGAAAGTCTTAAGATTAAGGCTCGCGGCTTCGCACGCGTGTATTGTCATTAGAAAGTAGCCTATGTGTTAATCCAGGTTGTAATCTACGTTCATATCAAATTTCAATAAAATCCATTCAGTAGTTTTTGCGTGAAAGAGTAACAAACATCCACACATACAAACTTTTACGTTTATAATATTAGTGGAATGGGGAAGGTTGTGGTGTCAAATCCCGTCTGGTACGTTTTTAATGGGATGATTTAAAAATCTTGTCATATGAAGTAGTTAGACAATAACAATCAAACGTTGATGGTGTTCCTCCTATAATATAATGTTACGTACTGGGGGTTCGGGGTAACAATTAACAACAAACAATGAAGAAAAATTTAACCAAAATTACGCATTATTTAAACACTCGAACCATTAATACACAAACATATAAATAAAAGACTAATTATTGTTCCCACTAAAACACATATAAACCACTAAGAAGTATCTTGAATGTAGCGCACTCTTAGGCCGTTTGTCCATCGCCACCGACACCGGGACGTCACCGAGAACGTGATGACAGCGTTGATTTAGCGATACATACATTGTCCACCGCCGCCGTCGCCGGGACGGTGGGCGGCGGGCGGTGGACAAACGGTCTATAGTAAATGTATGTATCGCTAAATCGGCGCCGTCATCGCGTTCTCGGTGACGTCCCGGTGTCGGTGGTGGTGGACAAACGGCTTTAGCTTAGAAAGACTGACGTCCCGGGTCTTCGGACGCCATATTTATACCTCGCAAGTACACATCTACTTCTAGACCTAGAGCATTCGAGATTAGTCCGGTTAATGATCGACGCGTGCGCCTATTATTGTCTATAGTAGTAGGTATTAGGCAGCAGGTACAGTCATACCTACTTTTGCTATTCTGTGACAACCTCGGGCCTCATAATACTAAAAATGAAATGAAAATGGGTACTTTGTATCCAGGTATGATGTGGCATGCTGATCGCAGCCTGCATTACTATTTGGACGGCATGGACATGGGCAAGGCCTGGTATGTCCCGCATCTCAACATTTACGCTGTGGTCGACCTTTATGGACAATGCACTCAGGTATAAATCAAATTTTCTTTGGTCCTTCTGATAGGCTAGATAAAATGTCAAAATGTATATTAAGCTACATTTTATTTCGAGTAACAGAACATATTTTAAAATAATAAGTCTTTTTAATTTTATTTTATTATTATAGCAAAAGCTTTGTCTATTCCCGCAAATGAAGACAGAAACACCTTCTAAAGTATACTGTACTTTATAAAATAGGAATAGAATGAGTGATGTAATGTTTTCTTCTAAACAGGTCACCATCCTTCAAAACGAAGAAAGGGCTTTCAATTACAATGGATGTAACACCGATCACGGCATCGTTACTAATCCGAGGGCTCTGCTGACACCTCCCCCACCATACTGGTAAGATTTCAACGTCATTTCAAATTTAGTGTTAAGATGATGAAGATTGCCGGTATGAGTGTACAAACTATTCGAACTACGAATATTTGTTGATCTGCATAAAGGGGCCATGGCAATCTAACTGTTGAATTGTATTTACAAATTAACTTTAAAATATCATCTTCGAAAGGAGAGCAGCTAGTATATTATGCCATCTTTTACAGGAGCTTTTCCGAGTACCACGGTGATAATGTAACTCTGTCGAAAGACTACACTATTGCACGCCGACTGACTCCAGACCCTATGGGCGCCCTCGTGTTCAGCTCAACTCATCTGATCGTAAACGAGTTATACGAGGTAAGGACTACATAAGTAACTAACTTATAATCTTAGCCTCATAAATAATTGGTATGTGGTCTGTGTGCTCGAGAGACCCGAGATCTCGAATTCAACTATTATTTTAACAACTATTCAACTAACAACTCCAAATAGTGGAAATGAAAACGCGATAATTTAGTTAATATTTAAAACTGAAAACGTAATGGAAATGTTGTGTAATGAGTGTCGAATAGGTATAGGATATATCTGAGAATTTAAATGCCTCCATTCAAGGTGATTTTTTTGTTTTGCGTCAGATATAATGAAAAAAGTATTTATTTCCAAAGTTTCTTAATATTGTTATTATAATATTACTAAGTATTTAAGTTTAATTTTTTTGTTCACTTTGGCACCCAAAGTCGGGTGTAAGGTTCCACTATGATCGATCTTGTGTTAGTCGACTCCATGTCCTCCCCGCTGCTTGCACGACATCGTCGCACCACCTCTTAGGCCTCTCGCTCGTCTAGCATCTCGTAGGTACCAGTGCAAGATAGCACTCCTCTTTATAGATAGATAGATAATTCCTTTATTGCACACCATTTAAATACAATCAATTATAAGAAAATACACTCTTAAACAATAGGTACAATGGGCGGCCTTATCGCTAAAAGCGATCTCTTCCAGGCAACCTTTGGATGGACAGGATCTATGTGAACAAAATAAGGACGGCGGCGTAAATCCGATATTAATAGTACACGTATATTTATAAAAAATATAGATAATTTAAAATAAAATGCATAATTATAATGTATAATATAATCATAAAATTACATAAATATTAATATTATAATACATAAAATATATATTGTCATACCTACATATATAAATTATAAAAATGTAAAATTAATAAGTGGCCTAGTGAGCGATGGATGACAGATAGTGTTGTCTGACCAAGTTTTTAAAGATAGGGAGAGATTTAGCGTGACGAATTGAGACAGGTAGGGCATTCCAGAGCCTGGTAGCCTGCAAAGTAAAAGAGGAACTATAAAATACTGAGGTATGATGGGGAGTTTTTAATTGAAGGGTTTCAGAGGAACGTAAGGGTCGAGAGTCGGAAAGGTGAAGAAAGTCAAAACGTTCTTTGAGGTAGGACTTTATGTGCTTTGGTAATGTGACCCACCTACATCCATTTAAGCTTACAGAGCATAGAGACTGCATCAGTCACCCTAGTGGTATTTCTTATGCATTCGCACCAAATCTTTAAATTCAAGGTTCAGCATTGATCTCTCTGTTGCTCTTTGGGAAGAAGTTATTTTCCTGAATATTCTCTAGTCAAAGGCCAATTTTAACAACCATACAGTAGTGCTGGAAGTATGATGTTGTTCATCAGTTTATTCTTAAGGTGGATTGGGAGTTTGCTGTTGAAGATATCTTTATGTGACCAATATTTCTTCCATAATTATAGCGACTCTTCTATCCTCTTACCTGTTTCGTGGTGCCTTGAAATGAAATTAACTCTCCTAGGTAAATATATTTGCTGATGTATTCCACTGTGCCGCTTTCAAGTGTAATAGGTTTATGTTATCCATTTGACATAGCTTTTGTTGTACTAGTTCTTGCTTAAACCTATTTTATGGCTCTCCGCGTCCAATGACTTCAGCATTTTTTAGAAAGTCCAGGCGCATTTTTACGTCGCAAAATTTTTTTTTTTACCATTTGTTGTAAGTGTTAATCTTATAGGTCTGGGATTAGAACCTTTCTTGCCCATTCTCTCAACAAGCTTAATTTCCTTTGCGGTCGCATTCAGTTTCTAGTTTTATTATTTGAAAGAGCAATCCATCTAACTCTTGATAGCTTTTCTCCTCTTCCAAAATTCGAAATCAAATTAAATTATTCTGTAAATTATTCTATCATCATATGAAATAGCACACACATAATTATAATACTCGAAAAAAGAAAAGTTATACATACCATTAACCAGACTTGTGAACACCTATAAACACGTACGTAAGTACTTACGGTACGTACCTGTATAAAGCTATGTATGTACAGATTCCGTCAGAAATAACACGTCTTCCTTTGAAAGGATTTAAACTAAAACCAAAAACGTTCTTCGAAAACCACCCATTTTATCATTTATATAAAATACATGAGCTGCTAATTTTCTCATCTTCATGAGTGAGTGGTATCTACTGTAACCAATTGTTTTTTCCAATGTTCGGATGTAATTAGTTTATTTTATATATTTCTAATAATAACTGACATCACTAGCATTAATTTTGCATTTTTTTTTTCATTTTTACTAGCACCTTGGAAGAGATCTTCAAAACCCTAGTAGACTTATGGACTACAAAGGGAATTGTCGTCGGAGGCAAACGCCTGACAAAGAACATCATCTTTTTTGGTCCAAATATGAAAGTGCCGGCCAATAAAAAAATATGCTGTATTCCGTTAGAACTTGTCCCCCTGAGTATTTATTATTATGACACCAAAGTTGTAGGGTGATTGTCCTTGGTTTTATTGGAGTTCAAAAATTCAACATCTTCATACATTTTCAGTTAATTTTAATAAACAAGAACAAATGATTTGTTCTACCATATTTTTATTTTGAACATCGTTTAGTAAGATATATTGGTTCTTGACCTATTTTGGACATGTTGATCTTGTTTTGTGTTTTTGTTAGTTAAATTCACTGAAAATGTATGAAGATGCTGAATTTTTGAACTCCAATAAAACCAAGGGCAATGACCCTACAGCTTTGGTGTCATAATAATAAATACTTAGGGGGACAATTTCTAACCGAATACAGCATATTTTTTTATTGGCCGGCACTTTCATATTTGGACCAAAAATGTATGAAATCCCGATGATGTCCTTTGCGGTTTGCGGACGACATAGTACTTTTTGCACCTACTCCTCTAGAGCTGCAACAAATGCTCCAAGATCTGAGCGCGGCAAGTCTTGAGGTTTGGTTTCGAATGAACCAGTCGAAGACGAAGATCATGTCAAACAGCACGAAACGTAAGGTCGAGGTAGATGGACAGGTAATACAGTATAGGCCGGTTTCTATATCCGATATACGCTTCGTATTTGCTACGTCTCGTTAAAAAATTAACGGGGCGTATGTCAAAAGCGTTCCTATAAAATTTAAAATCAACCGATAGATGACAGTAATCGGCCGATCTAAAACTTACTGATGGGAGTGACTGTTTATACGCCCGTAGACTAAAATGTATGAGAATGAGTGTTACTAGCGTTTCTATAAAAATTATAAGATGTCAGCTGACTGTCAAAGCTACGAGGCGTATTTGATTTGCCTACCGACCGTTTCTGTTGGTTTTGTGTTAATTTGATTGATATTCCAGGAAATATTGGAAAAAATTTCATTGAATTCCAATAGTTTTGAGGAATCAAGCAATGAAATTATATTTCTATTCTGAATATGACAAACACAAAGGTGATCAAGATATTTGTTTGCGTAATCAAATGTAAGTACAATAAGGTCTTAAAAACTATGTAATGCCACTTTATACTTGTTAGCCCTTTACGAGGATCGCAAATTACTGATTTCAGTAATCGTTTTACAATCAAATACCTATTTTAAAACCTACAGAACTAATCAATGAACATTTTAACTTTAAAGTAACCTTACTTTTATCTGTTTTTACAGAGTATGATGAGTAGTGATGACGAACGACTCGCAGAGGACGATAGTTTGAGGGTGCTGGGATTGAATTATGTCTCCTAGCAAGACTTTTATTTTGATTGGCCCTTACTCTCCTATCTCTATACCGACGCTACAGAGGATCAGCTAAAATAAGCCTGGAGTGGTTGCAAAACATATCAGTCTTCTCCGCACTCAATTACAATGATCAGAGAATGTCGAGATGTCCATCTACTATGTCTTCTTTATAACATGTTATATGATCCTAAATCACACAATTACCTCAAAGAATGATTAACCTCCAGTAAATACTCTGTTACATCTATTATTTATTTTCTTTATGAATTGTAGAACTGGGGAAGTAGGAAAAAAAAGAAAAAACTAACATTTGTAATATATTTCTGACATACCAATATTATGCAATGTAATGAAATTGTGAATAAATGAATACTGAATACATTCAGTCTGTTTTTATGCTCCTCCTGAGGTTTTTGTATTTTATTTATTTCAAATTCAACTTTATAGAAATTTTCATCATAATTACTATTCATATTTTGTGTAATACTTTCTTGTACTTGTTTTAAGTTTCTTAATTATCTTAATTGATTTTTTTTCGTAAAGGATTTAGCATTTCAATTGTTTGGTCATTCATAATTATCAACTTACTAATGCCCTTAGTGGCGTATCAGTTCCTATTCATTTTTTTTTCAATTTTAAACTTCTTTATTAGATTATAAAAGCTTAGCTAGTACAATTCTAGTGTGAATTAAATCCTAGAATTAACAATCATAATTTACAACGTTAATTAAGCTAAAGCGCTTCTCAAAACTTATACCATAAAATTTTACCTAAAGTAGGTACTTATTTCGTATTACGATACATAACTATTGTAGTTTTAGAACACATGTAAGCTTTGATGAGCATTACATTAAACATCAGATCTTATATGGGTTTGAAAGGCCGACGCCTAAGCGGTACAAATAAATATTGTCGCTAAACTATTACTTGCAAATAACTATTAGCGAGCGAATGACCAAAATACCGTCAAACTAAAGCCAGCAACAGAAACAATTAGCCTACTGTTCAACATAAAAGGGGCAGTCGCCCAAGCAAGCCCGCGTCGCGCCAGCGCGCGACGCGCACGCTGCTGTCAGCCTATATCCCGAGATATCAGTTCCTATTAGTTTTTTTCCCTTGATGATCGATAGATCAATTAGTACATCAAGATAATCGTATTTGTTAAAAAAAATTATGTGGGTAGCGTTAACTTTGTTGAGTTTGTATGACAGTTGGAAATGTGTTTTGCACATAGGGTTGCCAGTTAATACAAAAACTCATAATTTCTAAAATATAATACGGGGTAAATAAAGTTCCCGTATTTTTTTTACAAACTAAACCGGAGCTGGCTAGTGACACCATATATAGTATATATAGTCGTTTGTTTGGCGCACGTTTCAAGTCAAATGTAATTTTAAGTTATCTTGCAAATTTTTTTTATATATTTGCTTCTCAAAATGCTTTTAAAAGGTGTTTCGTCTAACCACAAATATTAGGTCTTTACCTATGAAATTGCCGTTTTGTATGAAATAAGTGAAAGTACTTATTTTTTTAAACTTTTTTATTTCTGTTATTCAAAGTAATCACCCATGCAATCGACGCATCTTTGCCAACGCATTGGCAGTTTATTGATGCCCTTCTTGTAAAAATCAGCTGGACGGGAGGCAACAAACTCTTCAAAGGCATTTTGTACTGCCTCTCGGGAATTGAATTTTTTACCCGCTGAAAAGTTGTCTAAATTTTGGAAAAAGTAATAGTCGGTAGGTGCAAGGTCTGGTGAGTATGGCGGATGAGGGAGAGCTTCCAACCCCAGCTCTTGCAGCTTGGAGACTGTCTGTTGTGTAGTATGGGGTCGCGCGTTGTCGGGAAGGAACAGTGGGGACGACCGATTGACCAAAGCTAGTTGCCGATGTGCAAGCTTCTCCATAATTGTCTCCAGTTCTTCACAGTACACATCTGCAGAAATGCTCATGCCGTTTTGTAAAAAGCTGTGGGGAATCACACCCGCACTAGACCACCAAACAGTGACCATCACCTTTTTAGGGGTCATTTTTGGTTTAGGGCATTGCTTTGGTGCTGAACCAGGATCTAACCAACTTGCTGAGCGCTTTCGATTGTCGAACAGAATCCATTTTTCATCGCACGTAACAATTCGGTTCAAAATTCCTTAATTTCTTTGCCTATTGAGCAGCGCGAGGCAGGTCTCGACGCGTACGTTGCGCTGGCGATCGTTAAGTTCGTGGGGCACCCATCGATCAAGTTTTTTTACCTTGGCTATTTGTCGCAAATGGATCAAAATTGTTTTGATGCTAACATCAAAAGCTGCTGCTAACTCAGCTGTAGATTGAGTTTCGTCAGCTTCCACAATCGCCTTTAATTCATCATTGTTGACCAAAGTCTCCGGACGACAACGAGCTTCATTTTTCAAGTCAAAATTTCCAGAACGGAACCCGGAAAACCAATAACGGGTTGTGCGTTCGTTTGTACAGTTTTTTCCGTAAACGTTTTTGATGTTACGTTCTGTTTGTGTCGCGTTGGCGCCACGACGGAACTCATATTCCATAATTAAACGAATTTTTAAAGTATCCATTATGACGAAAAATGTTCAAATGTATTGAAAATACAGCGCTAATCAATAAACAAAAGACTGAGTTTGTAAAAAGAATGCCATGTTTTTAAAACAAAAATATTTTTTATAATTTGAATTTAGAATACGAAGCGATTTCAAAATTTTTTTTCATTTGTAATGACCAGTACTGAAGAACGGCCATTTCATAGTTAAACACCTATTATAAATTTAAAAAATAGATTATCATCATCAAACCTTGCTGTTTTAATTATCTCCCGTAAAAATATCTAAAACCCGTAACTGGTAACCCTTTAATCTACTAGCGGCAGGTGGCAACCCTATCTGCACATCATAATTTTAGTTGAAACGTTGAAGTCTATTGTGTTGTGGCGCTGTCTATCAAGTGATACTTATTTGCTTCTAGGTATGTACATCACTCTTCGTAATTACAATAAAATTATAGAAAATGTTTTTTGTTGCCTGGTTGACTTGTTTTCACTCTTTGATGTGTTAAACACAGCTATTCAGAAAAGCAGTCAAATATTGATAAGTGATTTGACAATTTCTGTGGTAATATAAAATTAATATAAACGCTTTTGCATTTATATTACCTTTGCGCCGCTTCATGTCCCGCCGAGAAAAGCTTCGTGATATATTTTGTGACAACGCGACAACGGCACTCATTTTGTCGGTCCGAACCGCGAAGGTAGTATTGCACTTCTCGAGAATTTTATTGTTAACATGCTATGTCAGATTGTGTTGCTGTGCTAATGAAAGCACACAATTCAAATTGTCTCGCAGTATATTCGTCCCATTTTGGTGGGCTAATACGAAGCAAGTCTAAACTCAGCAAAATTTAATTTAAAAATAGTTGTGGGTAGGCTTATTTGACCTTCGAGGAGCTTACCACTTCGTTTTGTCAAATGGAGGTCATTTTAAACTCGAGGCCGATAATTCCCATGTTCTTCAATCCGAATAATCATAATCATAAAATTCTTTATTTGGAACTTAAAAATGGTGGAAAAACGATGATATCTGCAGAAGTATTAAACTGTGTCGCAGATATCAACGCCTTCCTCCGGTAAATATTAAAGTAAGGTCAATCAAGGTACATTAGTTACACATACGGTGTGTACGTGTGTATGTATTTATGTATATATTTATGAGTCTGTGCCTGTGTAAATTTGTCAGAAAATACTCGCATTTTTTTTTCAAAAAAAAGACTGACCGTCGTTGCTTTCAATGTAGGTACAAGTACAACCTGGAACTACCTACATCAACATTAAAAATGCACAGCTCGGGTCCGAATGTAAGGGCAGTAAAAATAAATATATAACAAAATACCAGAACAAATTAAAACACAAGAAAACGACAGCATCTTTGAACATAGATTAAAACATATACTAATGGAAAAGAGTTACAACACATTAGACGACATTTTTAACGACAAGACATGTAAATAATTTTCTACAATAATGATTTCACAAAGCAATCAAATTGAAATCATAAAATCGGTCAACTTTGATTTCACTAGACCTGCCTATTTAGCTTTAATGTTGCTACACCCTTACTTGCAGGGTACATATAAAGTGCTGGACTCTTGACTAGTCAATAAGATCTGACATGTAACATTTTAATCCACTTTATATGAACGCAATAAAATACTGAAGACTGCGTGTGTGCTTGTGTGAGTATGTTTGAGTGTGTGTGTGTGCGCGCGAGGGTGTATTTGGGGGTGCTTGATTGTGTGTATGTATACCTACGTGTATGTGTGTGTGCTAGGCTACTTAGAGACAAACCATGAGACGAAAGAATCGTATCATTGTAGGACAGTGATTGGAGCCATTTCAAGGCATTTAATTTTGCATTTAAATAAAGAGAGAGGTTATATATATTTAAGTGTCGATTTAATCTACTATAAAGTAACGGGCTGATGTAATAGTAATGTCGACTTGCTAGTGTCGTGCGTCGACGCTCAATTTTGCAGACATTATCAGACCTTCGTTTGTTAGTAGTAAGATTAGGGTCTTATATTAATAATAATATTAATAAATATTGCCGGACATTTCACACAGTGCTATCCAGCCCCAAACTAAGCAGAGCTTGTACTATGGGAACCAGATAACTGATAGAATACTTATATACATTTTTTTTGTAAATACATACTTATAATAAATAGAAAAACAACCAGACCCGGAACAAATATCTTTAGATCGTGCAAACATTTGTTCCGCGGCGGGAATCGAACTCGCTACCTCCTCCGTCTCACTCGGCTATTCGCCCACTGCACCACGGAGGTCGTTAGTCATAGGTCATCATATTAATGATGACCTATGTCCTTCAACCCCCGGGCACTCCCTTAAAAAGAGGCCGCTCACTTCACTACATGCTCCTGATCACAAGACATTAATCCAAGCGGTATTTAATAAACATTACAATACGACAAATTTTAAAGTGACATAATTGTCGAATTTGATGACAAGTGCTGTTTAATAAAACTCACAAGTATGTAAAAAAATATTACTAGTAAATTTGTTACAATCGTTAACAATTATTGCGACACTAAATTGAGATGACAGTGACAGATAATAAAGCTTTTTTGATAGATTATGCATTGACAATAACATCACATCATCATTATCACCTGTTGAGTAAAAATGTTTATTGAACAGAAATTTGTAAAATTGCCTGTACAATTTTATAAATTTTTCACCATAACGTAGGTACATCATATAATTATTTTAGTGTATTCTCCAAATCAACTTGGGCAAATCGGCGCTGTATGTATGTATGTATGTATGTTTGTTTGTCCGAGGATAACTTTGTTTATCCGATCATCCTGAAATTTGTGTATAGGGTAGTGATGGCACAATTTTGGTGTGACTAAATGAGCTAAAAATATTGGGGGGGGGGGGGGTGAAAGATATTAGGGTTCGAGAGGGATAAAGAAAAAACAAAATGGGACTATCCGGTCAAAAATCACGTCTAATAAAAGGTCTTTGTGAGTAAATTTTGACCCCGTTTTTATTTTTAGTTTAGCCTTTGTAGGATTTAAGTTAGATAGATAGATAGATAATTCCTTTATTGCACGCCATTAAATACAAACATATAAAAGAAAATAAACTCTTAAATCATAGGTACAATGGGTGGCCTTATCGCTAAAAGCGATCTCTTCCAGGCAACCTTTGGATGGACAGGATCTATGTGAACAAATAAGGACGGCGGCGTAAATCCGATATTATTAGAACACGTATATTTATAGAAAATATAGATAGTATAAAATAAAATGCATAATTATAATGTATAATATAATCATAAAATTACATAAATATTAATATTATGATGCATAAAATATATATTGTCATACCTACATATATAAATTATAAAAATGTATAATAATTGAGTTGATCTTCAGTTAAATTTTCATGTTCACATATTCAGTTATTAGCCATAACATAAACTGAATTTTGACACAATTCACAGGGTACACCAGTGACCCCACAGTGCTGAAATTTGATATGCGTGTAGCTTTAGTGACACTAATATAGGCAAAAGTCTGAAATCCAGCATAACTGCAATTTATACCCCAAAATCTATAACCATATAACATGAACTCCCATTACCTGTAATTTAAATGAAACTAGGTCAATTTAGTTGGTTATGCATTTCGTGGCACTATTTTGATAGTCAAAGATTACTCAGTTAGGGGCGAGTCAGTTTCTGTTTAATAAACTCAGTTTAGTTTATTAAACAGACTTGTAAAGTTGTAGCTAGTCCTGGATTAGCCTATAAGCTATTTAAGCAAGCAGTCATGACCTCACTTCCGCTCGCTCGCTCGTAGGTGGCCTATATTTACCCCCCCCCCTCCCCCCCCCCCCCCCACCGGATAAATTATAACATTTATACTGATTTGTTTTTCAGATTCAGATCCTGGAGTGTCGTCATTCGTATGCTGGCAACTTTCGCATGGGCATAACTGATGTGAACGTGTTGAATGCCAATATTAATCGACACCTACCACTCTGCGCGTCCTGGTTGCCTCATTTCACGGCTTACATCGATGGTAAACCTTTAATACTATTCTTTACATTAGTTATCATTCTTGTTAGCGACGCGAACTTATATTTATGCATAATGATGTGCAAGGTGCGTGCGGGGACGGGGAAAGGGGCGCGTGGTCTAGCCAACACTAATTAGTTTGATTTGGCGATCAGTCGAAATACTAGCCCCGCGTAAACCGCACGCTCCTTTACGCTAAGTCGAGTTTTATGTTTCCCAATACACGATTGTTCGCACAAATAAGTGGCTTCATTTACCTTAAATACATAGGTACATACTCGCCATTTTTACCTGCAACGCCTTCATGGTTCTTCGACCGGATCATAAATGTACCACACACCGCCGCGGAGCAGAAAAATGGTGAACACCCTCAGTACCGCGCGAAATGAAAGTCAGTCTAAGGACATAGCTCAATCGCAGACAAACGAAAAACGATGATGTGAACCTGAAAGTGATCGATAAAGAAATACCTGGAACAAGTGCTGAAAGTGAAAAATGTGAAATAAATGAAACACTTAAAGTACCGTCACACATATCAAAATCGCAAAAAACAAGAAAGTCAACGTCATCATCGTCTTCGATTCTGGCACGAAAGAAACGGCTTGAGCTGGAAGCAGCAGAGGAAAAGGCTCGTATTCAAATGGAACTAATCGACAAAAAGTTAGCAGCTGATTTGGCAGCTGTTGATGAACAATACAGTCCACAAGCATCGGAGTCCGGCAGCCAACAAGGTGACGGCAAGGATATACAGAGGTGGCTTGAGCGCAGTCAGCAGGAACTGGAGAAACAGAGGGACAACAATCATGGAACACTCAAAGGCTCTCTGTTTCCGCCGCCGAATGTCGACGGCACTAACGGTCCAGTCCAACAATTGGCCAACGCACTGAGGGACCTGGTAGCATCTTCAGTAACCACCAGTCACAGCGCCAACCTTCTTAGCCGCATCAGCACACCAAAAGAACTACCGTTATTTTTTGGTGACTCTATGGACTGGCTGTCGTTCAAAAACGCATACGAGGAATCCACTGACGTATGTAAGTTTAGTGAAAAAGAGAACTTATGGAGATTACGAAAGTGTCTACGAGGCTCCGCTAAAGAAGCGGTCTCAGCTTTACTGATAAGCACTACGTCGCCTGACATTGTGATGTCTACCCTCGAATCACAATTTGGAAACCCAGAAATTATTATCACAAGAATTTTACATGAAGTTAAGAAGCTTAACCCTTTACCACAAGAATACCACAAGGATATAGTGACGTTTTCAGTGAAAATAAAAAACTTTGTGGCTTCTGTACGTGCACTAAAGTGTGAAGAGTACCTACAAGGTGTTGGCGTGGTGAACATAGTACTTGCTAAATTACCTACGGTACTATTGTCCAAGTGGGCCGATTACAGCTACCCACTCCCGACCGTACCGAACGTAAGAAAGCTAGACTAGATATACTAGCTGATTTTTTAAGCGAGGAAGTTACCAAGATATCTACATGTAGTGCTCACCTGATAAACATACGATGGGACAATAAACGTAAATACAACGAAGAATACTCTGGTCAAAGTCACAGCCAGACGGTTTTATTGCAAACTGAAAATAGTAAATATAGTGATGAAAAGTGCCGTTTTTGCCGTGTCTCTGTACATAAACTAACAGATTGTAAGAAGTTTAAGAAATCGCTTCGTAAGGATCGTTGGCGTTACGTAAAACGCGCAGGTTTATGCTACAAGTGCCTATTATCCCAACATGACAGGCAGACTTGCCCCGCCGCAGCCTGTGACGCCGATGAGTGCGGGGAACCTCACCAGCGACTCCTGCACTATGTTCCGAGCTCACGACCAAACAACAACAATAGCATCACAGTGCAGTCACAACCAGCAACGACAGGAACTGAATCAGCTGTAGAAAGTGTTAATAACATTCATCGCAATAGACAGAACAGTTCAGTGTTATTAAAGGTCGTACCTATAGTGATTTACGGACCGAAAGGTAAAATCAATACTTGTGCATTACTGGACGACGGCTCGACTGTGTCTATGATAAGTGCGAGACTAGCGACGCGCGCCGGCTTGCGCGGGCGCTAGCTGCCAATGCGAGTGCGCGGTGCTTGGAACAATACCGACTTTATCGAATAGACAAGGTGATAAATATAACATCAGTGTACGCAGTGTTAACGAACTATGTTTACCTCAACAAGACTTAACTTCAGTGAAGTGTGAGAACCATAACTATTTACACAGCCTTAAAAACGAGTTGTATTCGGGCCTACAAAAACCGGAATTGTTAATAGGACAGGACAATTACCATTATCAATACACCTTATACACTATCAATATCTACAATATCAATTACACCTTTGGAAGTAGTGGTAGGCGGGCCCAGCGAGCCGTGCGCGACCCGCGCGCCCATGGGCTGGTGCCTGCACGGTCGGGTGCCACACTCGGCCTGATCGCCGCGTGACCATAAATCCACGCTCTTTATTCACGACGACACTGCACCAAATAAGGATGATGATGACTGCAGTCTTCGCGACCTTCATGACGAAGTACAACATTATTTTTCTATGGAGTCTATGGGAGTTTCTGCTTCTAAACCACGGCAGAACTCAGACGACCAACGTGCCTGGCACCTTATGGAACAAAGCGCCAAGCTCGTTGACGGCAGGTGGCAGGTGGGCTTACCCTGGAAGGACAACAATTGCGTAATGCCCGACTCACTACCTACAGCCACGACCCGGCTTAGGGGAGTGGTACACAAAATGAAAAATAATACCGAATACGCACAAAGATACCACGATTTTGTACAACATTTATTACAAAATGATTACGCACAAGAGTTAGTAAATTCAAAAACTACACAAAAGACATGGTACTTACCTCATTTCGGCGTTGATAACCCGAACAAAAAGAAGCTGCGATTGGTATTCGACGCTGCAGCTACAACTTCAAAGTTATCGCTCAATGATTATCTACTAAAAGGACCTGACCTACTTATGTCGCTGTTTGGAATAATGTTACGCTTCCGAGAAAATAAAATAGCAGTAATGGGGGACATAAAAGATATGTTCTTGAGGGTAAAGTACGCCCAGAAGATCAAAACGCATTGCGATTTATATACAGAGGTAACCCAACCAATGAATACAATTCTAATATGATACAAGAACCGATAAAAACATACGTGATGACGTCATTGATATTCGGTGCTAACTGTTCACCATTTATAGCTCAATTTGTTAAAAACAAGAACGCTACGAGTCTAACATGCCTACAGCCGCGGCAGCTATACAGTGTGGCCCTGGATAAAGTGCAACCCCGAAAGGGGGTGAAACTAGATCAAAAATTATCGACAAAAAAATAGAAAAAAAAATTTAAAAAAAATTCGTATATACTTTATTGATGTATTAAAATTTTTATTACTCACTAATGACTCTATTTAATAAAAAAATGATTTCTTCCAAAGTAGTAGGTCTATTTTGTTAAAATAAAAACCATAATCATGTCAGATATGTGACGATGACGATAAAATAACAAATAACTCACAAACGAGTGGCTATCGTGACTTAAAGTTTAATTTTTGTATTAAAATTACATTTTTTAGGCTGTTTTTTTCCAATAAACTCCAAAAATCTTAAAATTAAGCCTATAATACTAGAAATTTTTATGACTTTTTATTATTGTCTATCATAATAGCTTTTAAATAAAATAAAAACCTACGTTCTAACATAAAAAATGTGCTGGCTAGGAGCATTTAAAGTTGACCACTGACGGTCAGTGGTCAACTTTAAATGCTTATTAATTTCCAATAAACTCCAAAAATCTTAAAATTAAGCCTATAATACTAGAAATTTTTATGACTTTTTATTATTGTCTATCATAATAGCTTTTAAATGAAATAAAAACCTACGATCTAACATAAAAAATGTGCTGGCTAGGAGCATTTAAAGTTGACCACTGACCGTCAGTGGTCATTCAATTTCTAGTATTATAGGCTTTATTTTATTTTTATGACTTTTTATTATTGTCTATCATAATAGCTTTTAAATGAAATAAAAACCTACGTTCTAACATAAAAAATGTGCTGGCTAGGAGCATTTAAAGTTGACCACTGACGGTCAGTCACATGTCGGGTGCTACATTGACGGTACCTGTGTCAACAATATTAGTTATGCTGATGATATGGTGCTGCTGGCTCCCTCGATCAACGCTTTGAGGATACTTGTTCGTACGTGTGAGCGGTATGCATCGGAGCATGGGCTTAGGTACAACGCTAAGAAAAGCGAGTTGCTCGTTTTCAAAGCGGGAAAAGTTAAACCTAGCACTGTGCCGCCAGTTGTACTAGGCGGAGCGGTCCTAAAGGTAGTGACTAATTTTAGATATCTGGGACACGTGGTCACTGAAGATCTGAAAGACGATCTTGACGTGGAACGAGAACGCAGGGCGCTGGCGGTGAGAAGCAACATGCTGGCCCGGAGGTTTGCTCGATGCACCTATGAAGTTAAGATAACTCTTTTCAGAGCATACTGCCAATCTTTTTACTCGAGCAGCCTGTGGAGTCGGTACACGCAACGAGCCTACAACGTCCTGCGTGTACAGTATAATAACGCCTTCAGAATGCTGTTGGGATTACCGCGACATTGCAGCGCGTCGGGAATGCTCGCTAACGCGCACGTCGACGGTTTTCACGCGATCATGCGGAAAAAAATCGCGTCTCTTTTTCATAGATTGCGCGGTAGTCCCAATAGTATTCTGAAGATGATTGCTGCGCGTTTTGATTGCCCTATTCAGAAGCACTGGGTGGGGATAATTACGGGCAATACAAAGCACGCAGGTAATTGATAGGTACATGCTTTTAATTTTAATTTTATATTAATTTTTTTTATTTAATTTTATTTAATTTGTTTATTTAATGTTCCTATTCTGATTTATTTAATTTTAATGTGACATGTTACTTTTTTAATATTCATCTAACTGACTGTATTATTATTGATTTGTATGTTTTTTGTTTTAATTGTATTTATGTGTGATCGTTGATATTTTGTATGGACAGACACTGTCTGAAATAAATGATTATTCTATTCTATTTGACACCTTTTGATGAATATAAAATACATAAAGTTATAAAAAAACAACGGCTATTCGTTGGTCTTACCAGGGGAGTAGGTTTTGACAGTGGTTGGGTTAGGGAAGGGTGTGTAGGGTAACGGGGGGTGGTTAAACCGGGAGATGTAGGTGTAATCACTGGGCATCTAAACGGTCTCATGATAACTGTAAATTTATTTTTACAAAATAAATGCAATTAGTAATAGAATAATAAATTTTTATTCAATAAAAAACGTAAGTCTCATAATTATGTATGAATTAGGGCACACTTAAGAGCTAAAAACCATTTGTTCTTAACGAAAACTTAATGGAACAGCAATAAAAACAAATGAAAAATTAAAAAGCCTCTTGTGACAGAAACAAGTAACTAAATTATAAAAATATTTTTAATTGTCAAGCAATATAAATAACAATGGATAATGATCTATTAAAAATTACGAGAATTTAAAAGAACATAGAACCATTATCCTTTATTGAGAATCATTGTCTGTCTTCAGTTCTTTAGCGACTTAGACATAATTAGAGTAAAACAAATCAAAAACTAAAAGCCTCTAGTGGCATTAACAAATAACAAAATTATAAAAACATTTTAAACTATTAAGCAATATAAATCACAATGGATCATGATACGAGTATATTAATCATAACAAAAACTTAAAAAATAGTAGACCAATGGACAATTATCCTTTCTAGCTCTTAATTATAACTACCATAATGAGAATCATTGTTTTCTGTTAGTCTTCAGTTCTTACTTAATAAATCAACAATTTAAAGCCTCTTTTGGCAAATTCTAAAATCAAACTCTTAAAATTTGGCATATCTTAATAAACAAACAATCATCACATAAGATTATCGAGCTTTAAAGAACACTCTAATAATAATTATTATTATTATTCACTTTCTTCGTCCTCTTCATCTGTTTCTGCCAAACAGCCTTTTATATTGTTAGAATAAGTCAGCCTTTTGTACTCTTCGTGATACATTCTTGGTATAACATAGTTCGTACATAGTTTGTTGAGATCCATGTATTTCTTTTTGGAAATTGGCAACATAGCTTTATAACACGGCTTTAATTGAATGTTTTCATTTGTTTTCTGTATTCGGACTGTTTCAGTTTCTGCATTAGCATCCATGGAATATTTCACAAAAGCCATGTTTGCTGCTGTTTTTCTGAATGTTACCGTTCTCAGTTTACTGATTTTTCCAGCCAAATTTCCTTTGAAATAATTTTCCGCAATCGTGTCCCACTTTTTGAAGTCTGTATGCATTAGAACCTCTACTTCATACGGTTTGTGCGACTTTCTAGCCAAGGCAAAGACCGTATACCATTGGGAAGATGCCCAAATGATTACACCACTCAGGCTATTTTCAATAACTGAATGGATGGAATCAACGGGCATGTATGTATGCCCCGGGAGCAAATAATTAATTTGAATCGATACAAGGTTCTTGCATTTTCGAAGCGTCTCGTTTATACAAGCCAAAACTATTTTATTTTTGTTTTGGCCTGGACAAGAGTCACAGTATAGCAACAAGTGTTTAATTGTTTTTCTTTCATCTACTTTCTTGATATATGTTTGTAAAATGGATGCTACTTCGTTAGCTCCTCTTTTTCCGTCGACTTCAGACCATGTATAGCAAAACCCATTTCTAGTGACAGACTCGTAAAATGTCAAATTATACACAGCTAATTTTCGGCTGTAATATAACATCATATTTTTTCCATGAGGCGTATTCAGTACTTTTTGGAGATCAAAAGATGTGCATAAAATAGTGTCATCCTTGTTACGAATCTCGTGGTGTGCTTTAAATCTTTGCTCAGATTCTTCTTTGTCTTTCAAGTGTTTTTCTTTTTCCTCATTATCAGCATCTTTGTTATTTTCAAACTTAATACACTTCGAACATTTATCCTTTCGAGGTAAATGAAATCCGATGTTGAATTCAGTTGTAAATATTTTTTTAATAGCTTTTCTCCTACGTACTGCATTCCATTTTCTTCTTGATTCTTTTTGTAAAGTCTATATAAGTTTGTTAAATTTTTGAATTCTTGTGGTAAATAAACTCTTTTGCTATCCTTCCTGCAGTAATGTGATGGTAAAGCTGGTAGTTCTTGAATATATTTTCGTAAATTTTCTACAACAGTGTTAGGGGTTTTGTTAATAGGCACGTGCTTGCCTCTCATATCTTCGCTTGCAGAACCGCAAAAGGAGTTCATAACTGTATTGTATAGCGTTTTTTGCGCAATATCTAGTGTGCTGATTAAAAACATTTGACAAACTTTTCGTTGTCCTTCTCCTTCATTAATGAAGTAATTCATAGTATGTGTTCGTTTATTGGCCTCTGATGATCGATGACGTTTTACTGCGACTTTTTTGCAGTGGCTTACTAGCCAATCTTTACGCCGTATACTATCCAAACTCCAAAAATGTGTGAACAATGCCTTCCTTCTTTCTTCGCTAATTTCATAGCAACTATTAGTGCAATTGTTTGTGGAACAAGGATTCGGTTTCACGGCTTTGGCTGGAATAATTTTTCCTTTCTTGGTTACATACTCTTGGCCCCTTGTCTTCTTTTCTTTAGTTTCCTTTCTAATATTCCTTCGTTTCTTTTTTTCAGGTTTAGCGTTTGTGCTGCTGGTTAACTCCGAATTTTCGTGAGCACTCTTGCCGTCGTCTAATGATTTAGTAGCTGAATTCAAAAGTTTTGTTTTTTGCTTCGTTTTGTTCTTCTTCTTTTTCTTAGCAACTCCAGATTCAGATGATTCCGACTCAGTCTTTGATTCTTCCCAAGACGATGAGCTCCGTTTGTTTAATTTGTAAAGAAATCAATATAAAGCAAAATGACTGCTCACTCACAAGCTCATTACAGGCAGCAAATATAAATGACTTATACACCAACGACTTTTCAAACTTAGCACGGCAAAATGCCTATTCCACCGTACACTCCGAAAAAATAATAAAGCAAAATGGCTGGAACGCCAGGAATCAGTCTAATAAACGTAAGCCAAAATTACTTGAGCTTTATTTTTATTACATTCATGGAACGCACTAATTTCTGAAAATCCATTCTTTTTAAGGCTTCACGAAGCAAATTTTACTCAAGCTTTAAAGTTAATATTTCATATGCAGTAAATTTTCTTGAGCGACATAAGTCTAAAATTGAACAAAAAATGCGTCGCTTGAGTAAATGAGCCAACGAAATTTCGCCATTTTCCTGGTTACTTAAGCGCCACAAAAATGCTCTGATCGACATGTTTCCTAGACAGATCGACGCAGAAAAATTCGCTGATTCCAAATATATATATAACTCAATTTTGACCACTTTGTATGGCAGAAGTCATTTTGCCTTTCCACCGACGATATGTAGCAAACCGTTTGGGCGAAATAGACGAGCTTACACAAATACACGAATGGCGATACGTACCGACTAAAATAAACGTCGCCGACATCGCGACCAGAGAAAGTTACGACTACCCAGCTCTGAAAAATGAATGGTTGTATGGACCTAACTTTTTACGTCAAAACTGTGATCAATGGCCGGTAGACGTAATTGAACCTGCGAACAAAGAATGCCAATTAGAATGTGTAAATGTTGTAAACATGGAAGATACCAACTTACCTGTACCTGAACCTACCAAATTTTCTTCATGGCTACGCTTACTACGAGCTGCATCACGAGTACTTACTTTTGCTGATAAAGGACTTACGGCCATAAATCATAAATTTGGACCGAGACAATTTACCTACAACCTGAATGATGACGTTATGGACAAAGCTCAGCGGCTACTACTTAGATACGCACAAGCCTCAGTCATTCAGTGAAGAAATTGCATTACTAAAAACCTGTAAAGAAATACCTACTACTAGTAAACTACTTACCTTGTCACCTTACCTGATGGCCACGGAGTGCTGCGAGTTGGAGGCCGAATCGACGCCGCTGCCGACGTGCTGCCCGATGTGAAGAGACCTGTAATACTAGATGGACAAAATTATATTACGCGTCTGATTGTGAGACATTATCACGTTAATGCTGCACACGGAAACCAAGAGATGGTAGTTAATGAGATAAAACAAAAGTACTGGGTAATAAGATTACGACCAACCGTTAAACACGTAGTAGCAAAATGTATGTTGTGCAGAATGAGGAAATGTAAACCGGAAATACCAAGAATTGGAGACTTACCTTATGCCAGGATGGCTCATCGCCAACGGCCGTTCACCTTTTGTGGGGTTGACCTATTTGGGCCAATGGAAGTCACTGTAGGGAGACGGCATGAACTAAGATATGGAGTACTATTCACGTGTCTCACCGTAAGGGCCATACACATAGAGATAGTGGCCACGCTAACTACCAATTCGTTCATTATGGCTCTGCGTCGCATGGCAGCACGGAGGGGATGGCCGCATCAACTTTACTCTGATAATGGCACTAACCTTCGAGGTGCGAACGCTGAACTGAAAAAGTCAATACAAGAGTTAAATGAGAATGATATGAGAAATGAAGCTATGAATCATGGCACTAAATGGACATTCATACCACCTGCAAGCCCACACTGGGGTGGGGCCTGGGAGCGGCTCATCCGCAGTGTGAAGACGTCGCTACGGGTCGTTCTCAAGGAAAGAGCTCCACGTGACGAGGTGTTGAGCACGCTACGCCGAGGTTGAGAATATTGTTAATAGCCGACCACTGTCTCATGTATCTGTGGAACCTGGAAGCGTAGAAAGCCTCACTCCGAAACATTTTTTACTGGGAACGACTGTGGATTCGCCGCAGATAGGCAAATTTGATGATTCAGACCTGTACTTACGGAAACAATGGCGGATCTCTCAGCGACTGGCGGATATGTTTTGGAACTATGTTTTGGCTGAAGGAAGTTTTACCTGACCTATTGCCTCGGAAAAAGTGGAACAAAGATCAAATACCCCTGCAAGTAGGCGATTTAGTATACATAGTCGACCCGAATGGACCCAGGAACAAGTGGCCAAAGGGATTAATACTAGAAGTATGCCCTGGGAAAGATAAACGGGTTAGAATGGTAAAAATTAAGACTATGACTGGAGTACTTACCCGATCAGCTGCACGCGTCGCTCGAATACCGTTAGCTGATGAGTGCTGCTAGCAGCACTGGGGTGGGGCGTGTTTTTTTTTTTTTTTTCGAATGGACTAATCTCGCTGTTGGCCTCTGAGGCCGTGACAGCTTAACCGAACTTTTGGCGAGCGCAGATGGCGCTCAGCCCAGTAAGTTTTTTAGGCAACTAGCGCAAGGGCACCACTTAGGTACGAGCCTCGGCTTGGGCTGTTGCCGGGGTGGGGATAGGAGAGAAACGCCCGGGTACATGTCTGTACCTCGTATAGGCGGCGACTGAAGGGACTCGTCGACCTCGCCGGCGAGGTCGGTGTTTCTGTGAAGTGTTTGCTCTGTCTGATATAGATGACTCACCTTCCGCATTAGCAGAGGTGATTTCGTCATCCGGGTCTCCGAGAACGTGTCTCGGACGACGGAGGATTTAAAGGTGGGGCGTGTTAGCGACGCGTACTTATATTTATGCATAATGATGTGTAAGGTGCGTGCGGGGACGGGGAAAGGGGCGCGCGGTCTAGCCAACACTAATTAGTTTGATTTGGCAATCAGTCGAAATACTAGCCCCGCGTAAACCACACGCTCCTTTACGCTAAGTCGAGTTTTATGTTTCTTTGCCCAATACACGATTGTTTGCACAAATAAGTGGCTTCACTTACCTTAAATACATAGGTACATACTCACCATTTTTACCTGCAACGCCTTCAATTCTATTTCTACTATCTTTTAATTAGTCATGGCAAACCTTTTTTTTTTGTTTAGATATTTTTAAGTTTTAACTAAATTTTTCCTAAAACAATCCATACCATTTCAGTTTCTAAACTTCCATTACTACATGCTGCCGCCCGCAGCTTCGCACGCGTATGTTAATAAAAAGTAGCATATCTCAATCCAAATTATAATCTATCGGTATACCAAATTTAATAAAATTGGTCCAGTTATTTAGGCGTAACAAACAGGCAGACATGACGACCTCCGTGGCGCAGAGGGCGAATAGTCGTCTAAGACGCAGGAGGTAGCGTGTTCGGGTCCCGCCGCTGAACAAATATTTGCATGATTATTATTATTACACATATTTGTTTCTTGTCTGAATGTCTTTCTATATATTATAAGTATGTATTTACAAAAAAAAGTATACGAATTTTCTGTTATCTGTTATCTGGTTATCAAGCTCTGCTTAGTTTGAGGCTAGATAGCGCTGTGTAAAATGTCGACCCATATATATTTATAGGTTTATATTCGAATTTATAATATTAGTATGGATTACAGGTAAATTTATGAAATATTCTCGTCCTGATCAATCGGGAGAGAAAGACTTGCATTCGTTCGTACCTTCCTTCGAGTGGCTGCGCCCTGGTGACCGAATCGGATTTAAGAAGACTCCCGATTCAAAAGTTCTTGTTTACTACAATTCAGAACTACTCGAGGTGGCATTTGAGAAGGTTCCTGATGTAAGTATATTGACCGTTTTATATAATGTGAGTTAGCTTTACAAACTGTCTTATAATTTGATATTATTTCGTTACAGAAAGTCTATGTGTTGATGGAATTGTATGGAATTACAACTAAGATCCAAACGGTATCACGCGGCACTAACATTGTGCCTGGAAACCAACTGACAAGTAATGAAAATAAATTTATTAAATGCTAGTGAGATTAGTGTTTGTCAAACTTATGAACAATTACATTTTTCAGTCCCAAACGACAAGTCAGACGAGCAAATAGCTCGCGTTGCCAGTCCATCGGCTGGGGCAGTCGACATGTCAGACGCACCCAGCGCTAATATCGCGGCCGCGATGATAGAGTCGGATGAACCGTCCGATGCCCTGGTTATCGACGAGTCTGGTGAAACACCGCCCACCCCGCCGCAAAGCTACCTACCTGTCGAGACCAGTCCTCAGGAAACAGCGCCTAATACTGTTCCTGATGAAGAGAATGCGTGTGCATTGCCGGTTAAGCAAGAGAACGCATGCGCTTTGCCACTGGAGACGGGCAAACCGCCGGAAGACGCCGACTCGTCTACTTCAGGCTCTTCAGAGATGATTAAAATGCTTGGACAGCGCCGTGCGGCTTTGCCCTACACGTTCCACTTCATAACGGGAAATAACATTCGACTATTCAGCTCTGGTAATATTCTACAACCTATTAAACTCGTACGGCAAATGTAACACGAACAACATCGAAGTGAATGACAATCGGATACATTTTAAACTTTATGTACCTTTTAAAATTAGAGGATTCATTTAAGAAATACCATAAATTTTTGAACCCCTAAATTAAAAAAGAATTTCAATATAAATTCATATAATATTGAATGTGAATATATTGAATTTAATCACTATGGGCCTCTTAAGAAAGCTTAAGGTCGCTCAGAGTGTTATGTTTGGTGTAAGGGGACCCAAAGTCACCGACATAGCACAAATAATTAGCAAGCTGAAGTGGCAGTGGGCAGATCACATAGCTCGAAAAACTGACGGCCGTTGGGGCAAAAAGGTTTTCGAGTGAAGACCACGCACTGGAAAGCACAGCGTAGGACGGCCCTCACTAGATAGATAGACAACCTGTTAAAGATTGCTGGGAGCCGTTGGTTGTCGTTGGGTGCAGGCAGCACAAGATCAGTATGGCTATGACTGAGTTGATGATGATGAAGGTCATATTGAAATCTGTTGATAATTATTTCAGATACCGTCGCGCTGCGTTATCGAAGTTACAGCGATGCGGTCGTCGTGGCGAGCCAACCGCTGAGAAGGGGCACCGTTATTCGGGTAAAACTCATTCATAATTTCTGATTTAGACGGGTATTTTTCGCGTATGTACCTTTTTTATTTGTTATCCGGACTTTTGTATTGTCTTGCAACAACCGTGGTCGCGGACTCATTCAGTTAAGATAAAATAAGTTGAAATGATATCAGAGTTCACTTCTACAGAAATCAAATAATCGGAGTTAGTTCCGCTTTTTCCTACCGGTTTCTTTGTAACACGATAGATGGAGTATATTATTACTTACACATTTACCTAATATAATTTTAATTAAAACATATATTTTTCACGGTTTGGCTCTTAACTCAAAAAGGAAAATATATAGGAAAATATGGAATCAAAGCCCTTTCATATTAGAACACCTAGCTTGACCTAATAATTATTTTACATCCTTTCCTAATCTTAAGAAAACACCCACTTATTCAAAAATGTATATATGAGGACATTTCACACAGCGCTAACCTTTTTATTAGCCAGATAACTAATAAAAATGTTTTTATAAATATATTTTTTATAAATTATTATAATATAATAGAGAAACAGCCAGACCTGGAACAAATATGTGTTGATCATGCAAACATTGTGCCAACCCGGGAATCGAACCCGCACATCTTGCGTCTCAGCCGGCGGATACATACTCGACAAACATACATTTAGCAATGCCGATTCGTCCATCCTAACTCGGTGAATTTTACCATTTTCACTTAGTTTTACTAATTCGTTATTTTTAGGAGCATATAATAATAATTAATTTTATCCAAATGATTCCATTCAACATGATTTATTTTCAATCATTGTGTTCTGTTGGTTGTGCGAATGTGCGATTGTTTGAACTAACGCTAGCGAAAGCTAATAATAGCGATAAAAATATTTATTTCAAATAAACCAGTAGAACTAGACAAACAAATTCAGGAAGATTATCGATTATCTGTGATAATCCACATAAATTATACGTAACTAAAGTCAGACTGGAAATTTATGAAAGAAATGGGTATGTGAGTGCCATAAAGTTGTATAATAAATTGCCAAATGCATTTAAGAAATTACCATGGTTGGCACACTATTGTTTTTATGACATTCATGAATAATAACCCATTCCAACGACTTTTAATTGATTTACTGGGTACTAGTGACATTTTTTATTATGTATTGTATTGACATTTCTAATTTTATTTGACAGTCACTTAGTTTAAATTCAATTTATATATGCGCACCATCTGTATGGTATAATATATAAGAATCAACAAAGTGTAACATCGAAACATGTATCAGAACGTTTTTTAAGACAGACCGCAAATAAACGTTCTGATTTCTGAATTATCTATTAAAATTATGACAGATACGCGACCCAGTTTAGCCGTTTAATCAATAAGTTTTTTAGCAGAAGCAACTGGCCTGCATTTATATTTATGCTATTTTTATGTATATTTTATACCCGTACGCTTCGCGTGTTGGCAGTCTCCGAGTTCCAATCCCAGATGTTTTTATATTAAACGACATTAATTAATAGGGATGCCGAGGGATCGTAAACCAAGAGAAAGACAACGCGCCCAATGGTCGAATGATATTGTCAACGTGGCCGAGAAATGGAGTCGCGTGGGGGCCGGAGTTAATGTCGTAATAAAGAGGAGGCCTAGGCCCTATCATTGATTGTTCACGTTTTGACTCACCCTACAGCACAGTAATCAAATTATGAAAAAAATATGAATAATTTAATGAGTTGAGCGGACATGAACGAACGAAATATAAATGCGTTGCTCTCTGGCGACTGCGAAATTACTGCTAGTTTTAGAGATGCTACACAGTCTTACGCGTAATAATGTTGCTAAATATGCGACCACTGGGCTATAAGATATAAGTAATGTGCTCGTGGCGTTGCTAACATACTCATTCGTTAACTGCTGGGGCATAAACATGGCTAGTTATGTCAATCCGCGTGGTCCCTACTTGGATGGGTGTCGGCTAGTGGCATTTATAACTGAGCGCTGCTACGGTTAGGGCATATGACTCGACTATAAAAAGCCCTTAAGCTGTATTGCCACCGAGCTTCGCCATCACCCCATCCATACGAATTTACTTAGAATTGTTTTTTTTTATACTACTTGGAGATGGAACAAGCTTATGGCCCATCTGATGTTAAGTGGTAAGTTGGTATCCATCGCCTATACCAGAGAATTACCTCGTAGGTCACGCACTTTAGAAACGTGCCCTACAATACACTGCCCTGCGTGCCTCATGTGCCTGTAATTTCACCGGCAACCATACCCTTCAAACCGAAATATAGCAATAATGAATTAATGAGTAGTAATGAAGAACTTGGCTTATCTTAATGTTAACTTCAGTATCTACTTAGATGATTGACTTATGCGACTGCCTATAGCGATAATTAAGATATGCAGTGCGGCGGATACCTTATAATGTTTGTAAGCTTATAATGCCTTTTAATAACGGCCTAACTGTCGATATTTTTTTCGCGCTAGCAGCGCCGCCAAGCTAGTTAAAATATATTTTGTTCTTTGTCACTGTACGAAACATATTAATTAGTAATAAATACATAGACGTTTAGCGAAAAATACTCAAATAGTGTTCTATGTGCCTACGTTCAAAAATGGCAAGTGAGTTGGCACATCTGATAGCTACCGCAGCGCAGACAGCGCTTTCCATAATCGGATAGAATATAGATAGCGGATATATTCTTATCAAAGTAGGAGGACTGTACAGTTGTCCTGAGTTGAAGTGTGTCAGATGAACGCAGGGATCGAGGATTGAATTGATCTTCAGTTTAATTGGTTGTTTAATAACTATAAAGTTAGCCGAAAATAGCTTTGAATTCTGATAAGACTGAACTATCGACAAATCGTTTAATCCGTAGACTGCGGATGTTCTAACACAATCATTTGAACAGTTTGATAATTTATCCTACCGCGGAACAAATGTTTGCGTCATCTACTTACTTCTTCATTCTCTTACAGAATGAAGACTACTTTTGTAATGGGTCTGGTTGTTTTTCTATATATAATAACTATACATTTACAAAAAAAAGGATATAAGTATTCTATCAGTTATCTGGTTCCCATATTACAAGCTTTGCTTAGTTTGGGGCTAGATGGCGCTGTGTGTAATGCCCAGAATTATTTATTAAATTTTTTTTTAATAGCCTGAGAAAGCAAACATGCTGCGCGGCATGGGTTAATTATCATTGTATTATCGTTGGTATTATCATTGTTTCCAGTTCCGTGTTGACCAGGTGATTGATGAGTGGGAAGGCTCTGCATGCATTGGTGCGCTCAGTACGCTGCCCACAGAGGCTCTGCCGATAAGCTCTATCAACTTCAGCATGCCGTGCTGGGTGATCACACACGATGTTTTGTACAGCGAGGGCGAATACGTGAGTGATTTGGGCACTTCCATGACCAAATATTTTTTATTTTTGACAAATTTGTTTTTATTCTATATTTTTGAGACCTAATTGTTGTCAACAACGCCAGAAAAACCAAAAGAAAATAAATAATTAGGCTATTTCGTTTACAGTAATTACATAACTTCGACAAAGTTCGAACTCGGCTACGATGAATCGTGTATGCTTGGTATTTTGTGAGAATTGTATCATCCGTTGATTTCATTAATTTATACCATTGAAAATGGTACGGACCATTAGTAAGTGTTACGGACCGAATTGGTAAAACTGTGCGACTTTGTCGTCCGTCCGACTGTGTTATAAATATTTTCAACTTAATGACAAAAAGAGCCAAAATGGTGGCTAACATTTTATAATAGGGTGTCTAGGTCAAGTGGCGTATCATATTAAAGAGATTGATGTACACATTCTAAAATATATATTTATTGTATTATGTTTAGTTTTTGGGTTATGTATAAAATATCGCAAAAATACCATTTCATTTCATTGGGCCTCGCAATCATTTAGTTAATAAAGCATATTTAAGTTAACTCAAAATAATCACTATACTGTGCATCTCATCGTCCAAAAAAAACCCCCCAAAGTATAGTTTTCTTACAGGTTTCTTACTTATTGTATCGTTTTCAGGCGTTCAGCGACGTTGGTCGTAAGCTGCTTGGGGTCACCGTGAACTCTGTCGTGACTCTGCGCTTCTGCTTCAACAGCGAGCTCACGTTGGAGGTCGATGGCGTCTTGTGCGGGGTCATTGCCACCATACCTCGTCGCTTTGACGACATATATCCTGTTATTGATCTTTACGCCAGGGTTGTGCAGGTAATACGGGGCTTAAAGAAAGGCAAGAATTTACACAACAAGTTGTAACCATCTCTTGGTTACCACTTAACCGGTCTGTTGCCGATCTGGTGCCGAACGCTGTCTATTCTGTAAACAGAACCAAATCTATCCCATTGTATTGAATCTATTGTATTGAACAAGTAAATTTTTACCAAATTTAAAATTACCAGATACAATCAATCGCACGAAAAGACGCGACAATTATGAAAATGGTCACTTTGATGCTTCATATCTAGTATCTGGTAAAAAAGTGTTAAAGTGTACACACTTTTTCATATTGCTTACTTTCAAAAAGTACACTACTAAAAGCTTATAGTATTTTCGGAAGACGAATTGAACCATAACCCACATAATGGGCTGCATGTGATTAAAAATCACACCCAACTTCCCGTACTGGGGGACGTACCCCAAAAATCTTTAAAAATTTAACGCTATAAATTATGTGAAACAACAATGTATACTCACACCTACTATGTGTTCCACCTATACAACATTCCTATTAATGTACCATTTAACACAACTTCCAGGTATCTATCCTGCTACACCCTCGCGTGATTCATTGGGGCACATCTTTCGACCTGCCGATAATCGAGGAGAATCACGAGGAATCGGTCATCTTAGTCGACGATGAACACAATTTTGATTCGGACGGCGATGGCGCTGCTGATCCTGAAATCAGTGCCAACGTCGACGACTTGGAAAACGTCGACCTCACTCCATCCTACGACGAACAAGACGATGAGTTCTCCTTCTACCGTGCTCAGATGCACTTTCATGGACGTCACTACAGCGACCCTATCGTTCGCTTTGGCGACTACTCCGCCCATGATTACGTCGAATCGACTAATGCTGACGATGACAACAGCAACGCGATCGATAACCCTGACAGCAATGCATTCGATAATCCCGTTAGCAATATGCTCGACGATCCGAATAGCGACGCAATTGATGATCTCATTAGCAATACGCTGGACGATCCGAATAGCAACACAATTGATGATGTTTTTAGTAACCCGATCGATGATGCAAGCAACCCTCTCGTTGAAGTCCAGAAAATCCCGTCTGTGGTTGAAATTTACATGGAGGTGGAACCTACGCCTGGACCTAGCAGCGCCCCTGATGATCTCCCGATCTTGTACAATCCTAACGATATTAAGAATTCGGAGGCGAAGGTTTCCTTTCACGGTGAAAGCCGCCCCTGGCCCGCCCATGAGGTCCATGAACCTGGCCCGCCCATGACGTCGTTACATCAGAGCCTGCTGCTGGACGATGAATGCATGGTTGCTGACAATGATCTAGCTGCCGAATCTCGCGGCCTGAAGAAAAGTCAATCCATTCAGCTTCTTTCGCAGACCGCTCCTGCCAGCCAACAGCAGGATGATGATGAACACTGCTCTCATTCCAATTCCGATGAGTCGAGTTCTGCAGACTCCTTGATAAACCCACTCAGCTTGGGATCGCACATCCTAGACGATGACTCCGACAGTCCGAATGAGACACAACATATCTGCGACACGAACATACGCCACAACGATCAGTACCCCGAGGCGAACGAGATGAACGATTCCAATGACGGATACGATGCAAGCGATGCGATCGACGATAATTTTGATAACGTTTTTATCGATGCTATGTTTTTGGAGACGAGCAACATGCCCGATTTGAACGAAGAGCAGTCGCTGTCCGTGGACGATTCCACTACGACTCGCCGCGACGACTACTGGGCTGACGGCCTTACTGTCGAAAATCTGCACTATTTGAACGGAATAATATGTTGGGACCAGCGCGTGACGGGGGCGCGGGTCGAGCATCGCGACTGGGTTTTCTACTCTGAGACCAACGGAAACTGCGAAGTGATGCATCTCGCACTGAAGTTCTGGAACCAGATCGTCGCACCTTACTCTGACATGCGCGAGGTGGTAACCGGCGGCAACGTGCACTGCTTCTGCAAAAACTGTCATCCGGACGCCGATCCGCTCTACACAGGTAGAGTATTATCAAGCTAACATCTGGTGGTTCAATGCCTATACAAGTATTCATACTATATAGCTAAGTATTCACCATTTTCACTTATTTAAATAGCCCTTAAAAATTGATTTATTCGAGTTATTTTCGACTTTATGAATGAAAGTGTGAAATTTTATTGATTGGCCGGCAATCATTATGTGTTGTGCTTGCACCCGGCAAGCGATTAATAACACCCTCGGTTAGCTCGGGTGTACAATAGATCGCTTACAGCCCTCGTATAACAATGTACTATTAAGCAATAAACGATGAGTATAATTGCCAACAGGCTGGGTACGCATCGAACGCGCTAATGCGCAAGAAGTGGCTTGCAGTCAGCCCGCACGTATGTACTGGCACGTGATGCGGGCTACAGTTACGTCGGCTCTTGCCCTCACCGATGTCACCGAGTTGGACATGCGTCGTCCCCGCCATTTCTGCCCCGATCCCTCTACTTCACCGGCCTGCGCTGATACGTAAGTAAAAAACGTAAAAGTAAAAACACGCCCAACACTTACATTCATACTCTCTGCTCACTCGTTTTCTGCTCCCGGTTGTTGCCTCCAGTATATTTTTCTTGAAGGTAACTTCTGTTAGCCTTGCATTCGCCTTTATCGTGAGTAATTTCTTAAGTGAACATGTCACTGTCAATTGTCATCCATTTGTCACCCACCACAGACAACATAAATTGGCTTCACTTTACACATATATATTTTATTCTTTCAAGATTGTTTTATTATTTACGTATATGTATCTATGTATGTCTATGTACCTGTTTACTTATTTATTTTTCTGCATTCATGAGGCTACCCATGGGTCCCATCTGAAAACCAGCGCCGCTTACCTTCCATGGATGGTTAGCAGCAATACGCTGAGACGGAGCCTGTTTGGCCCACATAGCCCGGAAGACCATATTGGCCGTACCTACCTATGTATACCTATCTACTAAATTTTTATCATGTGTTTTTTCATGTGTTTATATATTTTTTCTTTTGTTTTTAATAATAATTTATAATCTTTATGTAAGTAGGTATGTTTGTTCTGTTCTGAATGGACTGTCCTATGTGTGTGTCAAATAAACGTATTTTCTTTCTTCTTTCTTTCATTAAACGACAACTACCTCCAAAAACTAAGTAAAAGTAAGAGTTTTGGTTGTATTTCGCATTTTTTATACTTTATGGCACATGAATGAATAAATGAAAATTCTTTATTGCACAAAATCAAAATAATGTATTTTGTCATACCCTAAACCAAGCATTGTTTCCTATACATACATATATGAATGAGTATTGCACACGCGCAAATTGGCTTTTATATTGGAAGCGGTATAATTTGACAAATTGCAGGATTCAGAAAAAACTATGTGTCATTGAAGCTGATTTATATATTTTTAAGTAATATTAGATTACTTGCTTTCAGATGGATTGATGAAGAGGGCAAACCGCATCAAGCTGCTCTTGCTTTGGATGTAGACGTTGGGTAAGCATTAAATAATTCATTACTCTTATTTTCTGCAAGTGCCTATTTCACCATCTTCGAGTAACGCTATCCGACGGACAAAAAAGTGTACGTCTTTTGTTATGACATTAAAACAGATAGAGAGAAAATGATTTTTATGCGGCAGTTAAAGTTACTCAGATGTCGTGAAATATGCACTAAAAGCTGTATAAACTGTTTTCTCGGCAGTTAAAAAGATCAAACAATATATAAGTAGACAGTCTAGGCAGGTATGTCTGAGCAGGCATACATAGTTTATGAAGTACATAAAAACTATTTAGGTTTCAAACTTTTCGAAGTACCTCACTTAAATTTACGTGTAGCCATGTAGAGTCTCTACATAAATGTCATTATTATTTAAATAAAACGTTAAGAACCGTTGGATGTACGAAACTATTAAAATCTACTGAATTCGTGGGTTCTGACAGATTAACTTTTAAACTAACAAGTTACAATTTGTATCCACAGCGGCCAAGACGCGGAGAGTGATCGCTTACTAGCTTACTGGATCTATTTGAAGTCACATGCCGCAATGATGCAAGAAACCGTCGAAGAGTTCGAGGATACAGTCGAGGACACGGTAGATGACATCCTAGAAGACGCAGTGGACGATCTCGTCGAGGCGATACTAGACAATACTCTGGAGGACACCACCGCAGACGTCGCCGCGGCTGTGGCCTTGATGGACGACACCCCGGACCTGGACGAGGATGAACCGGAAGAGCCGCAATCAGAGGAACCTAAGGAGTAAACCTTAAACATCTTATAAACAGCCCCGCACTTAGCTAAACACAATGGTACAGTACCTCCAATAAAATTTATCTGAGAATTTCCCGAAGAAAAATATCGAACTATGTGTGACAAATTTAAAACTGGAACTAACCTAAATTAAGCGCCTCGATACCGAGCCATATAAGTTTGTACACTGTTATCATTTTTGGCAGAAACGCTTAATGGCGGATTCCTATATCCGTCGGTAACCGACTACAACTCGTATCTCTTTGAAAAAGTGTCCAACTAGTATCAAACTTTTGACACGTTTTCAGGGAGAAACGAGTCGTAGCTGATTATCGACGGATATAGGAATTCGATAAGATTCCCCTCTTAGAAGTGGAAGAAGTTTTTAGGTTCCATTTGCTCGCGCGATTCGGGGCTGGTTGCACCAAATTCATTTTTAGTCTGAACATAGGCAAGTGTTGCCACGTTGAAGGTATGTACGTACGGGTGGCATGACCAATATTCTGACGGGAAATGAGATTTGACGCAACTTGTAGATGTTATTGATGAGGATTCGATATCGTAACAATTAGAAACACCGGTTATACGTATTATTGATATTATTAATGTACAATTAATTGTCTGATATTGTCTCAGCTGAGGGCAACATCTAATATTATTATAAATGCGTGAGTGAGTTTGTTTATTTATTTTTTTCTTCGTTACGCTTTCGCGTCGTAATGGCTAAATCGATCTCGATTACTTTTGGTACGTAGATAGATTGTGATCTGGAATGAGACATTATAGGCTACTATTTATCATCAAACTACGCGTGCATAGCCGCGGGCGGCACCTGTTTTTGTAAACGATACTACCGTGGTTTCTCTACAGTTACAAACAATATAAATAAATCTAAATTCATTAATACCTACTTAGGTTTATTTTGCAAAATAAATACATTTACGGCTTCCGACCGTTTATTCGATATACAATCCTTTGTTTATTTTACAGGCTTTTAACCGTTTTTAACACCGAACTATTGGGACATGTTTGACAGTTGATCCTTATTTTGTTTTTCTTTAAAAACAAATTTATAAGCATGGTAAACATCAGCAAATAATACATAACTCACACAATTATTTAATTATGAGTCATTGATAAGCAAGTTATAATTGTGTACGGGAATAATAATCTCCAATTTTACTTCAAAATACTTATCAAAATGGTAGGTGTAAATTTTTAATCACGTTTTAAGCTTAATTAACTTCAAATGCCATGTGTAATATTCGAAGAGATTCATGAATATTCCGCGTATTGCACCTTTTTATATTGATTGATTTATTTATTTATTATTAACACATACAAAAAGCTGGATTAACAGATACAGATACAAAAAATTGATTCGATGATGTCTTAAAACCTGTACTAGGTTTGTCCAGACTCCAGGTTTTCGATAACGTGGGTTCTGGTCAAAAGTATGTTATTCTTAAAAATTAGGCATATACATATTATAATATACCACCGAAATACATTAAAGCAAAGTATTAATATATTTAGTTTTATTAGTAGATATTTTTTGTAACTGTACAGTTAGGCATTAGAAAGGCGTCGTGGTAGACTCGTTCATTGTCAACGACACTACCGGTAGTGCGGCTGGTAGTGTCATCTACAAAACACAGCGACAAGCGATAACGAGCTAATAATCAATAAATACTGAACATCTCTTAAAACGAGGAGCAAATCTCCTTTTTCCGATGATATTAAACATCCATAATGAGTAACTCGTAGGATGAAAAAACAGAAATCTTGACTGATTATTGGAATTCAAATAAGTTATTCGTAATGGCGTAGCCAGATTATGGTAACAGAAATGCCTCATAAGGCTGGTTGAAAGTTTGTTTTCTGGGCACTAAAATGAAAAACATTGAAATGGCTCGAATTACCCCCAACCTTTGACCAATATAGTAATCAATCAAGTAGATCTATCAAAAATATGTGCATTCTTCATAATCGTAAGTAGCTCGTAGTTTGGGGCGTAATAACACACAAGTACAAACTTTCTGGTCGATACTTTGCCTAACAAAAATGAATAGTTTCGATGCGCGAATGTATTTTAAATTCAATGCAATCCCGCAGTTCAATGTTTTATTAATCAAAATTGTTAAATGTTTCATTACGCACTTACTATGCGTTTACTATATAATGTTCGATCAAATCCTGGAATTGTATGACAAATCCTGTTGAAAGAATTAATACCTTCATATAATACTGTAATTCTAGATCCTAGTTCACATTATTCAATCTACTAGATTATATGATTTTGAATAATTCTGGTAGATAATTTTACTGATTTTTAAGCGGTGTCCTAATAAAACGCGATTGCGAGATCAACGCTGGTTCGTATGAATGCGCGATCAAACATACTGGGGTCCGATTCTGCCAATTTATAAGAACAACTATTTTGGATCAATACGAATTGTGATGGTGATTGCTTTTGTCATAAACTGCCAAATTTACAATGTTGTCATAGCAACAGCGGCCATTGAAAGTAGTAGAATACCAAAAGGTATCTATAGTGAGAGAGATCGATAGATAATTCTTTGTTGTTACACCAAATTACAATAACTTAACCTAGAAAACTTAGAATAATACATGGTGGTACAATGGCCGGCCTTATCGCTCAAAGCGATCTCTCCAGGCAACCTTTGGATGGACTGGATAGTGGCGATTTTGATACCATAGTGATGTGCTTGATTTGGTAGAAATGGGTCCCTAATTCTTGTCACACGAAGGTGCGATGATCATTATTATATGATAGTTGTGTAATCGCGTTCTATGGCACCCCTTTACACATAATTTTGTCATATAAGAGTAATTGTGTGGTATTTGTCGTAATAGTGTTAGTTCTAGTTTCAATAATCTCTAACATATTTACTTTTTAAATCCTTAGGAATGGGCAAAAGAGACGAGATTGATTAAAATTAATTTCGGAATGGGTACACATATTGTAAAAGGACTATCGGATATCTCAGTGTAGTAGGTACTTATAATGTTTATCGATGTAATAAAATATAGTCCTTCTCCGGTCAAAGGTTGGTATTAAATTATTATAAATCATGGATATTATTAATGTTATTTGATAGTGTTGTAGGACACAAGAAAGTTGTGTAATATATATTCTAAAATATTAATATTAATAGATCGTCTTTAGGCCAGATAGTGCGCATTTCATTAGTTGATTCAAAATGACTGGAAGCCATTGATGACCTTATCACAGTTTGCCAGTGTATGCAATACATATAGGGAATTTGAGAGTCGTTTAAATACAAACGATGGATTTGATTAGCCGTGATCTTGAATGTGGGGTTCATGTCTCCGGATGGTGCAGTCGTTTTGTATCGACTACACAAAATGTGAAGGCCGGCACACACTGCGTCATATTAGAGTAAAACACTGTAATAATATGACGCAGTGACCCTATCTGGTATAACCTAGTCATTACATTTATTTGTATTATGGTCAATTGTGCGGTATTATTATTTCCAATGTTCTCTCTGATCTCAGTTATTATAGAAAATATATTATATCGATAGTTACTAAGAGATGATTTGAATATTACCGGTTTATTTGTATTCCTTTTAGATGGCTTATTAATTCTTCTGAAAATAAGGTGATGTCTTAATTTAACTGTAGTGAGGATATCTGTGTAGTTACGTATTTTATTCAATGTTTAAAATAAACTGTAAGAAATTACTAAAGGGGGTGCTACTCTCACTTTTTAGCGTTATTTTATGAATGATTTTTAATTTTGTATCCTAATTTAAAACGTGCCAACTCTTACCTTTTAGTAGTAAATCTGAAAGCTGTCAAATGTTAACCAGTATTTATTTTTGTATGTTTATTTTATTATGACTTTGCAATTTATGCTAACCAAAGTATTCTCTGACTACCTTTTGTAAGTTCGTGTGTTTCGGTAGCCCCCATTTAAAATAGAAGCTATATTTAATATCTCAATGTGACTATACTAAAGGAACAATAACTTATTCTAAAATATACCTAGCATCAACTTTTGTGAAACGTAACAGCGAATCAATCAACGCTTTATTGAACCTAATGATCGAATTGAATGTGAAATTTATTAGATCTTTTTAATCAAATTTACGTAAATATTGAAAATAAAACGAGAAAGAGGAATATTATTATAAATAAAAATTCGCATGCAAAATGCTCATCTCGCCTTAGGAATTAGAATGCAACAAATTACTATTTGCTTCGTATATTTATATCCACGTTTCAATACTTAAAGTTAATTTCATTTTGCACCATTAAAATAAATTTACAATTTTGCTATGAAAATAAATTAAAGTTAGAAGTAATTCAAAGCTTAGGCAAAATTATTGTCAATTCATAAATGTCAACTTTTTTTATCAAATTATTTGTTAGGTTATTAATTAGTTCTAGATCAACGCAAAAATATTAGAACATTATCGCGCGGGAATAAGTAATTACAGTTACTAAGCGCCAGTTCGCATATTTTGTAAGTTATACCTGGTCCCTAAAAAATCAGCCGCACATCCTTTTTCACAACAAAAGTCATGGTCAAAATTCAAGTCTAAACTCATTCATTCATTAAAATCATAACAATCACTTTGAAACGTCAAATTTACTGCCTGTGGCTCCGCGACCAAAGTATCTCTCTGTGCCTAGCCGTAGAACCGTTTGTGTTGAAGATAATTCAACACAAAGCCATAACATTATTTATAGACGTAGTCTAACCGACGATCGACTATAAAATGTATATATACATATACCTCTTTCTTGTTCGTCCATACAATACTATTATAATTGTTGTATCTCGATGTCTGTATCGGTGTTGTGAACTAGAATGTCTATTATTTATCAGATCATCTACAATTTTGTCCATTTGATCCTAAATTAAATGTCGTAAAGAACAATAGTACGAGCAAGAAGCAAAAAACTGTTTAATTCACTGGCAACTCTGCAGCAGTAAACGCTTTTTTTAGACGTTTAAAAGTTGGCATATATAAATTACCCATTACTCATCTTAAATATTTCAATAATTTCAAGACCACTTACTCATGGCGTCTCTTGGGATGTGCTATTTGAAAACGATTATAGGTACTTTGTTTTTTATTTATCGCCATAGAAATCGATATTCTTAGATAATTTTTATATACGTGTATTTAATTTACTTAACTGAAATTGAACAAGTAGACGTGTTAGTTTGTATTTTTAGTCTGGAATTTAAGTTTGCTTGTATTATTTATGTTAAAATAAAGCGTCGAACTAAACTGTTGTTTTCTTTCCTATCAGACATAACTTATTTTCACATAGTAGATGAACCATAGGTTCTCAGTAGCTTTTCATGTTCTTTGAATACCTGCGTGCTTGTGAAGCTCGCCTTGTGACACCTGGGCGGGTACCAGGTAAGAAAGATATCTAAAAATAAGAGTTACTTAACTTACATTTATATAGCTGATTTTTATATATGTTTTGTAGAATATTATTCTAAAATAGTATCATAAATTTCAGAAACTTTCCATAGACGTGGTATTTCTATAGCATGTGTCAAATCCCATACATTTTCGGACTGTAACTTGGCTGAAACTCTGAGGGCTTAGCCAAGTTACATTCGATTAGCGATGACGCTAGTCGATAAGTCCGAAAATGTATGGGATTTTACACATGCTATAGAAATATTACGTCATTCAGCGACAACAAATGTATGTAGAAATCGAATAGATTCGTGGCGAATGACATTTGGCTACGGGCCCTGGGCCAGTAACCACGTTACATTCGCTTCGAATCGATTCGATTTCTACATAGGTTTGTTGTCGATATATCACGTATTTCCATAGCATATCTACCTATGTCAAATCCCATACATTTTCGGACTTATTGACTAGCGTCATCGCTAATCAAATGTAACTTGGCTAAGCTCTCTATAAGTGTTTTATGGGTTTGCATTTTCCGTGAAAATGAGTCTCACAAGCCTAAATTCTCACAAGAATTCTTCTTCAACAGAAGAAGTTACAAACGGTATTCACTGAGTGATGTATTTAATAAAATATAATTAATTAATCTATGTACAACACCGAGATGTCTAAAAACATCTAACATTCATTAACCTCTTGCATCAGCGACAAAGTCGACCTTCAGCTGTCCACAAATGCCAGAAATCCACCTCGTAGTTAATGAATTTACCTAATCTGTAATCTACTTATTGTTACGTAAAATGAGGGAATGACGCGGCTATGTTTTTACAACTGCTAACAGATGGCGTTGCTCTCATACATCATACGCTGATTGTGTGAATTGTCAATGTCAATAATAATTGCCGTGATATCCTTTTCTGAGGAACTTAATATTAAGAAAATCATGTTTGTTTTTTTATCTGACGAAATGAGATTGTTGTATAATAAATATTATGTCTTTGAGGTTTAAGCATATAAACCATATTTTTTTTTATGCCGATGTATCTCCGGACATCGCTATCTATTACGATAGTGGAACTAGTTTTTATTTAATCTTAAATGAAAACCCCTTATTGTAAAAAACAGTAAAATTTACGAATGTTACAAACATTGCGAATAATTGTGATGGACGGGTTTACCAGATCCTACCAAACTTTGCATTTTCCGATTGGGTTCATCGGGGAGCCGAGGGGGCATTTAAAATCGTTAGCGAACTCCTCCATGTTGGACATGGGGCCGACGACGAGGAAGCGACCGGGCGAGTGGAAGCCGGTAGTGATGAGCAGCTTGATCGCCTCGTTGCGGTACACGGAGCACCAGGTGTTGGCCGCGCTCAGCCAGAAAAGCTGGAATAAGTTGTTTTTCTTTTTTAATTTAACTTACCAATACAGGATTAACCATACCTACTAAGCATTAATACAGATCAATTAGTTGAAATACCAATGTTTAACTAAACTCAACACTAATAAGACGTCATCTTTCAGCCAGTGTTGACCCACCGCTGGCCATAAATCTCTCTTTGTTTATGCCACTCGTCCCAGTGCCAGGGTAAACCACTATTACCGCGGGTAGGTATTACACTACGGGATATTCAGGGACTCTAAATCAGGATGGTTTAATAAGAGAAAGGGAGTGAGGGTCCCTATTTAGGCCGATCAGGGGGTCCCGGCCGCCTTGCTCTCTAATCGCCCTTACGGCCAGGCAGTGGATTAGCGCTTAGGGCAGTTAGGGAATAAGGAGCTCAGTCATCGTGCGGCCAGTATTAGTACTCTGTGTGCGCGGCTAGTTTAAGCCTTTTAGTTTTTAAGTTTCAGTCTGAATTTGGGCCCGATTTTCAGTGCAATGGCAATGTACTTAATAATCGACGCTCTTGAGGGGCCTCTCCCTCTCTAAATATCAGGCCTTATCGCGTAGTAAATACCCTTACTCTAGGTATGTACCTCCCTAGTATTTTTTTAAATAAGTATTTTTATTTAAATTGAGGGCGTTATCCCAGCAAAAAGTTGTCTACTTTCATGATTCTGAAACAACAGGGAATTAGTCCATAGCCTTGTGTAAATGTGCGCGAAATCTGGTAATTTGTGCATTCAAGGTTTACTATCTATTGCTGTTAAGCAGTAACGATATTCATTATAGATAGCCAGGGGCCCAACGATATCAATATGAATATACAAAAAACGGCCGGATGGTATATCAAAATGTCCAGCAGGGGCAGAATTGTGTCTCGAAACCTTGCTGCGCTGCAACTTTTTACCTGATGGGGCTAGCTGGTATACATAATGATAGCTTATAATTTGTGCATAATGGCCCTACATCCTGAGTATGAATTCGTGCTGCGTCGATTTCAGTTATATAAGTTTTTGCGTGGTTAACATTTCGAGATTTCTGAATCGCCGAAATTGTTAGGTGCAATCATGAATTTTGGTAAGCATGAAGGTGCCATTTTGTACATACATAATATATTTTTCAAAACTAATTGGTACCTAACCCTTGCGAGGCTTTTTTCTTAGAAAAGGAATAAGCTCTTAGCTCTTAAACTAAAAAACCGCGAAACAGGTAGTAAAATTGACGTTTCAAAGTTATCCTTGTGATTTTAATGAATACATAGGGCTAAATGCTTTAATTACAGTAATAATACAATTTTTTTACATGACTAACATACAGAAAAAATAAATATATTTTTATTTTACGAATAAAATTGTGATTTTTAAGATTGGTGTACTTACCAAACACCAATCTTAAAAAAATAAAGAAAGGAATAAAACACTCGCCTGCAAATCAAACTGAAAAGAGGACAAAAAGAAAAGAAGCAAATATGTCATTTTGATAATCGCAGGAAATCTATTTTGATCGGTAAAATGTGATTGATGACACCTTTATATATATTTGATGGATAATACATATAGAAAAAATATCCTTCTACTCTTTGGAATGACATTAAAGTTACGGTACATTGATTTATTATATCAATGTCACGGTATGGTATATATATAAGGCAATATACGGTATATTATTAATATCAACATTAATTAATCGAGCGAAGCGAGATCTCCAAATCGACTTGGGCAAATCGGCGTTATATGTATGTATGTATGTTTGTTTGTCCGAGGATAACTTTCGTAGCATTTATCCGATCATCATGAAATTTGGTAGGTATATAGGTAGGTAGTGATGGCACAATTTTTGTCTGAGTCAATGAGCTAAAAATTTTGGGGGTTGTTGAGATATTGGGGTTCAAGAGGGGTAAAAACAATGAAAATGAGACTATTAGGTCAAATGGGACGTCAAATGAAAGGTCTTCATTAGTACATTTGAACCCCGTTTTATATTTAGTTTCATTTTTGTAGTTTTTGAGTTATTAGCCATAATAAAAACTAAACTTTGACATAACTCACAATGCTGAAATTTGGTATTCGTGTAGCTTTAGTGACACAAATATAGGCAAAAGTCTGAAATCCAGAATATATGCTATTTGTACCCCAAAAAAAGAATATGGAAGCGGCTAAGCAGCAAAATCCCCCAAATAAATAAAAGTGTTAGTTTTAAGTTTATTGTTTTATGTATGTAGTCTTTAAGGTATTTATAGATATGAGTCTTGTCATCATATTTTGTATGTGCACATTGTTGCCTGAAATAAACGTTATATTATATTATATTATATTATATTATATTATATTATATTATATTATATTATATTATATTATATTATATTATATTATATTATATTATATTATATCATACGTCAGTTGCCATAGCGCCTGAGCAGTTTGTGACCTATAGGTAGAACTTTCTGTATTGGGAACGAATAAAACTTTCACTGTCGATATAAATGTTTTTATTTGTTCCAATGCTTTACAACAATACAATCGTATCCAAAACGGTCCTTAGCTACGTAACTAGTAACATGTTAAATTATCACTGTTCGTTTTAAATCCACCTAATGTGAGATTCGATACAGTACAAATGTAGATAAAATTTATATTGCTACTACTTAAAGGTACTATCCGCAGAGACAGTGCTGTAAACATGAAAAGAATGTAGCAACATGATAAAATGATATAAATAATTAAATTCGAATAATACATTTAGACGGCACACTGCCACTGCGGCGCACAATAAATATTAAATAGACTTAAATTGTAGAATTCTGTTTCCAAGTAACTATGTGCCTTAAACGAAACTTATAAAAAAGGTACAAAAGAAACCTGATAGCAGTTTATGGGTTTGTACTTCCCGTGAACATACAAATCATGTTATTATTTTATACCCGTTTATTAACTAAAATTCTCTGATTTGTGCTCAGTCTAAATTCTCAACCAGAAGTTACAAACTGTATGCGCCGAGTGATGTACATTAACTATCTACCTAATAAAATAACAAATAATTAATTATGTACAATAATAATGTCTTGAAACACCTAACATTCTATTGTGTAAATTGTAAAAATCGGTAAGATTTACGAGTGTTACAAACATTGCGATGGCCAGGTGTACCAGATCTACCAGACTTTGCATTTTGCGACAGGGTTCATTGGGGAGCCGAGGGGGCATTTGAAATCGTTAGCGAACTCCTCCATGTTGGACATGGGGCCGACGACGCGGAAGCGACCGGGTGAGTGGAAGCCGGTCGTGATGCGCAGCTTGATCGCCTCGTTGCGGTACACGGCGCACCAGGTGTTGGCCGCGCTCAGCCAGAACAGCTGCAACAAATATTTATTTATTTATCATATTTCACTTATCAATATTAAAAAATAATTTTATATTAATGTATTTATCTCTATGTGTATAACTAAATGTCATTGTTTGTGTGGACTGAGTAACCACAAGTCAAGTTATGACTATCAGCCCGTGTCGACCCACATAATCTCTTTGTTTATGCCATTATCTTAGTACCTACCTAGAGTGATAGAGCCAGTCTTCGACAAGCACCAGTCAAAGTCAAAGTCAAATATTTTTATTCATTAAAATCACAAGGATCACTTTGAAACGTCAATTTTACTGCCTGTTCCTTCGCGACCAAGCCAGGAAAGAAAGGCAAGAAACAAGGCTGGTTTTTTTTAATGATCCTTTTACAATACATAACACAGAAAATAAATTACGTCTAAATTGTAACATTTTGAACGAGTTGGAGCAATTTCAATCCCAAGCATCGAACGTTCATAGGAAGCGGAGTAGGTATTTGGAGGTTAAAATAATGTCACCTTCTGGAAATATTAAAGTACTTTTTAATGCACTTTCTTGTGTATACAATAAAGAATAAAAAAATTAAAGTCATTATAGGTAACTCGTAAACCACTTAGAGTAGACTTAAGGAATTTCAACAGATATTATGGATAATTATGAGGTAAATATGAATTATGACTTTTAGCAGATTCTGCGGTATTTAAGAGCTAGGAGCTAATTTGTTTTTAATAAAAAGCTTAATAATTAGCTTAAAAAGGGAAATTATTTTTTAATAATATAATTATGTTGCTCAAATTGACTCCTTCATGATTATCAAAATTCATGATTATGCGTGCATCCAACAGTTTCAGATATCCAAAAATCTCTCTCTAATAACTCTGTAATCCTACGAAGCAAGATTTCATACTAAATTATGCACATATTATAAGCTATCTTTCTGGATACTTTTTATCCAGCTAGAACTCTCAGGTAAAAAATAGCATGGGCCAATTTATGATGGGGCAGGCGTTACCCCAACAAAATCTAAGTACCAATTTATCATGAATATCCTAAACCTTGAATGCACAAATTACCAGATTCCGCGCACATTTACACAAGGCAATGGAATAATTTCCTGTTGTTTCAGAATCATGAGGGGGGATAACTTTTTGCTGGGGTAAAGCCTAGAGTAACACCCACACTTCTCTATCATCTAGTGTTACCAGCTGTGTCAATAAGAGGTTGGTTTTTTATGCAGTAGGAAACACATAATTTTTAATTCTGCCATTAGTGTTATTTCGAGTTGGGAGCCAACGGGGGATACGTGGCTAACGGGGAGGTGGGGAGCCAATGGGAGAAAGTGGAGCCAACGGGGAAATGGGCAGCCAATGTGAGGAAGGGGGGCCAATGGGGAAGTGGGGAACGAGGCAGAGGGAGTGAATGAGGTGACGGAGCCAACAGGGGAAAAGGACCCAAGAGATGATACCGAGTCAAAGAGAGAGGAGGAACAAACGGGGTAGAGGGAGCCAACAGGACTTGGGACTTGAGCCTTTTATTAATTTCACAAAATACGTGTTATACTCGGGTGTATACACCCAAAATGTTTTAAAGAGTGCTAGGGTGTTATTGATCGCTTATTTTATTTATTTATTTAATGCACAAAAATACACATTATATTTAAAAAGGTGGGCTTAATGCTACTAGCATTTTCTACCTGCCAACCTCAGAGGTAACAAAAAAGGTTGGCGTGCTAACTTAAAAACAACATGGTCCCTAAAAAATAAAAGAAACACAAATAACAATAAACTCCGGACAGTAAGAACAAATACATAAACGTACTTGATATAATAATAATACATGGGATATCTTCTAATATATAAAATTCTCGTGTCACAGTGTTTGTAACAAAACTGCTCCGAAGCGGCAAGACCGACTCTTATGAAATTTTTTGTGTGTATTCGGTAAGTCTGAGAATAGGACGTAAACTATTTTTCATACCCAAATGTGATAAAGTTGGTCCAACCGAAAAAAAAAAAATTTTATAATAATATTTTATTTTATTATTTTTTTACTAGCTGTCCAGTTGAACTTTGTACCGCCTTGACATGCATATGACGCGGGCTGTCAATGTACGTCACCCGCTGCATCTATGTATGAATGAAATATCTGCATTATTTCTTTTTGCGTCACTTTTCCCGATATATTATTAGTTATTCTGCTATGCTATGCTATGCGGGGCGAGACAAATCTATCAAATTAAAAACCATCAAAATCGGTCCAGCCGTTCTCGAGTTATAAGTGTTCAAACAAACCCGACTTTATTTATATATATATTAAGATGATTTGGCAATAAAAAATACATACAACCATAAATTTTCCCCCTCTACCACCAACCCCTATCTCAGCTTAGCAACACAAATTTATTGATTCTAAGGCGGTACGAAGTTCGCGGGGTCAGCTAGTATATAATATAAATATAATAAAAAAATATTATTACATATAAATACACATACTACATTTTTATATATTTTAACAGCTTGTTGAGGACTTCAGCAAGAAATGACTGTAGGTAGACTGGTCGTTTGAAAACCGGTTTACCAGACGCCTTTTTAATATATTATGTGTAGGGAGAGAATTCCATAGACCAACAGCTACCACATCAAAAGAATTGCCGGACGTTAAGTGCTGCGGGGTAGCAAGAAGAGAATCTGTGGATCTGAGGTTTCGGTCGTGGGTGTTAGAGAGGAAGGAAAATATACATTTTAGATAATGCTAGATAAAGCTCTTGTATCAGTTTATGCTACTTGGTCGTGGACGATGCACTCCGTGTACTTGGTATAATAAATGTATCATAGCATAGAAATGAACTTTGAATCTACTTACCTAAGCCTGTGCTAAAGGTTGTCAGAAACACTAATATGATTATTTGCTCGTGGGAAAGATACTAACCTGTCTTGGAGAATATTTCTCGAGACCAGGCAGGCGCGACTCTTCTCCGTGGCGTTGGGTCCAGGCTTGGTACGCATAGTAAGCCTCCTTGATGCCGCCATTGTCAGCAATGTTCTCGCCTTGGGTATTCACGCCGTTAAGCTGGGAACAAAAATTACCTTATTAACATATATATTTTTACCTATTATTTTACCTACACAAATAAGAGTTTTCTTCCAGCAAACCTTTGAAGATAGAGATAGTTGATTATAGTGGTGGGGACGTGCAGAGACAATGATATTGGAGTAAAATACTAATAAATACCTATATATATATTATACACGATAATAAATACAATACTTATACATATAAAACAAAATATACGTAATATACCTACTTTATACATAATAACTTTAAAGTTTACAAGGACAGGTAATGCTCTCCAGAACGCCTGCGATTTCGGGAATGTAGAGTATTATTTTCTGTCCCCTAAAATTAAGTACCATTTACCGACTTGGTAGAAGATTGGTTCACAGAGATGTTAATACTTACCCATAATCCGAAAATAATTTTACGATGAAAAAATACTTTATTCTGTGGTTTTGTTTAACTCATTTCGTTGACGTAGGACGGACCCCACTAGATGGAAAGACGACCGCTTAAAAGTTGTTGGGAGCCGTTGGGTGCATGCCGCAGAGGAATGGTCGCTCTGGAAATCTATGTTCGGCCTATGTTCAGCAGTGGACGTCTTTTTTTTATTTATTCTTTACAGAATCAACAGCACTTGATATCAATGCAAACCAACTCGTATAGATAATGCTTAATGCCAATAACAGATTCTCATTTATGATCGAGCGATACGAGATCTCTAAATCAACTTGGGCAAATCGGCGTTGTATGTATGTTTGTTTGTCCGTGGATAACTTTCGAAGCGTTTATCCGATCATCGTGAAATTTGGTATAAGTAGTGATGGCACAACAGGTCTTTGTGAGTACATTTCGACCCCGTTCTTATTTGTCGTTTAATCTTTGTAGTTTTTAAGTTATTAGCCATAATAAAAACTGAACTTTGACAAAATTCACAGGGTACACCATTAACCCCACAGTACTGTAATTTGGTATACGTGTAGCTTAAGGGACTAAAATATAGCGAAAAGTCTGAAATTCAGAATTGCTGCAATTTCTACCCCAAAAAAGGACAACCAATTAACATGAATTCCCGTTACCTGTAATCTGAATGAAACTGTAGGTCAAGTGAGTTGGTTATGCATTTCGTGCATCTTGATAGTCAAAGATTACAAATATGTAATATTTTTTTGTTTATACCAGAGACTCGCGAGATCTCACTTCGGGGCGAACTACTAGTATAGACATAACTTTTAAGAATTAAAAAAAAATCTAAGCCCTTTGGCTGATATGATGTTAATGATGATGACGACTTTGTTGGAGAAGTAATAAAAGGGCGAGCTTAAAAGAAATACTCGAATTAAACCAATAACAACAAACAAGATCAATTTCGCAACAAAGTTTATCGCTATACCTACCCTTAGTCCCACACCACAGAGTCCATTGTGAGGTTCGCCATTGTGGATAATATGTTCACATGAAAGTCTACATATAAAATATAAATACTTCAGTATTCTTATAACAATAAAAGAAAATTATTGTTCGACAGACACCATTTTAAAATAACACTTAATTGGATACAGCATTATGGCAATGTTATCTATTGTTCCAAGTTCGTTGTTCGTGAGTTCAATGACTTGAATTTAATTACCCTACAATCCCACGAGTGTTTGTATCAGTTCTGATCTAAAGGACGTGGGTAAAATCTGGTAATTACCTAGTGGGTCACCGTTATAATATAACCTTGCACATACTTTTGTACGCATAATAGGTACAGACAGAGTCACTACCTGGTAATCCCTGAATGTTTAATGAATAAAATAAAAATGTGTAGAGGGATGATTTCCAAAAAGTTTTTGTTAAAGGCATACGTACATATCCATACTAATATTATAATGAGGAAAGATTTGTATTTTTGTATGTTTGTACTGGTCCAATTTCAAAAATACTTTCACCATTACAATGCTACATTATCCCGGAGTAACATAGGCTACATGATTTACCCAACTGCGCAGAAGGAGAGCAATGTTTTTATTGAAAAACTACGCGTGCGAAGCTGCGGATTGGTCAACCAGTATCAGATATATCATAAAAAAATTTTTCTTTACTCATCCTTCTAGAAGTTACCAAGGGGGTTACCAGTTACCGACGCTGTCTGTACGTCGGCAAAGAAGAACATCATGAGAAAGCCAACACAAAAACAAAGCTAGGGAAGATCTGATAATCACCTTGAGTCCGACTTCCTTGACGGTGTAGTTAGAATACTGGTCAATGATACATTTGGCCTTCTCCAAATATCTCTGCTTGGTCATCTCCTGCCACCAGTCGACTAGATTTCCGTTCTTATCAAATTGGCGACCCTGTGAAGACAAATTTCTAAATTAACATAAATAAATAATATCAATAGATAATGAGACACAAATCACTGCGGAATTGATCTAAATGCAGAGCTCTTTCATATACAGAAGTAAGTATTTTTGAATAAGATGGTAACCTGGTCGTCGAAGCCGTGCGTGATCTCGTGGCCGATAACGAATCCGATGGCACCGTAGTTCATGTAGGCGGGTCGCTTCGCGGAAAAGAACGCTCCTTGCAGAATACCGGCTGGGAATTCTGCCAAAAACAAAATCAATGATCAAGGAAAACCTTGATTGTTATGGAAAAAAACTGATTTTGAACAACAAACAAAAAACTCGACTGCAAAACAAACATAAAAGTGATAAATAAGCTTATATATTTAGATAATCGCAGGCGGAACTATTTCAATAATAATTACATATTAATAATTACTATGTACCGTAACATTGATAAATCAATGTACCGTACGCATCGCATGCAACTAGTGTCATCCCAAACAGCGTGGAAAAAAACAACTATTTCTGTATTACCCATCAAATTTGTCAAAATCATACTCAAAGTGGTCAGCAATCACATCGCCGATCAATAATAGCTTTATACCTAGGAGTAAATGGAGATAGCCCAAGTGACGAATGCCCTGAACATTATTCAGCACAGCTGCTTAGCAGAGCTGCTTAAGAGCTGATTAAGAACAACCAGGTCAGCAAAAGGAGCAGTATGTTACACTTACGAATGCTGTTCTCAATGGAAGAATAGAAGGCGTTGACGACGGCAGGGCGACCGTGGGTAACCCAGTCAGTCTTGTTCACGGGCTCACGCAGCTTGCTGAACAGGTACTCAGTCCCAAAGAGCGTCAGGTTCAGAACAGACTCCATGAGCTTGTCTGATGACATATCCAACTAGAAAGTAAATTCGTATGAACTAGAGGTTATGACTGCCTCTGTGGCGCAGTGGGCGTATAGCCGGCTGAGACGCAGACGGTAGCGGGTTCGATTCCCGCCGCGGAACAAATGTTTACATGATCTACAGATATTTGTTCCGTGTCTGGGTGTTTTTCTATTTATTATAAGTATGTATTTACAAAAAAACAGTATATAAGTATTTTATCAGTTATCTGGTTCCCATAGTACAAGCTCAGCTTAGTTTGGGGCTAAGTAGCACTGTGTCAAATGTCCAGCAATATTTATTTATTTATTTATTTATTTATTATTCGTTAGTGTCATGTTTTTAGGTCAGATTGGCTTTTATACCTAGCTGAATTTATCGTAGTAAAATAAATAGCTTTCTACTATTTTACGAGTCCAATAACTATTATTTCTGAATATATTTTAAAATAGGCGAAACTAATTAGACGTAGACAACCATTTTCTCCAAAAAAATAAATTTTATTCTATCTGTTAACTGCTTCCCATATTTAGTAAAAGCTTTACTACGTTAAGCTAGCTAGACAGCGCTTTGTCCAGCATTTTTTTTTTATTTAACTATATACTTTTTATCCATACTTACCTACTAAAATATTATGTTCTAACAAAAAATTGTAAGGGCAGTACAGGTAAACAAAATTTTGGATCTCAATGCGTCGTCGTTACAAACAAAATGTGTTAATAAACGTCGTCACCTTTTTTGTAGCGGAGTACTTACACCATCGTAGAACTGGGTGAGTTTGTCGTTATTGAGCATCTCGGGGGGGTAGGCGATGTGTGAGGACATAGCATCGGCCTTCTCTAAGGCCGCGTTCCTGGTCTTGTCGTCCATCCAGTCCACTTCGTTCAGGTTCTTGCGGAATTGTTGCCTTTGAACAAGACACATTTTGAGCGTGGCTAGTGATGCTGGACTAAATTATACTTATACTTTCTGGCAATAAAAACATTACCCTCTTTTCCGAAATCGGGTAAAAAATAGGTAATGACTCAATACTAATCTATCTAATTCGGTCATAATCTACGTAACCGTGACAAACAGACAGACAGAGAGACAGAGTAATTTTCGAATTTATAATATTAGTAAGGTTGACTATACATATACAGGTGCTTCAATAGATACATACATATATGTATGTTTGTCAACCCGAAGGGAGTCATGAATATCGTGTATGCTTAGGTAGGCCCAACTTCGAACATTAGCAGCAAGTTTGGAATAAATTTGAATTTTTATTGATTTTAATGTTGCTTGATTTTCAGATAACCATGGGTAAAATCGATCTCTATCGGGCCAACATATTCGAAGTACCTATCCTTTATGATGCCTGTATGTATAGAATGATCATAAAATAATTCTTGATACAAAATGAATGCTTAATACAAAGATATCTTACCTGATATCGTTGACCATCTCAAGAGCGTTTGCCTTAGACTTCTCGTTGAAATATTTTCGGATGTAGAGAGCACCCACTGCGATGGACATGCTGTGGGATACAGAAATAATGATTTTGTACCAAAGTACCTATTTGTACCAAAGTAAATACCTGCAGCCTGAATGCAGCATGTAAAAACGCACAGATGTAAAATGCACTAGATGCAGTTTGCATGTCAGTTTCAAAAATGCTTGTTAAAGGACATAGTTGAGACCCACAAAATGTTAGTCCTGCTTCCCGCGTGGGGAAAATAAGCTTTTAATTGCCTAGCATGCTCAGTAGTATACGAGCTACTATTATTATTATTAACTCATTTATTTCAGATTTAAAAATCCATAATTTCTTAACACTAACACGAAACAAAATACATGAACACAAATTTTTAAGTACACAATCAAATTACAATTACAAAAAATAATAATAATAATAAATAAATAATAATAATCTAAAGGTATATCTAAAAACTACAACTAATCTAGGTATTTTTGTTTGGCAGTATATGTACCATGCAGCAATGATTCATATACTGACAATCAAACCTACTTGCAAACACGCATAGGATGCCGCTGGAGCTAGCCCGAACCCTGCGCAACAGAGATGTACACCGCTTTCGCATGACTGTGTAGAAACAGTGACCTCGCGCAGCGGCAAACATACCCGAAGCGCTGCAGAATCTAGGCAGCCCCAGCACCCTAAACGCATTATTGTATTGAATACGTAGCGCGTTGTACTGTTTAAGCGTGTGATTCACCCACAGGCTGCTCGTGTAGAAGTTCGTACAGTACGCTACTAGTTCTATAGTCGTAGTACCTGCTAACTTCAATACAGATTAAGGTAATTAACATGGTGAAGTGGAGGCTACCTATGGACCTAATAACTTATGCTTAATTACGGCTGCTAGGTGAAATGCGTGTTCCGTAGCTGAAGGCTGGGTGTTTGTTTGAAAGTGCTTAGTACAAATATAGATTTTTCATCATCTAGTTAAGTATAATACAACCAAAACAGCCTAGATGTACCCTTGTAAAGAGGTAATTAAGGTGCTATAATGTGTGATTAGGAGACACAGTGGGACACACTCATTAAAACTGAGCATGTCAATAGTATATGTACATTTTTTATACCACAATTATTAGACTATAACTTACCCTTCTCCAGGAAACGGCAAGCTACGGAATTTTTAGGGTTTTCACATCAGTCAGGAGATTAGAGAAGTATTTACCCAAGCATTTTTTACGTATTGTTATGCTACATGAAGTGTCGGGTTTATGAAATTATGTCTCAGCGCGTCACTCATTATTTTGGTTTTATGCGTAGGTATTGTTTTTTTGTGAAAACCGAAAGAAGAAATGCCAAACAAAACGAGAGCCCAGCTTAATAATTAAATTCGTTAGAGCCAATAGTTAAGCCCGGAATGCCGCTCTGGCTTTTAACTTGGCTTAACGGCTGGTATTATATACGGGACCGACAATTCTCTCTTTACTCCCTGGCAAAAAGTCAGTCATCAATCAAGGCTTTTAGCCTTTCAATGCTGAGGCGTCGAAAGAAAAAGTAGTGTTACGCTGTTACACAATAAGAAATAGTCGAAATTTCTCGAAGGCCCTCGTCTTACCTACTGTGTCACGGAATACGTAATACTTTGTATGGAATATACCTGCATGCGGCGTTTACCTGCAGTTGCGCAGAATGGGGAGTGGTCATTCTGTCGAAATACCGACCCTTTCCTGGAACGTTCGAGATCGTTCTAGTGTAGTGAATTGTGCGCGATATAAATAGGCCGGAGAGATGGCCGGACAGTCAGTCTGAATTTTGCTATACGTGCGAACATTTCGGTGACTTTAAGTGGTGCAACAGTGGTGTGAATTAGTGTGTTGTGATTACGTGTGACCAAGTTCGTGTATTCATCGTTTTATTGTTGAATAAAAGTGTTATTTTGGTTAGATCGATTATGATTATTTTATCCCGAACCCTCAGCTCGTAACAATTTGGTGCCAGAAGTGGGATAAAATAATGCCGGTTCTACCAAAGGATAACGTGGACGATGTAAAGACGAGAGGTCAACGACAACAGGAAATAGATGAAAGGCGGTTTGGAGATTCTCCGGTTCAAGAAGCTCGGCAGAGTCGTCAGCCGATGGAGATGGAATCAGCCGCCACCGAATCATTTGGAGCTTCATCATCATCATCCGTGGGCCAAGCTCCTGTGACAGGCGATCTTGCTGCTATTATGGCAATGCTTCGTCGGGATAAGGAAGAGCAGCGACGGTTGCAGGAGGAGCAGCGCCGTCAGGATAAAGAAGAGCAGCGTCGTCAACAGGAAGAGCAGGCTCGGTTGCAGGAGGAACAACGCCGTCAGCATAAAGAAGAGAAGCGTCGTCAACAGGAAGAGCAGGCTCGGTTGCAGGAGGAACAACGCCGTCAGCATAAAGAAGAGAAGCGTCGTCAACAGGAAGAGCAGGCTCGGTTACAGGAGGAACAACGCCGTCAGCATAAAGAAGAGAAGCGTCGTCAACAGGAAGAACAGGCTCGGTTGCAGGAAGAATTGTTCGGTTCAATGGGAAAGGAATTCCAGGAAGTGAAAAGGCATACCAAACCTCGTCAGCACCCCTTGACGGTTATTTGGTTCAGGCATTCGTAGACGGAATACGTGATTTGGAAGTGAGAGCTGCTGTAAGGCTTAGACATCATGATTGGAACATGATTGATGCATTGGAGGTGGAGGCTGTGCGTCAGGACCTCCGAACTCACCGCATCAGAGAAGTGAAGGACTCTTACACTCACGACAGTCGTCCAAAGTTTAGCCCTAGATGCTACGGGTGTGGAAAAAGAGGACATCTTAGGTCAAGCAGCCCAAAGATGGTGGAGGCCGTGCATCAGGACCACCGAGCTCACCACATTAGAGAAGTCAAGGACTCTTATACTGGGTACAATCGTCCAAAATTTAGTCCTAGATGCTACGGGTGTGGAGAGAAAGGGCATCTGAGGTCAAATTGCCCAAAAAGAGAAGAGAGCACGTATGCGTTATCACGAAGATCACGAACTGAAAACTATAAACATTGTGCCGAAAAAAAGCCTAAAGAAACGGTGCCCGTCAGGCTGTTGAGAAGTTTGGGAACGGATCTAAGTGACGAATGGAAAGAAACTTTGCAGTAGGCACAACAGGATGACCAAGACCTTAAACCCAGCATTGATCGGATCGCAGCGGGAGCCACTAAGCCTTTGTGGAGTGTCATTGCTGCTCTGAGTTCAACAACGAAGAGTTATTGGGCACATTGGGAGAGCCTGGTTATCCACGACGGGGTATTGTGTCGCAAATGGGAAAACGCTCGTGGAGATCACTGTCATCTGCAAATGGTGGTTCCCAAAGCCAAGGTCCCTAACGTGCTACAACTCTACCATGAAGGATGTTCGGGAAGCCATATGGGAGTAAAAAGGACACTGTTAAAAACAAGGAAGCGGTTTTACTGCATCCATTGTAGAGAAGATGTTGAAGTCTGGTGCCGAAAATGCACTATTTGTACGGCAGTGAAAGGACCCCATACACGCAGCAGAGGAGCATTAAAACTGTATAACGTTGGAGCCCCATGGGAGCGTATAACCCTGGATATTGCAGGACCATTCCCTGTAAGTAAAAATGGAAATAAGTACTTCATGGTCGTTATGGACTACTTCACAAAATGGCCAGAAGTTTTCGCCATTCCTAATCAAGAAGCTTCGACGGTAGCAGATAAACTAGTCCACGAAGTTTTCTGTCGTTTTGGAGTTCCCCTGGAAATTCACAGTGATCAAGGAAAGAATTTTGAATCACAAGTATTTCGGGAGAGATGCCGAATAATGGGAACTCATAAAACAAGAACCACTTCTTATCATCCTCAGTCTGATGGAATGGTGGAAAAATTCAATCAGACGTTGGAGAGATATCTGGCCAAAGTGGTGGAAAATAAGCATAACGATTGGGACCAACACATACAGCCGTTTTTACTGTCATACAGAAGTGCAGTCCATGAGAGTACAGGCGCCACTCCTGCATTGGTAAACTTTGGACGAGTGCTGCGGTTGCCTGCAGGCCTGACAACTGGCATTCCTCCAGATTCTCCGCGTACCATCACAGATTATGCAAATGACCTGCGCAATAAAATGAACGACATAAATGAACACATTTATATATATAAAATTATATATAAATGCTTCAAAAACGCAAGCATGTCTCTTCTCGGCGAAAAAGAGTCAGTTTACCCAAGTTCCAATTTTCCAAAATGTACCGTTATCTGTAAAAGGTCACCTCGAGTCTCGCTCACGCCTACTCTCAACTTTAGCTCATACATCGAGTCTAAGGCTAAAACAGCTGCCATGAAGCTGGGCATCCTCAACAAGGTCAGGAGATACTTCACACCAGGACAGCTTCTTAGTCTTTACAAAGCTCAAGTCCGGTCTGGTATGGAGTACTGCTGCCACCTTTGGGATGGTTCGGCCAAATACCAGCTCACTACCTTAGACTCGATAGAACGTAGAGCTTTTAGGCTTATAGGTGAGCAATATATGGCGGAGACTAAGACCCAAAGTCTTGAACACCGCCGTAAAGTTGCAAGCCTATCGATCTTTTACAGAATACATTTTGGGGAATGTGCTCAGGAACTATACGATCTGATCCCGCCATCTCCCTTCCATCAAAGGACAAGCAGGCGCACGGCTCAGTACCATCCGTACCTTGTCAATATACCACCCATTCGAACACACCGTTTTGGTTCTACGTTCTTGATGCGGACAGCTAAGGTATGGAACACTTTGCTGTCGTCTGTTTTTCCTAAAGAATACAATCCGGGCCTCTTTAAGGTAAGAGTAAATAGGTTTCTTGTAGATCTTCGTGCTTCATCTTAGACCACATCATCACTTACCATCAGGTGAGAGTGTGGTCAAACGAAGTTCTATTCAATTAAAAAAAAAAAAAAAAACAACGACTAACTGGTCAACAAATATCTGAGAAAATGAAGACCCGTTATGACCGAAATTCTAACAACTTGCGATTTGATGAGGGATCGCAGGTCTGGTTGCACAATCCGATACGGAAAAAGGGAAAATCCCCTAAACTACAAGCAAAATGGGATGGACCATACCGTTTGTTGACCAGGATTAATGACGTCACATACCGAATTCAGAAGGGAACGCGAGGTGCGCCTAAAATTGTTCATGTTGATCGGCTGGCGCGATATTACGGGGCTAACAATGCTCGGGACGAGCATGTTTTAGGAGGGGAAGTGTTACGCTGTTACACAATAAGAAATAGTCGAAATTTCTCGAAGGCTCTCGTCTTACCTACTGTGTCACGGAATACGTAATACTTTGTATGGAATATACCTGCATACGGCGTTTACCTGCAGTTGCGCAGAATGGGGAGTGGTCATTTTGTCGAAACACCGACCCTTTCCTGGAACGTTCGAGATCGTTCTAGTGTAGTGAATTGTGCGCGATATAAATAGGCCGGAGAGATGGCCGGACAGTCAGTCTGGATTTTGCTATACGTGCGAACATTTCGGTGACTTTAAGTGGTGTAACAGTGGTGTGAATTAGTGTGTTGTGATTACGTGTGACCAAGTTCGTGTATTCATCGTTTTAGTGTTGAATAAAAGTGTTATTTTGGTTAGATCGATTATCATTATTTTATCCCGAACCCTCAGCTCGTAACAGTAAGATGGCCGATTGTATACCTACATCAAGTAAATACAGTGGTGCTGTTTTACATTCTAGGTGGGGCACACTTAAACTTTTCAAACTTACCCTTCTTCAGGAAACGGAAAGCTACGAAATGTTTAGATTTTTTCACATGAGTTATGTGAAGTGAATTCGTTCTCAGCTCATCCAGAGATGTGAATTTTGTTTCACATCGTTGGAAGAGCTATGTCCAAAATGTTTTAACATGTCATCCTAAAATATCTCTACAATATAGTGTCCGATATTCTTTATTCTGTTAGCTTGTCTCCTTTTAATGGTAGCAACACATAGTTCCTAATAAAAAAAGATAATCGTGGTTAAATGCCAAATTTTCATTATGTTTTGAGGTAAAAAAAAAACACGGTAAACAATTTCAAAGAACGCCACAGGAGACGTGGATTAATAAATTTTTTTAATGTATTATCTACTACCAAATGTTCGCCGTTTCTCAATAAGAACGAAGGGGTATTTTAACGAAAATTTCGTTAAAGACCCCTTCGTTATGTTCCTAGTGAAATAACATTTTATTGTATTTGCCAAAGAACCACGCAAACTAGGGATAAACGATCTGGGCCCGTAGCCAAATTACATTCGCTGCGGATCTATTCGATTTCTACATACATTTGTTGTCGCTACATCACGTGGTATTTCTATAGTATGTCAAGTCCCATACATTTTCGGACTTATCGACTAGCGTCATCGCTAGTCGACTGTAACTTGGCTAAGCCCTCTGATCTGTTCACTTTAGACGGGTCGGCTCGAATACAAAATAGGCATATTTTAAATCGTCTTACTCACACTATTGTGTATTAAGTATTCGATTAAACTGTCGACCGGTTAAAAGTCTTTAGTTTGCGAGAAAGACAAAGTAATGACATGACAAAAGAAAATGTAATCTCCGTCTTTCACAGAGTACCTACTACTACTACTTAAGATTATTATCTATACCCTTACCGAGCGTTCAAGACAGTGAATGAATAAATGAAATTTCTTAATTTCTTGACTGAGTGGGGACGTTCATAAAATCTCGCCCTCAAGATTTTACATAGTTATAGTCATTCACTTGCTCTGACTGCACAAAATATCCTGTCCTTGCTAATATTAAATAAAATGTGCGTCATCATAGATGCATCACGTAACCCACTAACCTACTTATACTTACCTAGAGCTAACTGGTTCTACCCCGCGGTTCTTGCACTGTGCTTCGGATAATCGGAGACTCAGATTTACTGGGTCAGATACAATCCCCCAATAAAACGAGGATAAGAAAATGACGCAATCTTATTGGTAGATTTTACGAACCTTCCCGTCACTTCTCTTGCGGAATGACAGCCTTAATAGTCTATTAAAGAAAGTATTACCTGCTGCTGGCGGTTTCGGTGCATTCCTTCCAGCGGCTCTCGCGCTCAGTCTTGCCAGTGAGGGCGGTGACGTAGGCGAGTTGCCGTTTTCGCAGGTTCTCGGTCAGGTAGGACACTGAGGCTCCGGCAACGCGCCACATCACGTAGTTGGCTTGCACGCGTTTCGGCGTGTTTTCCAGGAGGACCTGGATTTAGTATTGAATCAGATGATGTCGAAGTTACAAAATGATTCGTTGAGAAACACAAGATCTACGCAAACAAGGATATCTGTGTAAATTATCAAACATATTATAAAATAGATATACTCGTACCTGCTTGTACAATACTTACTATATTTATACATGTTACTTTTTGTGAACTGCTATATTTAGAGTAGGTATAGTTGAGTTCTGGAGTTACTAATTAATACTAAATATTAATGTAGTGACTGTATGCTAGGTACATACGGCTACATATCAAGCTATACATTTCCAGTCTATGCTGACCTCTCATTGTCTAAATAAAAAAAAATCATTTATTTCTCAAAACAAGCAATATACATATAATATAACAAAATATATTTACATGAAACATAATTAAAATTAAATTATATATTGGCTTGTTCAGTGAGTAGTACCTACACTAAGTACAGGACTTGTACGGAAAACCTACAGAATGCGAGGTCAGCTTATACTGGAACTGTATATCTTGAGGTGTAGCCGTGTGGTACGTGTTGTAATTTCCGAGTATCAGTGCAGCGCCGCCATTTTGACGGTGGACTCTGGCGGCTCCACTAAGTTTTTGAATATTTTCTTATTGAGGCACCAAATGTTTTACTACAGGTACCAAATGGTTCAAAAGGGTGGATAATAAATGCTCGTGGAAAAAATAATTAAATTCAGAAGTTGGTGCCGCCATCGTAATGAACACGATTTTTGCACACACAACAAATAAAAGTAAACATTCGGTCGGCTCTATGTAGAGCTACTTTGTTAGTTCGTTCACGAGTTGTAGTTAATGTTTATTCAAAGGCTTATTGTAGCGACCGACGACAGGGGAAATCCATACGGCCAACTTTAATTGGAATAAACCATCCACATAGTGTAATAAGTTCTGTAGCTGTGTTGTGTTTGTGCTTCACTACGCATTGCAATGTTTTCATATTGATTATTAGTCTATGTCTATAGGTACTTATATCTATAGCTATAATTACTTTATGTACTCAGGGTTCCGAAGTCGAACTGGGAACCCGTATAGTTTCTCCATGTCTGTCTGTCTGACCAGTTACACCCGTTTTACTACTGTTGATTATTAGTGCAGTAAAACTTAAATTTGTCATGATAATATTTTTTATAAAGTAGTCAGCAGTAGCCTAGTAAGTCATGAAATAAAATCTAAATAAAACTGTTTTTAGGGTACTTTTTAGGTTTGGGGTGATCTTATAAGAAATGTCTTCCGATCAACAATTTTAGATACAAGGTTTTCGTAAGAGTATCTAAGTATTTACTGTGTGGGTGTGTGTGTTTGTCTTACCAGCCAAACTGCTATTCTTGTATACTTATAGCACATAATACTTACTGTAGTTGAGAATTATAAAAATAAACTATCAAAGCTGAGTAGACTTTACTAGTTTACGAGCTGTAGTCGGCCAAGATAATGTCTGTAGTTGGTTTGCAAACAGTTCATAATATAATGTTAATACAAGATTACCGAAATCAACTACAACACTTTGTATTTTAAAATGACTCGAGATACAGCCGTACTGTACTAACTGACTCACTACGCACAGTGAGTCCAACATTCTTAACCAATTTATTTTATGTTTTCTTAAATCTGTAGGTATTTTAATACAGGATTATAAATGAATGAATGACCAAAATGACATGACATGAGTAGGTACCAAAAATTCAGTAGAACTTTACGTAAATTTTATAATACTTTAAGGTAGAGCTCTGTTTTGATGTAGCTTTTAGGTAGGTACATTATTCACAACTCATTCACACATAATTGCAAAATGTGCAACCGATATCTGTGTAAATGATTTCCTGTCCTGTCAATGGTAGATGATATCAATGATATGAAGGGTGGTGGGCAACGGCAACATATTTTAAACGGCAACAAGTAAGACGGCAAATAGACATTTCTAAAAAAAAATGGATTCTTCATAGAATGGCCCACTATGAGCCTAATCGAGGCTCAAGGTCACTTAGCGTGTAATGAAGAGGGCTATAATCGGAGTTTCTCTATGAGATCTAATGAAAAGAAATGAGGAGATTCGTAGAAAAACTAAGGTCACAAACATGGTCCAGAGGATAGGTCCAGTGGGGCACGTAGCTCGAAGAACTGACGGTTGTTGGGTCAGAAAGGTTCTCAAGAGGAGATCACGCACTGGAAAGCGCAGCAAAGTTCGCCCCCTGACTAGTCAGGGGACGAACTTTGCTGCGTTCTTTCCATCTAGATGGAAAGACGGCCTGACAAATGTTGCTGGGACCTGTTGTGTGCAGGCCGCACACGATCTGTTGCTCTGGAAATCTATGAGGGAGGCCTTTGTACAGCAGTGGAGCTATGGCTGATATGATGATGATAATAAAGAATTTGTAGGTAACAAACCTCAAGATCGGAAATGTATTTGGGCACGCTCACGATGGTCATTTCATCCCGTCCCACTTCAACATGCGGGGCAAGAAGACGGTTAATGTATCGCAGCCATGGGATCCTACAAATAGCATAAGTAGTTAATACCTAGATACTTGACAAAAGCATTCTTGTATAAAACATTAAGCAATAGATAAGCTTGGTCTAGAAGTACTCCAGCCATTATTAACTAACTTTCCGGTAGTTAATCTTCTTATTGAAAAATAATGGCTATATCTAGTAAGATAGCAAGAGTATACTGAAAGCGTGACCTACAAGCATCTCAATGCACATGTAGTGAATGTTTAAATAATCGTTCATGTGGCACCATAGTTAACTTACTTCGGGAATTTCTTTTCCAGCTCAGCAATAGTCATAGGATTGTAAAGGCTTGTTGCATTACGGCGTTTCTCAAGCGGCAAGGAAATCTGCAACAAAGGACATGCTGAACACGTAATACTGCGATAATTTGACTCTTTGTACTCGTTATTGCGAGTTAGGTTGCGCTTTGGGCCTTGTCACATAAAAGGCGTCGCGGGCGCAAACCATTTCAAGACTTTCAAACGAGATACACGTGCAACCACTGCGTGCAACGTAGTGTTGAAATACCGTGAACGTAATCTATGTTTCTTGGTTTATGTCTAATTCACTCAATTTGTGCCCGAAATTGTAGAGCATTGGGTTGGTCGTCTTGTCTGTATGAGAATACCCGCTATCAAAGTGAGCAAAGCAAAACATAAATGAAAGCAGCGCAAAACTCAGATCCGCACGACACCATTGCACATACATTGGCGCCAGCCGCCAGACAATTGGTTCAAACGGTCATATACAACAAATATCAGAAGTCAACAACAATTAGATATTTTATTCAAGTAGAGGTTTTTGGGTTCTCAAGTAAAGGACCTACGTTTGTAACTAGCTTACTAGTATCTACTGATCCTAAACCGTAAGTCCTTATCAACTTGATCTAGGTAATGAACTGTGTTCGTGGAAGAATGTTCTTCGCGGAAAAATGTTCTCTGTTCCCGTGTCCCCGGCATACAGCGAGCGGAGAAACGCCGTGGAGGTTTAGCCGGTAGGAGTCCGACATACCGCTCCCTGGGTTCAGAGCGGTATCCATGGGGATTCCTCCACGTAAAAAAAAAGGTACTGAACTGTGTTGTGAACGGCATAATATTGCCTCAGAATAGGCTAGTTTACCATCAATGAGAATGAAACGTTGATTTTTACGTAATTGAAAGTACAAAGGGCTGCGCACGAATGCTCGTTACGCAAAGTTGATGAAATATAATAAAATAAAATCAATTCATTTGCTAAGACACGGTAATTAAAATACATTGTAGTGTTGTATAAGTGAGGAGCACATGTTTTTACTTCGCGAGCATGCTTTATTATAGAGGTATAACACTGACAAAAATTAGAACTTTATGTATGTACATAAATAAGTTAAAATTAAATATCTGAATACAACGTTAATTAGGTATGTCAAATTAACGAAACGGAACGGTATCTATATCTACTGCTGTACTCTGGAGTTTAGAATAATGATGGTTATGTATGAAACTGTACATTCTCTCCCTTAATCAATATGATTTATAAATAATTTCCAATGCAAAAAGAGGGGTGTTATAAGTTTGACGCCTATGTCTGTTTGTGGCATCGCAGTTCCCAAACGGATGGTCCGATTCGGCCACGGTTTTTTTAATAGAAAGGTAGTTTAACTGGGGCGGTCCTTTTTTAACACACTACATACTTAAAAAAGGAATAGAATAGAATAGAAAACGCAAAAACGTAATAATAAAATGAATGTGTAAAGGTTTAATGCGACAAAAACTGTACCTTACACCTTGTTATTATCCATATTACACAATAAATACAATATAATTTGAAAATATTTGCAACAACACAGTAATTACATAAAAAAAGATAAGGATACTAAAGATAATAACATAAAACTAAACAATCCACTGTCATACGTTGCAAAAAGGACTAACTCAAAAGAGAATTGGAGTTAAATAATTTAAAAAAAAAAGATTCGAGTGTTCCATGCCTCCGTGTTCTGACATATTGTCAGAAATTGACATCAGTCACACATCAGATTTCTGTGCGAAAGCCATGCACAAAAATATAAGAATAAATTCTTCCCACAGAGGCTTGCACCTGACTTGGGCTCCATTACCTTTCGTTGGCGATAATCGACACGTTTTCTTACAAGGCAAACGCTCCATGTTTATTTTTCTGACTTAAAAATCAAATAGAGTTGAATAAAAATCAATGACACCTACTTATTTACCTTGGAGATGATGCTAGCCATGAACGGTTTTATATATTGCTTGGGTCCAGCCTCGCAAATGTTCTGACTAAACCATCTAGGACCTTGGCGAGAATAACGTCAGTAACCCGTTAAGGAAAACTGGACCGTCCGCATAAAATTGTTCATAGCCTTCTGGGTGATTTATTTTACATCAAAGTCACAGAGCTCGTAAAAAGCAATTCCTATAGTGGCCCCATAAAGCTTGTCGGTCGAGGGGCCCGATGAGGTGTACTTGGAATTGTAACGCTTGTATTTTTACTTCTTTTATTTTTAGAGAGTTAACGCAAATTTTGTGGATATTCGTCTGGTACGCGTATCTGAATTAGTTTAAGTTACCTAATAACGGGTATTCTAAAATATGTAAGTATGTTATATCGAAATTCCACGGTTTTTTCCTGCTTCCTTATGTACTTATGTTTGACCGAAAGACAGCCACCATCATCATCAGCGTCAGATAAAAGTCATAATGCACCAAGTACAAGAAACAACTAATTTAAAGACGGACAATTTCTGTACGAATCTTTTCTTTGACGTTTCTTTGACAATTTCGATATTTTAATGGGCAGAATCTCTTCTTTGTGGTTCACTCTATCGTGTGGTCTAATTAGGTCAAATTCATTATTCTGAAGCAATCTGTCTATGGTAAAAACTTGATCACAATTATTCAAATTCGGTATTTAGAATTCGTAGTCCGGATATCAGAAGCGTATATCAAGTATCAATAGAAGTATGCTTTGTAGTTAATAAACTCTAAACAAAAAGTCTGATTGATTGTCGTAGTCAAAATCGCGAGGCCGACGATGGGTCAGGCTAGCGCAGAATCGTGGTGGAGGGCACAAACTTAGGGAGGCTTATACCCAGCTATGAGTGAAGTCGGGCTCAATAAATGCTTTGATTCAGATGGAAAGACGCCCACTAGATGTGGGGGGGGGGGCGTCCTACGCTGTGCTTTCCAGTGTGTGCTCTCCACTCGAACCTACTGCCCCAACGGCCGTTAGTTCTTCGAGATATGTGTCCTGCCCACTGTCACTTCAGCTTGCTAATCCTTTGTGCTATGCCGGTGATTTTGGTTCGTCTACAAATCTCCTCATATCTGATTCGATCTCGTAGAGAAACACCAAGCATAGCCCACTCCATAGCACTCTGAGCGACCTTGAGTTTTCTTATGAGGTCCATAGTGAAAGACCACGTTTCTGCACCATACATCATGTACCAGTGTGTGTTACCAGTGAGTAATGACTCACTGGTAACACACACTAATCAAAGACTTTCATCATTTTGGACGAGAAGACATCATCATCAACCACAGTTTATTTGGGTTAAAGAAACAGTGAAACATTTGTGTACAGATAAACTGTGTTACAAATACAATTTTTAGGCGTCCTTAAACTTTGATAAACAATAAAAGTTCAACTGAAACTGTTCGCTGGCCGTCTGATACCCGATGCAACTGAAACTAAGGATTGGATTTATGCAGATTCAGGATCTCTCAAAACACCAATATTTTCTTTAAAATTCTCTTTTGCAGCGACTGCAGTCTTTTTCACCGACTTATTGAATTGGCGTTTGACAGACCACGCTGTATGGATGAATAATTATAGCGGTCACCGCTTCTCGAAAACTCAACCACAATTGGCACTTGTTGAGGCAAGGGTAGGTACGACGGTACGAGATATAATGATGGATGAGGCATCGAGTTATTTCATTATGCGGCCTTCATGAAGTTCCCAAATATTTCATGCGCATAAGCTCTATCGATGGTGGCCAAACGGAAAGCACATTTATTCTGATAAAAATCATGTCTTTATCGATATCAGGTGCTACTTTAAGGAACCTTTGAGCTACAGCTTCTAAATAATCGTAGAAAACCTAAAATTGTAAAGTAGTCTTCGGCTGTGATCGACTTTATTTTATACACCCAAGCTATGCTGACATATATATGATGCAGAGCCAGGAAGCTCATAGGCAATGATGAGCTAGTTGATGCAAGGCTCCTCAGCCATCATCGACGAAAGGTTGCTAGCCTCTCGGTTTTTTATCGAGTACATTTTGGAGAGTGTGCGGCGGTACTTTTCAACCTGATCCCACCATCTCCATTCTATCATCGGACAACCAGACGCTCTGCGGTTCGCCACCGCTATATGGTAGAAATACCTCCCATTCACACAAAGCGGTTCTCTTCGACCTTTATTATGCGCACTGCCAAAGAGTGGAACACCTTGCCAGAGTCTGTGTTTTCTGATAGCTACAACCTGGGTATCTTTAAGTCGCGAGTGAATAGGTTTCTTCTAGGTAAGCGTTTACCATCGTAGACTGTATCATCGCTTACCATCAGGCGAGATCGTGGTCAAACGCATATATAAAAAAAAAATCATTGTCGTACACCTGAGCTGAGTGCAAACGCTTTAACATCCTGGCAAGCTAAATTCCTATTGCATCACTAACGAATAATACCTACCTACTTCTAGTCATAACATGAGTGGAATTGTATCGTAGCTTCATATTGATAAGCAATATCCTGTTGGAACTTGCATCTCGGATTTTCTAGTTCCGGATATTGTACAGACAACTATTTTGCAAGAGCGGAGATTAAACCGTAATTGCCTACTGCAGAAGCGATATAAAAGTTACTCAAGTTATCGGAATAGGTACTCACGTTGGCAAGTTTAATCTCAAACTGTAGGGACTCCTTGAGTTGTACTTCAGCACGTGATCTATCAGCGCCGAGGAGAGTGGATATGTCCACCATGTACTCATAGTATGCTTGCACGAGCTTGTCGGACATACCGTGGTTCAGGTATTCGCGGCTTAGGCCCAGAGAGGCTTGGTCCAGCTGTGGAATACAATGTGCTGTTACAATTGCAATTCTGTCATAATCACAGTCGCTGCATGCAGGTAAAACAGGCTTTTGGACGACATCATCAATTGGTAATGATTTAAAAGATCAGTCGGAGACGTCTCCACTGGAGCATGATATCACATTTGCGTCAGATTCGGTCGCAGATATAAAAATACAAGTAAAATATTTAACTGTCCAAGAAAAAGACTCATTTTTTAATTACAGCGATTTTTAGGCGAAAAATAAAACTGTAACAATGTAAATAAATATAGGTAAACGAAAATCGATGCGTAGATATGTATTTTTGTGGTGTACGTACCTACAATAAAAATGAACGGAATTAAGTGGATGTCCTCTATTATTATACTTAGCTGGCAATAGTATAAAAATATTGTAGCGCATAAATCAATGGTTCGTACAGATAAAAATCACTTGCACTTCGCAATTCAGTAAGTAATGTACCTATACAATCGCATGGCACAATTCGCTTCGGAAATTACTTTAAAATTTGTAGGTACGCTTATTTTTATGTCAGTCAAATCTAGTCAATTAGACCAATTGACTAGATTTGTTGTCCAATTAGGACCAATAATATCACAATCTGTGGTAGAATATTAATGATGTGATGATCAAATTATCAGTTGACAATGCGAGCTAATATAGGAAATAATTAGGATATTTAATTGACATTAAGAGCATAGGCTGCATAATAATTAGCTAGTAATTGCTACGTGATCTTTCGTACTAATAAGTAAATTACATAAATTCGAAATGGAATCTGTGCAACTATCACACTCGTAATTCTGTGAGTAAATCTATAAAATAATCTTATCTACAATACTAAAGAAAAACATTATTATAAGCGCCAACTGAGATTTATAACAAGCAGTACTTAAACCAATTAAAAAAAAATTGAAATAATGCGTTCTTACATCAATAATTCGCTTCGTTGAGTTCTTCACATCGACACTAATAGAAAAATCTAAGAAGTAGTCGACAGAGTAACCGGCGGCTCTGAAGTTGTACACTGACTGTTCCCAGGTGAACTCGTCTTCTTTCCAAGCATCGCCTTCCAGTACCGGCCATCCTCCAAGGCGCTTCAACATATCCAACAGTGGCGCTACACCGCGAGCTTCAATGGCACCTGGTAAAATAAACTCTAATGAAAATATAATTAAGGTTGTTTCCTATTTTGTACAAGATAATTAATCTTTGATCATATTTTGACAGGGCGACATTCCAAAAATTGCAATGTATCATTTGGTTTTGTTGTTCGTTGGTAATATTTTGATACTGGTCAAATCCGACCTATTATATTATTAAGTCAGTAAGCTTCACTATTAGAGTTGAATACGAAATCTGTAACAAGTTCCACTTATTTTCTTCTGTCTTAAGCAGTCTACACACCAAAGCCACCGACCCGCCGACACAGCTCGGCGCCGGCGGCTTCTTGTCGGCAGCTTTATTTTAAGACAATCATGTTGGCAACTTGCACCCGCGCGTACTACCCGGCGACGACGTGCAGCACCTGGTCGGTGGCTTTGGTGTGTAGATGGCTTTACGCGAGTGTTGTGCAAATCGCGGAAGCATCATTCGGTTCACTTTCACTAAACTAAAACTACAGATTTCAGTAACACGACAAGTAAATTGTCGCAATATAAAACAGTTTATGCTTAAACATTTTACCGTGAGTATGTCCACTCTCTATTACCTAAGCAGGTAATTTTACAGACTACAGACACTAACCTGTGTGAGATACAAACCTAGAAGTGAAGCGTAATATATAGCCTATAGGTAATCACTAAATGCATAAGAAAACAAGGGGTTTATGATTTATCTTTCTTCTAAATGTTATTCGATGATTCTTCTTAATTAACTTCTTAAATCCAGACTAACAGAAATGTTAAAAATATATACTACGTGTTTTGTCATGTACGTCATCAAATTAAAACACGGGTAGGGCTACTGGCTAGTATTGTTATAGAATAGGTTTTTTTTCAAATTCATTACCATAGAATATTTAAAATTTTCAAACAACCTAGTCTATCAAGTCCTAAAATATCAATGAAACAGCCTGTATAAAATAGGTAAACAAATCATATTCATTCATCTTGTAAGTAAGTACCTGTTAAACTAAATAAGCGGCATCGTCGCAAAGGCGCCGCCAATTTCCATTAAAAGTTATTTATTGGAAATGTATCGATTACTAGATAAATATTCATGCTACCGGTATTAAACCCACCTCTAAAATAAGTTAATACGATTCCGGATGTGTGTTTTAAATTAATGTCGTACATAACAAAACAGGTTGGATAAGGACAGGAAGTTCAGCATTATAGGTAGGTAGTCGTTTTAGTTCTAAACCAATATTGCTGTTATGCCAGAGAAGTATTTGTATATGAAAACGATCCCGCTCAGCGAAGAATTTATTGAGGAAACTGTTTACCGATGGCCAAACTTCGACTATTTATCAAAACATTTATCTGATTTTTCCGTTCATTTCGTCTTTCGTGCTTAGAAACTTTTAAAGAGTTGCGAGTAATTATCCCGTATTTAGCGAAAGATCCATTCGGACTAATTTATAATGTAATAGAGTAACAAAGGGATGTGGCTGGCTGCAGTTACGTTCACTAGCAGGCTATGAATTCTGCTAATATAAATTTATACACAAGCTACGCTTCTGTTAAGGCTCTACAGCGTGAAGTAAGGAAAAGTTTTAACAATGTCATATTCTCCTTATTCCGCGTCGGATCCATATTTTGTGTGATGTTTTGCGAAAACTGCACGTTAAAAGTTCGTGAACAATGTACCTAGGTTGACAGTTTCAAAATAAAAATTTAGTTAGATACTCACAGTTAGTTTTATAACTCAATTAGTATAATATAGTTATAATTTCAAATCAGAAATGAGGAGATTGGTGGACGAACCAAAGTCCCCGAGCACAAAGGCTTAGCAAGCTGAAGTGGCAGTGGGCAGAAAGGTTCTCGAGTGGAGACCACGCATTGAAAACGTAGCGTAGGACGGTCACCCACTAGATGGAAAGATGGCCTGATAAAGGTTGCTGGAGCCGTTAGGTGCTGGCCGCACAAGATCAGTCTCTCAGGATATTTATGGGGGATACCTATGTTCAACAGTGGACGTTTTTTGGCTATGATGATGATGAATTCTAATTTCGAACTTACTTCTGTTCATGCAGGCCTGGTAAAGTGTTTTGGCAAGCACAAATGGCTTGGGCTCTTTGGGCGCGACTGGCTCGTCCAGCAAGGCGCGGATCTGCTCCTGCAGCTGGTCCGTAATGATAGAGAAGGTATTCACGGAGCTCTTGTCATCGGGGATACGAGTGCTCTTCACAAACGAACCACACGCAAAGTCGTAGAAATCATCGCAAGGTTCCACGGTATCATCCATGTTCATAAGCAGCTTCGAAGCTAGAATATAAAACAGTTTTATAATCTACAGTACAATATTAGTATGTTGATGTTTTCGGAATCAACAACGCTTCCGTTAATAAGACATTCACATTCACTTTGCTACTTAGTTTTTAGGGTTTGGTTTTCGGGTGTACCTTGAAAAGAAAATAGGAGCCCTTATAGAATCCCATCGTTGTCCGTTTGTCTGTCTGTGTGTCCGTATGTCAAGACTCTTTTTCTCAGGAACAACGCGTGGAGGTATCATATTGAAATTAATATACTTGGGTCTACGGTCCCCTGAAGCGAGGAGAGAAAAACAAGCATAACTCAACGCAATCAAAAAAAATATTTATTAAAATATTTTGCTCGCAAATAAGTTATACTTCCCGTTAACCTATAATCATCAAATTTGGCAAGAAGCAAGGGCTCATAGCAAATCATTAATTTGGTGTTACATCGCAAAAAATTCTTCCCTGTAGGGAAAAAAGGAAAGGTGGGGGTGTTTTTTGCTCACGCACACTGTCTTTTGGGGGTGTCGTTGAATAGGTATTTTAAAAACATTATATGGTTTGCAAATATAGAGTTGCCATTTTCGTAATAGTTGTGTGATCCCCCTTCTTCGTCAACATGCTATTCTTTTATTCGTAAAAAGTGTTAACAATAGTAACACATATACTTACTGTAAATGTAAGAAGAATTATCAAAGCTAAGTAGGCTTTACTAGTTTACGAACAGTCGACCTACATCAGTTTGTTGGGTTTAAACAGTTCATTATAAATTTCATAGAAAATGACCAAAATCAACTTTTGCAGTTATAACTTTGTATGTATATTAATATCAATAAGATACAGCCTTCACTGTTTATGGTTTGAGACACACTTGACCAGATATTTAAACGTGGAAGATCTAATCAGGATCTGTTGTAACGAAAGACTACCAGTACTAAATGAGACCGGTATTATTGTTACGCCGAGGCTGTTACTAATAATAGTCAAAATTTCTCGATGGCTCTCGGTTTACCTGCTGTGTCACGGAATACGTAATACTTGGTATGGAATACACCTGCATGCTGCGTTTTTACCTGCAGTTGCGCAGAATGGGGAGTGGTCATTCTGTCGAAACACCGACCCTTTCCTGGAACGATCGAGATCGTTCGAGTGTTGTGAATTGTGCGCGATATAAATAGGCCGGAGAGATGGCCGGACAGTCAGTCTGGATTTGGGTGACTTTTAGTGGTTTACTGTGCAACAGTGATGTGAATTAGTGTGTTGTGATACGTGTGACCAAGCTCGTATTCATCGTTTTAGTGTTGAATAAAAGTGTTATTTTGGTTAGACTGATTCTCATTATTTTATCCCGAACCCTCAGCTCGTAACAATATTATCAGGAAACGGAAAAGAAAATTAGTCATGCTTGGTCTGTTTTCTGTATTATCCAAATCACCCCTATTATATCATGAAAGGGATTGACTTCATGGTATAGGTACCTACCTTATCACCTGATTGCTTCCATTGAAACAAGTTTCAACGACCCCATATTATTTGAATGAACTTGATTAGTTAATAGTCACACTAATATTATAAATGTGAAAGTTTGGATGTTTGTTTATTTATTTGTTTGATTGTTTGTTTGTTACTCAATTACGTCGTAACGGCTGAACCGATTTCGATGAAATTTGGTATATAGATTATAACATATAAATTAAAGAGATATATAAATTAAAAGGTATATAGATATATGGTACGTAGATTATAACCTGGATTACCACATACGCTACCTTTTATCCCATAAATCAGTTCCCATGGGATAAAAATAGGGTGTCAAGTCAAGTTGCAACAGCGAGTTTAGCTTTATTTCTATGTTACCTATACATTTAGGAGTGTAACGCGTACGAAGTCGCGGGCAACAGCTAGTAATATTATAAAGAGGAAGGATTTGTATGTTTGTTATAAATAAACTCAAAAACTACCAGTCCGATTTCAAAAATTCTTTCACCATTAGAATGCTACATTATCCCGGAGTAACATAGGCTACTTTTTACTCAACTGCGCAGAAGGAGGGTAATGTTTTTATTGACAAACTACGCGTGCGAAGCCGCGGATTGGTCAGCTAGTTAACTATAAAAACAAAAAAATATGTAGGTACCTGTGTGTACACATCCAGGGGCGCTGCACAGCTTGACATCTGAATCGCCTTTAGCGATATCAGCAGGAGGCATGGATGAAGAAAGTCTCAGTTCACTAGTTTGTGGCATTTCTATAATGCAGATACAAAGTTGAATATAAGGAAACGGCAAAGAATCACTGCGTAAGACCAAGATCTAACAGTGGGTTCACTTCGTTCGTATTACAAAATATCATAAATCGAATACCCATTCGAGGCAAACAGACTGCCGTGATGATCTAGGCCGTTTTGTTACCGTCAGTGCTTATTTTATGTTAAAAAATATCTAAAAAACCTTCAGAATCACGAGGCTAAGCCTAAAATGCCATTTTGTTGCAATAGCTACCCGGAACAACACAATACACCTACCAAGTTATGAATACTATCTTAATCTTAATATATAAAACAAAGTCGGGTTTGTTTGAACACCTATAACTCGGCTGGACCGATTTTCATGGGTTTTGATTTGTTATATTTGTCTCCGTACCGAATAGCAGAATAGCAGAAAATGTTATGAAGAAAATTCATTTTCTCATACATAGATGCAGCTAATAATGGCCGATTGACAATTCACATTTGCAGCCCGCGTCAAGGTATGCATGTCAAGGTGATACGAAGTTCGGCGGGTCAGCTAGTTTGTACTAAAAACGGGATATTTACCCGTGATCATGGCGCATGCAACTGCGTCAAAATATTGGGAGACTCAAAAACTCACAAATCATGGTAAATATCTCGTTTTTAGTACAAATAGTGTTCATAACCATGATAGTTTCAAAAGTTATGTTATGAATAGTTAATGGAAATTGTTGGGAAACTTCCCTGGAATCAATAAATGTTAGTTTGTATTCATAAAACTTGCTACCGTGGCCGCGGTTGGACGGGAAACGGGTAGGTACCTGAAATGTGAAATGAAAAATGTGGGCGGGCAGCTTGAAAGGGAACCATGAATTACGTGAAGTTGCGTTGTGGCCGCGATGTGGCTGCAATGTCGTCGTATTGACCACGCGTTCGCGACACAGTTGAACGCGACTGCTAAATGTGGTACGTGTCGTGTGAATGGAACTCTACTTTATCATACGATTTTGTGGCCGGCCACATTTTTGTGACCGGCCACATTTTTGTGACTGTGGTGTGGTTGACGCCCGTCTGAACGTACGCTAAGCGACAAATGCGCGCATGCGATGCTATGCGCGACGTACCTATGTATTGCGTCATTTTGGAGTGAGTGCGATTCTTCTTAAAAACTCGTACATATATACTTTTAAAACAGTATTAGTTATTTATTTTCTTTTATAATAAGTTAATTGATTGTTTGAATTTACTACATTCAACAATTTATTTAATTTAAAAAAATGGTAGGGTTCCAATTCCAGAAGTAAAAGAGGGTTGAAGTACCTATGTATTATAAATAAATAAATAAAAAACACTTTTATCAAATTGAATAAATTTTAACAGGATCTACTAAACAAATAAAGATTCACAGCTATTTTATTTAATTTTTCTTGATAAATTTCGTGGGTAAATCTCTGAAACCTGAACTGATTTTGATTTGATTATCACAAAAGCTAATGTAAACATTGAATTTTGTTTAAATTTCTTAAGTACCTATTAGTATCTCATTATATCAACAAAATCCCGATATTTAATCCTTAATTATACATAGTCTTATTGATAAATTACTTTAGACAGGTTATTTGTTATGAGTACGGAAACCCCAAAACATATAACAGGGTTAGGTTTTTGTCGGCTATGTAGGTGTTTGCAGTAATTATTTGCATGTAAGTGTCAATGAAACCAATGGGTTATATTGCGCATTGGTTTAATGTAGGTACTTACCTACGTAACAGTATATTGTTATACAAGGGCTGTAAGCGATCTATTACACCCAAGAAAACCAGAATTATGTCCCGTATGAGCGAGCAAATGCGAGCGAGGACCCTAATCGAGGGTGTTATTGATAAACCCGATTATAACATAATAACCTTTCATGGTTTTTTATTGTAGATCTAAATCTATCAAAAGGCTAATGTCCTAGGACATTGTAGGATACGATTGCCATTTGAATACTTAATTTATAAAGGGGGACTAACCTAACATAACTAATAATATTATTATTTGGAATTACATATACATTTACTAGATATGCAAAATTACATAAGTAGTTGTCATCCCTTAGTAAAACTTTAGTTGGTGTAAGGATTGAAGTAAACCTTTTGGTAGACTTAATATAACGTCTAAAACTTAATTACAAGTGGATAAGATATGTTTTTAAAATATAATAGGTTTATATATATGCTCTTTTACAGCAGCTACGATTTGACATTATTAAATGCATATCTTGACATTCTATAAAATATAATCAATGACTAATGCAATTCAATATTTATAATTATTGTTACTTACTGATATGCGCAGCAATTTAGAATTCAAATTAGGTATTATAATCAATTCTTTGACAATGCCCCTCTACATCAGCTATAATCTTAAATACCTACATATTTATTAATCAGTATTTAGACGCATAAAATGTGAATGAAATGTAAACTATGTAAATTATGGTGCAATGAACTATGTACTTAGCAAAGACATTTAATTAATTAAGTACTATTATTGACGAAACCAAAGTGTTCTACTGTGTCCCTACGGTTTGAATAAATGAGTATATATTTTATGGATATTGGTAAGATAACCTGTATTTGTTTGAATTTAATTTAATGTAGTTTTATAACTACTGCCAGAAGTGGTTTTAATTAGACAGTTGTTGTAGCTTAATTTTAGCATTCATCCCTTCTTTTAAGTACAAAGATTTAACTCCTGCAAAATATCTCTGGTAACATTATTTATTCGCTAAGCCTGTATAAATATACTCTTTATTGCACATAAAAATACAGTCACATAGGAAATAAAAAATAAATAACGGTACAATGGGCGGTCTTATTGCTAAAAGCGATCTCTTCCAAACAACCTTTGGATGGACATGATAAATGAAAATCAAAAGACGACGGTGTATACTTTTAACATTGATAAACATAATCTATAAAATACAATATACCTATTAATTATACCTAATAAAAATAAACTTATACACATACAAATAATATATAAATAAACTACACTACCTACATATATTCTGCTTAGATAAAACCCAACCTCCCCCAGGTTGGGATTTTTGTAATATTTCCTATAAATACTTTTTCAATCCTATTCCGGAAATTGCAGCTGCTTTCAGACCTTACTCTGCTATTAATATCTAAATGCAACGTTGGAGCTTTATCTACCAACATAAAATTCAAAGCCTACTTACATAGTAAGCCTTACCTCTTGTAGTAGAGTAGAAATCCATTTCAAATGGTTCTATTCAATCTATATATATTCTATCAATGAGTATCTAGAAAGATAAATATACTTTTTAGTATTTTTCTATAAAAATTTCCAGCTGCGTATATGTATATCCCGCAATAATTTCTCATAATAGGTCCCTACAGCAAACCAAATGAACCAAAACTTTCGTAGATATTTGGTTTTACCGAATATCATTTTACAACTCATTTGCTTGTACTTAGTTATATAAATTCGAAAATAAATAAATCCCTTAAAAGTGAAGTTATCTCAAAAAAAAACTGAATTACAATTTTTATTTACGTAAATATTTTTGTGAAGTACCTGGTTGATAATGACCGAGTTTTTGCCTGAACTTGGCCTTTTCTCGCGGTCGAGTGTGACTCGTTAATTCCGCTATACTTTTCCTTTAACCTTCGTATGCATCTTGTACGTACTAGTTGGTACTGGTGAGTAGTGGTACGTAAAGTGATTCCATTCCAATTTTTAATCGAGTGAAGCGAAATCTCTAAATCAACTTAGGCAAATCGGCGTTGTATGTATGTATGTTTGTCCGAGGATAACTTTCGAATCGTTGATCCGATCATCGTGAAATTAACCTTTGGATTCATAAGCCATATATATATATATTTATTATTATTTTAGAAAAGTATGTTTATGAATTTTATATCTACATTTTAATAAAATTACACACCTTTTATTTATTCACTTCTTTATTTATTTTTATTTTACTTTGTCGCTGCTGCACTACCTTTTGCTCTCAGTTTCAGCTGAAAATCAGCGTTGGATGCACAACATCCAACATTATGCTGAGCTGAACGCCATTTTGGTACGCAGACACATGAGTCGAACTGTGTTAATGGATTCAACTGTTCCTTATTATTGTTTCATGTGTCATTTTGTGTGTGCCAAATAAATGATTATTCTATTCTATTCTATTCTATTATATTCTAAATTTGATAATTAGGTGTCAAATTTCCCCAAGAGGGGTTAAAATAATGAGACTATTGGGTTAAATGGGACGTCAAATGTAAGGTATTAATTAGTACATTATTTTAGTTTTTCAGTTATTACCCATAATAAAAACCGAACTTTAACTAAATTCACAGGGCACTCCAGTGACCCCATAGTGCTGTAATTTGGTTAAGTTAGGTTAACTGCAATTTGTGGGGTACAAAAAATAAAAATATTAAATTAACATGAACTCCCGTTACCTGTTATTTGAATGAAACTGTAAGTCTTCTTCTGTCTTTTCCTTTGTTGTTATTGTGTGTGACTTCATGTGGGTTCAAATAAATGTATTTTCTTTCTTTCTTTCTTTTCTTTCTTTCTTTCTTTAAGTGAAGTAATTTGGTTATTAATCTCGTGGCACTATTTTGATAGTCAAAGATTACGAATAATATATTTTTGTTTTTATGGGAGACTCGCGAGATCTCAGAATACCATAGTTTACCAATAGGAATAACTAAAGTTTAGCTTTCTTACTATACATCTACATCATAACCAAGTCACACCTTTGAAATTTCTAGATTCTGTGTCGATTATCTAATCTGCCAGTGAATTGCAACAGTTTTATTTTGACATCATACTTAGATACTTTACAGGGAGTTTGTTCATGATTATCCTCTACCTAGAACTTCAAATTTTTGATCAGCTCGTCAGCTACCGAGTAGCTCAATGCAATAAACTCTCATAACCCCTTCATCGGATACAATTAATACGTAAACTGGACCGCGTTATTAATGGAAAGAAAACGATTATCATGCTCCATTGAATGGACAAAATGTTTTTATTGTAAGCTTCTCGTATACAATGTATGTAACAAGTATTATTTAAGATTCTTTTCAATCATCATCATTATTATCATATCGGTCATAGAAACTCCACTGCTGAACATAGACTTTCACCTCAGATGATCACAGTACGGTCCCTATTGGTAGAAAGATGCACTAGATCAGCATCTTGTCCCGCCTTTCCACAATATGATTACGTATTCCAGTGATCCGTAGTTACTGTACACTCCAATAATATACCTAGTGGTTAGGGCCAAACACGCCGGTAACTACTTAAAATATTTGCATGTACTAACGATGGCCTATTTCACCAAATTATTTGCGAATATCAGCGCGATTGGACATTGGACTTTGGAATGGAACGCGCGACGAAGCGTGGCCGATGCAACATTTCGTAATGGCCACTCGTAATACAGTGTTGCATTTCCCTTTCAGTAAGTACTCAATGTATATTTTTAGATGTTCGTACCTTATAAGGAAAAGGGAACCCTTAGAGCTGATAGGATTTTTCTCAGGAACGCGTGGAGGAATTTGAAATTAATATTAAATACTAAATTACCTATACGTTTCCATAGAGCTGTAAAAAATTAAACTTCTAAGTCAACGCAATCAAAAAATAATAATAATTAATGGCGTTTATTTTGATCCGCAAATAAATCAAAACCGCGTATTTCCCGTTGACCTAGATTCGTGAAATTTGCACAGCAGCACAAGTGAAGGAGAAATCCAAAATTCGTTAATTTATAGTTATAACGCAAAACAATCGTTCCCTTTAGGTAAGTAATGGAACTTAGAGATGTATTTTTCAAATCACACATCTCATCTTGTGGGGTGTCATTGAATAGACATTTTAAAAACTTTATAAGATTTCCCCAAAAGGTACCACGTAATAATCATGAGTCCCCATTGGCTGGTAGGTACGTTAAGCATGTTAACGTGCTATTCTTGTTATGCCTAAAAAGTATCCACAATATATATGTAGGTATTATATTATATATTAATATGTATATACAATATATATACATTCTTTACTACCATAATACAGTAGTAAAGAATAATTATTGATTGAGCGAAGCGAGATTTCCAAATCAACCTGGGCAAATCAGCGTTGTATGTTTGTTTGTCCGAAGATAACTTTCGAAGCGTTTATCTGATTATCGTGAAATTTGGTATATAGGTAGGTAATTATGGCACAATTTTGGTGTAACTCAATGAGCTAAAAATTTTGGGGTGTTGTTCAGATATTGGGGTTCAAGTAGGGTAGAAAAAAATTAAAATGAGACTATTATGTCAAGTGAGACGTCAAATTAAAGGTCCTTATTAGTACATTTCGACCCCGTTTTTATTTTTAGTAAAGTTTCTGTAGTTTTTGAGTTATTAGCCATAATAAAAACTAAACTTTGACGAAATTCACAGGGTACACCAGTGACCCCACAGTGCTGTAATTTGGTATGCATATACGAGTAGCTTAAGTATCACAAATGTAGGCAAAAGTGTGAAATCTAGAATAACTGCAATTTGTACCCCAAAAACGGGAACCAACTAACATGAACTCCCGTTACCTGTAATTTGAATGCAACTGTAGGTCAAGTTAATTGGTTATTTATTTCGTGGCACTATTTTGATAGTCAAAGATTACGAATAATATTTTTTTTGTTTTTATGGTAGACTCGTGAGATCTCAGTTCGTGGCGAACTACTAGTCTAAGTTATGTAGACTTTAAAAGTTTACGAGCAGTAGTCGACCAACGTTTGCCTGTAGTTGGGTTTAATGACCAAAATCAACTGCAAGATTAACTGTATTTGTAACTTGTGTTTTTTTAAAGTAATTTTTAAGTAGCTTGTATTTTAATATGACTAAGGTACAGCCGTACTGGCTACGGACCCTTCACTGTGCGTGGTTAAACACGCGCTTGACCAATTTATTTTGTAATTCAATTTTGAGTCATCTGAACGTTTCCGCGAGATGAGTCTTCAGTGATGTGTGAATTTCAATCACGTCTGCGCACGCACGCCTCCTCCGCATGCGTCGGTTGCCGATCGTGCGCTTCCTACCAGCTTAGTTTCCGCATCGTTGAATGAAACTTATTACAAATGTATCTCATAGTCATATGAATTTACTATCTATGACTAGAGGTGTACCCAAAGGTTAAACTCGATGAACATAATACGTAGCTATGTTCTTATTATGCATAAAATAAAGTTCCCTAATAATGGATTGTATCAAGAAGGACAATTTCTTATTGATTTTCTATTGGTAACAGTAGTTAACAAGCCACACAAAAACCGAAAAATATATAATTTCAAACAATATGTACCTACGCAATACTAACAAGCTTTCGGCCGCACTCTAGGTTTTTTAATAAAATATGCCTTTATCTCATACAGGATCTTTATGTATATATATCGATCTATTTAATAATAAAATTACCAAAATTCATCGAGTTAAAGTAGAATAACAACGTGAGAAAACTTGCAAAGTAACATACAGAGAGACAAGTAACTTTTCAATATATAATATACGTGTTACTGGATTAATAATGATAAATAAATACCTACAAAATTTGATAAAATTTCAATAGCATTTTAATGAAATGTTGTTCTCAATGGTGGCGCCACTTGGTTATGGCTTTCGCTTTGGACTGTTTACTGACGTAGTAGAATATATCGCAATGTGAATCAATTTTTAAATTTCTCTTATTACATATTCTATTGACACACAACGTCAAATTGGTATTCATAGACGCACGCAATTGACGATAATAGATATAATACATTATTTTGCTTTACAACTACATAGATAGATAGATATATTCTTTATTGAACACCATAAACAACAAAACAATTAAAAGTAACATTATTCAAATGAATGTATACAATTGGCGGTCTTATCGCTAAGTAGCGATCTCTACCAGACAAACTTTGGATGGAATGGATCATGTGAGTTTTACCTAGGGTATCAAATGGTGTACCACATATATCTGTACATACATACTTTAAAATATATATACAATAAAAATATATAAACAATAATATATATAGATATGTATATCTCGACGATTCTAGTTGTCATGAAATGTATTCAAAAATGTTTATTTATTACATTTTAAATTGATAGGCCGATATCTTTATTCTAATAGAGTGAAATATTTATTACCTATTAATTTAAATCAATGACGCAGAACCACGTATAAATTAGGTTCACTTGTCTGTATATTAAAATATATATTTGAATCTTTGCATAAGTATGTTATTTCGATGTTATTAATATGATAATTATACTACCACCGGAACTGAGAGGTGGGGAACGGAGACGTGCAATTACCACTAATATTACCTATATAATTTTAAGTGCTTAAGGTAATGGAAAATTAAAGTGCGTTTTCAGTTTCTAGAACTAAATGTTTTTTATTTAAGTAATCGATTGTTCATAAACGTCACAATGAGTGTCTACCTACATCTTATTTACCTATAATAGTAATCATAGAACTTGGTACGTTGCAACAAAATGGCAAAACGTGATTCCATTGTCGTTATAATGTCTATTGTGATGAAATGTGTTTTGAGTGTTTAAACAACTTTCGCAATCGTTCATTGAATTAGAATTTGCTTATTAAGTAATGCCCTTGAAAACATTTATTTTTATATACTTGAATACATTGAAGACTACGTCAAATACGCTTGAAACTTAGGCTGAGGAATTACACATATCCGGTCAGCTGCGTAAGAACTATGTATAAAAAATCAGAAATACTTCAGAGCAGTGGTGAAAGGTTTTTAAACAAGTCATGGGGATTGCAATATTTATGAGATCTTAGGTTTGAAGAGAGTGACGGTGATCAGTGACCTTGAAGATCTTTTATCACTAGTGCGGAGTTTCTTGATGGGGTTTTTAAGAAAAATAACATACCATTTTCATTCGTTTGCTTGTTGATGACCATGCTGGATACGAAAGCGATAAGAAAGACGACGGCCAGCACGATGGCCACGCCGGACAGAATCACAAGCTTCTTCTCCATCGACGTTCGTTTATTCCAAAACGTGGGCCTGAAACAACAAATTTTTTTTAATTACCAGTAAAGGGTGGTCGAATAAATAATTGCGGAGGCGCAAACGTGGCTAAGGTGTTACACTAAGCGTACTTTAGAAATGTACATATGTTAATCCGAAAAGAGGTGCTGTTTCTTTGTTCTTCTGGACCTAACTCAAGCTGATATACTGAATTGTTCCCAAGAACAGCAGATTATTTTCAAATGTGTCTTCAACGGAAATCATTTTGAAAAGCCGTGGCATAAACATTGAATGTGTTAATGAGGACAATGACCTTTGGGTTAACTGTTTTATCGTTACTAATTTGAATAATATACTATTTTAAAGATATATAGTTTTTTTGTTTGTATGTTTGTAGAGGGTTATCTCAGAAAGTACCTAAGTACTTAACTGATTCAAAAAATTATTTCAGTAATAGATAGCTGCACTATCTGATTCTCTGGGTGATATAATTAAATTAGCATAGCCATATAAATAACTACCTGGCTACTACTATTTTATAATGACCTCGTGATTTAAAATATCGGGCGAAAACAACTGTGTTGTTAAAACACTAACACATTCTATTAGATAACTATATCATTGTTTATAGTAATCACACTAATATTATAAATGTGAAAGTTTGGATGTTTCTTTGTTTGTTTGTTACTTCAATCAAAGTTTGTTGTTCAATCACGACGTAACAGCTTAACCGTTTTCGATGAAATTTGGTATGTACGTAGATTATAACCTGGATTACCACATAGGCTGCTATTTGTTGACAAACAACGCGTGCGAAGCCGCTGGTGGAAGCTAGTTTATTATATTTAAACGAACAGTTATTGAATTTTTTAAATATAGTATAATAATAGAGATAATAATAAACAAGTATTACCTAGGTATCATTATCTCGTAAGCAACATCATGATAACACTATAATTTAAATCTCATCTGTAAACCTGAACACACAAATATGAAATTTGTTTAGTAAAGTAAAAATTCAAAAGTTATTATTCTTGAAGGAGAAAATTACCTCGAAATTTTCAATTTGTTTTGGTAACCCAATTTTCCGTAGGTACAATTTTTCCTTGGGTCCACACAGAATCACGAGGGACCCCTACTTAGCCATTCTCATTAAAGTCAAATGAGAATCACTGCTAAATATTCATAGAAATCAACCTACTTTTGTATTTTATTTTGGTTTAAACTTATTCATAAACATATTCTTAAGTATTTTGGCTCAAGTAAGCAATATCTAGTATAGGTAGTATTGCTAACCTTTTGATGAGGAACCTTTTCTAATATTTATTTATTTATAATCATCAAAATTTCAAGTTTTGCCTGAAAGTTTAGACAAAATCTATTTATAAAGTTTACGGACTTCCATGTGTTGTCTATGTGGCAATAAACACGAACAGCAACAGGTGCTGTCTTATAATTTATTTTATCATTCTTGTGTATCAGACTGACGTGTTAAAATAATTTCGTTGTTGTCTCTCCCGCCCAAATAAAACCTTGGCGGCCCGTGCTTTTTCAGATAGAAAATTTTATTTAGTAGTCTCGAAACTTTTTGTACGAGCTTCCGCCCGCGGCTTAGCACGCTTACGTGGTTTGTTAAATGTCAGTTTTATGTTGTTTTCCTTTAATTTTAGAACTTGGGTATAATTGGTATATTGTTGGTTGTTTTTATTCGCATAAAACTAAATTGATTGAAGGCGGCCGCGGCAAATCTAATTGGTGCGCACGACGTGACCGTGCACGCCACTATTATAATGCTTTTTTAGGGTTCCGTACCCAAAGGGAAAAACGGGACCCTATTACTAAGACTCTGCTGTCTATCTGTCCGTCTGTCACCATTGCAGGCTGAATCTCATAAGCCGTGATAGTTAGACAGTTGAAATTTTCACAGATTATGTATTTCTGTTGCCGCTATAACAACAAATACTAAAAATAGAATAAACTAAATATTTAAGGGGGCTCCCATACAACAAACGAGATTTTTTGCTCATTTTTGCTCGTTATTGATAACGGCAACAGGTAGACGCTTGAATTATTCACAGAATTTTAAGTTATATTATTCATTTTAAAAATAAATAATTAAATTAAAATAAAATTAATATTTAAGTAGGGCTCCCATACAACAGACATGCTTTTTTGCCGTTTTTATAGATAATGGTACGAGACCCTTCGTGCGCGAGTCCGACTCGCACTTGGCCGGTTTTTTATTTTCATGTTTCTGTGCCACCTGGATTACAGACACACATAAAAATGACGTTTTGGTCTCTATATCGAATAAGATGTATGTGTCAATTAATTTTTTCTAAAATTTAGCTCAGATACAGTTTAATTATATGTATAGAAGAATAATACGAGAGAAATATATAATAAGAAATAAGAATAATATAATATAAATATAATAAGAATACGAAAGTTTCTTGTACGCCTGTACATTCAAAAGCAGTTTAGCTGATTTTCGCAGTCAAAATTGGTTTTGACCGGTTATGAATTTTGACTGTGACACATACATAATAATAATAACAATTCTAAGGCAACGACGAATTTACCGATTTCCGTAACTTTTATAATTACTGATTTAAACGGGTATTTATTGCGTTTGCACCTTCGACTGAGTTACAACAGCCACAATCAACATATCGCAGCTGTTAAAAATCGCCACGTAAATAAGTCAGCGATAGCAAAGCATCTGGTAGACTCGGAACCGAATCATTGGATTGAAATTCATGATCCTAAGGTTATCTCTAGTGAACGCTATTATTACTTAAGAAGCGATACTCGTGAAGCGATTGAAATCAAGAAATTTCCAAATTCGATGATGAACATGGCTGTAGACTCTCAGCGTGCTGGAACCTGGTAATCAGTATGTGTGCGCCTTGTGATCGGTTATCTCAGTGCGTATATACGGTTAGTGCAGTGTGTCGTAATATGAAGGAGGACATTTCTAATTCTGAAGACCAAGTGAGGGTAGTTGCTGCAGCTGCCATCATTTCTCGACGGTAGCTCCAAGTACTCCGGTCTGTCCGTATCCACGGCTGTTGCAACACAGTCGAATCGTCGGGATAACTAAAAAGGTGCGTACGTGATAAATACCCGTTTAAATCAGTAATTACGTACAGTGATCGCGAAAGTTTTTTAAAAATAGGTAACTTTCATTTTGTTTATTTTTGCGTCTACTAATTTAATTCATCATCTGCATGTGTCACGATGTTTTCTGCTAATAAAACCACCCCTATCAATACAATCGAGCTATCGGGTACTGCTAGAAATTAACACTGAATTCTATCGAACGGGTGTTCTACCTTATGTTCTAACCGTGACAATGAATTTTGAAACAAATATACCTAGCTTCCTTTTTATTGTCACAAACGTGATAGAAAAAGCTTTTGGACCACACCCAATATTTTTTTTAACTGGATCTATTTGATAGTTTATTTTTTATGTATCATTGTTGTAGCGGTGCGGTTTAAAAGATAAAAAGCCCTGAAGTATACAACGCAGCTTTTAAATTGTATGTACAATTTAAATATTTATTAGCAAAGTCAAAATCTTTTATTCATTAAAATTACAAGGATCACTTTGAAACGTCAATTTTACTGCCTGCTCCTTCGCGACCGAGCCAGGAAAGAAAGGCAAGAAACAAGGCTGGCTGTATTTTAATGATCCTTTTAGAATACTTAACAATACAGAAAATAAATTACGTCTAAATTGTAACATTTTGAACGAGTTGGAGCAATTTCAATCCCAAGCTTCTCTATCATCTAAATAATCTGATATTTTATAGTAGGCTTTTTTGATCGAGCGAAGCGAGATCTCCAAATCAATTTGGGCAAATCGGCGTTGTATGTATGTATGTTTGTTTGTCCGAGGATAACTTTCGAAGCGTTTATCCGATCATCCTCAAATTTATTATATAGGTAGGTAATGATGGCACAATTTTGGTGTAACTCAATGAGCTAAATGTTTTGGGGGGTTGTTGAGATATTGGGGTTCAAGAAGGGTAAAAAAAATGAAAATGAGACTATTAGGTAAGTGAGACGTCAAATGAAAGGTCTTCATTAGTGCATTTCGACCCCGTTTTTATTTTTAGTAAAGTTTTTGAGTTATTAACCATAATAAAATGAGCAACTTAATATTTCCATAACACTACTTCTATTGTTATGTATGTATTTTATTCGATATTGGTATAGTTTAGTCTATTATATAAAGTATTTAAGTAGGTTTATTTATGTAATATGTACCTATATTATGCTATATTTATTAGTCCTGTGCAAATTTTCTTTTTTTACCTTTTCTGTGCACTACCTACACATCTTTATCTACAATATACAAAGGTTATCTGGAAGAGAATACTGTTTAGCATTAAGTTCGCCTTTGTACTAGTTTTATAAGTGCAATAAAGTATTTTCAATCAATCAATCAATAAAAACTAAACTTTGACAAAATTCACCGGGTACACCAGTGACCCCACAGTGCTTTAATTTGGTATGCGTTTCGCTTAAGTATCACAAATATAGACAAAAGTCTGAAATCTAGAATAACGGCAATTTTAACCCCAAAAACGTATAACCAATTTACATGAACTCCCGTTACCTGTAATTTGAATCAAACTGTAGGTCAAGTAGTTGGTTATTTATTTCCGGGCACTATTTTGATAGTCAAAGATTACGAATAATATTTTTTTTGTTTTTATGGTAGACTCGCGAGATCGCAGTTCGGGGCGAACCACTAGTTATAAAGATTTTTTTTAATTACGTTTTTAAATTTGTTAATTGTCAATCTTTGTACATCCCTTGGGAGTTTGTTATAAAAGAGTACACTTAGCCCTTTAAACGATTTACTAACTTTATGGAGTCCACAAGTGGAAACAGCGAGCAACAGCGAATAAGTAGGTACCTACCTCCTAAAATCTACTTACTTTAGTATTGCGAGTGTTGGAATTGTGTAACTAATCCTGATTATATTTGTCTTTTAAACTAATAAGCACCGGTGCGGAAACCGTTATGATTAACAGTAAGACTTTGTTTAGAAAACAATGTGCCTTTGATTTGCTTAAAACAGCAGAACCTATGTCCGGCAAAATCCACTTCCTTCGTATTGTTTAAATAATATCCAACGTTGATATGAAAGGTCAACTAAATGATAATACCTACAATGTCAGCGGTTTTTGTCCAATTGCTAGCAACGTCAACTAAAAACTCGTTGCAACTATGTTGACAAATGAAACGGTTGGAGTAGGATATGTTATATAGAAAATTCTTGATTGCATAAAATAAATTAAAATGTGCATAGGTTATCAAATGATAATACCAATAATGTCAGCGGTTTTTGTCAAATTGTTATCAATGTCAACTAAAAACTCGTTGCAAACTATGTTGACAAATGAAACGGTTGCAATAGTATATGTTATATAGAAAAATATTGATTTCATAAAATAAATTCAATTCTGCATAAATAAATAAATAAATATTGCTGGACATTTCACACAGCGCTATCTAGCCCCAAACTAAGCAGAGCTTGTACTATGGGAACCAGATAACTGATAGAATACTTATATACATTTTTTTTTGTAAATACATACTTATGATACATATAGAGAAACAACCAGACCCGGAACAAATATCTGTAGATCACCGCGGAACAAATGTTTTTGTTCCGCGGTGGGAATCGAACCCGCTACCCACTGCGTCTCAGCCGGCTATTCGCCCACTGCACCACGGAGGTCGTCAGCATAGGTTAACTTAATGCTAGAAAGCATTAACTCCCAGTTAACTTTGTTCAATATGGAAATACTATTTTGTAGATTCCTACAATGTTACGTAGAATCAAGTAAAGTTTTAGGTCAAAACTAGTTTGGAATGATTTTTGCAACTCGGGTTTTTACCAGTTTTGAGTTTTGATTGTAACAAATTTAAGTAAAACATATTTTTTTGAACATACACAACTTATTTGACCTAGTTTAATGCTTAGATCATTTGGCTGAGATGTTTCCTCATCTAAATCAAATCAAACTCAGTTATTTTTTTAACCTATGCCTGACAGGAATTTTTTTTTAATTTTATAGTTTAAAAAAATCGATGCTTTTAAATATTCTCACCTCAATATCCAACTGTCACCGTTGTTGGGCTGTCCACCAACGGTAAAGTCTAGTTTTACCGTTTATGGATGAAAATTTACATTTGACACTGTTGAAACTTGTTCTTTCGAAAATAATAAAACAAATTTGAAACAAAATACCCGGCTGCAAAATGATCTGAAAAGAAGTAGGTAAACAAGCTTGCGAACTTTGATAATCGCGGCGGAGACTATAACAAAATTGATGTGATGTGATGATACTAAAGTTGCTGTATTATTAATAATTTTAATTAAGTATTATTAATAATTTCCCCCGTCTACGATTATCATTATTCGTAAGTTTGTTTATTTATTCAAACGACAATGTTTTTTTTAGTGCCTAAGATTGATAGAGACATTGATAGAGACAGATTTTGTGTGCTAGACTCTAATACAAAATCGGTCTCTATCAATGCCAGAATTGGGTCGTGAAGGTCGACTATTTTGAATTGTATTTTACCTATAGGTTTATACTACCACACTTAAAAGATTTTGAAAAAAAATATATTATTAAAATTGCGGTCCTCACCCTTCTGTAGAGTGGGGTAAAAACAAAGAAACTACTTACAAAGATTACTCACGCTACCAAGTTGAACTGCATCGTCATATGAAACTAGTAGGTGCTATTAATTGTTTTTTTTTATATAAAAGGCTCTAATACCTGGTACTACAAAATCAAACGTCGTCGCGCTTCGCCACTTTATTTACTTACCTACCTACTTATTTAGAAGTACATATTATTATCAAAAATTAGCATGATTTTTTTTCATTATTATTCTAAGACTGTTCGCAAATCCTCTAAATGCTTGTGTAGGTTCCGTAAAGACCAAGGCGTTTGGATTTGTTTGATATAGTGTATTGTATACTGAATTGTATATTTATATAGCCATGGAGCGCACCATGCTCGGAATCATACTCTTAGATCGAGTTCCTAATACCGAAATTCGCAAGCAGACTAAAGTCAAGACTTAGTACAAGACGTCAGCAAGCGAATATAAGGCTCAAGTAAAGTTGGGCAGGACACTTGGCCTGACGTAGTGACGACAGGTGGACTAAGGCACTAACAAAGTGGAGGCCGAGAACTGATCATCGAAATAGGGGACGTCCACCAGCGAGATGGGTCGACGACATCCATAAGACCGTGGGTCGTACGTGGTTCAGACTGGCACAGGATCGAGAAGAATGGCAGCAACAAGGAGGCCTATACCCAACAGTGGGTCGACACGGGCTGAGAATGATGATGGATATGGGACGGGCCGAGTATAAAAAGCGGTGTGCTGCTGTTGTCAACTATCCCACCCTGCTCCGCGTTCGGTGTATTATATTTATCTCACACGTAGAGGCATATAAAACGCGCGGTTGCGGCTCGTAATGGCGGTGGCAGAATAGCCGAGGGGTGGATATCGCCAGGGGATAGACCACTGACCCGATGACCGGACGACATCATTAGCGTGAGTGGTCACCGATGGATGATATGATAGCGCAAGATCGGAAGGGTGGCGTAATATACAAAAGGTAGTATCCAGCATAGGTACGTCTCTACATGTTGCGTGTTCACTATTCCGCGAAGTTGGAGGAGGTGGTGGAATATGTGAAGAAGAAGGCTAATATTCAGTTAAGGGTCGATTAGAATCGTACCACTATGATTCCAAATCTTTTGCGTTGCGTGTTCCAACTGCAGATCTATCGATCTTTATAAAGGAAGAAAGGCCGAAAATTGTATTGTTTCGTCGTTTTCGACTATACGACACAGCGCAAGTATCGTCACACGTTGCAGACATTACGTGTCAACAAAGTTTTAATTAATATGTATGTTAGTCACTAAGGTATATATTTATATGGGACATAGAATTAAGTTTTAATATCGTGTACCTACTTTTCTATATTATTATAGGTGCCAATGGACTCGATAGATAGTAAGAGTTAAAGTAGTCTTTGAATATCTGAGTTATACATTATATATTTTTAATATAATATAGGTATATTCCTACTTCATTTACTGTTATGCCTGCTGCTTCTACCAAAGGTCAGTCAGCTATAAAAAGGGCCTGACCTCATAGTCAAAGAACTACCAAAGAATCTTCACGACATTATATTATTGATCGAGCGAAGCGAGATCTCTAAGTCAACTTGGGCAAATCGGCGTTGTATGTGTGTGTGTATGTACATATGTATTTTTGATTGTCCGAGGATAACTTTCGAAGCGTTTATCCGATCATCGTGAAATTTGGTATATAGGTAGGTAATGGTGGCACAATTTTGGTGTGACTCAATGAGCTAAAAATTAGGGGGGGTTGTTGAGATATTGGGGTTCAAGAGGGGTAAAAAACATGAAAATGAGACTATTCGGTCAAGTGAAACGTCAAATGAAAGGTCTTCATCAGTACATTTTGACCCCGTTTTTACTTTTAGTAAAGTTTTTATAGTTTTTGAGTTGTTAGCCATAATAAAAACTAAACTTTGACAAAATTCACAGGGTACACCAGTGACCCCACAGTGCTGTAATTTGGTATGCGTGTAGCTTATATATCACAAATATAGGCAAAAGTCTTAAATCTAGAATAACTGCAATTTGTACCCCGAAAAAGAGTAACCAATTTACATGAACTCCCGTTACCTGTAATTTGAATGCAACTGTAGGTCAAGTAGTTTGGTTTTTATTTCGTGGGACTATTTTGATACTCAAAGATTACGAATATATAGTTTTTTATGGTAGACTCGCGAGATCTTAGTTCGGGGCGAACCACTAGTTATTGGGTTTTAATTAACCGTTTAACCATGCTCCTACAGGATTCTCTTACGTTGTGACGTTATATCTAATAAGTACAGTCGTTACGAAAAAGTATTTTAATATATAATTTTTTTTTTATTCAGGTTCCAAATACCAAGGAACTATGACAAAATCCCTAACGACCTACTGTTAATCCGTGTGGTAGTGGCAGATGGCATTAGGTTCTTTTTGGTAGGTTATTTTTGTAGTTAAAAGTCATATCTAGTAGTGAGAGTCCATTAGTAAAAGCAAGAGGATGTTATTATATAATTATTATACGCAAGTAAGTTTAATTATTGATTATATATTATACACACAAATAATCTAAGTATATGTTAGTTGTATAATAACGTATAATTATGGTGTAACGGCCATGTGTGCTGTTGGCGTATTTGTAAATAAATAAATTACAAAAAAGATCGGTCGCTTTGGAAATCTAATGAGGAGGCCTGTTCAGCTGTGTTTGTTCTATTGCTGATTATGCTGGTTTCGCCATTTACTTGGATGATATTGACTGTAGGTAGGTACATACCCACAGAAGTTTACCGCTTGCGGGAAAATTTAATACAGGTATAAAACTATAACGCTAGTCGCTAGTAGATGACTATAAAACTAGTCAAACTCGATCTAGTACAATTGATTACTGTGAGTATTTACCTCATAGAGTTAGGGTTGACATTTTTTTTCATGTTTATTTTATTGGAAGATGCCTTGTACGTTTCATATTTACATAAGTTTTAACAAAACTTGCATGCAGATTTCATCCAAGTTCTTGTTATCGAATAAAAATAAAATAAATTTGTTAAGTGCGTGTTAAACCACGCATAGTAAAAGACTATGTATGCATAACTATATTTAACCCAACTTGATATACAGTTACACCGCACACCCACAGTAAATACTGTATTAAAATTTGTATTCTATTCGGATTTTTCTAAACATTAGTTTGAAATACAGCCATGCCACAACCAGTTCTGCAACTCCCTTATGCAGTCAGGCAACTACATATATACAGAGACATCGGATACTACAAGTATTCAAAAATCTTTTTTCTGTCACCCAAAGACCGGTTTCTCCAAGTTCACTGTCTGAGGTCAACAAACTATTTTGCCCAACCTTTTAGAAGCTTTTGAGAACCTTTTTAAATAATACAGCTTTTCCTTTTAATCATAAAATGGACATTGATTTACACCTATATTATTTTCGATCATAAACTAAAATAACAAAATTCTAAACAATTAAACAAACCAAGTAAACAATCTACTAACTAGTCTTCTCAAGCCTCAAGGATAGAATTAAATTGAAAACTTTAGCTATACTTTCAATCGTTCCTTTGTTTGTATTTATTGATGGAAAACGGGTTTAGTTGGGTTCAACAATCACCGAACGATGGTGGTATCTCGATAACAATACTTGGAACTAATCCAACTGACGAACAATGCATCAGCTTTCTCCAAAGGACTAAATTTTGCAAACTAGTTCTCTGTCAATGCGATAAGTAACGGTATGGCACAGATGAGGCAGCCAACGACAGGACTAGCCTGGGACCAGGATTATACGAACATAATCCCGTTAGTGTTACTACAGGTTCAAAAGTTGAATGAACTATGATATGTTTTTAGATACGATGTTAACAATAATCATCATTATTAAGTTGTTTTAATTACTTACCTAACAGCATTTTTGAATATTGATGTGGATCAGGAGAATTATTAAATTATTATTGATCGAGCGAAGCGAGATCTCTAAATCAACTTGGGCAAATGGGCGTTGTATGTATGTATGTTTGTTTGTCCGAGGATAACTTTCGAAGAGTTTATCCGATCATCGTGAAATTTGGTGTATAGATAGGTAATGATGGCACAATTTTGGTGTGACTCAATGAGCTAAAAATTTTGGGGGGTTGTTGAAATATTGGGGTTCAAGAGGGGTAAAAAAAATGAAAATGAGACTATTAGGTCAAGTGAGACGTCAAATGAAAGGTCTTCATTAGTAAATTTCGACCCCGTTTTTACTTTTAGTAAAGTTTTTGTAGTTTTTGAGTTATTAGCCATACTAAAAATTAAACTTTGACGAAATTCACAGGGTACACCAGTAACCCCACAGTGCTGTAATTTGGTATGCGTGTAGCTTATGTATCACAAATATAGGCAAAAGTCTGAAATCTAGAATAACTCCAATTTGTACCCCAAAAAAGAGTAACCAATTAACATAAAACTCCCGTTACCTGTAATTTGAATGAAACTGTAGGTCAAGTAAGTTGGTTTTTATTTCATGGCACTATTTTGATAGTCAAAGATTACGAATAATATTTTATTTGTTTTTATGTTAGACTCGCGAGATCTCAGTTCGAGGCGACCCACTAGTTATTAAGAATTATATTATTCATCTACTAATTGAAGATAATTGATTATATAGAAGCTATTTATATCTTAATTTTTTTCTCAGTTCATCCTTGTTTGGGAAATTGTTACATTATTTAGTGATCCAGATTGCGCGAATCTCCGAATCAACTGGAGCTAATTGTATCTAAATATGTATGTATGTTTGTTTGTCCCAATATAACTTTCGAGGCTTTGATCCGATCATTGTGAAATTTGATATATAGGTAGGTAATTATGGCACAATTTTGTTGTAACTCAATGAGCAAAACATTTTGGGGTGTTGTTCAGATATTGGGGTTCAAGTAGGGTAGAAAAAAATTAAAATGAGACTATTATGTCAAGTGAGAGGTCAAATTAAAGGTCTTCATTAGTACATTTCGACCCCGTTTTAATTTTTAGTAAAGTTTTTGTAGTTTTTGAGTTATTAGCCATAATAAAAACTAAACTTTGACGAAATTCACAGTGACCCCACAGTGCTGTTGTTGAGAGGATGTGTTGGCAAAATCCTGGTGTGACTAAATGAGCTAAAAATGTGGGGTGGTTGTTGAGATATTGAGGTTTAAGATGGGTAAAAATCACAATGAGATAATTAGGTCAAATGGGACATCTATTGAAAGGTCTTAATGAAGGGTAATGAAGGTTCTGATTGTAAGGATTAGTAAATTTCAACCCCGTTGTTATTTTTAGTTTAATTTTTGAGTTATTACTTATTAGCCATAATAAAAACTGAACTTTGACGAACATTACAGGTTACACCACCGACCCCACAGCGCTAAAATTTGGTATTAGTGTAGCTTTAGTGACACAAATAGAGGGAAAAGTCTGAAATCTAGAAAAACTGCAATTTCTACCCCTAAAAAAATCTAATTAACATGAACTCCTGTTACTTGTTATTTGAATGAAACTGAGGGTCAAGTAAGTTGGTTATGCATTTCGTGGCACTATTTTATTAGCCAAAGATTGAATCATATATTTTTATGTTTTTTGGGAGACTCGCGAGATCTCAGTTTGGGGCGAACCACTAGTAGGTTTATTCAAGGAAAAATACTGAGTAAGGCATACACGTGACGCAACTTTGTTTCATGTTTAGTTTTCTTATAAAGAATGGTTAACATGTCCGTGAAATCTGCGAACGTATTCAGTTCGTCGCATTTAATTTTGCCATTTGCAAAAATATTATTTAGTTGTGTAGGTACATACATAAGCAGCCCTTTCTCCTTTTACGTTCATTACCACTTTTTCAAAGGGCATAGAGCAACAAAGTATTCTGAAACGGTAATGCTGATTTCAACGAATTTAAAAAAAAAAATCAATTGCCTACGTAATAATGTTTTCTGCTCTCGGACTGGGTAATTGAAAAGGTAAAGCTGGGCTGGGATAAGCCAGTTATTTTGTTTCATTTTATGATTCAGGGAATATTGAAAAAGCTAAGTGTCGTTTATGTTGCTGGCATTCAACGTTCGAAAATCACCCGAGTCTCGTTTCTCTACCTGCGCCCATACTAATTTATAAAGTCATAATATTTTGAGAAACGTCCTTTAGGTAAAAAATCGCATACCTGCGTTATCCGGATCGACAAGTATATAATCAAAGTCCGGATCCTTTGGTTGCTAAATATATGTATAACTATTTTAATCCAAATGTGAAGTGATGTTTACTGGTTGGTGTTAGGTTGAAGTTAGGTGGTTGTAGGCTGTAAACTCCAGCCTCGTCGCACATATTTGTGTCCTATAACCGTAGAAACCACACTCTGAATAGTAGTTTTACCTCACGAGACTAATCAAGAAGTGAATTCTACTAGGCTTTCAAATAGCTACACGTTGTCTACGATAAACATCGACCATCCCTAAACCTTAACTGAAATTCTAAATCACAGGGCGCCGGTTTCACTTAGGAATAGCATAATAACATGAACCCGCAAGCAAAATCACTGTACTGCCTTCGGCAACTGGGTAATATTAACCGTGATTTAAAAAGCAGGTTTAATTATAAATAGATTCCATAAGGAAGAAAATGAACTGAGGTTAAGTGGATAGATACGCCAATTTTTTTAATGACGCAGTGAGCGCTTGTTTACTAGATTGGGTACTATAAGATTCATTAGTTGTTTCCACAATTTAAAGCAGCAAAGTCATAATGATAGTAGAATCGTTATTTAATTTACTACCTAGATACATATATCTTGCCTTCTGCGTCATCAGACATTGTTTCTTGAGAATATTAAATTAAGTAAGTCAAAGTGAAACATTTATTGCATACATGTTGTTTAACATAGGTCATATAAGTACATATTTCCGTTTCAAACATGAACTCTGCAAGGCCACTGCAATTTTTCGCTAAGTGGCGAAGTGTACTTAAATAATAGATAAATTAATTAAGAGTTTACAAGAAATTAATCGTATAAAAAATAAAAGAAACACAATAAAATCAATAAAAATGGAAAATAAAAACAGGTCAGCTGGTAAAAATCTACTTATTAAAATTAAATAACTTATTACTAACTACATACTACTAACTAATTTATTAAAATTAAATAAATTGCATAAATATACAATTATACCTACATAAAATTAAATCCCTATTAGGATTTATCCTCGAAAAACTCTTGCAGCGAATAAAAACTATGTTCAACTTTTTAACATAAAACATCTTTTTAGCTTCCTTTAAAATTTAATAGGCGCGTCCACACAGAGCGAGTAGCCTCGCGAGGCATTTGCCGCGCGAAGCAGCCCGGTTAGTGTGGACGTGCCTCGGCCGAGGCAAGCGCGCGCGCTGCCGCGGGCGAGCGACCGAGCGCCCGAGCCATCGAGTGTCGGCTTTTGATTTTGCTCAAAGGCGCCTCAGTCGTTTGCCGCGCGCACTCTGGACGCTCGCGTATTTTATTTCGTGCCTCGCTCGAGCATAATACGAATTATGAATAAAGATCAGTGTTTGAAATTAATATCTCTCTATGGTGTAAACACCTGACTATGGAATGCAAGTGATCCTAATTATACTAATAGAGGACTTGGTACAGTTCGTTTCCGTTATGTAATAATCTGTTCTTGTATATTGTCTGGATCCAATATCGTCTTCGTTAAAGTTTTTGTTGTCTTCTCTTTTTTATAATCCTATTTATAAGGATAAAAGCAACAGCTGCCACCGCTACACGCACGTGTGGTGCCATGATGTCTTATTTGCCAACTGAACGAACGAACAAAATGGCTCGGGCTTGCCGCGCGCGGCAGCCTCGCAATAATTGCCGCGCTCGTTCGTGGGTTTCCTCGCGCGGCAAATGCCTCGCGAGGCTGCTCGCTCTGTGTGGACGCGCCTATTTACATTATTTCTTGTGGAATTTTATTGAAGGCTTTAATTGACATGGCATGTGGATCGGAGTGAAATAACTAGCATCAGCAACTGATGGTTTCTTGTTCATTTTAGTGATAATTTTAACTTGATATAATGTCCAACACTCTCTTGTTAGAGAGTCCTTAACAGGAGTCTTTTATAGTATGATAAAACTTATAATGACTTTGTAATTATTGGAAATTCCAAGGACATTAGCTCACTATACCTATGCCGGTATGCAACCTTAAAACAAGTTGTTATTTTTGGTTTTTCGTACCAATACATTTTAATATACGTCATCATACTAATTAGTTCAACAAATTTTATGCAAAATAAAGTTTTGAATTAGTTCCAGATAATTATTTCTGGTCGTCTATAGAGTATAAATGACCAGAGACGCTCGTCTATGCAGAAAATACTTGAAACGATTAAACGAATTGCTGCAAATCATATTAGGTTGGGGAAAAAGTATCTTCGCATTTTTTGAGAAAATTTACATTTAATTAAAGTATGTAGGTACCATTTCGTTTGATAACTTTTTGCCATCTTGTAGGTAGGGACATGATCCCATTGCTATAGAAATTTCGGGGCTTCTGATCAAAATACCGCGACAAGTGGTTTTGGCAGTCCTCTCGTGATGTTAACCTGACACTGCCTAAAGAATTCTGAAGAGACCGAAACAGGTAGAAATCTGAAGGTGCAAGGTCAGGACTATACGGCGGATGCATCAACACCTCCCAGCCAAACTATCTTAATTTTTGCTGAGTGCTAAAGATGTGTGAGTTCTAGCGTTATCATGATGAAAAACCACAGTCCTTCTGTTGATTAATTCCGGCCGCTTTCTATCAACTTCTTGCTTTAATCTCATCAGTTGTTCGCAGTAGAGTTCAGAATCGATGGTCCTGCCTGGTGGTAACAGCTGATAATGAATAATGCCCTTTCAATCCCACCACACACACAGCATCACCTTGTTGCGAGTTAACCCGGGTTTCGCCACAGGCTGTGAAGCCTGACCGGCCTTTGACCACGACCTTTTTCGCACGTTCTTGTCGTACGTGATACACTTTTTATCACCAGTTATCAGCTTTTTCAAAAATGGTTCGGTTTCATTACGTCGTAATAAAGAATCACAAATGAGTACACGGTTCTTTAGGTTTATTTCAGTGAGCTCGTGGGGTACCCAAATATCGAGCTGTGTACCCAGTTTTTTTCAAATGCGCCAAAACTGTTTTGTGGTCAATTCCAAGTTCTTCAGCTACGTCGTAACTACTGATATGCCGATTTTGCTCCACTTTTTCCAAAATGGCATCAATTTTATCCGTAATAGGGCGACCAGAGCGACATCTTTGACGTCAAACCAGATTGAAAACGCTTAAACCAAATTTGTGCTACTCTCACAGACACTGCACTGGGTCCATAAACATCGCAATTTTTTTTTGCGGCTTGCGTTGCATTTTTACCTTTTTTGAATTAAAATTTTAAAATGTATCGAATTTCTTCATTAGATTCACTCATCTTTACAGTACGAAAAACAAATAAAAATCACACATTTTCCTAATTTGAATTTGGAATTATCTTCTTTAAAATTATACTTTGAATGATACCAAAACCAGCCAGATACAAATAGTATAATAGCCAAAGAGATTTTATTACAAGTTCATACCTACTATAATGCGAAAAGACTTTTTCCCTAACCTATTATATTATATTTCATGCATTTTGTACACGCCAAGAGTCTATGCAATTGTACCAAATAAAATAATGGAAAACGGGTCTGCATTAGTACAATAGTAATCGACATACCAACTGCTGTTTTCAGATAAAGTACTATAAACATCGTGGTAAATAAAACTCTGTCTTTACAACTTATATTAAACCAAGTTTGGGTAAATCCAAAAATAAACTCTACACCGAAGGCGACTTGCGCAGATATGCCTAGTCATATTTAGTGCCTTTAAGAGAGTTGTCAAATTTAAACATGTTTAGGGATCCTTATGTAAGCTAGGCTTAATCTTTCGATTTACACAAATTATATCTTTGATACGAGAGTATTTATTTGAAAATTTACAAAAACCTACGCTTGAGTCTCGAGTTATGTTTGAGCATAGCTTTAAAATACACTTACCTAAATAATGTAAGTTTTTTAAAGTTTTGTTTAAGTGAGTGCTCATAATTAAAAGATGTACCTAATTTAAAATATGAATTCTTTTTTATTTGTTAATTCTTTTTCTTTCTCTTGGCCTTATAAAGAATAGAATACTCTTTATTGCACACCAACAAAATTAAAGATACAAATAAAATACACAAAATGTAAGGTAAGTATAATGGGCGATCTTATTATGTCTTATTAGGTCTTATTATATGCTTATATGTCCCATTTCTTTTGGTGTCAGTCCTCGTTGTCCTCATGTGCCATTCTGATCACTTTATTTGTGTAAGTTCAGGATCTCAGCACATAGTCATCAGAAACTTCGGACGGCTCCGATCCAAATAAAAATTTACTTCTGTAACTTAGTTTGCATAGATCTACTTCTCTGTCACGTTGGAAATACCTAAAGTCAGTAATTATTTTACCAATACGATTTTTAATACAATTGTAAAAACTATTACTACCAAACTTAGTTATTTTCCGATGAAAGAGGGTTTTAATATTTTGTTGATGTATAAATAAATAAATGAATATGGCTGGACATTTCACACAGCGCTATCTAACCCCAAAATAAGCGGAGCTTGTACCTACTACGGGAACCAGATAATTGATAGAATACTTATATACTTTTTTTGTGAATACATCCTTATAATAGTATATAGAAAAGCATCCAGACCCGGAAAAATATCTGTAGATCATAGAAACATTTGTTCCGCGGTGGAAATCGAACCCGTTACCTCCTGCGTCTCAGCCGGCTATTCACCCATTGTACCACGGAGATCGTCAAATCAAATATAAAATCAAATATAATCAAACCTTAAAGATGGAAACAAAACCATGTCTTAATTTTGGCTTATCTTATAATTTAATTTTGTTTACGCGCGAATTCATTTAGGCATGATAAATGATGTCAGACGCAAATTAAATAGATAAAATACTATAAACAACAGATAATAAATACTCACTTCACGTTGTTCCTCATGTTGTTATAGTGCGAGGGGCTGTACTCTGCGTCTCCACTGTAAAAAAAACGTTATTACTAAAATAGTTTTCCTCAAAATGGGCAATAGGTTTATCCTCGAAATCCCCACCGCAACGTCCCCACCAAGTGTATAGAAGCCTTAACTGGCCAATTACTACAAACGTACATACTTTAATATGGGCAATTTCATAATAAATTAACCGTGTTAAAGCATGCATGTTTGTAGTAATTTTCCGGTTACAAGGTCTCTACGCACCGGTGGGGATTTAGAGAATTAACCGGACAAAGCAGTCTTGGATTTTTCTAAGGCAATCTCGTGAATGATTGGGTCAATGTAGATTTCAACCTCTGCCGCCTTGCTCGGATGCGGATATTCACTAATTATTACTTAAACAATAGATACCGGAACGTTTAGACACGCACCGGTCGCTGCGGACCTCGCAGATAGGTACTACACTACTGTCGTCACTTTTATTGCTAAATTGTATACTGGGACAAGGTTCACACCTATTATGTACTTAGAGTTCATTTTTGTAAAACTTTTTTTCAATTTCACTATCGCTAGTGACATTTTTGCACCACTGATGTGTAGTCATTTTCTATTCTATTCCAGTAATACTCGTATAACGATGATAGATACCTATAAATAAATAAATATTGCTGGACCTTTCACACAGCGCTATCTAGCCACAAACTAAGCAGAGCTTGTACTATGGGAACCAGATAACCAATAGAATACTTATATACATTTTTTTGTAAATACATACTTATAACATATAGAGAAAAACCCAGAACCGGAACAAATATCTGTAGTTCATGCAAACATTTGTTCCGTGGCGGGAATTGAACCCGCTACCTCCAGCGTCTCAGCCGGCTATTCGCCCACTGCACCACGGAGGACGTCTATACATATACGTCTCGATACCATTGCGCCATCTCATCGTCTGTAACAGCAGTTAGGGCCGGTGGCGGTGGGGCGGCAAATTCAGTAGAAGATCTCAAGCGGTGCATATATGCATGTCTCGAAAGAGTTTACGTATTTGAGCGTTTTGGGGTCGAGACCCAGTTTTTTGGGTTTTGAGGGCGTTTTAAAATGATTTTTAGGCTTCTCGTCGAAACGACGTGTCGTGAGAGCGGACACTTATCTAGGTCAACGTATAAGCATTGCAATTCAGTTGGGCAATGCAGCCAGTGTCTTGGGGACACTTACGCCGTCTGGAGCAGTTTAAAATCAAAATATTTTTATTAATTAATTTCATTTTACGTCAATTTTACTTCCTGTTTCTTCATGACCAAACCAGGAAAGAAAGGCAAGAAACAAGGCTGGTTGTTCTTTTCAATTATCTATCCAGAGTACATACAATAATGAAAATAAATAAAGTCTAAATTGTAACATTTTTGAACGAGTTGGAGCAATTTCAATCCCAAGCTTCTCTATCATCTAAATAATCCAATATGTAGTAGTAGGCTTTTTTATAAAGATTTTGTTTAATTACGTTTTTAAATTTGTTAATTGTAAATTTTTGTTTACTAGCTTTATGGAGAGTTGAGCTATCTATAGATCGTTTGCAACGGTCTTCAAATGATTCAACTGTTTCTTATGTATTTTATAGTCTTGTAAATATAATGATCATGATTTACGGGCGCTAGAAAGTGTATGATGAAGCCAGTACTAGTTTGATGATGTAATAGAACTAGAAGCGTATTCAGGGTGCCCCGGAACGAAGCCTAAACAAAGTGATTCCAACTGTGAAAATTAACAACATTTTGTAGACAAAACATATAATTTAAACAATGACCTTATTTGGATAACTGCTATAAACTTGCATGCTTAAAATGCCGGTATAATACATTTCTGAGAAATAAGAAAAAATAAACACATTTGTATCTAAACGATCTCTAACTCTAGTAACTCAATGATAAATAATAAATAAACAATAAATATCGCTGGACATTTCACACAGCGCTATCTACACCAAACTAAGCAGAGCTTGTACTATGGGAACCAGATAACTGATAGCATACTTATATATATATTTTTTGTAAATACGTACTTAGAATATATAGAAAAACACCCAGACACGGAACAAATATCTTTAGATCGGTCAAACATTTGTTCCGCGGCGGGAATCGAACCCGCTACCTCCTGCGTCTCGGCCGGCTATACGCCCACTGCACCACGGAGGCAGTCAAAAAGTTAAGCCGGAGGGCACCGCCACAGAACTTATTAGTTTGAATTTAAATTAGCTGTTTTTAAACTTTGCGCCTTCCTAGAACTAACCATATCGTATAAACAACCATATGTATATACAAACGGGACTTCCCTACTCTAGACTAGTTTTTGACAGCTGATAAACAGAATTTTAATATCTATAGATCATGAAGCATTTATTTCGCGGCGGAAATCGAACCCGCAACCTTCTGCGTCTTAGCCGGCTATTCGCCAACTGTGCCACGCAGGTCGTCAAATATTTCTCGTTCATAAATTATTCAACATCATACAAACTATTTTACTTTAAGATTGTAAAATTTAATAAAATAATGGTAGTTAAATTAAATAATTTAATTACATATGTGTTTAATTCATTTAATGTGAGCTCCTGGCCATTTTAATTTTATTTTTATTAACAAAATATAATAATGGAAAATAATTATAGAACCATATGTGACATATGCACAAGAGAAGCTCACGCCAAAAAGTCATTACATTCGTTAATTGAATCAAAACTGCTTTGATACAGCACAATGATGACTTTATACGACTGTCCACGACGTAAGTTTAGATTATCCAATGTTAGCTACACGCGATGGCTAATGTGTCGTTTCCTACTTTATATCGACACGAGTTCTGCGTAATCTCAGACCTGAATGTCGCCAAGCAAGCAAGTGCTAGTCAAGAAATAATATTTTACTCCAATCTAGGGTTCCATGCCATGTTTAAAAAAATTTAACGTTTTCAGATCGATAACTATCTATCTATTTGGATATTGACTGTGATTATTCTGCAAGACTGGCGAACTCAAATTTAGAGTTCCATACTACGGCCACGTTTGGAGAAATGGAATGCTCTTAGACAGTTAACTGTCAGTCTATTTGTTTATTGACTGTGATTATTCTGCAAGGCTGGTGAACTCGAATTTAGAGTTCCATACTACGGCCACCTTTGAAGAAATGGAATGCTCTTAGACAGTTAACTGTCAGTCTATTTGTTTATTGACTGTGATTATTCTGCAAGGCTGGTGAACTCGAATTTAGAGTTCCATACTACGGCCACCTTTGAAGAAATGGAATGCTCTTAGAGAGTTAACTGTCAGTCTATTTGTTTATTGACTGTGATTATTCTGCAAGGCTGGTGAACTCGAATTTAGAGTTCCATACTACGGCCACCTTTGAAGAAATGGAATGCTCTTAGACAGTTAACTGTCAGTCTATTTGTTTATTGACTGTGATTATTCTGCAAGGCTGATGAACTCGAATTTAGAGTTCCATACTACGGCCACCTTTGAAGAAATGGAATGCTCTTAGACAGTTAACTGTCAGTCTATTTGTTTATTGACTGTGATTATTCTGCAAGACTGGCGAACTCGAATGAAGAGTAACATACTACGGCCACGTTTGGAGAAACAGAAGGGCTCTCAGTTTGACTCCGATAACTGTTTATCTATTTGTCTTTTGGTTAGTCTGCAAGGTTGGCAACACACCACTTGCAGCTAAATGGGAAAAGTTATTTGTTAGACCATTTAAATATAGTAAAAGCTTGTCCAACATAGACAAAAACTTTCTATTAGACTGTCGAGAAAATACAGAATATAGAGCAACATACAATGTTAAATTTTAGATATAGCTTTGTGTATTATTGAAATAAATGACGTAGAGTCGTCATGATAAGCTTTTAGACAAAGCCTAATAAATACCTTTAATACGAATTGAGTTTTAAGTTGAAGTAAAATTAAATTTATGAAATCCTCAGCTAGTCAGTTCTATTGTGACTGGGCTATTTTATTTTATTATATTTATTTGGGAACAAATGTTTGCAAGATCTACAGATATTTGTTCCAGGTCTGGTTGTTTCTGTATATATTATAAGTATGTAACAAAAAAAATGTATATAAGTATTCTATCAGTTATCTGGTTCCCATAGTACAAGCTTTGCATAGTTTGGGGCTAGATAGCACTGTGTGAAATGTCCTGCAATATTTATTTATTTATTATTTTAATTTAGTGATAATTTATTTAATAAAAAAAAACAAAATTAAAGATCAATCTATAAAATGATTGTTCGGCATATCCAATCTAATATTATAAATTTCATTCTAATATGCGAAAGTACCTGTATCTCTGTCTGGCTGGACGGATTTCTATGAAATTTGATATATAGATAGATTATGACCGGGATTGAGACATAGGCTACTCTTTATCCGACTTACGATTGCGCAGGAGGGTATTGACAATCCACGCGTGCTAAGCCGCGTGCTGGTCAGTTAGGACTAAATAAATACATCATCACCATTGAGAGAGAATTATTTGTATGTAGGTTTATGTCGTGATTAAAAAAAGTTTGGTTACCCTGTATGATTAAAAATTATATCAAGTGCGAGTAAGATCCCATGTTACGCGACGTCTATCTCGCACTTGGCCGTTTTTATTGTAAGTGTCGTCAGATCTCGTTTATTTTCTCCCGCAAGATCTACTTTCTATAGCTAATTATGGAGCATTATCAGTTATATCAATGGCTTTTCTGCAACCAGAATAGAAATTAAGTAGATACCAAGAGCCATGGGTATTTTAGAACCTTACTTGGTACCTGCTAATATTAATGCTAGCTTGTGGCTCCCATATGTAAAAGTGCAAGAAGGAACCATTTTCGGTATGGTAATTACTAGTGAGAAAAAAAACGAGAATTTAATAGAAGGGTTCATGCAGCAACTCTATGAGAGGAGGTACTTATGCAATTAGCGCTGAGTGACAATTTTCTCGCTTTCTTCGAGCAGAAAACAAAAACTAAGTAGGTACTCGAAACTTGAGAGTTCCGTACAAATATTTATTTGTGATATAACTACAAAAAACTAATTTTCGGTTTTTTTCTTTACATATGTTATGATACCTTGCTTCTTGCCAAGTTTCATGATTCAAAGTCGACGAGAGTATAAATGAATGAATGAATGAATAATTTTTTATTACACAAAATAAAAATAATCTGTACATAGGCGAACTTAATGCTAAATAGCATTCTCTTCCAGTTAACCTTTGTGTAATGCGGACAAACAGTTATTATAGGTAGTGCATATTTGGTAGAGGAGTACTCTACAGGTTTAGATTTATTTGTGAGTGTCAAAATATGTGGCATAAATGGTATTTTTGGTTGCGTTAGAAGAAACTTGATTTATTATTTTGATTTTTAGCCACAAGGGACCATATATTTATTGGTATTAATTTCAAATTGATACCTCTACGCATTATAGCTTAACAGACGGGCAACGAAGTGATCCTATAAGAGTTCCTTTTGAGGTACGGACCCTTAAAAATATAAATACCATACTTGGACTATGAGAAAGCGTTTGACTCTGTAATGGTGGTTAATGGTGGTCAGCAAGCACTGACTAGCTGTCGAATAGATGAGTGATACTCCCAGATACTGAACCATCTCCATGATAAAATGACTTTGAGTTACGAAAACCAGTGCAAGTGCAACGTAGAATCTCACAAGTCTGGGCAGCATTTGGCGCAAACAAACAGACACTACGCTAAGTAGCAAATTGCTACTAAATCTAAAAGTCAGAGTCTTCGATCAATGTTTTATGCCCGTGTTCACCTATGGTACAGAAACCATGACACTCAAATTCAGAGCAGCGCAGAGAGGTATGGGGAGAGCAATGCTCGGAATCACACTGCGTCACCGAAAACGCAACGACTGGATTCGAAGCAAAACAAAAGTGAGTGACGATAAAAAAAGTGATGATAATCACTATACCAAAGAAAAAGTGGGCATGGGCAGGACACATCGCTAGAATGGAAGCGACCAGGTGGACCAGAAGAATCCTAGATTGGAGACCCAGAGCAGATATCCGGGGTCGAGGCCGACCGCCAAGTCGCTGGGTGGATGACATTAGACGACACGCAGGACATGACTGGATGAGACGGGCACAAGATCACCAAGAGTGGGGAAGAAGGGAAGAGGCCTATATCCAAGATTGGAGCACAAACAAGCCACCATGATGATGATGATGATAACCATATCTACTAACCATCTTTAGATACCAACAACTAAAAGGGCACTGAACGTTACAAGTTAGAACGCCGGGCTAAGGTCAAAATTATCTCACGGTTTGTTTAATTTAACCTTAAACACCTTTATAGTATTTGCGAACACTGAACATTTGTTTCTAAATATGTAAGCGTGAAAAAACGATATTTACTACATAGCAGGTATTAAAAAAGTATATAAATTTAGTGTAGCTCTTGCTGGATAATTGACGAACGCGTCGCATGGCCTGTGACATTTGTTAGTGGAGTAGGCTCGCCCATCCCCCACCATCATCACATTTTCGTCGGCTTACAGTAATTGTTAGAGAGGAGGCTTAATTTAAACCACCCAAGTTTAATAAGGTGAATGTACAAGTTTCATCAAATCAAAACTTGCTAACTAACTACGTAATTATTTACACTGAGATCTCGCTTGCGGCTCGTATGTGTAACTGTGTACATAATTGCATTATCTAATTATTGTTTATACCGGTTGTTATGTACTGGCTAGAAAATAAAACATGGCAGCCACAATAGTACGTAGCGTACATCAATTCAACATTGTATCGTAATACATATCTGCTACTACTTGATAAATTTATTGTTCATAATAATAAATCATGTGCATTTACCAGACTGGTCCACTACAGCAAAGGACAGAAAAAACTGGAAAGAGGGAAGGGAGGCCTTTGCCCTGCAGTGGGACAACACAGGTTAAAAATAATAATAATAATAATAAATCGAGTAGAAATGTATGCATATTGTTATTGTAGCTTAAAAATGATCGTTTCTACATAATATTGGCTAAGGAAAGAAGTTTGAGTATGCAATCTAGTTAGATTTCATTTAAAGAGGAAGTATATGAGGAACACAAAAAAATTAAACACAGTTTAGCGCCTGTTTAAGAAATTCTTATACAATACAGTATTTCAAAAACATAATCTACTTACATCATCTACATACTAGACGTATTTAGTAGGTACCTTCTTCGATAAATACGCCTTATGAGCAAGCAAGCAATTTCCTACAACGAAGCCAATTTATAGTGCATTTAATTACCGATAAGTAGAACAGCAACACGTGTATCGAATACCTGCTAATAGCTATCTTCTAGTATAGTAAGTAAGGAGTACCTGCAAAAGTACCTGAAAGCTCGCCAAAGCGAAAAGAGTTGATTTTCACGCGCCGGGAAGAAAAGTCGCTACCATAGAGACACACCGTTCACAACGAAACAGTCATTTCACTAAGAAAGTGAAATGGCAATGTCAATTGCCGTATCAACATGATTTTCTTAGGATTTTGAAATATAAAAAATTAACTGACAAAGAGAGGTTGTTTTAGATAAATTTTGATATTGTATCTTTAACAGTTTGGCAAATAAACCATCTTTTTGTCGGATTATCTCAAGACTGCGCCATCTATGTTGGGAATAGTTTTATTAAATAGAAAAAGAATATCCCTTTTAACAAGCACATAGACTGTGTTAGTACTTTCCTATAACTTTTGAAACTATCATGGTTATGTACACTATTTTTATAAAGCAAAAGACTGAGAAAGAGGGTAGATCGATATACGTGCCGATAACCATCCACTCGCAAATACCTGTGATCTAGCGAATGCAACTGCGTCGAACTATCGGAATACTTAAAATCTCACAAATCACGGTAATCACCCCGTTTTTAGTGATATTAAGATAGTGCCTGGCCTGGTGTTTAGTACTAATGACAACTAATGATGAGAAGGACGCCATGCAATTGACTGTAACGTCGCCGTCTACTTGATTAATTTTTAATTGACTAGGAGGTTGAATAACCATTGCTTGCAGCAAAAGTTTGTTATGCAATCAAATCAAAATCAATTCATATTGCACGTCAAAATAATTGTTGATGATGACAGCATTTTTTAGTTTGATATTCTGCACTAATTCAAACACTTGTCTTGTGTTGTAAGGTAGATATAGATTCTTAGTTGATTTCTAGATCAACTTAGACGGATTAGCTTTGGTCTGTGGACATAGTTATTGGTAAATATGTAAGTGTGAAAAACACGATATTTGCCTACATAGCAGGTATTGCTGCTAAATTGTACTTGCTTAAATTGACGAAAGCGGCGCATGGCCTGGGCCCGTAGCCAAATTACATTCGCCACGAATCTATTCGATTTCTACATACATTTGTTGTCGCTGAATGACGTAATATTTCTATAGCATGTGTCAAATCCCATACATTTTCGGACGTATCGACTAGCGTCATCGCTAATCGACTGTAACTTGGCTAAGCCCTCTGGGATATATATTTTTTAGTGGAGTAGGCTTGCTTTGTCGCTTCGCTTCGCTTTGTTTTTGAGTTATTAAAAACTAAACTTTGACGCAATTTATACGGTACTTCAGGTTACCCTACAGTGCTGAAATTGGGTGTGCATGTAGCTTTAGAAACGGAAATATAGGGTAAAATCTAAAATTCCAAAAATGTTTGTTGAATTCCATAAAACCCTCAATAAAGATATTCTTTATAAAGATATTAATATATGTATGTATGTAAGTACATATTTATTTATTTTATATATGATATTTACTTATTTAAAATTATTTATGTACCTATTGTTTATGTATTTAAGGTTAAGTAATTTTTCTTTTTCTATTATTAAGTTTATTCTTTTTACACCTCAGCCAATCTTCCATCATGCAATGATCCTCTCCATCCAAAGGTTGTCTGGAAGAGATCGCTTTGTTAAGCGATAAGACCACCCATTATACTTACATTTATTTGTTTTATTTTTATTTTTATATCTGTTATGTTTAGCTTGTAAGGTATAATAAAGAATTTTCATTCATTCATTCATTCATTCTTTTGTATGGGGCTGCGTAAATAGATATCAAGTTTTTGGGTAATGATAGAAAAGTTTTGACCTCAAAAGTGCTAAAATATATAAGTAATATTAACGACCACTCTGTTTTAATTTATTCGCATGAAAGGAGCTATCCACCACCGAGTGGATCCCAAAACAGAAACGAGCACGCGGCAGATCACGACACCGGCGCTGATGGAAATATTAACTTGACTCGTGGAATACTGGACAATATTTTGGAGTGGAAGGAAGGAAGGGAGAAATTTGCCCTGAGTGGGACAGTACATACAGGCTCCAAGTAATAATATAATAAAAGGAATGAATCCGCCAGTTTTAAATGCAAACAGATAAAAAAATTAATTAAATTTAATTAAAAGCGATATCCTCGGGATAAAAGATTAAATACATTTATGTTTTATATTTCAGAGTGGTAGAGTTCCTAGTGAAAGGGCTCGCCCGGAGAAGTACAACCACCATACCTATTTCTGCCCATAAGCAGCATTGCTGTGTTTCGGTTTGAAGGGTACGGTTGCCAGTAAAATTACAGACGTTTCTAAGGTGCGTGATCTACGAGGCAATATTTTGTTATAGCCGATCGTTCCTCTTAACATTTGGTGGGCCATACGCTTGTTCCATCTCCAATTAGTATAAAAAAAATTAATGTTGCGAAAAATCAGCTCGTAATTACCTACCTCCGTGGCGCAGTGGGCGTATAGCCGGCTGAGACGCAGGAGGTAGCGGGTTCGATTCCCGCCGCGGGACAAATGTTTGCACGATCTACAGATATTTGTTCCGTGTCTGGGTGTTTTTCTATATATTATAAGTATGTATTTACAAAAAAAAAGTATATAAGTATTCTATCAGTTATCTGGTTCCCATAGTACAAGTTCTGCTTAGTTTGGGACTAGATAGCGTTGTGTGAAATGTCCAGTAATATTTAATATTTAATTTAATTTAATTACTTAGCGTATTGCAACCTGCTCAACACTTTGTCATATCTAAGTGTAAGTACGCAAAATTGGGTTAGGGTGAATAAGTATTTGTTTAATTTTTATCCAATTGCGCATGTAATATATTTAACTAGTTGAGCCGGCGAACTTCGTACCGCCTTAATGTACGCCATGCACATGACGCGGGCTGTCAATATACGTCGGCCATCATTATCTGCATCAATGTATGAGAAAAGGTTTTTCTTCGTAATATCTTTTTGCGTGATTTTTTCCGATATTTTAATTCAAATTATTTAAATTAATAATAATTTAAATAAGTTATTCTGCTATTCGGGGCGGAGACAAATCCAACAAATCAAAGATCATCAAAATCGGTCCAGCCGTTCTCGAGTTATAATTGTTCGAACAAACCAAACTTTGTTTTATATATTAAGATTATTTGCACAGTCTGATGTTAGACATGTGTTAGACAGCTTGGGCTTTGTAGTAAGGTCCTGCCGCTACCCTACGGGTACGGAATCCATAAATTAAATGTAAGTTTACTATCACTAAGTTGATTAACACAACTAGAATCGCATCTATAGGTATTCTGTGTTAGAGCACCGGTTTCTATGGCATGTTTGAAGCGTATATTTTAAACTCAGCAATGGCTTGTGGCTTCTATAATAATAACCAGTTTGAATGCACGCTATCTACATAAAATTATCCATTAAAATTGAGTTTCCTCCACATATGATGCCAGACACTTTTATTGACTTAGCGAACTTTGAAACGAGCAAGGCTAGCAAATTTTCCGTAAAATATACACTAAAGTTAGGTAAGTGCCTAATTAATAAAGACATATTGTACCTACAATTATATATAAATAAATATTGCTGGACATTTCACACAGCGCTATCTAGCCCCAAACTAAGCAGAGCTGGTACTATGGGAACCAGATAACTGATAGAATACTTACATACTTTTTTTTTGTAAATATATACTTATAATATATAGAAAAACACCCAGACCCGAAACAAATATTTGTAGATCATGCAAACATTTGTTCCGCGGCGGGAATCAAACCCACTACCTCCTGCGTCTCAGCCGGCTATTCGCCCAGTGCGCCACGGAGGTCGTCATTATTATTTTATATATATTATGTATTATTTATTATATAATTATTATTTTAATATCAATATAAATATCGAAAGAAACTTCCTTAAAAACCTTACTAAGACTCAATAATACTTAACCTTGCGCGGTTCAATAAATTACACCAGCAAATATGAATCAAAGTGATCGATAAAATAATAACGTTGATTGAAAGGCAACGTCATTCGAATTGTTAAAACCTGTTTATAAGAGAACTGATAAATACACTGCAAAGATGTTTTCTATGTTATGTACGGTACACGCGCTTGTACAAATTCATTGGGTACACGGATACTTTTATTGCCACGTGTCATTTTTACGATGATGGGATAGATTTACTCTCAGAAAATATAGGTAGTTATTTTTATGATCGAATAGAGGCATAATAGAGGTATTAGTACTGTTGTACTACGGTTGTTACACGTAGGTGATACAGAAGCAGTCTGCGATAAGGGGCGCGTTTCTTTTTTTTAAGTGGGTACGTAAATAAACCTCAATAGTGTTTATTTATGTTCACTGGGTTCCGTGAGAACGCGATAGCAAAAAACCTTTCTAACGAAAAAGCGTTCTAACGCATATCTGACCTCGCAATAACAGCTCGAATACGCCAAATCCGTCACATATGTATGCTCACTCAAACGTTGATGGCTTTGGTGTATTCAAGCCGGACTGGTACTATCAATATAAGATAATGGTTTATCATTGATCAACAACTTAAATAAATTAAAAATTGAAACAACCTAAAAACAAGAATGTAAACTTTGTCCTTGACTTTGTCTGATGTTCAAAGAAGTTTAATGCAGTTTAATTTATGTTGATAATTTTAATTATCGTTACATAAAAATAGACTTGTTCCTTGGCCTTCGTGATAAATGTTCCAAATTGTTTTGTTCTGAATTGTGTAATATTTCTATAAATAGGTAATTTTGGAAAAATCTAGCTAGGACCTAAATAAAACGCTTTTCACAATTAGTGATTGATTTTACCAGGATCAAACCAAGTGGGGTGGTTTAAACATAACTCAAGAATCTATCTCTTCTATCAAAACTTTCGCACAAAGATATAAAACCGTTATCGTACCGGAAATCGTTTTTTGATGGCATAAATAAACAACCCTCCTATTATAAATTTGAAAAATTACTGAAATGTTGTTACTTAATCATGTGGCTTCTATGATTAACAATAAGTTCGAGATGTTCAAACCTCTAATCAGTAATTTTTTTTACTCCTTAATAAACTTTTAAATCCATAAGCAGGTAAGTACCATTACTTAAGATAATTTTTGTTTTATAACAAAGCCATTAAAATAAACTTAGTCTTAAAAGGGTACTTTAACTTACAACTTATGAAAGCTCTAAATACCCACTGAAACCAATAAATATGTAAAGTAAATAAGCCAACCGGCCCAACTCAGCCCAACTTTCTGAAGTATCGAAATTTTATAAAGAGATGAGAGGGATTTAGGTATAATATCTTGAAAACTTGTTGTTTTTTGTTTTAATTATAATATGATATGATATACGTATTTCATATTACGGCCAAAAAACACTTCGGTAACTTGCTAAACAGCTACAAATCGTAAACATTAGGTAAATACATAATACATTGAAGTTTACTCATTAGCGTCCTTACTCGTATTCGCTTGCTCGGGCCTACGTCATATTATCTCGTGTGTAAGAGATAGTTTACGGCCCTTGCATAACAATTGTAATATAACGATGCATAATACCACTGTAATCTAATTACACTGAAAGGCGATTCGAACACTAGTTGCATCACAAAGGACCTGAATGAGAAACCTGATTACCTATCATAGTTGGGTAGTGATTGCTTTTTTCCTGTTTACGACTGAATTAATTAAAAAGTTACGTTCATTCGTACTGCGCGACTGCTTGAGGGGGGCTAACAGGGGTATGTTTATTTAATCTAAATTTATCAACTTGCTGCAGATATTCTGTTATTTTTGATATTTTATGTACGTAAGTATTCTGAAAGAGTTTATCGGAGTTTCCTACATGACATACACAACTGATAAACAATGACCCGTCTCTGATTTGGATTCGTGAGCACAAAGAACGTAGTAAGTAGGTATCCTACTGTTTTCCATAAATTTGGAAAGTTTATTATTAAATCATAAAATCGCAAATCATAAACGCAAAGCAAATATAAAAAATAAATATTATTCTCTTACCTCATCGAGTCACTGTTGTCGTATAGTTGTTGCGAAAAAGTTAGTCTGGCGTCATGCGGCGCGGGCGCGGTGCGTCCGTCGAGAGGGCGCGGGCGAGGATCGCAAGCGACTGGCAGACGCGGAGTCGCGGTGGGCTTTACGGCCGGCCGGAGCCTGTAGGGAGGGCTGCGCAGCGGAGCACCGGTGCCGACTGCCGAGCGAAACAAGCGAGCCGAGCGCGGGATACGTGCACGCTTTTGTTACGCGCTCACCTGAGTGCTAGGAGCTGTCGATGATGCCGTTGCTGCGTCTCGACCGACGTGTGACTGAGTCGCGCGGCACGGCACCGTTCACTTTTATATATATCGCGGAGGGTTCAACATTTTTCTTTCTGCGATAGAACTCACGGGCCCTGAATACCGTTGACCCGTGACGGCTGCACTATGCATATAATAGCGCCATCCGGGTGTTAGGACATTGTCTGGTAAGACATGGTCCATCGAACTAGTTCTTTTAGGCTTTAATGTATTCTTTGTATTGAAACAAGTGGTGCCTCCTTAACTGCCATTTGTATCTGGTGAAAATGTCAACGAGTGGTTTACTTAGCGATACGGTAGCGTGAGTGATGTCACTAGTTCATGGTAGTATAGGTAACCTGGCCAAAGCATGAAATGAAATGATATTTATTTGCTAGAAGCATGGTATAAAAGTTGACACAGCTATAGTAGGTTTCACATACTTCACATACATACTTCACCGACGGCGTGCAAATTATTCGTACATAAAAGTTACATAAAATTAATTAAATTTAACATGCATTGACATGAGTAGAACATCAAACATTATAAAATCCCCTAAGAGTGAACCTCCCTAGATTTTAAATATTAAAATCATAGCAAATAAGAAAACTTTGAATAATGTCGTAAAAACCCCCATTCACTCTATAAATAAGTGGCATTCGATATATCAAGAAAATTGATTATTTTTTCTCTCATGCGTAGCTCGTATACGATATTATTTTCATACAAATGGGTCTCTGGCGAAACATACCCAAGCAATACTTAAATGGGTAATTTTCGGTAATAATCATGATGATGTTCAATGTAAATTGGAGATACTAGGGGTTCGCCCCGTACTGAGATCTCGCGAGTCTCCCATAAAAACAAAAAAATATTATTCGTAATCTTTGACTATCAAAATAGTGCCACAAAATAAAAAAACCACTCTACTTGACCTCCAGTTTCATTCAAATTACAGATAACGGGAGTTCTTGTTATTTGGATATACTTTTTTGGGATAGAAATTGCTGTTATTCTCGATTTCAAACTTTTGCCTATATTTGTGTCACTAAAGCTAGACGCATACCAAATTTCAGCACTGTGGGGTCACTGGTGTACCCTGTGAATTTTGTCAAAGTTCAGATTTTATTATGGCTAATAACTTAAAAACTACAAAGTTTAAACTAAAAATATAAACTGGACGAAATGTCCGCACAAAGACCTTTTATTAGACGTGATATTTGACAGGCCATTTTCATTTTTTTTTACCCTCTTGAATCCCAATATCTCAATAACCCCCCCCCCCCCCTTAACTCATTTAGTCGCACCAAAATTGTGCCATCTATATACAAATTTCATGATGATCGGATAAACTCTTCGAAAGTTATCATCGGACAAACAAACATACATACAACGCCGATTTGCCCAAGTTGATTTAGAGATCTCGCTTCGCTCGATCAATTATATTCATTTATATTGATCATCATATCAGCTGAACATAGGCGTCCCCCATGGATTTCCAGAGCGGCCTGCACCCAGCGGCTCCCAGCAACCTTTATCAAGTCTTTCCAATTATAGGTTCAATTCATCATGTTGTATTTTTTAAATTCAAAACATACGCTTTAATAGCAGACAATGTAAGCTATTTGTTTGGTTAATTATAAGTACTTAGTTTTCGAGCTTCGATTTGGAAATAAGAAATTGACAGCGCTTGGATTTCGGTATTTACACCATTGTTTACTGTCCCCACGAATTCGCATGCGAGGTTTGTCAATGAAAACATTATCCTCCATTTATGCAGTGGGGTTAAAACTAGCCTGAGTCTCATCTCTCATCAATCTATCTATATACCAATTACAATTCTTCTGTACGTGTGTGTATGTCACTAAACTCCTCCTAAGCGGCATGATCGATTTTGATGCATTTGTTTGTGCTTGTTTGAGTGGGTCTCTGGATGGTTTAAATTCACAATTGGACCCGGTAGGTGTCTCTGTTTTCGAGATCCATGAAATTGCGGACGAAGTCGCGGGCATGAAACTAGTTTTCTATAAATACCTTGTAGACCATGTAGACATTGTACATAAAACGAACACATAAATAAACAAATAATGCTGGACATTTCACACAGCGCTATCTAACCCCAAACTAAGCAAAGCTTGTATTATGGGAACCAGTTATCTGATAGAATACATAAATACATTTTTATTTTTGTAAATACATACTTATAATAGTATATAGTAAGTATATAGAAAAATACCCAAACGTGGCATCTGTAAACATTGCAAACATTTAGTCCCGAAGTGGGCATCGAACCCACAAGCCCGCAAACAACTGTCTCTCAGCCGGCTATTCGCCCACTGTGCCACAGGGGATTAATTAAAGGATTTGTCTTCCTAGCTGCTTCCCTGTAGCGCCTGTAAACGATGATGCCAGCTGGCTAGTAATCCTGTCTAGAACTCGGAGATAACGTACAAAGCTTCTATCCAAACAAATTTCAGAATTGTTTTTGTTTGATATCCCCTACAAACATACAAACTTACAAACAATAAAATTTACCTCATTACAATATTAGTAATTTATCAGAATGTTAGAATTTGGAATTAATTAAATGAATAGGTAAAGGTTAAAAAACTTACTAGGTGATAAAAGCAGATTTTCCGGTTTTCTATTTATTTAAATTCTTAGTTGCTAGGCTAAAATCCGGAGAAGTTTCTAGCTATTATAACCATCTCACGCCACATAAACTCCGAGGAGCCCCACACACATCCATGTTTTCTGGCGCAAGTGGGAAGAATTTGTTCAAATTTCTAGACTTGCTTGCGACGTGTGTGGACAGCAAATAGAATAGAATAGAAATAGAAAACGCTTTATTGTATACCACATTTAACTTAACAAATCATATTTAAAACATATAACTAGCTACGCGATCGTACAATTATTTCAAAATATAACATATATATATATATATATCTATCTATTATATAAGAATCAAAGTCCTGACTGACTGACAGACGACGCACAGCCTAAGCCGCTGGACTTAGAAACTTAAAATTTAGAGGGTATGTTTGTCTTGATCCGTAGGGGTGTACTAAGAAAGGGTTTTTTGGAATTCAACCCCTAAGGGGTTAAAAGAGGGCATTATTTTTGTATGAAAAACAGTGGTTCCTGGTTTTATAAACTTGAAACTTGGTAAATATATTTTTTAATAAAAATAAGAGAAATATTATTTTTTTGATTTTCAAAAATCATCACTTGGGTAGGTGAAAAAGGGTGTTGAACTTTGTATGGTAAAACATTATTCCTGAGGTTAATAAACGTAAAACTTTGCATAAATACTTAACAAGGTACATAATGAAACATGGCATAGTTACTTTTTTGAAAAGCGGGTGATTTTCAAAAAAAGTAACTACATATGCCATGTGTCCTCGGGTTGAAAAGGGATTTCTAAAACAATGTTAATTGCATTTACGAACGTATAACTTTGCATAAATGCTTTTCATAGGTAAATAATGAAACATTTTATCATGGTAAGACCACCAGGGTCTGATGATGGAGCCAGGAGGGAATCTACAGAACTCATTAATGGATAACAGTAGATGTATCGTGTTTGGGTTCTATTAAATTGTTTTTGCGAGACGTTTCACGATACAATTGACTACCAGCGTCTGAAGATGGTGAAATCGACCGTTCTTCATCAACAATATTATCATCAATATACTAAATAATCGTTACGGGTTCTGACAGACTGACTGACAAACCGCTCATCCTAGAGACTTGAAATATGGAGTAGTAGTAGTGTAACGCGTACGAAGTCGCGGGCAACATCTAGTATATTTATACATATCACACAGCCTCATACATACACACACAAACTCATACACACGTACGCACACATACTCACGCATGTTGGACTTGGATAATAAAAAAAAATCGGAAATAATAAACTAAGGGCGTTAGTGTTCGCGACACAGTTTATAACTATTGCGGTCCAGTACCATCCTACGGATAAGGCCAGCTGTACCATGTTTTTGTTCCAAAATTGTAAACTCGGAACCCTTAAGGTGCGTCTTTGTCCGTCTGCCCGTCCGTCTCTCACAGCTGGTTTTGTTAGTAAATATTTACATATCTCTGACGCTATCGACTTCAAATTAAAAACAGTTATAATAGTGATCCTCTTTGCAAGTAACATCAGAAATAATTCCATTTTTATTTCCGAAGGCGCCAAAATAATGAGGAACAAAATTTAAATATTGAGTTACTAGGTCACATCAGGTATCATATAAAAGAGCTTAATTTACGCAAACTGTTTTTTAAGTCGTATAGTTTTAGAGACATAATGCAAAACCTCAATTTTGTTTTTATCACCTGCTCTCGAGCTTAGGGCTAGGTTGGCCCCTACAATGTACAGCCAAATACACAACAATTCATTGTTCTGGCAACATTTTAACGAAAATCACAAACAACTAACAAATTATGTCAAAGTACATTTGCTTTGCCGGTGGTGGATGGGGAATAGAAGGATAAGGTCATGACTTGAAGTTTTAAGAGTATTAGAGTTCCTTATGAAAGGACTCGCCTGGGGAAGTACTACCACCATACCTATTTAGCTGCTGTGTTCAGTTTGACGGGCATGGTTGCCGGTAAAATTACAGACACATGAGGCTTTACACCTGTATGCCTCAAGTTGATGGACGCGGAGTAGTGTATCGTAGGGCACGTATCTTTAACTTTGCTTAATACTTTGCTATAGGCGGATGGTTTCCACTTAACATCAAGCGGGCCATAAGCTGGTTCCATTTCCAAGTCGTCCAAAAAGCAGCAAAAAGAATCCTGTAAAACACAAAAGTCTGGCTACACGGTGACTGTGCTCGAGACTCTGCTCGAGGCTTCCACTAGGGAGTGATCGCCAATGACGTAGCAGCAGGTAGATCAACCGAATCAAGGTCTTCAAGCTGATACTTGATTGAGCCATCCCAGAGATGACAGCAGTACTCCTTGCATATGCGGACTTGTGGTTTGAAGAGACTGAGAAGCAGTCCAAAGTATCGCCGGAAAATGTTTAGGAGCAATTTTAGGCCTAGATTGGATGTGCGAGCCAAAATTCAAGTTAGAGAGCTCAACGCCCAAGATGCTCAGGCTTTCAGTGATTACGAGTGGAATGCCTGTTTGTAGGGACCGAGAATCCAGTTACTAACTGGTGAGAGGAGAAAGTACAGTGGATAACAAATCACGACAATGACTGGCCTCTTTTTGATGATCTCACAAAGTAGTCATAGCAGTATCATCTGAATATCGCGGCATACGTAAGCAATATTCATTATTTATACCACAATTGTATTTAAGATTTTGCGTAAATATGTACCTACCTTCAATTATACAACGGCCACGTCGCAGATACTGAAATTATTAAGATAGATCCAATGATTAACCGCCGATTAAATTTAAAATCTGTAGTATTATTTACGGTGCGCAAACATGGTCATTGACCGAGCTGCAGAAGTCCAAGCTCAAGATTTGCCAAAGGGCAATGGAACGCAGCGTTCTAGGATTCCGGAGAGCCGATCGGGTGAGGAATACCACGCTTCGTTCATTGACTGGCATTGCCGATGTGGGAGCCAAAACCGCGAAGCTCAAGTGGGATTGGGCCGGGCACGTGAGTCGAATGCTTCCGGAGAAATGGGCCAACATTGTAACAGATTGGGTACCAGAAGATGGACAGCGACGTCGGGGTCGGCCGCGAAAGCGTTGGCGTGACGACATCAATAGATTCGAGAAGGTGTGGTGGGAATCTGCCAAGGATCATGATAGGTGGAAGGAGTTGAGGGAGGCCTTTGCCCAGCAGTGGAAAAATGTAGGCTAGTTAAAAAAAGTATTATTTAGAAATATCTGTTAGTATTTACACTCAGGCCTTTTTATGATCGGCGATTCACAAACTAAACGTAAGTTATGTTAAGTAAACAATAAAACTCGTATCTACGTCACATAAAATAAGTATCCTTGCCGCAGGTGGCCCATAGGTTCGTAAGGCCGTTGTACGACAGTTGTCGCATGACAATGAGCACTGAGCTCGTTGTTTCCGGAAAAACATGTTCATCCAACGCACTTGTGTATAAACATCCTATGATTTCCTATACTTAGTTCTCAAGTAGTAATATATGTGTTACCGGAAAGGTGGATGAGACCACGGTTAACCTTTTCAGTTACTAACGTTTATGTTCGATTAAGGTGCCCAGACATGGACGCTCACGCAGGAGGCTGTGTACAAGTTAAGAGTTGCACAGAGAGCCTGGAACGTACTATGCTCGGCATTAAACTAGTAGATCGAGTTCCAAACGTCGAGATCCGTAGACGAACGAAGGTTCATGACGTTGGGAATCGAGTTATGGAACCCAAATGGGCGGGGCACTTGGCTAGACATGGTGATGACAGGTGGAGCAGGGTAGCGACCGTATGGTGGCCGTGGAATGGCTGTAGAAGGGTAGGACGTCCGACAGCGAGATGGGTGGACGACATCGTTAAAGTCACGGGCCGTCAACGGGTGAGACTAGTGCAGGATCGTAGGGGTGGCACAAACTTGGGGAGGCCTATACCCAGCAGTGGGTGAAGTCGGGACGATGTTGATGATGTTCGAATATGTTCGGTTCCGATCGCTGATATTCCGACATTGTCTATGGATCACATCATATCTTAACAGTTCAATTTGGACATTCCAAAACAGTTTATTACTTTTGAAGTGTAAACTTCTTTAGCATCGTTGTGATTTGAAAGTCGATGAAACGAAACAGCGACAGTTAGTTACCATAGTTACCTCTTGTATCATTTATCGAAAATGTAAACTCTGAGTCTGAATAAATCTATGTAATATATACGAATAAAATATAAAATAATAATCTTACTTTGCATCACTATGATCATTACTAAAACCTACAATTATCATCTTCCCGAAATTTTACAATCGTCTCATTATCTTGAAACCAAAATTTTTGAAGGTTTCACTTCTACCACGTGTGAATTGCACACATGCTTTTTTATTAAGTCTTATAGTTTTGGAGTTATGATAAAAATACGCACGCAATATTCTCCGAAGTTTGCAAAACGAAAAAAAACAAAAAGAAGAAATATAAGGATACAGGATATATAAGGATACAAAAATAAAGCGATGACGTTATCGATATTAGACTTAGCAATCTACCAAAAAAGTTTATTTAGTTTCTATTTACCGCTCACGATACTAATGTAGGTACTCTCAGCAGGCGGGTCTCACCCCTCCCCCTTCCCCCCACCCCCCACTAGTCTTGTTTTTAATAATCGACAGAACAAGCTAATGGCCTATCTGGTGTTGCAATGAAAAATAAAAATATATAATTCACCGTGTGTGATGGTCCATTGGATTGTATAACGAGCAATATTTTATCTTTACATTATATAACATTTAAATCGTGTGTGACGCCCTTATGGTGAGTTATATTTATCTTAGCATATAATACTAGCCGACCCGACCGCGGCTTCACTAACGTGGTTTTTAAAAAAAAAAATACTCTTCTTCTACGCAGTCGGGTAAAAAGCAGCCCATGTCCCAATTCTGGTCATAATCTATCTGTATACCTACAAAATTTTCTCGAAATAGGTACATACGTTTAGTCTTAAACACGTAACAAACAGAGACAGAGTTACTTTCGAATACAAAAATATTTGTGTAAATTTTTATATTCTGTTAATACAACAGAAAATACAAAATAAGAACATAAAAAATACAAGACAATGAAACAGGTTGTCACTCAGACGTGTGCCATGACGCCTTTAGTGCATATGTGACGTGCTAAAGTCAAAGTCAAAATATTACATTTAAATCACAAGGATCACTTTGTAACGTCAATTTTACTGCCTGTTCCTTCGCGACCAAGCCAGGAAAGAAAGGCAAGAAACAAGGCTGGTTGTTTTTTTTAATGATCCTTTTAGAATACAGAATAAAGAAAATAAATTATGTCTAAATTGTAACATTTTGAACGAGTTGGAGCAATTTGAATCCCAAGCTTCTCTATCATCTAAAGAATCCGATATTTTATAGTAGGCTTTTTTATAAAGATTTTGTTTGATTACTTTTTTAACTGTGCAGTGGTACGGAGCAATACTCCCAACTTAATTCCTTTGAGACATCTCCTTCACAATACCACAGCCTACGTCTCTTTATACTGTGACTTTACTTTGTAGGTACTCGTGCCTGAGTACAAATGGATGTAAAGTCGAATGACACTGAACAATGATTTTGAAATTTGCATATCAAAACCATTGTGAAATTTTGGCTCCAAAAGTCTTTGTTATTACACCCCAGTAATTTAAATTAAACTAAAAGTCGAATGGTAAGGCATCTGGTATATTTTTTATACGAGGAGCTGGAACTGGTAACTGACGCCTATAACAAATTATTGCCTCGTAGGTCACGCACCTTAGAAACGTGCCCTACGATGCACTGCCCTGCGTCCATCAATGTGAAGCATATAGGTGTAAAGACTCATGTGCCTGGAATTTCACCGGCAAACAGACCCTTCAAACCGAAATACAGTAATGATACTTATTGGCAGAAATAGGTATGGTGGTAGTTCTTCCCTGGGCGAACTCTTTCACAATTAACTCTACTACTCTTAAAGAATATGGTAAAAGTGGTAGTATAGACAATGTTATTGACACAAATATTAAACTTGGGAAAATTTGAAAGGTTGGATTTGACAAATGCCAAAATACTACCAACAAATGATACAACATTGGAATATCGTTCTCTTGAAATATTGATCCAGTATTAACTAATAAATCCATACTTCACATTAATATTATAAACGCGAAACTTTGGATTTACTTACTACTTTGGTTACTCAATCACGTGTTATGACGTGATTGAATAACAAACAAGTAGGTAAGTAAGGCTGAAGCGATTTCAATGAAATTTAATATGTACGTAGATTAACCTGGATTAACACACATATGTTCCATGGATAAAAATGGGGTGTTAAGTGAAGTGGCTACAGTGAATATAGCTTATTTCTAGGTTACCTACACATTTAGTAGTGTAACGCGTACGCAGTTGCGGACAACACCTAGTATATTATAAATTCGAAAGTAACTCTGTCTCTCTGTATGTTTGTTACGTTTTCATGACCAAACGGCTTGACCGACTTCGATGAAATTTGGTATATAGATAGATTATGACTGGGATTGAGACATATGCTACTTTTTACCTGACTGCGTAGAAAGAGGGTAATGTTTTTATTGACAAACCACGCTTGAGAAGCCGCGGGTTTCAGCTAGTAATAAAAAATAACTTAATTTATTTTTCCTCACTATGGTAAGGACGGTAAAAAAAATTTACTCCTTTGTGGCAGCATGGCGGCCATTTGGAACTGTCGGAAAAGTATGGCATGGTGACTTTCGTGAATGGCTACTCGACGATGATTAGCTGTGCTAAAATTAGCCTGGTACAAATAGTTGAATTGTTTTTTTTTAATTAATGTGTTCTCGTCGGTATGTCGGGATGTAAGTCACAGCGGAGAAGTATGGCATTACGCTACCTCCTACTTCTTTTTGTATCGACTATTGGAAAATATAAGAAGTTTTTGGAACAAATCGTTCGACACTCGTAATTTATCCGACACGTTCGATTAACGCCCACGCGATTGGACCGCCGGTACCAGCCCTATGACCATCATTTTCCTTTTTGTTATTACGTAATTAGACTCCTGAAGGGTCGCCATACTGGTACAAATGACCTGATATTTTGTGTCACCATCTCCCGGTCTAGTATGCAAGATGTTAGACGTCAAATCGGACCTATTAGATTTTATGTTTGTTACAATCATTCAAAAGTAGGTGTAAAACTTTGAATTGTTTTTTAATACTTAAAGCAATTAAAATTTAATTATTTCTTCGAATTGTAAGTGCGTGCTTGCATTGAAGATTTGCGTTTTATGGACGTGTTACCTATGCCACCCTCTGGAAAAGAGTATAATGCCCAAAATTATTACACAAAATATTTTTTTTTTACTCTAACTAATATTCCTAAAAAATTAGTTAATAATAAAAAAGATATTTAGTACCCAGAAAAAAATATCATATAAAACAATAGTACTGTTTTTACGCCTAATGCAAAAATCCTAATCTATTAGTATTTGGACAGATGATACCCAAAAAAAATCATAAATGTGAAAGTTTGGATGTTTGTTTATATATTTGTTTGTTTGTTATTCAATCACGTCGTAATGGCTGAACCGATTTCAAAGAAATTTGGTATATACGTAGATTTTAACCTGGATTACCACAAAGGCTACCTTTTATCCCATAAATCAGTTCCCATGGGATAAAAATGGGGTATTAAGTCAAGACGCAACAGCGAGTTTAGCTTTATTTCTAGGTTACCTACACGTTTAGTAGTGTAACGCGTACGTAGTCGCGGGCAACCGCTAGTTATTCATAATATTTTATTTTTCGTAACATGGGTGTTAAAAAGACGATACATCGGATACACCCATGGTCTACTTTTCAGCATGCAAAATATAACATAAAATACTAAAAATAAAAACGTCAACAGTGATATAAAACAGGTCAAAATAATATAGATTTAAATGTTAAAAGTTACATAAACAAGTAATTACTACCATGTACTAAATTTGTCGATAGATATTCAGTCACACTTTAGTGGGCTTTTGCGCATAATAATTTAATTAGTTTTATTTTAAATAGATCATTGGAAGGATAAATCCGCGATGGTATACAGAAAACACTGTTGTTTCAAAGCTAATATCTAGCTAGCATCATAAGTTAAAACAATAAATATTTCTGTATATCTTAAATATATATAATATACGTATATATATAAAACAACGTCGGCTTTGTTCGAACACTTATAACTCGAAAACGGCTGGACCGATTTTGATGGTTTTTAATTTGTTGGATTTGTCTCCGCCCCAAATAGCAGAATAACTATTAATATATTGGAAAAATTTACGCAAAAAGAAAAAATTAAGAAAATTCATTTTCTCATACATAGATGAAGCTAATAAAATAAATTAATATTGCTGGACATTTCACACAGCGCTATCTAGCCCCAAACTAAGCAGAGCTTGTACTATGGGAACCAAATAACTAATATAATACTTACATACTTTTTTTTTTGTAAATACATACTTATAATATATAGAAAAACATCCAGACCCGGAACAAATATCTGTAGATCATGCAAACATTTGTTCCGCGGAGGGAATCAAACCCGCTACCTCCAGCGTCTCAGCCAGCTATTCGCCCACTGCGCCACGGAGGTCGACAAATAATCGGTAATGACGGCCAATTGGTAACCGTTAATTGGCAGCCCGCGTCATATGCATGTCAAGGCGGTACGTTCGGCATAAGATATATCGATCGGTTTCTAACCAATGAAACAGCTGTCATAATAAATTAGGTGCCCATGATTTATGCGTAAAATATTTTTATTGAAGCATTTTAATTTAATTGTTGTCAATGTATTTAATAGAATAAGATAAATGTATGATATGAATAAGTATTATTTATAAAACCTGAAGTTTGACAAAATAAAGAACGGTTCTCAAAAGATTTCTTTTGATTAGAACCCTTTTGCGAATACAAAACCCGCGTGGAATCATCGCAGGCAACGCACAAGCTCAGCGCAGGCGCCATGCAAATGGCGAATAGGCGCTGTGTAGACTCATCGTATTATTTATCAAACAAAAGTAAAATGAAATAGGAAAATTAAACAGAAAATAACTTTTTGCGAACGTATAAGCAGCATAAGTAACGCATAGACGATGCCGATACATACAAGCCGTGTGAGAGTATCGTATGCACCCCGTTGGCACCGCTTAGTCATCACATAGACGCCGCGCCGTATGGAAGCATCGTAGCACCGCGTAGGCGCCAAGTAAATGCCACGTAGGCGCTGCGTAGCTGCACCGTAGGCTACTAAACTTGAGAGCAAAAAAATCGCACATTCATGATTTTTTGACATAACTAAAAAAAAAACAAAAAATATTATGTTTCTGTAATGCAGATTCATAGTCTATTTTAATACCTATCCAGTGGTATCTGATTTGTCTTTCAATCATTACATAAAAATGCTTTTGTGGATCAATAACAAAAATGCATGTTTAGTAAAAAATTCTTTATTCAAGTATTGGTGTCAAAGTTATGAAATTAAAAGATAAAATTAATTTAAAGTTTGTTATTAATACCGAGTGTTCCCTCCCCTAGCCTGAATCAGTGACTCCATCCGTGTTTTCATTGATGTTACTAGACTTTTGATAAAGTCTTGAGGAATAGCCTCCCATTCCTCTGCGATCGCCTGTTGCAGCTCCTGTAGAGTCGATGGAGGAGCATCTCGGCCTCGAACTCTTCTTTTCAGCTCGTCCCATAGATGTTCGATGGGATTGAGGTCTGGGCTTCGAGCTGGCCACTCCATAACGGTCACATCCACCTCTTGAAGGTCCATTTTCGTGTTCCATTTGAAGCCAATATCAATAGGGAACCTTTCACACTGTACGTTGGTATGCAAATGATGACCATTCCCTCAATATGCACTCTTTTATACCTGCGATAAATCCCGCCGCCGGCCTTACCTGGATCGAGCGACATAAGGGGGTCTATTGTTTTGTTGCTAATGAGTTGTTTTTAAAGGTAAATGTCAACCCTTTATCAGTTCTGCGAATGCCTAGATTATGCACTTTAATTTAATTTGATTTTAATTTGCTGTAAGCTCCAAATAAAAAAAAAATTAACTTTTAAGTAAAAATGTGCGGATGTGCGATTTTATTGCTCTCAAGTGTAGATGCTTAGAGTGGATTGTTAACGTAGTAGCCGAAAAAAACCTTAGCGTAGGTGCCACGTAGACGCCGTGTAGGCTCTGCGTATGAACAACATATTATACGCTGGATTAACGTCGCTCATAAACGCCTGATATACACCAGTATGTATCTTAACTTTCTATTTCTTACTAATTTTGTATTACGTACAGCCATCTAGTGTCATTTTTACGAATTACAATACCCAAATTGTCCACATAATAAGATGAGAGACTGGTGAACACAGCTTAACCGCGTTGGTAAAGCATAGCCAGTTAATTTAATCCGGTTCCCAAAGATGGCGCTTTTCGGCTATAAAATAAACTGGTACTAACATTCATTTTCTGTAACAATACGGTTATTACCTCCATCTCCTTCGAAATTCTATAATTCTGAAATAATATACACAGGTAAATAATATAAGAATACATAAGTATTCCTTATAAAAATCGTAAAGAACATTTCAAGACAAGACGTAAAAAGGAAGAAAAAAAAAATTGACACAAGTGGCCACTTTCATATTTCTACTTTTGAGTACTTAAAGTATTGTTAAAAAAATATTTGCCCCGTAAATCAAAGCAATTTATGTTGTTTTTTAGACAAGTTAAGTAGGTACTAAGTACCTTGTCACCTTAAATAGTGGCGCTCTGGGTTACTGATTTCACGCTAGATTTTTTGATTGAATATTATGAGAGTCTTTATCTAATCAGGAAATCTCTAAAATTATTTCATGATTCTACGCATATAATGAAGTGACAGCATACATTATTTATTTTCACGTACGAATTTACGTAAAAAAGGTTCTGTTTCCAACTGGGCATTTTAAGTTAAGTCTATCGAAAACAAAGATGGCGTTGCTCGTGAGAGTCGCGCTGCGCAAGCAGATCTATCCATCCATACATATAGAGTATGGTACTTCCGCCTACACACAGTATTGTATGAGTGAGTCAGTATGGACGGTGGTACGGCGGACTATCGCATCGTCTCGTCTCGGCTGTTGTGTCGTGTCGTCAACTCGCTCGCTCGCGCTGTTTGTCTCATTCTCGACTCTCGACTCTCGTCAGTGGTTTCGCGTGCCTGATACTGAGGAAGCGTGCGCGTCCCACGCTAGTTCATACACACGATCGCGCAATTCGTGTATTGTTGACGGAAATAAACTGTGATAAATGGTGGACATTAGTCACATTTAGCGTTAGTTACAGCTAAGATTAGTACTGTGCAGTGATAGTGACCAATTTTGGCGTAGCTGCATTTGGATTGCCGGTATACCTACGTAGATTCCTTGGTAAGTTTGTATTGACTCATTCTCAGCTCATACTATTAGAAAAATGCAACGCAGCCGAGCCGTTTTCCTAAACAAACCAAATTTCATGCATCCCTAGTTCAAAAATATTCAAGAAAACTTCTAATATTACTACATTATTGAAATTGAAAAATGTTGACAGAACGAACATTTAAATACAGTTATTGATATTTATAAGTAACGACCTACTTGGGTGTATGATGGTGAACGGGCAGAAAGCCTCATAACTAAACGCAAATAAAATCTGACAAAACAAGTAGGTAGAGGTACCTAGTTCGCATTTTTTGTACACCATTTTGTAAAGTTGCTTAATTATTAATATTTTAAGGGATCGAATACTTCTTGTATAATGAATATCTGCCGCAGATACAAATTTGTCAAGGCTTCCGGTTTTCGCGTTGTAGGTGCCTACTATTTCTATGCACTGAAGTCTCCATCCTCTGTCCGAGAAAGTTCAGTACAATGTAATTTTGACTACAATGTACTCGAATTCTCCTTTTAAAAAATGACCTCGTTAAATTCTACGGCATAAAGTTCTTCTATTTTTAAACAGGTGGTTCTGTAAGCGAAGCAATTGCTAAATAGCAATGCATAACTAAGCTGCAGCTACTTACTAAGCCATAATAGTGTAGGTATATGCGTTTAATAACATTGCGCCATGAGTTTAAACAGCTGTTAATGGAGCAATGTTTGGTACATCTTGTATTAAACTTACCGTTTGTATGACAAACTTAATGTTTAAAAACTGAAAGCCTATGTCGCTGGCCTATGTCACCAGGATCATAATAACGAATCGATTGACTGAGGTGTCAGTCATCGGATGAGTAGATTAGGCGCTACGATGGAACATAGGCAAACATACAACCTACATAGACTGCTAAAAACATAACCCTTCCTTTGGTTTTGTCTTGTACTAAAAAGGCTAGTGTGACGAGCTAGAGAAAGAGGGTCTCGCGGAGTCGTGTACACTAGTCGACTCTAGCATATAAATGGTCACAAGTTCATATAAAAATACCAATTTTCCGGGCAACTTTTAAAATGTTTCTTTTCCTAACAAACTTATTTGGAGAATGAATATTAAAAAGAATAATTGTTAAGCCGTTCACATGTTATTTAAACTAACAAAAAAATTTAATTTTGATTTACTTATTTAAGATTAGGGCAATAACAAACCACTCTTTCTTTTGATGTAATATTTATTAGAGAGATTTGATTATTTATTGTGTGACACAAATGTTGCTGACTGAGGGGATAAATAGTTGTTGAGAAAGCCTTCTTTTTCAAGGTCCAAGTTCGCTCAGCGTGCTGTGGAAAGCGCTATGCTTGGTGTTTCTCTAACAGATCGAAAAAGAAATAAGAAGATTCGTAGACAAACTAAAGTCACTGACAAAGCACAAAGGATTAGAAAGCTGAAGTGGCAGTGGGCAGTGCCCATAACTCTAAGAACTGACGGCCGTTGGGGCAAAAAGGTTATCGAGTGGAGACCACGCTCTGAAAAGCACAGCGTAGGACGGCCCCCACAAGATGGAAACATGATCTGATAAAGGTTGTTGGGAGCTGTTGGCTGCAGGCCGCACAAGATCGGTCGCTCTGGAAATCTAAGGAGGAGGCCTATATTCAGCAGTGGACATCCTGTGGCTGATACGATGTTGATGATGATGATCTTCGTTTGAACACAATATCACCTGATGGTAAGCGATGACGTGGTTTTAAAGGTGAAGCACGAAAATCTAGAACACCTATTCACACTCTTACCTGTCCGATCCAACGGTCGGAATATTTATCAATTTTTATCATAAATGAATGAAAAATGTGTTTGGGATGTTTTTACTATTTTGTTCCAGAACCCTAAAAACAAGTTGTTTAGTTTTTATTTCATAACGTAATGCTAAACCGTCATATCAAGTTCCTGCTCTACATATAGGTACACTAGCTGTTGCCCGCGACTTTGTACACGTTACACTTCTAAACGTATAGGTAACCTAGAAATTAAGCTAAATCCGCTGTTGCAACTTGACTTGACACCCCATTTTTATCCCATGGGAACTGATTTATGGGATAAAAAGTAGCTTATGTGGTAATCCAGGTTATAACCTACGTATAAACCAAATTTTATCGAAATCGGTTCCGCCGTTACGACGTGATTGAGTAACAAACAAACAAATAAACAAACATCCAAAATTTCACATTTATCATATTAGTGTAATGTAAAAAAGTTGTACAAAAAATACACACTAAATTAAACTTCTAAGACAAACTAAAAGACAAGTATTTTTTTCTGACCAAAATGTTCTACTCGTAGTCCTTACCATTTCAAATTTCGAACTCTACGTCCCTATGAGGCCGTGTCCTAAAAGTGCATAACCTCTTTAAGCTTAGAACCTTCAAATGAGGTTCTAATATAGTACGGTGACCTTTGAGATATTCCAATTTTAAAGAGTATTTGCTGATGTTTTTAAGTGAGTTCAACCTTTTTTGAATAAAATCGAATTGAGTTTTCAAACATGTGTCAAAATAAAATGTAATTTAAATCAAAAGCACTAAGGAGTATTGATATCAACTTCGAAGCAAATCACCGCCAAAATAACTTTTTACCCCTTTTTAACCCCGTTAGGGGATGAATTTCAATAAAATATGAAACACGTCTTCTGTCAATTCCGTTAAAAAAGGTTTATGCAAAATTTGAAGTAGATTGGACCAAGGAATCACGTTGTCCCATACAAACTTTGCCCCCCTTTTTCACCCCTTTAGGGGTAGATAGAATTTCGGAAAGGCCTTTCTTATAGGATGCCTACCCCATACAAAGAACACACTCCAAGTTTCAGGTCTCTACGATCAGCGGTTTAGGCTGTGCGTTGATCCGTCAATTAGTCATTCAGGATAAAGCATTGTAATGTATAGATATCTACAAAAAAAACGGCTGTAACTGTTCGGACTGACTAACAGACAGACAGGCATGGCGAAACTGTAAGGGTTCGACTAAAGAACCCTAAATAAATGAATTTCAACGTTTTATTTTTAGGGAAAATTTCAAATCAGTGTTCAGACTTTGCACCTTCTCTAGAATTTGCCTTATAGACAAACGAAATGTTTGACCTAAAATAGCTGATAAACCGATTTTTGCCAATTAAGTACCAAGTCAATCTTATATATAAGAACATCGAATTTTGAAAAGTAGTAGAAAAAACATTGTTCTCTGTTGAGGTCAATGACCCCCTATAAATCATTACTTATTTATTTGCTACAAAGATGGAAGAACACATTATCGTGGCACACATTTCCCATCTGGGGCTGTAAATCTACACATAAAAACCATGACAATAAAACTAATTTCACACAAAAAAATACTTGTCAAGATGTTTTAAAACAACAGAAAGCAATGGAACCACGATAAATAGTTATACCTCGCCGTCCCATAAATGGGATAAAAATGGGACCACGAGAAAACGCCCACAAATAACATAAATAAATACATTTCCTCTTTCTCTCTTCCTTACTCTGATTAAATAATTGTTTATTATTCATAGTGAGGATCTTCTAAGTGTTTTGTACGCCTACGATGTATCCTATCACTGTATTAATATGTGACGGCGTGTGATTTATTGAATACATAGAAATGAGGTGATAGTCCTCTTTATCGAATTTCCTAGACTATAGGATTTCCTACACAGGAAATGGTATTGATGACTGTGATAAGGATAACAGAAGCAGTTATAGCGAAGTCGACGTCTTGCTACTGCAATGCTCTAAGTGCCAAAATGAGGACAATCGGCTAGATAGATTACGTACTATCTATCATAGGTCACGCACCTTAAAAACGTGCCCTACAAAGCACTGCCCATTAACTTGACGTATACAGGTGTAAAGCCTCAATAGTAATTTCACCGGCAACCATATCCTTCAAACCGAAACACGGCAATGTTGCTTGACGGCAGAAAAAGGTATGGTGGTAGTTCATCCATGGAAAAAGGCCTCCTCGTTATCATGCCACTCTCTCTGGTCTTATCGGATGTGCCAAGCGCATCCATTGACTTCCTGCTCGCGCGATGACATCCGACTATCTCTCTGTTGGTATCCGCCCTTCACGCAATTACTATCTATTTTTTTTTCCTAACCTGTACTGTCCCACTGCTGGGCAAAGGTCTCCCCCAATTCTTTCCACCCCTCTCGATCCCTGGCCAACTTTACCCAATCACTGTTGAAGACATCTAGGTCATCGCGCCAGCGTTTTCTCGGGCGACCGCGTCGACTTTTGCCGTCTACGGGTATCCATCCTGTGATTTCCTTTGCCCATCTATCTTGTCCATGCGGGTCACGTACTATCTATTAATATTTAATTATTTTGATCTTATTATTTATTAGTCATAATCATATAGATAATTTTATGGTGCAACTTAGAAATTTTTGGAGTAATATTTTGAGAAGTAATGAAATTTTAAAATAAAAAGAAATCTAATATATTTAAACTCTGATTATTGGGAAGGAACATAGGTAATTTATTTATTGTATTTAAAGATACCAATTAAGATTTCAGATTGAGATCAATTAAGATTAGGATGTAATTTAACTAAATGATAAATATTAAAAAATCCATGTCTTTTATAAAATAATATAGGTGTCTTCTATATATGTGCTGAGTTTGGGGCTAGATAGCGCTGTGTGCTGTATACAGCGTAATTTATTTATTTATTTATAACGATAATATGGGTTCCGAAGTCCATTCGACAAGGAAATTTTAACTCATCGCTAAGACCGTCTGTCCGTCCTAGCGTGGAACAGTGTTTTTGTTTCTAAAAAGTGTAAAGAAGGACAACATACATACATTTTTATAATATATATGTAGCTAGATGAACTCTTCTTGGTACACAACAACAATTACAGAACAATACAAAAAATAACATACTTAGAAACAAAAAAAAACAACAGAAATGTTTTCATGGAGGTCGCCCATAGTACTTTATGGTAGCTCCCATTTAATAAGTCAATTCGTATGAGCGTATATCTACGACACCCAAGGATGCCCACTACAAACCGGTAGCTTTATTACGTAAGTCAGTTGCTGTCGCTCGCCTATCGTTCGGGTCAAGCCGTCTCTTTCACACATACATGTACAGTGAACACACCCCAGAAATGTTTAGCTTAGATGTTAATCTATGTTATTTTAGCTTAGAATTTAGAGAAGAAGTCTTTTCAGAGAAAAAGAACAGCGTAAAATGTACTTAGAATATTTCTACACGAGACCATAGAAATACCGTACAAATATGTACTACATAACTATATTCAACAAAAAAAAATTATTATATTCAACAATTTTTATAATGAACATAAACAAAACACAACCCTTTTCCCTGGATTTTCTAGTTTTCTGGATAAAATCCTTACTCTCTCTCACATGCTATCCTTCCTGTATAGGATTCTTCGCAGCCCTCTATTTCCCAGCTACCTCAGAGAGCGATTTGCATCCGTATCAACTGAGGACAGACCTGTGCGATCGTCTCGTCGTTTCCAATTGATTACTCCACAGCATAACACGGCTACTTACTCTGACTCCTACACCATAACCGCTACTCGTCTCTGGAATAATATGCCACCAAACTATTTCGAGGCTACTTCAGTGGAAGCATTCAGATTGAGAATCTATAGGCACCTTCTCGGTCAAACCAACCAAACATTAGCAACTTAATCTTTCCTTATCACTTCTTCTATTGTTAGGTATATATTTTTATTTGACATTGGTATATTTTAGTCTATCATATAAAGACCAGTTTATTTATGTAGTATGTCCCTATATTATGCTATTTTTATTAGTCTGTGCAAATTTTCATTTGTTCCCTTTTCTGTGCACTACCTACACACCTTTATCTACTTACAAAAACAAAGGTTATCTGGAAGAGAATGCTCTTTAGCATTACGTTCGCCTTTGTACTAGTTTTATAAGTGCAATAAATTATTTTCAATCAATCAATCTCTATGATTCCGGGAGATTTTTAAGACAGAATCTGGTGACCAACAGATGAGATGTAAAATGCATATCGTCTGCCCAAAGTTACTTTAATGATTAATTGTCAAAAGCTATCGATACATTGGTCATTTTATTTCAGCTAAATTACGGAGTTAACTTTATACTCGTTGCAAAGACAGACACTCCAATTAAATTAAAGTTAAACTTTACAATGGTTGCTACAAACACCATATCAAACGTAGATAGACCGGTGATTTGATTAGTCAATCAGTCAACTGACTTTACTGTCAACCCGTGGCCGGTCGAATGAATGCAGCCCTAGCTTCTCGACTGTATGTCGATGCAGTTTCGCAGTTCCAATTAAACTCTCCAATACTTGAGTGAAACCAGAACTGAATGCTTAATTTATCTACGCAAAAACGTCTGGCGCCTCAGCAAGTACAGTTTGCAAGATACATTTACCCCAGCAATATAAATAACCGTGATCCTCATCACATCAATGTAAATTAGAAGACGTGTATCAGCCCTTTCGCAAGGGCGTCCAGTTCTGCGGGAACGGTTTTTACTGAATCCCGTAAAACCACTGGTGTGTTCACTCACATAGTTTGCATCCTGTTTTTGCGGTAGAGCAACGAGCGGTATAGATTAAAACAAAAATTCAGACGAGATGGAAGTGAACACGCTTGCGATATTGTATTGGTATTACGGCCGCCGCCGCCCGCCGGCGGCAGTGTAAAAAAGAAGATTTCGGGTTCGCCCGATTCTGAAACAATGGCCAAAATGTGGTGAGTGGTGAGTTGTGATACGGCCCGGGCGCGGTCGGCACCTCTCCCCGCTCCCCGTACCCCATTCAGCAAAAAACGGTATGCTGTTGCTGGTGGAACTACTTCCATTAAACTATACGTGTAATTAAACTGGATCATGTTTTTTACTGGATGTGTTGTAGTGGCAAAACCGAATTCGAACGGGAATTCGGTTTTGCCAGTACAACAAACGGTTTTTTGCTGGATACTGTAAACAAGATATTCGTCAGACTGCTAATATTGAAGCATGTACGTACACTACTAAACGTGACCCTACAAAAAACGGGATGTTGCCATGTCAAAGGGATGTAGTAAAACATTTTCTGAGAAAATACACACATCAAAAAAGTCTAAGCAACACATAACTTTTTTAGTATTATTTTATTTTATACTTCGATTTAAACTTTCATGGAATATCAAACCTTCTTTGACTAATGAACCTCTTTGAGAAACAAATATATACTGGCAGTTTATTCGCAACGAAAAAAAATTAGTAACCGCAGTAATAATTGATTGTGTGTTGCAAATAGTCCACGAGTTTTTGCTGTATAATGGAGTGTCGCCATCTTACCACGGGAGAGATGCTAAGAGCTGTAGGGATGCTAGAAGTTGAAAACAGTTAAGCATATGTTGCCCGGCATTTTGGTGTTCATCGAAGCGTAATTTGCCCACTCTGGAGGCGTTATTGTGACACAAGTGATCCGTCTGAACAGCACGCAGGCCGAAGGCGTAGTCCACTCGTCGTCAAGACCGATACATCCAGGTAACACGTGAACCAAAGCTGACTGCATGAGATATCGTATCAAGGCTACAGAATGCTGATGGTCCCGCTATTTGTCCCCAAACTGTGTGAAACAGACTGCCAGAGTATGTTCTACGTGCACGTGGTCCAATCAGATGCCCACAGATCCGTCACGGAAATCGAGCTCGTCGTATCCAATGGTGCAGACCACGCTTGCTATGGCTGCAAGAACGATGGGATCGAATTTTGTTCTGCGACGAATCTCAATTCGGGTTTAAAACTGATACTAGAAGAATGAAGGTATATCGTCGCCCAGAAAACGCTGAACGTCTAAGATGTGTCCAGGAACTTCACCCATACAGCGATTTGACAGTAATGGTTTGGGCTGGAATAGCTAAAACCGACAAATCGATCTCGTTTTTATAAATGGCAACCTGAATGCTAAAAATTATGTGGAACATGTGCTAGCTCCCTATGTGCGTCCATTTTCACAAACATTGGGACCTGAGTTTACATTGATGCACGACAATGCCCGTCCGCACACAACGAGACGGGCTCAAGAATGGCTACAGGGCGAAAATATACGCGTTTTGCCATGGCCAGCTCAATCGCCTGACTTGAATCCCATTGAGCACGTGTGGGATATGCTCCAGAAAAGGGTCCTAAAAGATCTTGATGGAGTTTTAACAGAACACCTAAAAAACCTGCTCAAGTTCCACTGGGACCCATTGCCCCAGGAGGAAATCTATAACCTAATTGACTCCATGCAAAATCGTTGCCGACAAGTTTTAAACAACCGAGGAGGAAACACGCTGTATTAGATTTAATTCAAATGCCCAAAAGAAGGTAATAATTTAACACAGAAATCATATTTTTGTTTATTTTTGCCATGATTATATATTACAAAATTGCACACCCAGATTCAAAGCAAACTTATATTTGTAAATAAACATTTTTTTAAAGAAATTTATCTAGTTTAATATACAAACACAACATAGAAATATCATTTAATTGAAAAAGAAAATAAATAATTTATAATAAATCTATAAAATTAAAAATATTCAAAATTTGTAGGTGTTGCTTAGACTTTTTTGTTGTGTGTACTTTAAAATATTGAGTTAGAGGTAAAGTATTTTTTTATGAATTTGTCTGGTTTTCACTTTGCTCAAAGTGCGCTAATCTCTTTTGTGCTTTTGACAAACTTAACTTGGAACTTAGCAAGGAGTCAAAAACCTACTTATTTGCTTGGTTGGATTTTAATGTTTACATACTATTCTACCTACCTTATTTGTTACTTACCTACCTAAAACAGTGTTAATCTCCATATCGAAAATCTTATCATAAACCAATGGTTTAAGTTTATATACATATATATTCTTGTGTTAGTTACTAGCTATTATTTATTAGAATAAATACTTATGTGTCTGAACCGGTTAATCTACACTGCACTAAGGTTAGCTGAAATAAAATGCTAATTAGCGTTAAATTTGCCTATGTATTGTGTGTGTGTGGAATTTCTCTGATTTAAGTATTTATGCGATGGGTTTTCGGTAATTGTCAAGTTCTTTCTTCAATTACTACTTGTTAATTCAGTGTATAAAGCAGACAGTTCCCGAGAACCTTATCTATGGCGGCGGCAGCAGCAGATGTTTCTGCCAAGGCGAGGCTGAAAACCAGCGTAGCTGAGCCCTCGACCTATTTACCACCACCCTCTACCTTAGTGCTACCTACGATAATGTACTAATGTTACTTAGAATTAGGCCTACTATTAAACTTACCTAGCTTTATTTAGTACTTATTGTACCTACCAACTTCTGTTAGCATAAGAGGTGTGTGTGTAAATAAATGCTCTTTTTTTTTTAAACCCAAATAAACTAGTGGTTTGCCCCGACTAAGATCTCATGATGTGCATCACATACGTAACTTTTATCTAGTTAAAATGCTAAAAAATATGTTTTTGTCATTGGAACTCGTCAGGTGTGCAAAGTTTCAGCTCAATCAGACAACTTGCTGAGGAGTTCTGTGGAACAACTCCTAACTCCATTATCTGATTTGCTCGCTGTCGCCATACTATTGCATTGTCGTTGGAATTATATACATTAGTAAAGTTTCAAATAGATACGAACATTATACAAACAAAACCAAATCATGAATTATGAAGACATCGATACTCTATGGGCCCCACATGTCAAAGATTACTTGCGCAAGCCTCTGTGGGAAGAATTTGTACAAGTTTCTACGTTTGTGCAAGGCTTGTGCAAAGAAATCGTAGAGGTGTGTAGGCTCCATGACAAAACAATCCCAGTGAAATTATAAGTCAAGTGTGTGAGTTGGATCCTTTTAAACGGTGGTCCTTTTAAATATTAAATATTGCTGGACATTTCACACAGCGCTATCTAGCCCCAAACTAAGCAGAGCTTGTACTATGGGAACCAGATAACTGATAAAATACTTATATATATATATATATATTTTTTTTGTAAATAGATACTTATAATATATAGAGACACAACCAGACCTGGAACAAATATCTGTAGATCATGCAAACGTTTGTTCCGCGGCGGGAATCGCACCCGCTACCTCCTGGCTGTCTCAGCTGGCTATTCGCCCACTGCACCACGGAGGTTGTCAAAGGTTTTTGAACTATAGTAATAACTAAATATATTAAAACCGGCCAAGTGCGAGTCGGACTCGTGCACGAAGGGTTCCGTACCATTATCTATAATAAATTGTATGTGCGTCCATACAACTCAGAGGACTATCTTAATTGGCGTCAACTACCTATGTATGTATGATTTTTTATTTTTTGGAATTTTTCCTTTATTTGTGCTGCATTTTGCCAAATTTCATGATTTTAGATAAGCGGGAACTACCATATAGATTTTCGACCCAAAACCTATAGGGTACTTCCGGTTAACCTAGAATTGTCAATTTTGGTTAAAAGCAAGGTATTATAGCACAAGTAAAGAGAAAATTATGAAAAATAATAAAAGTTGAAAATTAAGGTAAATTTTGGTACTTACACGTTTTCGAAAATTGCGAAAATCTAAATTTGCCCATATCTTTTTATCGTGTTGACTCAGGACCTTGATTTTTACACACCTAATAGGGACTATAGACTTCATTATCTGGTATAAATTTCAACTTGCTAGGTACGCCCGTTCTTGAGAAAATTGGTGGTGACACACGGACAGACAGACGGTCAGTCGGACAAGAAAGTGATCTTTTAAGGGTTCCTTTTTTACCTTTTGAGGTACGAAACCCTAAAAAGGTTGTAGAATGTTGAGTACCGAGTTCATATAAGGCGTTAATAGTATCACTCACTTTCTTATTTAGATTTTGATCATGATATTCACGTTATCTATGTAAATACTTACATGGGGAAATAGATTCTGTGTTTCCTTTTACCATACTTTAACATTTTCATCATTATTTTGGTCAGAAAACTTTACATTCATTCTCGAAACCTTAAAATGCCCATTATTACATTTTTATATGGGTGGAAAGAGCAGAATTTTCTCGTCACAGGAGTATAAATGATGTTATATATTTTTTAACTTTTTAGGACTAGAAACACAAAAATAAATAGACCTGACATGGGTACTGACATGACATTTTAGACATATATTTATTTACATTTAATTCACGGTAAACCCGTAAGGTTTTACTTGGAATTTACATAGAACCTCTGAATTTGATGTATGGCTGTACTGGCTGCTAACTATATTATTTTCAACTTTTATTTTAGGAACAGGTCCGAATGACATTGGGAGCATCCTTCAAAAAAGACAGTCTTGGGAACTGCGGGTGAAAGATCTCAGAGAGAAACGCTTTAAACAGTCTCATTTTATCAATCAGTCAGCGCAGCCCGGAAACAGTTTGTTCTTGACGGTGAAGCCCTACCGGCTTGAGCCTGGGAGCTTGACCCCCCCTCGAGGTTGGAGTCCTCACGTCTGCCTCTTGGATCCTCGAGGCTGGGAGACCTTTGCTCTGTACAAACCTGGAGATCAAGGTAGAGCTACTTCGTCCTCTCGGCCTCTAGTCGACGTAGGCTAGAGGCTCCACTAGCCCTCAACCAGCGCGCATTCTACCGGACCTACAGACTCCCGGATTTATCGTATTAATAGTCAGTCATTGTATTAAATCATAACACATTGTAAAATCTTTCTTTCTTTTTAAACCGTTAGGTAGGTCTAAATTCAACTAGGCTTACAGCTCTCTTCTTTTACAGGAGAGAGTTGTAACGCTACATAACGTGCATGAAACCGGTTTATAATAGTTTCTGTAAGTACTTATGTTCCAAAATCCTATAAAAATTATAGTTTTGTTTTCGTAAGCTTATACGACGAACATTATAGGACACCCTATAGAATAATCCAGCATATAGTGCGCTTTGATGTCCGCAAAAAGCCTCTGACGTATATCCGATTCGCAATATGAGCTTGGATTACATGACCGCGACCGCAACGTCTTATTTTCTAATGTATTATATTTTTTATGACTCGATACATTTGTTTACATTGTACAGTCGCATTTCAATGACTTCAAAGCTACTTCTTTATAATCGCGGAATCAGATAGAAGTGCAGTGCATTTATTTGGTCCTCGTCTCAAGGGTGCTGTGTACCTACTGGTTTTTAAAGAGTATTGCATTGGGGTCGTCCTTTAATCGCGTGTGGTTTGAACAGGAGGGGGGGGAGTCTACGAAGTAAAGTCTACTCAGTACAGTACTAAGCAAAAAGTAATTTACGCAACAAAATTAACGAAGAAAGTCCAATTTTAAACCGAATTTCAGGTGCTTGAATTTTCCAATGGGCTTACCTTTACAGACTTTTGAGCAAAATATTAGTAGGTATAAGTTTTAGCAATTACTCGCCTTCCCTTGGTCCTAAGCGGTATAATCTGGTGTCTACGGGTTCGTCTCGTGAAGGCGTAGAGGACTGCGTAGTTTGATTGGTATAGGTAGGTATAAATTTTCCAATAGAATTTCAAAAATTGAAATCCGTCCATATATAATGTTACAGCAAGCTTCAGCCACCTTTTCCCAACTCCACTCTCCTCTTTTGGAAAATTTTTTGCAACATCTTGTATAGAATAAACACCTTAGTGTGCCTCTCAAATTTGATTAAAATCCGTCGATAAAAAACGCTACCGTAAACTTCCTCCCTTTTCTCCCATATTTTCCCCCAATCAAAAATCGCAATGGACTAAAAATTGAAATAAATCAAGGAAATTGTGTGCCAATTTTGGTCAAAATTGGTTGAAAAAAATGCAACCTGTAGGCGAGAACAAACAGACAGACAGACAGACAGCCGGACAAAAATATTTTTGCCCAATCTCGAAACTGAGACGCTTCGCTCGCTCGGTCAATTAATTGCTGTTATTGTGGATACTTTTTAGGTATACATAGCGATGAATAGCAGATCGGTTGGCAGGGGGGAGGGTAGAGAGACGACTCCTGCGAAAATGGCTACTTTGAAGCTTTATACTTCGTAAATTTACTCTTGGATCAAAAAAGTGTTAAGCAAACCTTATATTGTTTTTAATAGAGCGAAGCGAGATCTCCAAATCAACTTGGGTAAATTAGCGTTGTATGTATGTATGTTTTTTTGTCCGAGGATAACTTTCAAAGTGTTTATCCGATCATCATGAAATTTGGTACATAGGTAGGAAATGATGGCACTATTTTGATGTGACTCAATGAGCTAAAAATTTTGGGGGGTTGTTGACATATTGGAGTTCAAGAGTGGTAAAAAAAATTAAAATGAGACTATTAGGTCAAGTGAGGCGTCATACGAAAGGTCTTCATTAGTACATTTTGACCCCGTTTTTACTTTTAGTAAAGTTTTGGTAGTTTTTGAGTTATTAGTCATAATAAAAACTAAACTATGACAAAATTCACAGAGTGCATAAGTGACCCCACAGTGCTGTAATTTGGTATGCGTGTAATTTATGTATCACAAATATAGGCAAAAGTCTGAAATCTAGAATAACTGCAATTTGTACCCCTAAAAAGGTAACCAATTAACATGAACTCCCGTTACCTGTAGTTTGAATGAAACTGTAGGTCAAGTAATTTAGTTTTTTTACTTGTGCCACTCTCCTCCAAGCTGACTCAACCTGTCATTTACCTGCAAAACGACCTCAATTGTCGCGTTTTCAGATATGCTGACCGGTGAAGTATGGCATCAGGTTACGCCGCGCAGCGCATACGCGTTTTGCGCTGACTGCGGCGAAATAATCGGCATTGCATTTTTATTGCGCAATGCTACTAGTTCGTCTTTCAATTCGGACTTTTTGTCTATTTCACTCATAAAGTGGTCTAAAATAAAATGGGTCGTCCTTTAGGCCGTGCGCTGCGTTAAGCGGGTGCACGGCGCGGGCACCCGCGCGGCGTGATGTTTCATGTAAATTCATAGAGCAGCGCTGCGTAAGGCGGAACGCCCGTCACACGCGTCGCGGGCGACGGGGGTACGCTCGCGTGTCCGTGCGACGGAGCACGCGAGCGGAGATGTTTCTAGAAAATCAGTGAGCAGCCGCTGCGTTATCCGTGTCGCACGCACCGTGCTTGTACAATCAAGTTGATAAACATGAGTGATATTGATACGGAACGTGTTATTTTAGAAGTGCAATGTCGCCCCGCTTTATGGGATCTGTCTAACAACTTGTATAAAGACAGGGATGCGCGTCAAGCTGCATGGCTCGAGATTTGTAAAGAATTATACGAAAATTATGAGGACTTCAGTGACACAGAAAAAAAGTCAACAGGTAAATTCTTACTTTTTATTATGACTTTATAAATTTATTTACTACATAATTATTTACTTCTTTCATTTATTAAGGTGGGTACAGACTATATAACATAACATGTTATACGACATTGCTATATAACAAGTGTCAGATAATGTGGACACTGAATGATATAAAACATGTTAAAATAACATGTAATATGTTACATAGTCTGTACCCTCCTTTAGGCTTAGTAAACATTTTGTATTTACTTATGTTAATTGTTATTTAACTATTGTATTGTGACCTCTTCACGAGCAAATTTTTTTTAACTTAAGTAAATAATCAATAAATACAGCGATCTTGCCACGATACCTTACCGTTTGTGGCAAAGTAATCAGCGAACTGATCTCGTATTGTATACGAGTTTCTTTGAACTAGCCCAAATCCATTTGTGATATCGCGGATATGGCGGGGTGTTATGACAACATCGCTGATATTACCGAGTCCGTCTCTTTTTCGTACAAAATTATGCATTATACAAATTGCTTTTATGAAACAAATGGCATGTTCTCTAGAAACGTTAAGTGGACGATGAAGTATTCGAAACTTATTGGCCATTATTCCAAAGGTTGATTCAATGTAACGTCTAGCTCTTGACAATCTATAATTAAATATTTTCTTTGTATGATCCATTGCAATAGCCCGCGCATATGGTCGCATAAGATGTGTAGACAGTCCAAACGCTTCATCCCCAACTATGACGTATGGCACTGGTGTGGTAGCTGCAGTATTGGTTGGTTTATTATTTTGTAGCACTGGCAATGATTTTGGAGGAGGAATATCTAATAGCTCATCCTGCATCTGTTGAAATAAAGTGCTGTTGGTGAAAACTGAAGAGTCAGATTCTTTACCTTGTATTCCAACATTTATGTAGGTGAATTCATAGTTTGCGTTACACATTGCAAGCAAGACAATGGAATAGTAATGTTTGTAATTGTAGTAAAGTGATCCGCTGTGAGGTGGTCTTATAATCCGTATATGTTTTCCATCTACAGCACCTAAACAGTTAGGAAAATTTGTGTTGCTTAAAAAGCCTTCTGCTATATCTTCCCATCGCATACGTGTAAATACTGGTATACATTCTTCTTTCAGTCTTTGCCATATAATTTGACAGACATCATTAACAATTTTTCGGATGGTAGATTGTCCCGCATGGTACGCCAAGTGCATATCCACGAAAGTATGTCCACTTACTAAGTACCTGTGAAAAATACAAAATTAATTTTTAAGTATGTATTATTTTTCATTTGTCAGAAAAAAAAATACAAGCGCGATGGAAAACCGCGAGAGATTGCTATACGAAAGTCAAAGCTAGTAACAAGAAACTTAAGTCTGGTTCTGGTGCTAAAAAAGGAAAAGGGTACAGCTATTATAATATTATGACTTTTCTGGACTCTAACAAAAGAGTAGAAGGACAAGAATCTTTGGAAAATTCTCAGGACGACTCTTCGGGTCATACAAGTACACTTGAATTGTCCCAACACCCAATAGTTGACACTAGTGAGGTGTTAATACCTGAGACCAGTACATCTGGAAATGAAAATGACACAGCAAGCAGAGAAACGCAAAAACAATCAAAGCGTAAAAAGGCGTCGTCGCCGACTCCTTTTGAAATACAATTATTACAATTCATACAACACAAAAAGGACGAAGAAAATGATGAAGACTTGTCATTTTTTAAATCTATTATGCCAAACATAAAAAAATTGTCTACATATCAAAAATTATTGTTTCGATCAAAGGTATTAAACTTATTAATTGACATTGAAAGAGACAATGTTATTACATTGGAGGATTTATCGAACATCGTAGTGACAAATGACACTCAAGCAGAACATTAATCCTATTATCAATTATTTGCTGCATTTATACTCTATTTGAAGAAAGACAAAGATTGGAAGTAGCCTTATAATATTGTTAATTATGATAATTACAATGACTGTGATTTTGATTTACTTTACGTATGTAGCTACACTACCAAATTGTTATACTTAGTTCTCATTAAAGTAATTGTAGATTAAAATATTGTTAATTATAATAAGTGATAAATCCAATCACTGTGATTTTACTGTTACTTATGATTATGATAAGTCCAATAACTGATTTGGTTGTATACATGCGTGATCTTGACTGACAAAATAAAAATATTTTATATCAAGAAAAACATTTTATTTACTTACCTTGCCGTTATTGCCAACCTCTCTATTGGTAATATAATTGATACACTTCTTACTTTTAGAGTATTAGCACTATGTTTCAAATATGGTTCAAGTTTCGAAAATAATTCACCAAATGTAGACGTTGACATTTTAAAATACTTAAAAAATCTCCTCTCATCTTCTCTTAATAGCGTAAACTTGGTTACAAATTCTCCACACAACAATCTGGACGAGACATATGGGCTGATTGGCTGCCGCTGTTGTCTACGTCGTCTTTTGGCTAGGTAGTATATCAACAAATAATCCATTATGAATCGACTGTACACCCGCACGTCTAAAATTGTACTGGCGGCGCTGCGTTTAGCGGGAGGTCGTTGCGGATACCCGCGACGGGCTATTTGTCCGCGACGGAGCACGACGCGGATGCCCGCGACGGATGCCCGCGTCGGATGCCCGCGCCGTGCACCCGCTTAACGCAGCGCACGGCCTTAAACCTCACGTGATCGAAAGACGAAACTCTGTGAACATTATAAATGTGTGTATGATTTTGAAACTTTCTTTAATGAGCCATAATAGCTTGTAGTATACAATTAAAAAGCATTAAGCGTGATTTAAAATCCACATTAAAATATATTAAACTTAGCTGACCCGCTCGCAACTTCTTCAGTGCTATGCACCGCCTTTTCTTCGACTTAATTTACAAATTATTAGTGATTTCGTTTTTTATCGGTTAACTTCAGATAGTGTAGATTCGGTTCAGTAACAAACAAACATACAATGTTACAAACTTTACCTTTATATAATATTAGTGTAGAATTCTAAGGTCCTAATAATGTATAACATTATTTCAGAATAAAACAACTTATTTAAAAGAATTCACAGTGCTTTCTCTATGGGCAACTGATTTTCGATACTTTATTTACGACACCGTAAAAAACTTTAGATATAAACCATTTCTTTGATAACTTCGTCCCCAGCACATTTTCGGGAAGCGAGACATGGTGTTACGTAGCTACGACATTTGGATGAGTCACTGGGCGTCACTGACCCACCCTGTCGACACGCAGGCTGCTTTTCATTAGGGAGTGTCCCTTACCCCTAGCACCAATACCCTTATGTCTAAGAAAGCTCTCAACATAATTACTTTTATTTACTTATATCTAGATTTACTTATTATCTCTTTCTTAAATTTACTAATTATCTACTTCAAGTTATACAACGTGTCATTAAAAAGTATAAGTCACTTTTTAATCACAAGTTGTATATTCACCCACTGCTGGTCCATTTTGTGATGATTTTGTACCATGTGCATACCGTCTCATACAGCGGCTGCGATCTTCATTCAACTAGTGCTGAACTTGTCACCAGTCGCTTAGGAGATCATCTTCGATGATAGACGTACATACCTATTTTTTTCGTTCACTGCCTCAGAATATTTTTTGGAGATTTTGATTAATCAATTTAAGGACTTGATCACCTACGACTTTGTTATCACTTAACATCAGATGGGCTATTTGTTTATTCCATGTCTTTGATGTAGGTTTAATAAAACAAAATACATTCTCAACCATTCTAAAGCCATGTAAGTATTCAATAGACAATACCAACGTCGCACTACAGCGCGTGACGTTGCCAAATGACGCGTGGCAATACGCGCGACTTATTGTTTGTATCTGTGTTCCGTGTAGCTGTCACAACAAATAATGACCTGTGTAGACTTTCTTGGGAAATAATATAAAAACAGCTTACAATGATTATAAAAATTAAAAAAAAACCCATGACGCATGACAAGATTGAGATTGAGTAAATCGTCAAGTCGCTCGCTAAAAACTCGCCCATTCAGGCGAGATAACGATTTCCAGAAATATATAATTATCGATCGTTAACTAGCCCCATTATTTTTTCGTATATCAGTTTTTCGAATATCTAGTGTTAAGTATGCATTTAAAACTGCGTTACCGAATGCAATGCTTCATGTAATGAGCTATTGAAAAAAGTCCTATAAACATTTATAAAATAATATACTTTTTACAAAAATCTAACAACTGGCTTCAAAGTTACCTGGAATATTCACACTGAAAAATACAGTCGAACTGAGAACCTCCTCCTTTTTTGAAGTCGGTTAAGCCAACCAAACTCTCAACAAACTACCCTTAAAGTACATCCTTTCCAATAAAAAAAGAATCATCAAAATCGGTTTGGCGTGAAATTGAGTTATTCGTTCATTTGTCGCGCATATACTTAATGCTAATTTAAGACTTATATGGTTTTCTCATGGATGCCATTGTCAGAACTGGACCAAATTGAAATGACACTATACGGAAAAAACCAGCTTTCAAATAATAAAAGTGTAATCAAAATCGGTTCACCCAGTCGAAAGTTCTGGGGTAACAAACAAAATTAAAAAAAAACCGTTTACTGTTTTAAGCGGGCGACTTGACGATTGACACGACACGTTTTTAATAGACGAAATTATAAAAATCGCGCCTGAGATCAACAATCAACAAAGCGAGTTCCATCGCAGACTATACCATCTCTTAGGTACCATCAGGCGAGATCCCGGTTAGAAGAAATCACATAACTCAAAAAAAAAACTTTCTCTTCAGGTAACACGCTGTCAACGACTATCTAGTATGGATTAAAGAATTCGAAAAAACCAAGGTATGGATAGACAAAGTTCATAAACACAAGTTCTGTGGCGTCGCTTAACATGTTGGGCTACATGCTGAGCAACATGTTGCGCGTCAATTATTGCTTAGTGAATAGCGTGGCTTAATGCGCAAGACGTTCATTCACCTCGGAGAAAAAGGGGAGTAGGAAGGGCGTCAGGGGATGTGCACCCGCCGGCTCGCAGAATATGTACTTATTAATTTAAAGACTACAAGCTTACGCCAGTGGCTTCACCCGCGTGATTTGTCAATAAAAGGTAGCCTATGTCTCAATCTAGGTATCTATGTCTATCTCTATACCAAGTTATGTCCGCCTGAGGCTTTACACGCGTGGTTTATCAATAAAAACATTACCCTCCTTTTACGCAGTCGGGTATGTCTCAACTCCGGTCATAATCTATCTTTACACCAAATTTCATCGTTATCGGTCCAGCCGTTTAGTCGTGAAAACAACAAACAGACAGACAGAGAGACATTCATACAGAGTTACTTTCGAATTTTTAATTGTAAAGTATGGATGGGGGAAATTAGGAATAACTGAGGCCCACCTATCAATTAATTATGATTTAAACATGATTTAGGTAGTTTATGCAGGTTTAAGATCATAGATACACCGCCGTCTTTTGATTTTGTTTTGTCCTGCCCATCCAAAGGATGTATGGAAGAGATCGCTTTTAGCGATGAGACCGCCCATTCTACTAACCTTTATTTTGTGTATTTCTTTATCTATTTTATTTTGTTTGGTGTGGAATAAATATTATCTATCTATCTAAACAGTGCCTGATACTAGTTAGGTAAATAATGCAGTCGCTTTAGGGGTTGGGTCATGATAAGTATTGCTTATCACCTATACCATTCTCTCAATTAAGTCATCATAGTCAATACGTGCACACCTAACTAAGCAGCGGTTATTGTTACAACGTTTTTCTTCACCATTTTAAGCACATGCATTTTACGAATAAAAAAATCGACTGGGCTATATTGAAACCTACCAGCTCCATATTGGAAGTCGGGGTATATCTCACTAGTTACTCTAACATGATTATCGTCATAGAATATCCCATAGTTATGCCCGTACCTAAACTAGGCTTTTCGAGTATATTATTATCAGAGAAGCACGAATCATACATAACATACGAAGATAACTTTCGAAGCGTTAATCCGATCATCGTGAAATTTGACACATAGGTTGGTAGTGATGGCACAATTTTGGTGTGACTCTATATAAACTAAAAATGTGGGGGGGAGTTGTTGAGATATTGGGGTTCAAGAGGGGTAAAAAAAATAAAAAGGAGACTATTAGGTCACGTTGGACGTCAAATGAAAGTTCTTTATTAGCATATTTAGACTCCGTTTTTATTTTTAGTAAAGTCTTTATAGTTTTTGAGTTATTAGCCATAATAAAAACTGAACTTTGACAAAATTAACAGGGTACATCAGTGATCCCACAGTGCTGTAATTTGGTTTCTCCAACGGTATATAACCGTACAAAATCTTAAATCCAACTATACTTTCTCTTGTTTACAAACATCTAAGCAATACTGTGTGCAACGCCACTCGCCGCCGTGGTGGCCCTACTATATTATTATAACGTTTGTGCGAAATCGGCAGTGGCGCCTCGTTTATCTATATAGAGAGTAGCACAAAGTTGCTCGTCAGAAAGCTTATCATTAACTGACGTTTATGTACTAGTGATACAGGCCTGATAAAAGGGCAACTCTTGACCCGACAGCAATCACCGCAAATGCGTCTGCGCACAGTTCGCCGGAAATTTACCATTAAAAATGCGTGTAACGTCCGATGTATGATGGATCGCTAGCTCGTCAATGGTACGATTGCCCCGCCCAACACGAGATATTATTATTATTATTCCGTTATATAATACCGCATACATGGACTTGTAAAAAACTAGTGATTCGCCCCGAACTGAGATCTCGCGAATCTCCCAAAATAAATATTATTCGTAGGGTGACTTGCACAAAGGTGCCTAAACGTATTTAGTGGCTAAATATGATTTAAGGAGTTGTCAAATCATACAAATACTTCAAATTTAAACATTTTGAGTCGCTAAATACGTTTAGTGATCTTTTGCATGCCTCCTTTATTTAATCTTTGACTGATAAATTCGTGCCACGAAATGCAAACCAACCTACTTGACCTACAGTTTCATTCAAATTAGATGTAACGGGGGTTCTTGTTAATTGGATATTTTTTTTGGGGTACAAATGGCAGTTATTCTGGATTTCAGACTTTTGCCTATAAACGTATTTAAATAATAGCAATATAAATAAGTTATCTTCTCTAATATATAAAAATCTCGTATCACGGTGTTTGTGGGCGCACTCCTCCGAAACGGGTCGACCGATTTTAATTTAGTTTTTTATATTTGGTAGGTATGATAACTGGACGTAAAGTACTTAAGTATGTTTAACACTCCTACCCCCCTCCTCCATAAAAAGTCGTTCATTGACGTAAAGTCATTTACAAGAAGTGTCGCGACACTTTGACAAGAATGTTTTATATAGTTTTTATACCGAAGTTCCCACAGGAACAGGAAATTTCAAACGTGCGAAGCCGCGGGCGGGTCAGCTAGTAACCCAATATTATATATGTATTGTATAGAAATCTAAATAAATAATATTGTAGCACACAGTCTCAGAAATTAGCAACATTGTTTAGATGAAGTTTGAATATGTTCGCAGCCTCAATTATGCACGCCAAGGGGAAGCTACCGACCTGTTAATAAGTAGTATTGATTGCGGGCGGCATCGGTAGGCTCCGAGGAAACGTCCTGCCGGGGACAGAATAGATTAGTAGAAGATACAATGGGACACTGCAACATGTCACGAACTCACGACACGTAATATTACAAACAAACTATTCTTTAATCTGCGATATCGGTATTCTTACAGATACACAGAATAAGAAAGAGTTAGTTAGCCGAGGGCGTGAGGCATGTTCGCAGCCGGAAGTCACTTCCGCCCGCAGTCATGACTCACGTCGCGCTCTCTGTAGGTACCATAAAGACCACTTTCTTGGATGGCTGCCGATGCCTGGTTTTTAGGGTTCCATACCCAAAGGGTAAAACGGGACCCGATTACTAAGACTCCGCTGTCTGTCTGTCCGTTTGTCACCAGGCTGTATTTCATGAACCGTGATAGTTAGACAGTAGAAATTTTCACAGATGATGTTTTTCTGTTGCTGCTATAACAACAAATACTAAAAACAGAATAAAATAAATATTTAAGGAGGGCTCCCATACAACAGACATGATTTTTTTGCTGTTTTTATAGACAATGGTACGGAACCCTTCGTGCGCGAGTTCGACTCGCACTTGGCCGGTTTCATTCTGATATAGATAGCACTCCAACGTTTCCGAAACAAGATGGCATTCTATTTCTTGCTGTATTTCTGGAATCTGGATGATTTTCTAGATACTTATTTTTTATTCGAATATTAATAAATATGAACAGTTCAATTAAATTTAACTCAAAGCTTGCTGACCGTACCTATAGAACTTGCATAAAGAGCCTCTATAGCGGAAGTTAATACCCTTCTATTTATACAATGAACTATTTTAAGAGCGACGGAGCACTGCAAATGGCTGCAATGCAATGCCTCGACAAAGAGGAATGCTCGCGCAATTTATTTCGGTGCGTAAGAATGTATTTTTTTTTATTTACCCTTACTGTCACGCGCTAGGACTTAAGAGCAATGAAACAAAACTCGAAATTTAAGAGATTAGAAATATTAAAATGTTTTGTGGCTAATAATAATTTGCAGTAGGTATATGCTTTTACTTTTTTACTTTGTAACTATTTTTATAACCAAGCAAAGGTAAATTTATAAGGTGTTAACATTATAAAGATTGATGAAATTTATTGCCGTTTTGGGACCTCCTGGAGTGCGAGTGGAGTTATTTCCTAGCTTCCATTATATAATGTGTATAGCCGCGATAAGCGTGGCGTCCCACGATAGCCAAGGGCGTCGACCGTCGAACGAGGTCACCAGATATTTATTCCTTAGATAACGTCTAGATATTTGCTACATTTGCCTACTCCTAAATGTCCTAACCGATTTAAGAAACTAAGTATCAAAATCGTAATAATTTATTAACTGTTTATGATGAATGTTTGCTTCTCGTTCGTCTTAGATGTTGTTGAGTACTAGAGCCAATCGAAGTTTCAATACAAAAGTAGTTAAACAATAGGTAATGTAATGATAATGTGTCTATTGTTTGCCGTCGAGTATGTACTTAATTTAATACCTAATTAAAAGCTGTTGTTACTTTATACAACGCTGTTATCTGATCGCAATTTGTCGATCGCGCCACGAACACGGAAATGTACATATCAGTGAATTATATAATAGAGCAAGTAAAACAACCAACTCTTACCACCTATACAGGGTGTTTGGTAATATACTGACGATATTCAAGTAACGGTTTCTCAAAACATAAAACAAGACTTCTCGACAAAAAAACAGTTATACTAGTGGTTCGCCCCGAACTGAGATCTCGCGAACCTCCCAAAATAAATACCTATTATTCTTAGGGCGACTTGCACAACGATGACTAAACGTATTTAGTGGCTAAATATTATTTAAGGAGTTGGCAAATCATACAAATACTTTAAATTTAAACATGTTTAGTCGCTAAATACGTTTAGTGATATTTGTGCATGCCGGCTTTAATCTTTGACTGATAAATTGGTTCCACGAAATGCATAACCAACCTACTTGACCTACGGTTTCATTCAAACTAGATGTAACGGGGGTTCTTGTGAATTGGTTATTTTTTTTTGGGGTACAAATGGCAGTTATTCCGAATTTCAGACTCTTTTGCCTGTATTTGTGTCACCAAAGCTACACGAATACCCAATTTCAGCATTGTGGGGTCACTGGTGTACCCTGTGAATTTTGTCAAAGTTTTGTTTTTATTATGGCTAAGAACTCAAAACTACTAAAAATAACCTAATAATAAAAACGGGGGTCAAATGTATTAATGAAGACCTTTTATTTGATGTCTTGATCTAATATTCACATTTTAATATATTTTTTTACCCCTCTTGAACCCCAATATCTCAACAACCCCCCAATATTTTCAGCTCATTGAGTCACACCAAAATTGTGTTGTCACTACCTACCTATATACCAAATTTCATGATGATCCGATAAACGCTACGAAAGTTATCCTCGGACAAACAAACATACATACATACAACGCCGATTTGCCCAAGTTGATTTGGAGATCTCGCTTCACTCGATCAATTATCTAATTTTAAAGAAAATCGACTAAGTTTAGGTGATTAGTTCGATATAAAACTTACTGCCTACTCTTGCAATCGACATCCAAAAATAAAAACCCATTTGATATCTCTTTCGGAAATGGCTGTGGTTTTTGGGTTAGAAAGATACAACAAGAGATATCTCGAGACGTCACCAATACAGTATCTATGGTTAGATGGCAAGCATTATGCAATAGCACAACATAAGTTTAATAAAGTGTTTGTTTTTAAAGGGTCTTTCAACAAGGACGGGTCGATGTTAAAATTGAATAAAACAAGATGTGTGTGAGATATTAACGAAATTTATTTTTTATTTAAAAGGCCTATTTATTCCATTATGGATGGAATATGACATCGTTCAAATGTCCGCCGCGGCTTCGTATGGTGGCGCGAATCCGAGAAGTCCAATTTTTAATGACTCTGCTGCATAGATCCGGCTGAATCCGAGCGATGGCCTGCGTTATGTTGGCTTTCAGGGCAACGGTCGAATGTGGTTTATTGGCATAGACCTGCGACTTCAGAAAACCCCACAAGAAAAAGTCTAGCGGAGTCAAATCACACGATCTTGGTAGCCAATTCACGTCACCTCTGCGAGAGATAACTCTACCCTCAAACCGTTCATGCAGAATGTCGATTGTGTCGTTCGCTGTGTGGCAAGTAGCGCCATCTTGCTGGAACCACATGTCGTTCACGTCCATATTGTTCAATTCAAGCCAAAAGAAATTGTTTATCATTGATCTGTAGCGCTCGCCGTTGACGGTGATGGCCTCACCAACGTTGTTTTCGAAGAAGTACGGACCAATGACGCCGCCACACCAAAATCCGCACCAAACAGTAACTTTTTGTGGATGCATTGCCACCTGGTGAACCTCATGTGGGTTGTGGTCTTCCCATATACGGCAATTTTGCTTATTAACAAAACCATTCATCCAAAAATGTGCCTCGTCGCTAAAGATTATTTTTCGGCCAAAATCGGGGTCCTCTTCCAAGCGTTCCGATGCCCATTCAGCGAACACACGGCGTTGTCTATGGTCATTAACTTTGAGCTCTTGGGTCAGTTGGATCTTGTACGGATGCAGACCCAAGTCCTGACGCAAAATTCTCCAAGTTGAGGTCTGCGAAAGGCCGAGTTCTTGAGCACGGCGAGAAATCGAATGCCTCGGAGTCTCCTGAACACTCTCACGTACAGCGGCGATGTTCTCGGCCGATCTGGCGTTCCTTTGACGTAAAGGTGTTGGTTGGTTGTTTACCGAACCGGTCGTTTTAAATTTAGTCACCAATCGTTGGAGAGTGGACTTTGAAGGGCCACCGCGTCTGCCGTAAAATGGGCGCAATGCGCGCAACGTTTGCACTAACGAACACTCATTTTGATAATAAAGTTTTATCATTTGCACATGCTGCTCAACCGTGTAACTTGCCATGGTGATTTGGCATCAGTGACTGAATAAGAAAAAACAGATTTGACAGATGCCGCCAAAACAAAATGGCCGCCACAGATTATTAACATCGACCCGCTCTATTTGAAAGACCCTTTACATGCCAAAATAAATTTCACATTTCTATATAAAGTTTACAAAGTTACTCACAATAGCTTATATTGTGAGTAACTTTATTAACATAAGAGCCAAAACCAGCGAACTGCGCGATAAATACCCGATCAATGACCATATTTTACAAAGGTATTCAAACATGCAAGGTACGATTAAAATAACACGATTATCACTTTAGATACCTACGCATCATGCAGCGTTAAATTGTGACCTTATAATAGATACTGATTATGGAAAGGTCCATAATGCTTTGTGAAAGGAAACGGTTGGGTGCAACGCGCAGCCGTGGGCAGTGCAGCACCAGACGTGTGGGAGGACCCGTCTCCTCTGCGAGCGAGGGTGCCTGGCACTGTGCTCTTTGACTTCTTAGCCGACCATAAAATATAAACAAACGGAACTTAATGTAACCAAGTAAACTATTAAGAAATCTGTGATGCCACAAGCAATGCAAGTCTCGATTAAAGCAGTGTGGGGCAACTGGGCATTTAGAATGAAAGAAATGTTATCATGCAGTCGGTCGATCAAATTGATGAAATATCAAGTAATGATTTTATCGCATTAGCAACCTTCCCTGGAATCTGCCAAGGACGATTTTTGCACCATCAATAAAAACAGTCCTTCCAACTTGATTGACGCGCTCCGATGTCGAGTTATTCAAAACGATTATTGCACCATTCGGACTGATGGCCTTGGCGGTAAAAGCATCCTGTGTTTTTCCTGCCTTTTATCGGCTAAAATGTATGGGTTTTTGTGATGGCATTTTTACCAACTTCAAAAAAAAAGAAGGTTCTTTGTTCGGCTGTGTTACTTTCTTGTACGTAGGTATGTATGTTTGTTACCATCGTGATAGAAAATAAATAATAAAGGTTGGGTGCACACACAAATGGATTATTCTAATCTACATCTACATCTACACTTCTACATCTACACTAATATTATAAAGAGGAAAGATTTGTACCTATTTTTGTACGTTTGTATGTTTGTAATGAATAGGCTCAAAAAGTACTGGGCCGATTTAAAAAATTATTTCACCAATAGAATGCTACATTCTTCCAATTTGACATAGGCTACATTTCATTTTGAAAAAAATTAGGGATCCTTGGTAAAATTTGAACAATGTAACCGAAGGTGTAGAAAAATGAGTCTTAAAATGTCTTTCGTCGAATGCGCTGCCGAAACTATTAGCGATAGAACAAAATAATGTACAACAATATTGAAGAACATCATAATGTCTACAAAAAACTCCGCGGTAGCATATGCCCAACTATTGTAGTTATGTCACTACAACAACTTTTAGTCATTTTAAACATTAATGAAAATGCTAACCAAATTCAAACCATGCTATTTATGTGTTTATATTAATCCTTATCCAAATAAATTATTTTATGGTCAAGACCATTTAACTACCTATAAAATAGTTTTTAAATTATTTAAATTGGACTTTCCATTCAAAAGATATTACGAATTAAAAAATTCAAACAGTAAACAAAACCGCCATAGCGCCGTGGCCGTTGTTTGCGATGCAGTCTAAAAGCGCGCCGGGCATCGCGGCGGGCGGGGTGGAGGCTATTATCGTTAATATATAATTAATAATTTTTTAATAAATAAAAATATTTGTGAAAAAAAGTGTTTTATGTCCAAATTTCCAATAATAAATAATTGTCTACCCCGTGCGAAGCCGGGACGGGCTGCTAGTACTTTATATAGTGTAAGCTCTACAATTTTCGCAGCGTACGCCAGAATAGCTCGCAGATGGCAGATTTTTTTCCGACTTACTTGACAGTTATCGTTATATTTTGGACAATTCACACACTATCCTTACAAATTATAGCCTATGTGTTATTCTAATGTATAAGCTATATTATTGAAAACTTTCATTAAAATCCATTCGGTAGTTTTTGCGTAAAAGAGGAACAAACATCCATCCATCCATACATACAAACTTTCGCGTTTATATTATTAGTAGGTTAGGATAGGATTAGGGATACCCAGTCGCAACTGCTTTACGACTACATTGTTTACATTGACTACTCACAGTTAACCCCGAACTGAGATCTCGCGAATCTCACTAAATAAATATTATTCTTAGGGCGACTTGCACAACGATGCCTAAACGTATTTAGTGGCTAAATATTATTTAAGGGGTTGTCAAATCATACAAATAGTTCAAATTTAAAACTGTTTAGTCGCTAATTACGTTTAGTGATCTTTATGCATGCCGGCTTTAATCTTTGACTAATAAATTGGTGCCACGAAATGTATAACCAACCAACTTGACCTACAGTTTCATTCAAATTAGATGTAACGGAGGTTCTTCTAAATTGGTTATTTTTTGGGGTACAAATGGCAGTTATTCAGAATTTCAGGCTTTTCCCTATATTTGTGTCACTAAAGCTACACGAATACCAAATTTCAGCATCGTGGGGTCACTGGTCTACCCTGTGAATTTTGTCAAAGTTTTGTTTTTATTATGGTTAATAACCCAAAAACTACAAAAATTAAACTAAAAATAAAAACGGGATTCAAATGCACTAATGAAGATCTTTCATTGTACGTCCCACTTGACCTAATAGTCTCATTTTCATTTTTTTACCCCACTTGAACCCCAATATCTCAACAACCCCCCAATATTTTTAGCTCATTGAGTCACACCAAAATTGTTCTATCACTACCTACTTATATACCAAATTTCAGGATGATCGGATAAACACTACGAAAGTTATCCTCGTACAAACAAACATATGTACATACAACGCCGATTTTCCCAAGTTGATTTGGAGATCTCGCTTCGCTCGATCAAAAATAAGTGTATAAAGCAATGTAGTCGGAGTATGTTCAATTCAAAATTATTGACCATTAGAATAGTAAATAATAAAAGGCTTGTAAAACTAATAATAATAATATGTTGGGATCTTAGGGAATCATATTTTATTATGACCTGCAAAGATATCATCACCACTAGTAGTTATATATTATTGTGAGTGTGAGAAAAAAAATGAAGGCAAAAAATAAATTTAAAGTGTATGTTAATAATAGTTCGATATTGGGGTTTTAAGTATTTTTTTCCTTGCGTTTTAGTACTATAGTAAAATTTACTTTAGTAAAGTTACATAGTAAGGAATGAACAATTAAATTTCGTTAATTGTTCACTCCTTAAGCAAATCTAAAAAATCCGTCCTCGGACGAATCACCTGGCGTAGGGCTGAGATCTCAACAGATCGCAGCACGACGTTCCTCTGCCGAGCACAACACCCCGCCAGGAACTTAAGTGGTCTACAGACTATTCCGAGCCCCGACATCGAACTGAGTTAAATCCGGACCTTCGAAGCCGTGGTGCACGTGTTAAACCGTACGCACCGATCTCCGCGGTCCAAATGGGCTTCGACGTCACACCTTACGAAGTAAAGCGCAACTAGTAAAGTCACATTGTTTGGAGCCTCCCGACTCTCGGGGCTCCACAGTGAGCATATCCTTGCCGGATTTGGCTAGGCTGGCTTCGGCCTTAGAGGCGTTCAGACATAATTCCGCGGATGTTAGCTTCGCACCACTGGCCGCTCGGCCGAGTGCATAAATCAAATGTCTGAAACTGCGGTTCCTCTCGTACTGAGCAGTATTACTATCGCAACGACAAGCCATCAGTAGGGTTAAACTAACCTGTCTCACGACTGTCTAAACCCAGTTCACGTTCCCTTTTGATGGGTGAACAATCCAACGATTGGCCAATTTTGCTTCGCAATATTAGGAAGATAGGAATGATAGGAAGAGCCGACATCGAAGGATAAAAAAGCAACGTCGCTATGAACGCTTGGCTGCCACAAGCCAGTTATCCGAGTGGTAACTTTTCTGGCACCTCTTGCTAAAATCTCTTTAGTACTAAAGGATCGATAGGCCATGCTTTCGCAGTCCCTGTGCGTACTGAACATCTGGATCGAGCCAGCTTTTGCCCTTTTGCTCCACGCGAGGTTTCCGTCCTCGCTGAGCTGGCCTTAGGACACCTGCATTATTCTTTGACATATGTACCGCCCCAGTCAAACTCCCCGCCTGGCAGTGTCCTCGAACCGGATCACGCGGGAGTTGTACGGCGACGAGCGTTGCCACCACGTCGCCACTCTGCACGCTTGGAACGAATCACCGTGCGCCCGCCGATTTAATCGACCGCGCACCGCTTTCGCCGAACCGAGTAAGTAATGAAACAATGAAAGTAGTGGTTTTTCAGCAACGACCGCGAACGATCTCCCACTTATGCTACACCTCTCGTGTCTCCTTACAATGCCAGACTAGAGTCAAGCTCAACAGAGTCTTCTTTCCCCGCTGATTCTCCCAAGCCCGTTCCCTTGGCTGTGGTTTCGCTAGATAGTAGGTAGGGACAGTGGGAATCTCGTTAATCCATTCATGCACGTCACTAATTAGATGACGAGGCATTTGGCTACCTTAAAGGAGTCATCGTTACTCCCGCCGTTTACCCGCGCTTGCTTGAATTTCTTCACGTTGACATTCAGGGCACTGGGCAGAATTCACATTGCGTCAACACCCGCAAAGGCCATCGCAATGCTTTATTTTAATTAGACAGTCAGATTCCCCTTGTACGTGCCAGTTCTGAGTTGACCGTTGAACGGCGGTCCGGTGAACCGGTGAACGGTTGACACGGCCCCATGGCTAGGGAGATCCGTGGAAGGCAGGAGCACGAGTCCTGATTCAGCCCCCCCGAGAGGAGGCATCAACCTGGTCCAGCACCGTCCGCATCCGCTTCCCTCCCAAACCCGACACACCCCGGTCCTCAGAGCCAACCCTTATTACGAAGTTACGTATCAAATTTGCCGACTTCCCTTACCTACATTATTCTATCGACTAGAGGCTCTTCACCTTGGAGAGCTGCTGCGGATATGGGTACGAACCGGCGCGACCTCTCCACCTACATCCCTCACCTGAATTTTCAAGGTCCGCAGAGAGTATCCGGACACCGCCGCAAATGCGGTGCTCTTCGCGTTCCGAACCATATCTCCCTTCTATAGGATTCCATGGAACTCGAACGCTCAGGCAGAAAAGAAAACTCTTCCCGAACCTCTCGGCGGCGTCTACAGGCCACTTTGGGTTACCCCGTCGAACTCTCGCGTTAAAACGAGTGAACGATTATTGAAACGGTTCCGCTGCCGGGTTCCGGAATAGGAACCGGATTCCCTTTCGCTCAAAGGGCGTTATTTATCAGATAAACACGCCGCATCGACATAAGATTTCTCCTTGAGCTTAGGATCGACTGACTCGCGAGCAACTACTGTTCACGCGAAACCCTTCTCCACGTCAGTCCTCCAAGGCCTCGCTGGAGTATTTGCTACTACCACCAAGATCTGCACCGACGGCGGCTCCAGGCAGGCTCACGCCCAGACCCTTCTGCGCTCACCACCACGCACGTCCTACTCGTTACGGCTTATTGATATTAATGAAAATATCGCACATGCCGGTAACGTAGTGTATAGGCAAAACGCTTCATCGCCATCCATTTTCAGGGCTGGTTGCTCCGGCAGGTGGGTCATTGCACTCTCCTTAGCGGATTCCGACTTCCATGGCCACCGTCCTGCTATCATGAGCGACCAACGCCTATCATGGTGTCCCATGAGTATTTTTTGGACGCCTTAACACTACGTTTGGTTCATCCCAAAGCGCCAGTTCTGCTTACCAAAATTGGCCCACTAGGCACCGTCATCAGATCTCCGGCTTCATCGTTCGAGTAAGCCGGAGTTCTCACCCATTTAAAGTTTGAGAATAGGTTGAAGTCGTTTCGACCCCAATGCCTCTAATCATTCGCTTTACCGGATGAGACTGTTCAAATCGACGCCAGCTATCCTGGGGGAAACTTCGGACGGAACCAGCTGCTAGATGGTTCGATTAGTCTTTGGTTCGATTATGCGAGTTCCGACGATCGATTTGCACGTCAGAATCGCTACGGTCCTCCATCAGGGTTTCCCCTGACTTCGACCTGACCAGGCATAGTTCACCATCTTTCGGGTCCCAACATCTGTGCTCAGAGCGCGCCTACAATGTCGGATTGGAAACAAGACGCCTCGGGAGTGCGAGCGGCCGACCGAGACCGACGCGCCATCCTCCCTGGGCAGACAGCGAGCGTCCACCTTCACTTTCGTTGCGCCTTTCAGTTTAGACAGTTTACTCAATGACTCGCACATATGCTAGACTCCTTGGTCCGTGTTTCAAGACGGGTTCTGCGAGTGCCTGAAATTGAATCATCGCAGACACGGGACGCGCACAGGCCGAGACAGCACGGCTGCGACAACAGGCGCACCGCACCCCCGCCCGCCCGCCCACGCTCGGGTAGAAAGGGAGTAGACGACGTAGCCTTGCGTCGGGCCGGTCGCGCATAAGCGCGTGCGCGATCCGTTAGAATACCGTCCGACAGCCGGTCGGCAACCGTCATGGTCACCCCTGCGCCCCAAAGGGACAAGCGCGACTCCCGAACGGCGCTTAGACCGACATCGAACGGGTCGCGATGTATTACTAAGGGAGAAGTGCACGCCGTCCGCGAGCGTCGAAACACGCACCCCGTACCGCACAGCCGAGGATGTGAATTTCGAGAGTGCGCCAACTCGCCGCTGAATAACGATGAATCTCCCCGTTCGTTCATTCGAGTTTCGCAGGTTTACCCCTGAGCGGTTTCACGTACTGTTGAACTCTCTCTTCAAAGTTCTTTTCATCTTTCCCTCAAGGTACTTTGTTCGCTATCGGTCTCGCGGTAATATTTAGCCTTAGATGGAGTTTACCACCCACTTAGGGCTGCACTCTCAAGCAACCCGACTCTGAGGAGAGCCCCTCTCGCCGCCATCCTCCGTCGCTACGGGCCCGGCACCCTCTATGGGAAATGAGCCCCGTTCAAGACGAACTTGGACAGGAGTGGACGGCGACAAGAAAGCGGAACCTCCCGAACACCACATCTCCCGCCGCCGTTACAACGTCGGGATTCAGTGCTGGGCTATTTCCTGTTCGCTCGCCGCTACTAAGGAAATCCTAGTTAGTTTCTTTTCCTCCGCTTAATAATATGCTTAAATTCGGCGGGTAATCTTCCCTGATCTGAGGCCAACGTATAAAATGATAGGCAGACACCATATCTGTTACGACTCTACAACCTGTGGTGTGCAACCCTCTCGAGAGCACCAAGGCGACGCGCCCTTCGGACGTCGAGTCCGCCTACTTTATACTATGTAAAAACTGTAACACGCGCACACAATGCAACGCTAAAAAAGTCAACAACAACGCAACACGTAAAATAAATCACACATCGTGTGTTGTAAAACTTAGCCAACGTTGTGAGGTGCGGGTTGGTAAAAATTTTCAAGCCATAAATGTTTAAAATTTTTAAGCAGACTCGCAGCCCTTCTTGTACTCTTTTAATAAGAAAGAGAGAGAACGACTCCAAGAACCGCCAAGTGCACGCTTATTAAAAGCGCGCAATATGGTTTTGTTTTTATATAGCCGGCCCTCAGACAGGAGTGGTCCTGGATGTGTATCCATGGACCGCAATGTGCGTTCGAAATGTCGATGTTCAAATGTGTCCTGCAGTTCATACTATGACGCGTAGTTAACTGCGTTCTTCATCGACCCGCGAGCCAAGTGATCCACCGTCCAGGGTAATAGTTTTCGTTTGTTAAAAAAACAACAATTAATAAAATTACTTAGAACGAAAGCCGCGCTCAAATAATACACGCAACTCTCACTCTAAACCGTGAGTATTGTTTAGTTGACGAGCACGCACTCTGCACTCCGATTCGGGATGCGGATTTCTCATCCGTCATAATGCACGAGGAGAGGCGTGACGCAAGAGCGAGGGCCACTGTAACGTCTCTCTTTCTCTCTCTCTCTCTATCACAGTGTTGTGTAAAGAACGTATCTTTGGATGGATTAAATGTCACAAACTGCTGTTAAGAACCAGTTAAACACGTTAATGATCCTACCGCAGGTTCCCCTACAGAAACCTTGTTACGACTTTTACTTCCTCTATATGATCAAGTTTGGTCAACTTCCCAACGACGCCAACGGCCGTGAAGCCACCGTGTTTCGGTCGGAAGACCTCACTAAATCATTCAATCGGTAGTAGCGACGGGCGGTGTGTACAAAGGACAGGGACGACAACGCGAGCTTATGACTCGCGCTTACTAGGAATTCCTCGTTTATGGGGGATAATTGCAAACCCCAATCCCCAGCACGAAGGAATTTCAACGGGTTGCCCGGGCCTTTAGGCCAGTGAGAACATGTTGATTCCTTTAGTGTAGCGCGCGTGCGGCCCAGGACATCTAAGGGCATCACAGACATGTTATTGCTCAATCTCGTGCGGCTCAAAACCGCCGGTCCCTCTAAGAAGAATTTTAATACGTCGCCAGTGAGTTGCTTGACCGAAGCCATGCACATCAAAATGACGACGCCTATTTAGCAGGGTAGAGTCTCATTCGTTACCGGAATTAACCAGACAAATCGCTCCACAAACTAAGAACGCCCATGCACCACCACCCACTGAATCAAGAAAGAGCTATTAATCTGTCAATCCTTCCGGTGTCCGGGCCTGGTAAGATTTCCCGTGTTGAGTCAAATTAAGCCGCAGGCTCCACTCCTGGTGGTGCCCTTTCGTCAATTCCTTTAAGTTTCAGCTTTGCAACCCATACTCCCCTGCGGAGACCAAAATATTTGGTTTCCCGGAAGCTGCCCGCCGAGCAGTAACGTCGGTGGATCGCTAGATGACATACTTACGGTTAGAACTAGGGCGGTATCTAATCGCCTTCGAACCTCTAACTTTCGTTCTTGATTGATGAAAACACCTTTGGCAAACGCTTTCGCTGATGTTCGTCTAGCGACGATCCAAGAATTTCACCTCTAACGTCGCAATACGAATGCCCCCAGTTATCCCTATTAATCATTATCTCGGATTTCTGAAAACCAACATAATAGAACGGAGATCATATTCTATTATTCCATGCACGAAATATTCAAGCAGCATTTTGAGCCCGCTTTGAGCCCTCTAATTTGTTCAAAGTAAAATTGTCGGCCCACCTCGACACTCAATAAAGAGCACCACCATAGGATTTTGATATTTTGATATTGAGCCGGCGTGCTACTGCCGGCTCACCGACGATATGCTCCGCAACGTGTCAGTATCACCGCGGATGCGGTGCACCGACAGCGTAGCGCACAAATGCAACTACGAGCTTTTTAATTGCAATAATTTTAGTATACGCTATTGGAACTGGAATTACCGCGGCTGCTGGCACCAGACTGGCCCTCCAATTTGTTCCTCGTTCAAATATTTAAAGTGTTCCGATTACGAGGCCTCGTAAGAGTCCCGTATCGTTATTTTTCGTCACTACCTCCCCGTGCCAGGAGTGGGTAATTTGCGCGCCTGCTGCCTTCCTTGGATGTGGTAGCCATTTCTCAGGCTCCCTCTCCGGAATCGAACCCTGATCCCCCGTTACCCGTGACAACCATGGTAGTCGCAGAAACTACCATCGAAAGTTGATAAGGCAGACATTTGAAAGATGCGTCGCCGGTACTGGACCATGCGATCGTCAAAAGTTATCCAGATTCATCAAAATTAACGACTTTTGACGCGAGGCCCTCCGCCGATTGGTTTTGATCTAATAATAGCACTCATCCCATCACTTGTCAGAGTTCTGATTGCATGTATTACCTCTAGATTTACCACAGTTATCCAAGTAACTGAGTAAGATCTAAGGAACCAAAACTGATATATTGAGCCATTCGCGGTATCGCCATAATACGGCTTGCATTGATACATGCATGGTTTAATCTTTGAGACAAGCATATACCTAACTAATAGCAGGATCAACCAGGGAGCTAACTCTTACAGTAAGAACGGGTTATTACCCTAGCAGGCCAACTTGAAAAGCGGCCCGCGGAGGGATGTCTTCTGAAAGTGTTGTGTTGTTTAGAGGTGGTGTGTTTTGGTTTGGGCGTGTGCACCGCCGCAGCACACCACCCCGTATAAAACTGGGCACATTAATGCGCCCTACATTGAAGTTTTCTTCAAGTCGTCTCCACGTTATCAAAATAACGTTTCCGAATGCGATCGTCGTCCGAAGACAGTAACACGATAGCGCCCGGAGTGTGGAGATACTCGTGGGCTCAAAGCTGCGATTGCGCCGCGAAGGTCCCCGCATGCTAGCTAAAATAATATTTAAAAAAAGAAAAAAAAATGTTTACATCTGTACTAATAAAATAAAAAATATCAGATGCGGAAGGACTTTTGATTTATAACACAGTACTATAATACGTAATGTATCTCGTAGACACACACATACTATATTAAATTATTTCAGACGTAATACACATCTCCTAGACGCCTATCTACCTATTGTAAATTTTTGTAATTTTTTTTTGTATTGTTTCCTTCCAAATTAACATGTATGTATGCGCATACATATTTAAGTATGTATTGTTTTATTTTCAAATTGTTCACATAAAGTATGTTTTTAGTGTATTTTTGTTTGAGCATTCACTGCTTTGGTTTTAGTACATGACTGTTGATGACAATTGACTCTGTGCGATCCGTTCACTCCTTAGAAAATTATTAAAAAAATAACGGTGTCGATTTGGTATTAAATCAGGGTATTTATTAAATAACGTAAAATTTTTTCGTTGTGTTAAACCTAACCTAACCATTTTTTTAATTCTGCATTTCTGATGACAGCTGTCAAACTTCAAACAGCCATATCTCGGAAACTAGACGTTCTAGGCTAGCGGTGTACTGGGACAAATGGTAGGTATCAATGAGATCTGCATTTCTGATGACAGCTGTCAAACTTCAAACAGCCGTATCTCGGAAACTAGACGTTCTATGCTAGCGGTGCCTTGAGACAAATGGTAGATATCAAGAGATTTGCATTTTTGATGACAGCTGTCAAACTTCAAACAGCCGTATCTCGGAAACTAGACTTTCTAGGCTAGCGGTATCTTGGGACAAATGGTAGGTATCAATGAGATCTGCATTTCTGATGACAGCTGTATCTTGGAAATTAGACGTTCTAGGCTAGCGGTATCTTGGGACAAATGGTAGGTATCAATAAGAACTGCATTTTTGATGACAGCTGTCAAACTTCAAACAGCCGTATCTCGGAAACTAGACGTTCTAGGCTAGAGGTATCTTGGGACAAATGGTAGGTATCAATGAGATCTGCATTTCTGATGACAGCTGTATCTTGAAAATTAGACGTTCTAGGCTAGCGGTATCTTGGGACAAATGGTAGGTATCAATAAGAACTGCATTTTTGATGACAGCTGTCAAACTTCAAACAGCCGTATCTCGGAAACTAGACGTTCTAGGCTAGAGGTATCTTGGGACAAATGGTAGGTATCAATGAGATCTGCATTTCTGATGACAGCTGTCAAACTTCAAACAGCCGTATCTTGGAAACTAGACGTTCTATGCTAGCGGTGCCTTGAGACAAATGGTAGATATCAATGAGATCTGCATTTCTGATGACAGCTGTCAAACTTCATACAGCCGTAACTTGGAAATTAGACGTTCTATGCTAGCGGTATCTTTGGACAAATGGTAGGTATCAATAAGATCTGCATTTTTGATGACAGCTGTCAAACTTCAAACAGCCGTAACTCGGAAACTAAACGTTCTAAGCTAGCGGTGCCTTGGGACAAATAGTAGGTATCAATGAGGTCTGCATTTCTGATGACACTGTCAAACTTCAAACAGCCCGATCTCGGAAACTAGACGTTCTAGGCTAGCGGTATCTTGGGACAAATGGTAGGTATCAATAAGAACTGCATTTTTGATGACAGCTGTCAAACTTCAAACAGCCGTATCTCGGAAACTAGACGTTCTAGGCTAGAGGTATCTTGGGACAAAAGGTAGGTATCAATGAGATCTGCATTTTTGATGACAGCTGTCAATCTTCAAACATCCGTATCTCAGAAACAAGACGTTCTAGGCTAGCGGTTTCTTGAGACAAATGGTAGGTATCAACGAGATCTGCATTTCTGATGACAGCTGTCAATGTCAAACTTCAAACAGCCCTATCTCGGAAACTAGACGTTCCAGGCTAGCGGTGTCATAAGACAAATGGTAGGTATCAATGAGATCTGCATTTCTGATGACAGCTGTCAAACTTAAAACAGTCGTATCTCGGAAACTAGACTTTCCAGGCTAGTGGTGTCTTGGGACAAATGGTAGGTGTCAATGTAACTTGGACGAATCTGCGTTGTACGGTTGTCTTTGTTTTTCCAAGGATGGCTTTCAATGCGTTGAAACTCTTTGGCGGTGCGCATAATATAGGTCGAAGAGAACCGCTTTGTGCGAATGGGAGGTATTTCTACCATATAACGGTGCTCAATTTGTACCAATTGAGCAACGGTCCCGGTGTGAAGTAGTGCCTCACCTTTGCGAGTATACCATTGCAAGCTTTTTAGCTGCCAACTGGGCTTTCGACTCTATGTAGGAGCCGAAATTGAGAGTCGGAGTTAATGAGATACCAAGAAACTCGAGGTGGTCAGATATCGGCACGGATACATTTCGGAAAGTAGGAGTCAGAATAAATTGACTACGTTTTGCGGAGAATAGACACGCCTGGGTCTTATTCGCATTGAGCTTTACCAGATTGGCATCACCCCAGTCGGAGATTGCCTGGATGACGTAGGCATCTGATAAGAAAATGTTTTTTTCGGATTTTCCGAAATTCTACCCCTAAGGGTGACCCCCTTAGGGGTAGAATTTCGGAAAATCCGAAAAAAACATTTTCTTATCAAAAGGGGGGCAAAGTTTGTATGGGACAACATGATTCCTTGGTCCAATCTATTTCAAATTTTGTATAAACCTTTTTTAACAGAACTTATGGAAGACGTGTTTCGTATTTTATTAAAATTCATTCCGTAACGGGGTTAAAAAGGGTTAGAAACTTATTTTGGCGGTAATTTGCTTTGAAGTTGATATCAATACTCCTTAGTGCTTTTGATTAAAATTACATTTTATTTTGATACATGTTTGAAAACTCAATCCGATTCTATTCAAAAAAGGTTAAGCTCCTTTTTTTCAACCTTTAAGCAAATACTCTTTAAAATTGGAATGTCTTGAAAGTCACCCTACTATATTAGTACCTCATTTGAAGGGTTTTAAGCTTAAAGAAGCTATGCACTTTTAGAACACGGCCTCATAGGGACGTAGAGTTCGAAATTTGAAATGGTAAGGACTAGAACATTTTGATCAAAAGAAAATAGTTTTCGTTTAGTTTGTCTTAGAAGCTTAATTTAGTGTATATTGTTTTTTCGCAATTTTTTACATTACACCAATATGATAAACTAGCTGTTACTCGTGACTTCGTACGCCTTACACTATTAAATGTGTAGGTAACCAATAAATAAAGCTAAACTAGCTTTTGCAACTTGACACCCCATTTTTATCCCATGGGAACTGATTTATGGGATAAAATGTAGCCTATGTGGTAATCCAGGTACACAAACATTGAGACTTTCACATTTATAATATTAGTATGATGTGAAAATTTGGATGTTTGTTTATTTGTTTGTTACTCAATCACGTCGTAACGGCGAAACCGATTTCGATGAAATTTGGTATATACGTAGATTATTACCTGGATTACCACATAGACTACTTTATATTCAATAAATCAGTTCCCATAGGATAAAAATGGGGTGTCAATTCAAGTTGCAACAGCGAGTTCAGCTTTATTTTTAGGTTACCTACACATTTAGAAGCGTACGATGTCGCGGGCAACAGCTAGTTGAAAATAAAGTGTGCGTTTATTTATGAGCGGAGAATATACTTATTACATATATATATATATATGTATAAGTTATATTTATAGAGGAAAATAGAGGTTGAGGGTGTGGGAATTGAATATGTCCATGAATACATGAATACTTGGGCCAATTAGGTTATTTCCAGGCAAAACAAGAACAAGAGATTGCAAGACGCACGGAATACGCCTGGAAAAGCTATTGGTCCATGAAAGACCTAATGAAAGGACCGCTTCCACTTTCTCTAAAGCGGAAACTCATGGACATATGCATTCTCCCCATCCTCACCTATGGTGCGCAAACCTGGTCGCTAAAAAATTGTCTAAAGTCCTCCCTTGGGGTATGCCAACGTGCAATGGAGCGCAGTATCCTGGGCGTGAAACTCACGGACCGAATCAGGAACTCGGTTATACGCTCCCGAACACAGGTGGCCGACGTCGCTCAAAAATCTGGAAGACTAAACTGGGACTGGGCCGGACACGTTTGCCGTATGCCAGACACAATGTGGGCGAAGACCATCACTGAATGGCTCCCAAACTACGGACGACGCCTGCGTGGAAGACCCAGGCGAAGGTGGTGGGATGAGCTAGACTCCTACCTCAAGGATTGGCCCCTACTTGCAGAGACGAGTGGAAAGGGGGAAGGGAGGCATTTGCCCTGCAGTGGGACACAACATGCTTATAATAATAATAATATATATCCAAATATATTTAGTGTAAATTTGAAGTTGGTTTTTAGTATATTGTTAAAATAATTATGATAGTAATCCATACATTACTACTATTATACTATTCACTATATATGTGAAATGCAAAATGTTTCGTAAATTTAATTTTAGTCAGGTATGTTTTTACTCTACTATTAACACACCTCAAGAAACAAACTACGTACGACAAACAGATCGAAATCTAAATCTAAATCTAGGTCATTTTTATCACTAGTTTTTTGAACTGTGTGCGGATGTATATGTAAGTACTGTGGGAAATGAAGCTCAATTTAATCTGCAACCGGCAAACAGGCTCGGTTGACTTTGCAGACATGCCTTATCGTAATCTCTGAACACCCGATCTCTTACCAAGAAATTGTAAAGTCACGAACGCGAGTAGTATTCCAGGTTTCTCCGCAAAAGTGTACATGTTATGCGAAATTATTGGGACTCATAATTATAATCATAATAAGCGGTGTTTTTGCTGAGTATGTAAATAACATACTCGGTGAAAGTACCCTTAATTTTAGATTATTTTGTAACTGCGTGAACTACTTGGCATTGCCCACCCGCCTGCTTAGCACGCGTGATTTGTTAATCAAAATATTACCCTCCTGCGATGTCGGGTAAAAAGTAGCCTATGTCTCAATCGCGGTCATAGTCTATCTTTATTTATACCAAATTTCATCGAAATCGGTCCAGCCGTTTAGTCGTGGAAAAGTAACAATCAGACAGGCAGAGATACAGAGTTCCTTTCGAATTTAAAATATTAGTAAGGCTTTAACTATACCTAAAAAGATCCCACGTATTATAAAATGCATGAACTAAGTGACTAAAGTTTTCATAGATATTTTCTTTTTACTGTTTATCGTTGATTACAAGATAATAACATAACCACATAACGGCTTCTGTTTCGATTATCTTTAAGGAATATGCATCATGAATATTAGAATAGAATAGAATAATCATTTATTTCAGACCACTGTCTCCATACAAAATATCAACAACCACAAATAAATAAAATTAAAACCAAAAACATACAAATCAATAATAATACAGTAAATTAGATCAAAAGTAAAATGTCACATTAAAATTAAATAAAATAGAATAGGAACATAAAATAAAAAATTAAATAAAAATTCATATAAAATAATATAAATATTCCTTAAAGATAGTAAGCGGAAACGGTCCTGTCACACAATCCGTTACGTTAATCTGTTAAGAACTAGTTAATGTATTATAATTTCTGTATGTTATATTACTATCGTGTGCATTAAATGCGGCGCACGAGCTGTACCTTAGGGACATCCTTCCGGCGGCAGCGATTTTAGTGCTGACAATCGGTAAATACGTGCTCAGATTGCAATAGACTCACTTAATTGAGACCTAAATATTTTTATGTAAAGAAATGCTGAAGTAAAATTTATGAAGTCTAACTTTAGTAGGTAATGTTTAAAATATTCAATAAATCTTAGAAAGTATAAATACTTTTTTATATTTCCGGACCAAATGGTTAAAACGGAAGCTTTATGTGCGACTTTGTCCGTCTGTCGACTTGAGAAATAGTTAAAAATAATACCGTCCCACCTCTATTGCAAGAAAAAAAAATCAAAAATATTACTATTTTGTTTGTTAAATGGCGCGCAAAGTTTCAATTTATTTATGAAGTTTGTACGATTAAAAAAAAACAGATAAGTTAGAGTCGGACTCGCAAGGATTCTAAAAAATTTTTTTTTATGCGATTTTACCACAATTTAACGATTTACGGATACTTGTGGTATGAGAACTTCCATATTTCAGGTTTCTAGGTCAATATATCTATAGGTTTTTATTTATTTGCGATTGGTAAAATATGCGTCATAAATGGCCGTATATTTTAATTGCTTAAAAGCTTGATTTTTAAGGTTCCGTACCCAAAGGGTAAAACGGGACCCTATTACTAAGACTCCGTTGTCTGTCTGTCCATCTGTCTGTCCGTCTGTCTCATGAACCGTGATAGTTAGACAGTTGAAATTTTCACTGATTATGTATTTCTATTGGTTCTATAACAACAAATACTAAAAACCGATAAATATTTAAGTGGGGCTCCCATACAACACACATGATTTTTTTGCCGTTGATATAGAATGGATCCCTTCGTGCGCGAGTCCAACTCGCACTTGGCCGTTTTTTTTACAACTCCAAGGGACCGACCTAAGTACTTATTTGATTTTAATTTCAACTTGATATTTCCACGCCTTCCTGAAAAAAGGATCCGGACAGACAGCTATAGGAACATACGGATAGACGGAAAACGAAGTGATCCTATGAGGGTTCCTTTTTTCTTTTTGATGTAAGAGACCCTAAAAACAGAAAATGAAGATATTAGTCTAAAATTCAAATAAAAAAATAAAACAAACTTTATTTTGAAGATAAAACAGTGTACAGAAACAAAATGAAAACGGTGATACCCGCAGGAGTAAAAATACTGTGTCGCAGGCATCAACGCCCTCCTCCATAAACCTTATCAAATAAAGAGTTCCACATATAGAGAAGCGAATGTTAATTTTAATGTTTAACAAATTAAAAGACAAATTTCAAGTATCGAGTATCGATACGATTAGAAATATAAAATAACAAGAATATTAACTGTGTTATAATTCACTCAGTATGTTAAAGAAAATAATCCTTAAGAGCAAAAAGAACTAAATGTGACATGTGTACAAATTGAACAATTCATAAACCCAATGAAGAGGCCCTCCACCTTTAAATGATTGTGTGATCCAGTCTGCGCGCAGACTCATGGTAAACCAATCAAAATATTGTTCCTTGATTGTGTTCACGGACGCAGTGGAGACGCAGATTGCCTTCAGACAATTCACTCAATGCGCTTTTCTGTAGCGTTTATAACTCACATAAAATATGCTAAAAAATACCATTGCATTCGTTTCTGATATGTGTAGTAGCAATATTAAAATTCGTTGTCGTCCACGTTACGCGACGCAAGCTAATTCTCTAGACTAAAATATATAAATTATTTTAATTTCCATTATTTTGGGACTCGATTCCCTCCGGAACAAATGTTGGCATGATCTACAGATATTTGTTCGGGTCTGGTTGTTTCTCTCTATTCTCTCTATATTAAAGTCTATTTACAAAAAAAATATAAGTATTCTATCAGTTATCCGGTTCCCATTGTACAAGCTCTGCTTAGTTTGGGGCTGGATGGTGCTGCTATGCGAAATGTCCAACATTATTTATTTATATATGGAAAAATTAAACATAACAGCCACTGTGTATAATTTTACTGCTTGTACATCTTTAATGGTTTTCAAGGAGCCTATGATCGATTCACATATGTCTTGTAAATAATAAGCCTCTTCAAGAACACCTCATCTCATATGTATAAATATATGTTGTTTTTTTTAAGTGGTGCGCACTGAGCTTGTGAAGTTCCTTACCCTTCCCGGCTCAATTGGTTTGCCAGAAAATTATCCATATGTTGTGTGACAGTCGTCGCTAAATCCTTGATCGCTTGTTCACCCTATAGCTCGGTTTACTACACACGTTAAAAGGTTATTTCTCCATGTCATCTGGCCCAATAATTCACGTGCGACCATCCATTTTTAGGGTAAATGGATGGATCGCACGTAGTAAATGACATTTTAGCGTAGAATGTAGAAACATTTGTAATGTCTCGCGAAGAAATATTTCGACAGTCCACTAATAGAGGCCCATAGCACGTGCTGTGTCGCCATCCTTAAAATATCAGAACCTTCAATCGCCAGCGCTTGTAAATGAAAGAAAGAAAACATTTTATACAAAAACCACACAGAAATAAATTGAAAAATAAAATACAATAAAATCTAACCTAAGCACTAACAAACTTAAAAGTCTGTGTGGGGATGAATTGGTATTCAGCTCAGCATGATGCTACGGCATGTTAATATGCTGCAGCGCTGGTCTTCCGCTGAGTCCAGTTTAGATTACCTCACGTACATTTTCATCAAAGGTAGTCTTCATAAGAAATTTAGAAAAGAAAATTGACATGTCGAACTCTACACGGAAGGTTAGCATACCTTTACGCGCTGAGAGTCGCACGCGTCGCAGTAACTGAATATAAGGATTTATTGTATGAAGTGATAGGCAACCTCGCATCCTACATATGCAACCTACGGGATAGATGTTTCCGTACGAGCCGCATTTCAGGATAATAACTTAGGTACACGTGTGTATAAACGACTACTCAGATTCTTCCAACTCTGGGTTTACTATAATAATAAATAACATAATTGCTGTAGAAGTTCATCAATAAGTTTATTTTGGTTTTAATGATAGCCCACCTAATAAGTGTAGGTAGTTAGTTGCCGCACCTTAAATCTTTAATTAAAGTTAAGAGGGCATTAAATAGTCCTATAACATTAGGATAATGAAATAAAAAACAGTTAGATACTCCATACTTTGATTCTCTAAAATTTTTACGGATGCTTCAAATCTGTTGTGTTTTTATTTTTAATGTCTAAACACAATAATACTTCATGACAAATACTGATTGGATAAGTATTCGTATTTTTATACTTGTATTCCTTATTACTCTGCGTGCTAAACATGCATTATTGTTGTAAATGACGCAACAACATCTGCCTCTACTTTATGATAATAATCACCAACCACACTCAATTGATTCACTGAACTATGTAGTATCTGTTACAAGGACACAATAATAAATTAAGTAGATTAATTAAATAAATGGTGCTCTATCAAGACGTTAAATTATTTTATACAATGACTGCCATCCGTGGTACCTAGTCCGATCTACATTGCATTCTGTCGAATTTTAAATATAGGTACTAAGTCACAATAAAACTCAGAAGAAACGCTATCGATCTGTCTTTTATCTGTTACGTGTTCGCAGATAAACGGCTGGACCGATTTAGATGAAATGAAAAAAGCATGTGTGCAATTCACACGTGGTAGAAGTGAAAACTTCAAAAATTTTGGTTCAAGACATTATCTTGATCTTGATCCACGGATGTAAAATTTTGGAAAGATGATAATTGTAGGTTTTAGTAATGATCATAGTGATGCAAAGTTATTTATCGTAATTATTTGATATTTTATTCGTATATATTGTATATATTTATTCAGACTCAAAGCTTATATTTTCGATAAATGATACAATAGGCTTTTATGGTAACTATGGTAACAAGTTATAGTAACTATGGTAACTATACTGTCGCTTTTTCGTTTCATCGACTTTCAAATTACAACGATGGTAAAGAAGTTTTCACTTCAAAAATTGTTTTTTGGTCCAAAAATACATAGGAATCAAAAACAAGTAGTGAACGTTGACAGCTGTAAAAAGTTAGAAAAAACTATGTAGCAGCGCCCGTCTCCTAAACCAGTACAATTGTTGCTCCTTACTTACTATTTAATACAAAATAAAACATTTTGAAAAGTAACAATAACAAAAGAAAAATTTAAGTTATTTTATAGGTAGCAAATAAGATAAAAGGTATATAAGCTAAAATGTTATTTCAATTGAATAGGTTTAGGCCACTTGGTAAACATGATTATGTAGATAGCAATAACGACCTGGATGACAAAGGTTATTTTTTACTGAGACAACACCCGTATGCAGCAGCGGGCTGAAGCATGTTAATTATATAAATGTAATCAATAATACAATAACAATACCGAATTGGGGTAGTAGGTAGAGACACAGTCTACCTACTACCCCCATTCGGTATTGTTTACAAAAATTAGGTATCTTAAATTAGGCATCGGTCCAAGGCCCTTACAACTTGATGTATTTATTAAGCGAAGTTTTCGCTGCGCGTGTTTTGTTTTTAAAAAGTAGCCGTTGTTTTCTTAGCTAGATTGTTCTTATATGATTTGATGAATCCAGATTGTTCCTTAACTTCTTGAACGTGTTGGATGGCCAGTTGATACTCTAGCATAGAGAATCATGTTTTTATGAGCTCGCTTTGGGGGCAATGCAAATGAAAGTATGGAAGCATACTCGCCATTTACTCTATTTATAATTACAAGGTAAATATATAAGTGTCTGCCCTTCATGGGGAGTGAAGAGCTACCTCGCCGTAACACAGTTTTTAACTAGCACGGGAGGTATGTTCCGAAACCTTAGTGCTTACATTATTTATACTGTTTATTATATTAATAAACCATTGTTTGTTTGTACTCAATGCAATGCACTTTGTATTCCTAAGTTGTTAAATAAACTTATTCTTATTCTTCTTATTCTTATACTCGTGTAATTTGACAACTCGAAGGTACTTAAAGTACAGAGTTGCTTTTGAGCTTATAGTACTAATTTCTATGGACTACACCTTAGTTCATAATCTGTATTAAAGATAGAAGTGGAATTTGTGACCAAGAGATAATACATAATCTGTATCATCTCTTGCTCATACAGAACACATGTCATGAATAATTAATTATTAAGATATAAATTGTTTTAGTTACGGTCATCAGACAAGGTATGCATTATAATATAAAATAATGCTGGACATTTACACAATTCTATCTAGCCCCAAACTATGCAACGTTGGTACTATGGGAACCATCTGATATAAAACTATTATTTTATTTTGATTTTTTTACCCCCCTTGAACCCTAATATCTCAACAACTCCGCCCACGTTTTCAGCTCATTTAGTCACACCAAAATTGTGCCATCACTATATCCTATGTATCAAATTTCACGATTATCGGATAAACACTTCGAAAGTGATCCTCGGAAAAACAAACATACATACATACATACAACGCCGATTTGCCCAAGTTGATTTGGAGATCTCGCTTCGCTCGATCAGTTATTAAAACAATAATGTTATACAGATCATAAGATTTTTGTTGAAAAATTACTTTTTCAAAACACGCTTTTATAAAATTAATATATAATGTTATGCCGAGGCTGTTAAACAATGAGTAATAATCGAACCTTCTCGAACGCTTTTGTCTTGCTGTGTTATTGCTGCTATTGTTTGTGGTTTCGTAGAATGGGGAGTGGCCATTGTGTCGAGGGACCGACCCTTTCCTGGAAGGATCGACATCGTTCTCGAACAATCGAAATGTGTGCGATATAAATAGGCCGGAGAGATGGCCGGACAGTCAGTCTGAGTCTGAGTGAGTCAGTGAGTTAGTCTCAGCGAGGCCCTGGAGGACTGACGTGGGAAGGGTCTCGCGTGAACAGTAGTTGCTCCCGAGTCAGTCTGGATTAAGCTATACGTGCGATCATTTCGGTGACTTTAAGTGCTGCAACAGTGATGTTAATTAGTGTGTTGTGATACGTGTGACCAAGTTCGTGTATTCATCGTTTAGTGCTGAATAAAAGTGTTATTTTGGTTAAATCGATTCCCATTATTTTATCCCGAACCCTCAGCTCGTAACAATTTGGTGTCAGAAGTGGGATAAAATAATGCCGGTTCTACCAAAGGATAACGTGGACGGTGTCAGGACGAGAGGTCAACGACAACAGGAAATGGATGAAAGGCGGTTTGGAGATTCTCCGGTTCAAGAAGCTCGGCAGAGTCGTCAGCCGATGGAGATGGAATCAGCCGCCACTGAACCATTTGGAGCTTCATCATCATCATCCGTGGGCCAAGCTCCTGTGACAGGCGATCTTGCTGCTATTATGGCCATGCTTTGTCGTCAACAGGAAGAGCAGCGTCGTTAGCAAGAAGAGCAGGCTCGGTTGCAGGAGGAACAACGCCGTCAGCATTAAGAAGAGAAGCGTCGTCAGCAGGAACAGCAGGCTCGGTTGCAGAAGGAACAGCGACATGAACAGGTGGAGCAGACTCGGTTGCAAGAGGAACAGCTACGTCAGGATAAAGAAGAGCAGCGTCGTCAACAGGAAGATCAGCGACGTTGGCCATAAGAGCGTGCTCGACTGATGAGGGAATCGTTCGGTTCATCTGTAAAGGAATTCCAGGAAGTGAAAGAACAGATAGAAATCATGAGAGCCGTGTTTTGGAGGCTGGAATTGGGATCGCTGATGAGAAAGGGACTCTGGGTGTCCTGAAGTACTGGAGACGGCAATGTGGCTCCTCTAGTTGCTACATCTTCAGCGCGAGGTGCGCCTAAAATTGTTCGTGTTGATCGGCTGCCGCGATATGGGGCTAAGAATGCTCGGGACGAGCATGTTTTAGGAGGGGGCAGTGTTATGCCGAGGCTGTTAAACAATGAGTAATAATCGAACCTTCTCGAACGCTTTTGTCTTGCTGTGTTATTGCTGCTATTGTTTGTGGTTTCGTAGAATGGGGAGTGGCCATTGTGTCGAGGGACCGACCCTTTCCTGGAAGGATCGACATCGTTCTCGAACAATCGAAATGTGTGCGATATAAATAGGCCGGAGAGATGGCCGGACGGTCAGTCTGAGTCTGAGTGAGTCAGTGAGTTAGTCTCAGCGAGGCCCTGGAGGACTGACGTGGGAAGGGTCTCGCGTGAACAGTAGTTGCTCCCGAGTCAGTCTGGATTAAGCTATACGTGCGATCATTTCGGTGACTTTAAGTGGTGCACCAGTGGTGTGAATAGTGTGTTGTGATACGTGTGACCAAGATCGTGTATACACCGTCTAGTGTTGAATAAAAGTGTTATTTTGGCTAAACCGATTCCCATTATTTTATCCCGAACCCTCAGCTCGTAACAATAACATAATCGGAACCGCAAGTAGATTCAAATGAGCTCAAACACTAGAATCCATTCAGAAGTACCGTCGTCTAGCATCCGTCTCCATCATGAGGCCACCTCCACGGTACCATATTATTATATTGTCACCGAAGTTACATATGTATTCCAAATTTCAGCTCAATCGGTTGAGGGGAACGGGTTTAAAATTCAGTTGCAAGATTCCACCCGGACAAACATACATACATTGGAAGTTAATAAAGAGCTTGTAAAAATGAATTAAGTGATCTTAGTTTTATAAATATCATATACCATAAACATGTATCAATTACCAGCATCAGTTCCAACAAGTGTTTGGGCAGATGCAATCAAATGCACGAAACCATTTTACAATTGAATGTGTGTGTAGCTTGAGTGGTAATACAGTACGACACTGTACTCAATTTAATATAATACGTTTCTATAGTATATATATATTTCGTATATATATGTCTTAGTGTGTCACAAGAAAAATATTAAATCGAGTCATTTAGAAATTGAAAGTTTTTTATTGAAGAAACTCTTTGTTATCAGAGGTTCTTCAATTAATATGCATAACCCAAGATCAAACATCTTGTACGGTATATAAGGTGAAACGTTCGAAAAACAGCAGATCTAGAGGCTTGCTACAAAATTTATGATTTATTCTTGAAAAAGGCATTACTTTTTATTGGAATATAAATTTCTTTCCGAGTAATATTCCGAAGTAATCAGCCGATTGCTACGGTTTTGTTGGGGCAATTTTTTATCCAATTTACGAAGGCTAACCACACAGTATTATGAATTCGAAAGTAACTTTGTCCCTATGTATATCCTACGCATTCACGACTAAACGGCTGTACCGATTACGATGACACTAGGTATATAGAGATTTAATTTATTATTATTATTATCAGCCCGTAGAGTCCCACTGCAGGGCAAAGGACACCCTTGCCTCTTTCCACGAATCCCGGTTATTGGCTAATTGGAGGCACTCTTTATGGTATACATCCGGTTCATCCCTCCATCTCCGCCTGGGCCTACCACGCGGCCGCCGCCCGTTTGGAACCCATTCTGTAGTGGTTTTCGCCCTCTAGCATACGATAAACGTGTCCAGCCCAGTGTCACTTCAATTTTAAGTCTCGCATCGGTGTTTGTCAACGAGCTATGGAGCGCAGCATCCTCGGAGTCAGGCTCACAGACCGTATACGAAACTCGACACTGCACTCCAAAACACAGATAGCTGACGTTGCTCTGACATCCGCTAAATTGAATTGAATTTATTTATTAAGGATTTCCAGTGAGTAATACAGGAATTCATTTTAAATAAAATACAATAGAAGCGCTCCCTGTGCCCAGTTTGTGAAGGCAACTACATCTAACGCATATAATTTCATTAAAATTGTGTGAAAATATCAATATTAATAGACATTTTTAGGGATTGAGATATAATAGGTTGGGGAAAAAGTCTTTTCGCATTATAGTATGTATGAACTTGTAATAAAATCTCTTTGGCTATACTATTTGTATCTGGCTGGTTTTGGTATCATTCAAAGTTTAAATTTTAAAGAAGATAATTCCAAATTCAAATTAGGAAAATGTGTGATTTTTATTTGTTTTTCGTACTGTAAAGATGAGTGAATCTATGAAGAAATTCGATACATTTTAAAAATTTTCTACAAAAAAGGTTAAAAGGCAACGCAAGCTGCGAAAAAAATTTGCGAGGTTTATGGACCTAGTGCAGTGTCTGTGAGAGTAGCACAAATTTGGTTTAAGCGTTTTCAATCCGGAAATTTCGATGTCAAAGATGCACGTCGCTCTGGTCGCCCTATTACGGATAAAATTGATGCCATTTTTGAAAAAGTGGAGCAAGATCGGCATATCAGTAGTTACAACGTAGCTGAAGAACTGGGAATTGACCACAAAACAGTTTTGGGGCATTTGAAAAAAACTGGGTACACAAAAAAGCTCGATATTTGGGTACCCTACGAGCTCACTGAAAGAAACCTAATGAACCGTGTACTCATTTGTGATTCTTTATTACGACGTAATGAAAGCGAACCATTTTTGAAGAAGCTGATAACTGGTGATGAAAAGTGGATCACGTACGACAAGAACGTGCGAAAAAGGTCGTGGTCAAAGGCCGGTCAGGCTTCACAGACTGTGGCGAAACCCGGGTTAACTCGCAACAAGGTGATGCTGTGTGTGTGGTGGGATTGGAAGGGCATTATTCATTATGAGCTGTTACCACCAGGCAGGACCATCGATTCTGAACTCTACTGCGAACAACTGATGAGATTAAAGCAAGAAGGTGAGAGAAAGCGGCCGGAATTAATCAACAGAAGGGGTGTGGTTTTTCATCATGATAACGCTAGACCTCACTCATCTTTAGCCACTCAGCAAAAATTAAAAGAGTTTGGCTGGGAGGTGTTAATGCATCCGCAGTATAGTTCTGACCTTGCACCTTCAATTTCCACCTGTTTCGGTCTCTTCAGAATTCTTTAGGCAGTGTCAGGTTAACATCACGAGAGGACTGCCAAAACCACTTGTCGCGGTATTTTGATCAGAAGCCCCAAAATTTCTATAGCAATGGGATCATGTCCCTACCTACAAGATAACAAAAAGTTATCGAACAAAATGGTACCTACATACTTTAGTTAAATGTAAATAAACTAGTATATTAAAAATTGTTTTGAATTTTCTTAAAAAATGCGAAGAAACTTTTTCCCCAACCTAATATGTAGGTTACTTTTAGTTTACAAATCACACGTACGAAGTCTTTTCGGGATAATATACATATTTCTAATAATTACACATTCCCTGAATACACACTTAAACATCAGTCGAAAAAGAAATACTAGTGGTTCGCCCCGAACTAAGATGTCGCGAGTCTCCGAATAAAACAAGAAAATATTATATGTAATCTGTGACTATCAAAATAGTGCCACGAAATAAATAACCCACTTACTTGACCTACAGTTTCATTCAAATTACAGGTAACGGGAGTTCATGTAATTGGTTATACTTTATTGGGGTACAAATTGCAGTTATTCTGGATTTCAGACTTTTGCTTATATTTGTGTTACTTAAGCTACACGCATTCCAAATTACAGCACTGTGGGGTTACTGGTGTACCCTGTGAATTACAATTCTTGAAGTTTAATTATTGCGCGTATTGTATTGCATTTAATTATTGCTCTTGTATGTCCAAGAAAATGACATCATGTAAATGAGCCTTTAGAATAATGTCGACAAAGCCTACTGTACCGTATACGTACTAGATTCAAATAAAACGTCGTTAAAATTGTTAAACATGGAAGCGGAGACTCTATTAAAGTTATCAGCAGCGGTATCGGGCTTGCGAAATGCAAATATAGGTGTGACTCGAATTTATATTACGTAATATGATTCGCGAATGGAATACACTTGATGTGTCCTTTTTCATAACAACGACGCCATTCTTTGAAAATACTATACCATTGTGTTTTAATATGCAAAATACATTTTGTCTACTCAAAACAACATGACAGAAGCATAACTACTGTGTAAAAAATAATAGCGGGCAACTATTATTATGCCAATTGTCAGTTGATATGTATGTTAGTTCAGTATAGTCATAAAAAATAATATAGCAAAATATTAGCATTGCAATTCAGAAGAGCAACGCAGCCGGTGTCTTTGGGACACTTCTGTTCAAGAATTATTTGAACTACCTACAGATCGTTTGCAAAGGTACCCTAGAATAGTTAAGTCATTATTCCTGGGGTGCAGATTTGGTATTTATGATTAGTTTTAGATACTAGTTGGCAAAACTAAGGCACCCGAACTAGGAAGACCATGAGATGTTAGGTGCCTGGATGATTCATCTACGGTGATTTGACATCTATCCATTGTTATAAATGCAGCGGTGGCAGAAATTATTTAAGGATGTAAATTGCTTTCAGAAATATTTTACCTAATTTTTTTTAATATGAACTTAGATCACACTAATATTATAAATGTGAAAGTTTGGATGTTTGTTTGTTTATTTATTTGTTAGTTTGTTACTCAATCACGTCGTAACGGCTGAACCGATTTCGATAAAATTTGGTATATACATAGCTTATAATCTAAATTACCACATAGGTTACCTTTTATTGCATATATCAGTTCCCAAAGTATAAAAATGGAGTGTCAAGTCAAGTTGCAATAGCGAGTTTAGCTTTATTTCTAGGTTACCTACACATTTAGTAGTGTAACGCGTACCGAAGTCTCGGGCAACAGCTAGTATTAAATAAATCCTTCTTACCGTTCTATTTTGAAATAGTAAAATGGTGGGCGCATGCTGGGAACAGGTACGAACCTATCCTACGCAGAGATTTGTATTTTAGTTGGTACATCTATACATAATCTGATATCTGTGTGGCAAGTCACGGAAACAACTGCCTACGTTATAGGCTGATAGATGCACGGTTCCTATGTCGTTAACCGATAAAATAACGCTGTTTATAAAACACCAGTTCACTTTATCGTAGAATTTTATCGCCTTGAAAATTGTACCTATGTCGAAATATAACTTACAAATTACACAGAAATTAGACATTGATTATAGCAACAATTTCTGATGGATGTTTACGTAATAAATATTTTTTTAAATCAGTCTGGTTTTTTTTTAATTCTATAATGTCCCACGTCTATGGCTCGTGTATACGCTTTTATAATAAACTCCCAAGTGATGTACATAAGTTGACAATTAAAAAATATACAAAAATAATTAAACAAAATCTTTATAAAAAAGCCTACTGTAAAATAAAGGATTATTTAGAAGATAGAGAAGCTTGGGATTGAAATTGGTCCAACTCGTTCAAAATGTTACAATTTAAACTTAATTTATTTTCTGTATTGTTATGTATTCTAAAAGGCCTCAGCCTTGTTTCTTGCCTTTCTTTCCTGGCTTGGTCGCGAAGGAACAGGCAGTAAAATTGACGTTTCAAAGTGATCCTTGTGATTTTAATAAATAAAAGATTTTTGACTTTGACTTTTATGACGTGGCGAGTGATCGTGAGATATGGAGGAACATGAGGAGACCTTTGCCCAGCAGTGGGAAAGTATAGGTTATGAAAATAATAATAATAAAGTCCCACTGCTGGGCAATATAACGTAGTTATAATAATAATGTTGTGAAATCCAAAATTATGTTACATATTACATATTAAATAGTAATACTATTATTTTTTTACACAAACAATTATTTAAAATACTATAAAATACAGAAGAAACAGTTTAATCGTTGTAAACGATCTATAGATAGCTCAACTGCTCCAGATCACTACTAGGCGGAAGTGTCCCCAAGACACTGGTTGCATTGTCCCGCTGGATTGCAAGTACATTAAGTTTACAATAATGATATTGTGATCTGTGGTGGAAAGTTAGGGCATGTCTATGGTCATCCCAAAATTTCTTGATCCACTCGAGTCTTTATTTTCGTAGTCGTGGTTCAGCCGCGCGCCACGACTCGTGTGAATGTCGTCTCTCGCATCCCGCCGACATACCAACTTTTTGTTTTCAAGTATGCACCATGAAGCGATATTATAGGAGGTGGCATAAGTCAAAATCCACGTAGTTACACTAACGAGCTGACAATAAATTTTCTATCATCGATTAATGATAGAAAATTGTTAGTTTATAAACCTTAATAAAGAAGTTAAAAGCCGTTAAAATTATACTTAGAAATCAATCGTTTAAATGAGTTTCGCTTTTCCTTTTTTGATACCTCTGAGGTTGTCAGGTGGAAATGCTTTTAGCATTAAGCCCACTTCTTTTGCATCATATTGTATGCATTTATGTGAAATAAAGAATTGAATAAATACTTAATTAAATTTCAGGCGTTGGGTAGATTAGATTAAATTAGATAATTCTTTATTGCACACCTAATAACAATACAGCTACAAAGAACACCGTAAAACTATGTGATACAATTGGTGGTCTTATCGCTGAACAGCGATCTCTACCAGACAACTTTTGGATGGAATGGACTGTGTGGACATTACCTGGAGTGTAGTGGTGTACCTAATATACTATATATACATACTTACACTTATGATATAAAAAATTAAAATAACATAAATGAATGAACCTAAATAATAATTAATATGTTTCTTATATAAGTATATATAAGAAACATATTAATTAATAATAAATGCATAGATATTTAACGACAAATACTCAAATAGTGTAATCTGAGCATACGTTTAAAAATGGCAAGTGACTTGGCACATCTGATAGCTACCGGCTGCGCGTTCTATAATCGGACAGCCTGCACAGTAAAAGACATCAAAGTAAGAGGAAGAGTGTACAGGTGGCCTAAGTTGGAGTGTATCAGACGAATGCAAGGATCGAGGATTGGATTGATGGAGGAAATGGAATCGTTCTTTAAGATAGGAGGATGAGGAAGGGTTAAACACGGTGTTATATAAATGGTGAAGGATGTGAGTATCCCGGCGAAGGTGTATGGGTAACCTTTTGAGCTTACTGCGAAATTCGGACACATGGTCTTACTTCCGCAAGCCGAAGATGAACCGGTTGCCAAAATTTTGAAAGCGCTCAAGCTTATCTAGCATCTGTTCAGTGAGATCTAGATAAGAAGCATCAGCATAGTCAAGTATGGGGTAGTAGAGGTTCTAATAAAAAAACCTGGTAATAGCGTACATAGCGGATAGTTGATTGCACGCCCATTTATTTCAAAGCCAGTGTCATACAGACCGACTCCCGTAGAATCGCATTTTTAGTTTAAAAAGAGTCATCATAAGCAAACCGAACCTAAAAAAACCACACTTTAACATAATTTATATCAAACTGAAAATGGTTATTGGTTATTTTGCTACTGCTTAATTTGACCTTTTGTTTTTAGCAAGTTCACTAGAAATTTTTGGCTTTTATTCAACGATATCACCTACCTGGCTAATTCAGTGAAATTGTGAATTGATTGTAAAGAAAGTACTAGCCAAAAATGTCTAGTGACCTTACTAAAAACAAAAGTTCAAAAACGAAAAAACACGCTTCTCCAGTCATCTGTAATTATGAAACGGTATTGGGACAATTAAGGTTCAAAAAACAATATGAGCCCAAACTTGAGGGGTTTACTTGTACCATTGAAGAGTACTCCTGGCTCTATGCTCTAAATTATTGTATTGTCATCCAAGTTACATATATGTACTTGCAAAGCTAGAAATCAATGGACAATTAGAAGTAGATTAAAATAGACTTCTTAGATTTGTTTACATACTTGGTTAGTAGGTAGACCAAGTGAAGATAAAAAAGCGTGTAAAATCATTAGTCAAACAGCACGAAAGACCTACTTATTAGTCGCTGGCATTTTTAGGCTTGTACAAGTGGGTGCAGTTCATTTTCGTAATTAAAATAATATATGTAGATGGCAAAATTGCATCTAAATGAGAGTGTTTTTAAACTCTTAGTCGTATCTCCCAAGGGGAAGACCGAATTGAATGCGTATTTTTAATTTTATTTTTGTTTTTTTTTTAGTTTATTTGACAAGTATAAAGGCAGTTTATTAAAAAATCTTTAAATTGTTAAAAAAAATTTTACTTGATCTTTAGTTACTGAGCAAAGATAATAACGATCAAAGGTAACCCATCATTAAAAAAAACATGTTTTTTGTCTTTACGATTTGCAATAAAACAAAAGTTTTTTTTCTAAATTGGTCCCACGGTTTCTAAAAGTTTTTTTCAATTTATTTTACATGTTTACAAAGAAAAGTCACCAACATATTATTTTTTAAGTGTATGTTATTTTATTTTTGTATAACTTCAAATTTATTGTTTAATCTCAGATACCTATGGATTTGTTCCGAAATAAATGAAATAATAATTACCTCAAAGGAGGTATTCCAGGAAGTGCAACGATTTTTAGAGCACCAATTTTATTCCACGAAGTGCAACGATCGTCAGAAATACAGATCTCATTGATACCTACCATTTGTCTAAGGACACCGCTAGCCTAGAACTTCTACTTCCCGAGATACGGCCGTTTTAAGTTTGAATAACCCAAACTGATTGTGATAAACATAACTAACAACATAACATTTTAATAATAATAACTAAAAAATAACATTTTAATTTGTTTTTATCATAATTATCTTTTACATGATACGATCCATCATAATTATTAATAATAAAAATATAAAAAAACCCCACGACTAGAAGCATTGTAGGTGCCCTTCGTGGGAACATTTGAAATATTTTTTAGTATTCCACGAAATATAAGCCAAAATATAAATAGTTGTTTTTCGTGGAATGCCTCTCTCAGAGGATTAGCAATGTAGCAATCTATATCGATGTAAAGTATACCTAATAACGCTTGCTGGGAGCCGTTGGGTGCAGGCTGAACAGTTCAGCAGTAGACTTCCAATGGCTGTCTTGATGATAATGTTGATCATTACATTTTGGCTTCCTATAAGAGCATTCGATGAAACTTAAACTGTATAGGTACAGTCCGTAAGAAAATATATCACTGCAGCGCCATGCACCTTAGGTTGCATTTATATTTATACTATAAATATAAACACCTGTACTAGACACGTCCATAAGGTGCGCGGACGCAGGTTTTGAATGTGTAGGTATGGCATTTTCGTCTAAGAACGTAATGGGTTACTTATTGCATAATCAGACGTGCTTTTATTTTAAAACTATTCCCTACATTAATATAATCTAGGTAAAGGCTAATTGTTTGAAATATACGTATATTTTCTGTTATTCTGTGTGACCATGGACGCGTCTAGTTATCAGTAAGTTATGTTGGTTATAAATTAATACCTACCAGTTGGATGAATAATGTATAAAGAAACTACTCAACTCAACAACTACAATACACAAACTCAAAATTTAATTATTCATCAAAAACTTTTAGATTATATTGAATAGTCAATTTACACCTGTTCCTCGCAAACGCAACCGGAAAGACCCGCACCAAACCCGAGGAGGTATTATTTTGACATAGGGTATTAATTTATAATTATGAAGCGATAGCAACACGACAGCAATCGGTCGCGATATATTAATTTTCACAAAGAAACTAGCGCTACCAGTAAAGGAACGGCAACAGATAGAACTATTTTCCCATAGTTATGATGTTTCGCGACCATATTGATGACGCTAATTTTAGGCATTAACAAAATAGTTGTAATTTATATATATGTACTGCCACACTAAATAAAGCAATATATACACCTGCAACCAACAAAATTATTTTTGGTTTGGGGCTTTGGGAAGAGTTGTTTAGGTATCGCCAAACGGATGCCTTATCTGCTGTCCAGCATTGGTATCTTTAACAGCGTTTAGCCGCCGGATATCCTTTTTGTCCTCTGACCCTGAATTATACACACAAGAGATATCATGGAAAATTATGTTTTAAACATTGTAATTTGTATAAACGAGTTTATTATACAGCAGACTAATGTTTGTAAATTCAAGCAGTTGATGCTTTATTGAACAGTTGCTTACGTCACAATCGGCATAATGTAGCTGAAACTGCGATAACTACCACGTCGCATTTATATTATTTTTATGTTAACCATCTTGTACACAAAATAACTGAGGCAGTTAGCGAACATTGAAACAGCAAAATAATTTTACATTTTAAAAAATAATTTAATTTAATTTTTTGTTTACAATAAAATCTTTTTCATTTATAGGGTTCTAGACAAAAATAGTTAAAACATGACCGTTAATTATATTGCTATTGAAGCTTCACCGAACCATGATGAATATTTTTATTCACATCAGATTTTATAACTAGTGAATCCTATAAAATATATAGGGTGTTTGATAATATACGCACAGAAATGAAAGGGGTTATTTTGATGAGCGTAATAAATTAATGTATGAAATGTTTCCCATAGAAATGTGCAATTTATTTTGTATGTAAAAAAACACTTTATTAAACTTATGTTGTGCTATTGCATAACGCTTGTCATCTAACCACAGATATTGGGGACGTTTTGAGATATCTCTTGTTGTCCCTTTCTAACCCAAAACCCGCAGCCATTTCCATTCAGATTGCAAGAGTAGGTAGCAAGTTTTATATCGAATTAATCACTTAAACTTAGTCGATTTTCTTTAAAATTTGATAACATAACTAGTAGTTTTTTTTCGAGAAATCTTTTTTTATGTGTTGAGAAACCATCACTTGAATATCGTCAGTATATTACCAAATTTACCAAACATCCTGTATTATAAAACTATGTTCCATTGTAAAAAGTTAACTTAAGTAATATCAATGTCTAGTTACTAGTTAATGACGTCGAAAAGTACTCGCAGTTTTAAATTATAATGTGTACTATGAATAGTGTTTTCTCCGTAAGGCGCCACTTTAGAGTCGCGGCAATTAATTTTTCTCTTTGCATTCACGTTTCCTGCATCGTATCAAAGAACTGGTCAGACGCTTTAAATGTTTATTCGACTTCCATTAATGGTAACCTCCACTTGTCTTACCATAACTTCAATGTGCAGACTGTTTTTATTTTCCCAGCGCGTGATACGACTCGCATAGCTATATGCAGGATGACTAAACTTGACTACTTGACCAGTTAATATAAGTTATAAGCAGTGCTCGATATAATGGACCGGAACGTAATGGAATGCCGCTGTTCCGGTTCGTGAAATCACCGTTCTGTTTTTTAAAAGTTCTCCTCATATCCTTTTGGTTCGGCGAAAAATCTACCTTCTCGGTCAGACACTGTTTTTCAGTTTGAAAAGCGCGCGTAACTACTGACGAGATGACGTTCACTCTTTTTTTAACCTATGTATTTTATTTACATAATAATAAGGTTTTTATATATTAAACACACAGCTTTTATAAAATTCATGATCAGAACCGCAAGCAAATTCAAATGAGCCCAAACACTAGTAACCCACTACAATCCAATTAGAAGTTCCAATGTCTAGCATCCGTCTCCATTATGAGACCACCTCCATAACTATAAATAAATAAATAAATATCGCTGGACATTTCACACAGCGCTATCTAGCCCCAAACTAAGCAGAGCTTGTACTATGGGAACCAGATAACTGATAGAATACTTATATACTTTTTTTTGTAAATACATACTTATAATATATAGAAAAACACCCAGACACGGAACAAATATCTGTAGATCATGCAAACATTTGTTCCGCGGCGGGAATCGAACCCGCTACCTCCTGCGTCTCAGCCGGCTATACGCCCACTACGCCACGGAGGCAGTCATGGTTCCATCATTGTCACCAAAGTTACATTATGTATTCGAAATTTAAATGCGTACACAAAATTTCGTGCCTGCGCTGTTGACCGTTGAGGAGTTACTTCGCCTGGAGCCAATCCAGGGTGTAGAATCAGGTCACGCTTACCATAAAAATGCATTGTCATCGGAACTGAACCAAGATGTCAAATTTCAACTCCGTAGGATGTGAGAAAGTTGTTCAAATTCAGTTAGTAAGATTAGACCTAACCAACTAACAAACATTGCAAGCTAAATAAAAGCTTGTAAAAATATCGGAAGGTTTGAAGGGAAATGCGTTCTAGTTCGTGTGTAGTTAAGTCCAATTCGACCACTGGTTGTAACCTTACCAGATTACTTATCATCATACATGAAAATTATGATGACCTCCGTGGCACTATGGGCGAATAGCCGGCTGAGACGCATGAGGTTGCGACTTCGATTCCCGCTGCAAAACAAATGTTTACATGATCTTAAGAGATTTGGTATTGTTACGAGCTGAGGGTTCGGGATAAAATAATGGGAATCGATCCAACCAAAATAACACTTTTATTCAACACGATGACGATGAATACACGAACTTGGTCACACGTATCACAACACACTAATTCACACCACTGTTGCAGCACTTAAAAGTCACCGAAATGATCGCACGTACGAGTATAGCTTAATCCAGACTGACTCGGGAGTAACTACTATTCACACGAGACCCTTCCCACGTCAGTCCTCCAGGGCCTCGCTGAGACTAACTCACTCTGACTCACACTGACTGTCCGGCCATCTCTCCGGCCTATTTATATCGCACACATTTCGATTGTTCGAGAACGATGTCGATCCTTCCAGGAAAGGGTCGGTCCCTCGACACAATGGCCACTCCCCATTCTGCGAAACCACAAACAATAGCAACAATAACACAGCAAGACAAAAGCGTTCGAGAAGGTTCGATTATTACTCATTGTTTAACAGCCTCGGCGTAACACTGCCCCCTCCTAAAACATGCTCGTCCCGAGCATTCTTAGCCCCATATCGCGGCAGCCGATCAACGCGAACAATTTTAGGCGCACCTCGCGCTGTAGATGTAGCAACTAGAGGAGCCACATTGCCGTCTCCAGTACTTCAGGACACCCAGAGTCCCTTTCTCATCAGCGATCCCAATTCCAGCCTCCAAAACACGGCTCTCATGATTTCTATCTGTTCTTTCACTTCATGGAATTCCTTTCCAGATGAACCGAACGATTCCCTCATCAGTCGAGCACGCTCTTATGGCCAACGTCGCTGAGCTTCCTGTTGACGACGCTGATCTTCTTTATCCTGACGTCGCTGTTCCTCTTGCAACCGAGTCTGCTCCACCTGTTCACGTCGCTGTTCCTTCTGGAACCGAGCCTGCTCTTCCTGCTGATGACGCTTCTCTTCTTAATGCTGACGGCGTTGTTCCTCCTGCAACCGAGCCTGCTCTTCCTGTTGACGACGCTTCTCTTCTTTATGCTGACGGCGTTCTTCCTCCTGCAACCGAGCCTGCTCTTCTTGCTGGCGACGCTGCTCTTCCTTATCCTGACGTCGCTGTTCTGCCTGCAACCGAGCCTGCTCTTCTTGCTGACGACGCTGCTCTTCCTTATCCTGACGTCGCTGTCCTTCCTGCCAACGTTGCTGCTCTTCTTGTTGACGACAAAGCATGGCCATAATAGCAGCAAGATCGCCTGTCACAGGAGCTTGGCCCACGGATGATGATGATGAAGCTCCAAATGGTTCAGTGGCGGCTGATTCTATCTCCATCGGCTGACGACTCTGCCAAGCTTCTTGAACCGGAGACTCCCCAAACCGCCTTTCATCCATTTCCTGTTGTCGTTGACCTCTCGTCCTGACACCGTCCACGTTATCCTTTGGTAGAACCGGCATTATTTTATCCCACTTCTGACACCAAATTGTTACGAGCTGAGGGTTCGGGATAAAATAATGGGAATCGGTCTGACCAAAATAACACTTTTATTCAGCACTGAACGGTGTATACACGAACTTGGTCACACGTATCACAACACACTAAATCACACCACTTATAGTCACCGAAATGATCGCACGTATAGCTTAATCCAGACTGACTCGGGAGCAACTACTGTTCACGCGAGACCCTTCCCACGTCAGTCCTCCAGGGCCTCGCTGAGACTAACTCACTCAGACTTAGACTGACTGTCCGGCCATCTCTCCGGTCTATTTATATCGCACACATTTCGATTGTTCGAGAACGATGTCGATCCTTCCAGGAAAGGGTCGGTCCCTCGACACAATGGCCACTCCCCATTCTGCGAAACCACAAACAATAGCAACAATAACACAGCAAGACAAAAGCGTTCAAGAAGGTTCGATTATTACTCATTGTTTAACAGCCTCGGCGTAACAGTATGTTTCTGGGTGTTTCTCTGTATTTATTATTATAAATATGTATTTACCAAAATTATAACTATAGGCGAACATAATACTGAACTATTTCTTGTTGAAATTGCATTTTCATATGAATTTACTTTCTTGAAATAACTAAAAGCGAAAGTACAAGATAACATTGTCAGTGTGAATAATAATTTGTCAATGTTATGTAGTTTCTCATACTTTTTATCTATTTTCTAGGTATAATTGGGATGGGATTGCGGTAAATCGTCGAAAAGGGTAAGTGCTCTGATATACATTTTCATACTCATCTTGTTTGTTTGTTTGTTACCTTTTCACGACCAAACATAGATTATATCCTGGAGAAAGACATAGGCTATCTTTTGTCGCAAAAAATAATCTTGAAGGGGGTTAAATAGGGGATGAAAGTTTGTATTGGCAATCGAATATTCCTCAAGTTAGGGATCTAAAAATTCATATTTTTAGATTTGGTATACATAGATTATGACCAAGGTTGAGACACAAGCTACTTGTTACCGGACAAAGAAGGATGGTAATGTTTTTATTTACAAACCAAGCTTGCGAAGCCGCGGGCGGGTCAGATCCTATAAGAATCTTTTGGCATGATAACATGCACAAGACAAGTCGAGGATTTACAACATAATATTGGATAGTTAGGTGCCTCTAAATAACTATCACAACAATTAAAATAATTCGAAAACCTACTTAGGTATAAGAATTATGTAAGTGTTTGTTAATAACAGTGGCACATACTTTAATACAAATGTAGCAATTGAAACTATTTGTATACAGTGTGTCCCTGGATAAAGTGCAACCCCGAAAGGGGGTGAAACTAGATCAAAAATTATCGACAAAAAATAGAAAAAAAAATTAAAAAAAAATTCGTATATACTTTATTAATGTATTAAAATTTTTATTACTCACTAATTACTCTATTTAATAAAAAAATTATTTCTTCCAAAGTAGTAGGTCTATTTTGTTAAAATAAAAACCATAATCATGTCAGATATGTGACGATGACGATAAAATAACAAATAACTCACAAACGAGTGGCTATCGTGACTTAAAGTTTAATTTTTGTATTAAAATTACATTTTTTAGGCTGTTTTTTTCCAATAAACTCCAAAAATCTTAAAATTAAGCCTATAATACTAGAAATTTTTATGACTTTTTATTATTGTCTATCATAATAGCTTTTAAATAAATAAAATGGATTTTATGGATGGATGAAGCGAAATTCACCCGGAATGGAATCACAAATTGCAGAAACTTACATGTATGGTCCGAGGAAAATCCACACCTAAAGAGGGCGTCTACTTTTCAAGTGCAATTTTCAGTTAATGTATGGGCAGCTCTAATAGACGACACGCTGATTGGGCCAGTTATTTTACCCGCAACATTAAATGCCGAAAGTTTTTTAAACTTATTAAGAGACGATCTGCCACTACTGCTGGAAGATGTTCCGCTGGCTACAAGGCAACAGATGTATTTGCAGATGGACGGATGCCCTGCGCACTACGGGCGCAATGTGCGAAGTTTTTTAAACGAAAACTACGCTAATAGGTGGATCGGCCGGGATGGACCAGTCGGGTGGCCGGCACGTTCACCTGACCTGACACCCCTAGACTATTTTCTGTGGGGTGTTATGAAACAAAGAGTCTACAGAACGACCGTAGACACTGAGGCAGAGTTACAAGATCAAATCATGCGATGTGCCGATGAGATAAGAAGTGACCCAGAGATGGTGCTTAGAGCCACACAACAAATCGCTCTTCGTGCGGCAATGTGCCTACAACAACAAGGAAGCCATTTTGAGCATTTAATGCATTAAACAAAACCCTTATTTCATACTTACATGTAATAAGTTAAATAAAAATGTTGTAACTAAAATTTGATTTTTAATACTACCTGAGCAGCAAAAAAAAACGTGTCTCTACCTGAGTGGTGACGTAATCAGTGGTCAACTTTAAAAGCTCCTAGCCAGCACATTTTTTATGTTAGAACGTAGGTTTTTTTTTATTTAAAAGCTATTATGATAGACAATAATAAAAAGTCATACAAATTTCTAGTATTATAGGCTTAATTTTAAGATTTTTGGAGTTTATTGGAAAAAAACAGCCTAAAAAATGTAATTTTAATACAAAAATTAAACTTTAAGTCACGATAGCCACTCGTTTGTGAGTTATTTGTTATTTTATCGTCATCGTCACATATCTGACATGATTATGGTTTTTATTTTAACAAAATAGACCTACTACTTTGGAAGAAATAATTTTTTTATTAAATAGAGTAATTAGTGAGTAATAAAAATTTTAATACATCAATAAAGTATATACGAATTTTTTTTTAATTTTTTTTTCTATTTTTTTGTCGATAATTTTTGATCTAGTTTCACCCCCTTTCGGGGTTGCACTTTATCCAGGGACACACTGTATAGTACCGTATGGTGCGCCATAACCTTATAATAAACATGATTTTTTTAATATACCTACACAAAATAGATTACAGGCAAATACGCTCACAAAAAGATTTTCAACGGATACCTACGGTACTAATAATATTAAGAAATTATTTATGAATTCTCTATATCTAGCTTATATATTAAACAATTTTCATTCAGTTATTCACAACTTTGATGGCCTGGTAAGGAACACTAATTCGGACATATGAATCGAGAAAGTACCGACAAGCTCGAACCATCAAAGAATGATATCAACCCACAACCCAAATATTGGAGGATGAAATCGAGAATCTTGTTATCGACACAGCTGAAATTTGGTTTTTAGTAGTTACACCATTTGGTGTAACTACTTCCAAACTCTGCTGAACTATCCACCTCTTGGAGAACTTATATCCCGGCCACAATACTCGTAGAACAATAATGCAGAGGTAGAATCACCCACCTATGAAGAAGTTCAAAGGGGTATTATACAGCTTAAAAACCATAAAGCTATATGAACTGCTGGTTAACATATGGAGAATAGGAAGGCAGCAGACTGAATGGAATACCGGAGTAATCTGCCCTGTCTACAAAAAGGGATCTAAAAAGAAAAGCACAAATTACCGACTAAGCTCTATTACCCACAGCGTACAAGGTCTTATGATTTATGCTTTTGGAATGGCTGGAGCCATATGCAGAACAAATCCATAGTGATTTTCAGTGTGGGTTCCGCCAAAACCGTAGTACTGTAGACCAGATATTCCTCCTAAAACAACTAATGGAGAAGAAATGGGAGTATGCTCAGAGTATGCACGCATTATTCGTCGATTTTAGGAAAGCGTACGATAGTATAGATCGGATTGCGTTGTATACTGTTTTGAGGGAGTTCTAAGTTTGAATCAAACTCGTCGATATGATAGCTATGGCCACCGGCGATAGTAAGATGAGAGTGAGAGTAGAAAGCAAACTTACCGAACACTTCGCGGTGATTACCGGTCTTTAACAGGGTGATGCTCTGTCGCCAATGCTTTTCCATTTGGTTCTGGAATACTTACAGAAAAGTGCTTGCACTGGAGACTGAAGGGCTGACACTAAATCGAAATCATAAGGTGATTGTCGTGACGCTACGATTTAGTTCTACTTGAGAAAAGTCACGCAGAAGTCGCAGAAGCCAGCAGGGTGTTAGAAAAGGTAGCGGAAAAAGTTGAACTCAGGATTAACTTCAACAAGACGGAGTATCTCCATATAAAGCGATTCAAAAACACTCGCATCCCGCGCCAAGATCTACATGATGGAGATACTACGTACAAAGGAGTGGCCAAATTCAAGTACCTAGGATGCACTATCACAGACACAACCACCCGTGAATAAGAAATTCAAATTCGCATCCATAATTTCTTACTATGCAGTGCTGCACTACATAAGATATATGCAGGCTTCTCAGCAGAAGAACTAAGATCCGAATTTACAAAACCGTAATATGGCCCATCCTCATGTATGGTTCTGAAGCCTGGACGCTAACCCTGAAGAAGGAGAGTCAGCTTTCAGTAGCAAAGAGAAAAGTTCTTAGGATAGTCCTTGGTCCAGTAAGGAGAGAAGATGGTAGCTTGAGGTTCTGTAAAAACGCCGAAATAAAAAATCTTGTGGCCGAGCGCTATAGGAGAATACAAGTCACACCGATTCCGCTGGCTCGCCCAGCTACTGCGAATAGTTTAAGATCGAAGCGTCAAGAGAGCATATTTGGGCCGACCGACTGGCCGCCGACAGTTTGGTTGTCCTAAGCATCGCTGGAGCGATAGGATGGAGGCTGGAATGGAGGATGGAAGCGGATATTGAATATTTCAATATGTGGAATATTGTCTTACTGGGTGGAAAATTGAAAATATTGCCAATAGTTGTGACTTCGAACAAACTTTTATTACTTACACTGAACTCGATTCCCACCTACGTATTCAGAAACCCACCTGCGAACATAATAAAATATTGGATTTGACAGGTGTCAAAATACTATCAACGAACAGCAAAATCAAATGATACATTGGTACAATATCATACGTGTGAAATATCCAGCATTATTTATTTATTTTATTTTATATATTGGAATATCGTCCTGTCGAAATATTGATCCCGGATAATCTAGTGTACACCAAATTTTTCAAAATAAAGTGGAACTTGCACTCATTATTAATGGATAACATAATAATTATTAGGCATTATGTGGTTGATTTTTCGATTTCTTTGTACGAAGATAATGCAGCATGCAAAATGATAGACGTCAAATAACATTTCAAACGAAATAAAAGCTTTTAAATAATACAGCAATCATTTCGTAGGTAGGTAACGCAGTTTTAAATTCATAGGTAACACTTTTTCCACAATAATCAGGCGAGTTGACGATTTAAATTATATATTTTCTGGAAATCGCTATCTCGCCTAACCGGGTGAGTTGACGATTGACTACAAATCGGATATAATTACCTACCGTTATTATAACTTCTGTAAAGCGAAGAAGATTATATACATATTAAGATTACATACGATAAAAATAATAAATTATCTATCACACACGGGTAAGATGACATGTTTTTTATATGAAATCCTTTTATTCTCTTGAAAGTCTATCAAACCTGTTAATGAATCTTTTGTATCTTACGTTATATTTCGTATCTTAAAATGAAATATCCATTTCGCTCGGTATCTTAAGATAAGATAACTCTTTATTGTACACCAAAGTAAAATACAGAACATACTGTACATCTTACAGATACTGTAAGATGAAAATATATACCATCTTCGTCGTGTGTGATGGTCTATTTGATTGTATCCCGAGCTTTATTTTATCTTCACATAAAATATTATAGCATCTTCATCGTGTGTGACGCGCTTTAAACTTCAATCGCATTGCAACCTAAGGCCCCGTTTTCACTAATAGAGCTCACACACGTCAACAATTTGTTTGCGCAAGCCTAGATATTTAAATAAAACCCCACCATGTGTGGGGCCCATTAGGAACATTTTTGTCCCATGACATTGACGCTCGACACGAAATCTACGGGTCGGGCAACAATCACGGCACATGTGGCTCGACATCCTCGCGACGCGGTTCAACCGCGTGGCTCTCGACATCATTTTAGTAATGAGAACCCGTGTTGCACTTAATTCCGCGATATTTGCAAAATGGCAGTAGAGTTGTGGTTTGATGAGACAACACTAGTAATCTTATCGGGCGACATTTCGACCACAACTTTGTGGTATGGACGAGTGAAATATCGGGGGCATTGTCCCCGGAACATCGTACTTAGATGTGCCGTGACTTTTCGCAACGTGTCCCTCGACTATGTTCCCTAACCAATACAAAGGCAAGGCGGCAGCAGCAGCTTCAATTACGTCAAACATTGCATTTGACAGACATTAAAACTATTTCGAAACTTAATTTTGACTAGATTTAAATACTGATTAAACCTAGTAATTGCTGCTACGATGTCTACAAATACCTCGAACTTGTTGATCAATCAAACGTGGTACCTTGAATACTAGTCTTCCACTAATCGATGGCTCAGGTTTACTAGACCATGCGTTAGGCATTGAGGCAGACTTTGATCAATCTCCTACATTTTCTTTGATGTTGAGCGCGAAGAGATGCTTGACAGGCAGCTCTTGCATCCTGTTTTTGATATGAACGCTGTCTTATAAATATCTTGTGTTGATTACCATGGTTGGGTTTCCTTAAAGACTTATAATCAAACTTTTTTAAATAAAATTTACGAATGTAAACCCTATGTACATTGTACAATATATGCCTACTTATGTTTGATATCGTTTTAACTTTTAATCAATAAAAATTATTTAACTTTAACATTACCTAACCTAACCTATTTATGTTTTATATTTTTCCGTTGAGTGTCACATTCTAAAATAAGCATAATGATTAAGTTACCTACCGTTGGGGTCTTGGTTGTTTGTTTTCTATAACGTGCTTGCCAGTTTTAGTCGCGGGATTCTCGTCGATATATCAGTATCGTATTGTGTGCTTAGCTTAACTGTGCATCGTCGTACGCAGGCGTAGTCGTTTGCATCAAGCTGCATTTGCCGAATAACGGTACATCGCCCATTTAAGGTGAAAATAGGTTGTAGTTCCTACATATGGTATTATGCGCGTCTTTCATTGTTATGCCTTTGGTCGGGCTAGTAAGTTCGGCATGCCGTGCCAAGACTCATACTTGGCAAATCGATTTTAGCTACTCCGCCGAACACCGCTGCAAGGCTGCGGATATTAGAAACAGAGCCGCGACCGCTGCGCGTCGTAATAAGCAAAGTTGAGCAGCCACGCGAACGCATTCGGCGGCATTGTTCTGCAATAAAGGATTCATTCCGTCAAACAATTTGGAACGTTATGCAAACAGAGGGGAGAAACTGTTTCAGTGAGAGCTCCGCCATCCGGTCTAAATATAACCGGGCGGAGACAGCTGGCGAGGATGCGGGGTGCGGGGGCGCGTGCCCAGGGCGACGACCCGGCCAACCCAGACCTTGTGCGCATTACCGGAAGAAACGGTGATACGAATTTGCACCATTGTCCTAGGCAAAGGAGAGATTACTATCTTCTCAACGGCAACTTAGCACACGCAGCACTTCGCCTACATAAGCTTAACTTTCGGTATTCATATGTTGTGATACTGTTGCCACTACTGCTATCACTCTCGTCCGCATTGAATAGTACGATGGATCCCGATATATATATATATATATAGTATGTACACGTACAGTATATGTGCTCGATCGTATATATATATATATATTAGATCGAGCACATATACTGTACGTGTACATACTATAGTTTCAATGTAAGTAGGTAACTATATATAAATATTTAATTGCATATGATCTCTATATGTTACATTCAGATTTTTGCTTGCCTATATATATAAACCTACGGTTTGTCAGAATTAATGAAACTAGGATAGAGCAATTTGAAACAATCTTGTGGAAGAGAATAGCGGTCAGTTGATCAGGATGGAGCGTCAGTCACTATTACGCGTTGATGGGTTATTATGTCGATATGTATGTACCTACATGTGTATATGTGTAAGTAGAAACTGACACGTTAACGCTCAATTCCGCTTACACGACGATTCTTATTTGGCTGTCAGGTCAATAGCACCGTTAGTTGAAGGTCTTGGTCGGCATTCGCACCTGAACTGCGGCCCTCAACCCATACCTACTTAACTTTTAGACACCCACCCAACACCCAAACGGTCTATGCTGTTGTATAGCGCAGCAAACTGCGAAATACCCCTAGTAATATTGTTAGAGGTGTTCAGTTAACATTCTGCTAATTTAATTGGGGAAGTAACAAAGCAAAGTTCAGGTAAATTGGTCAAACCAATATAAATTCAAAATTAACAAAGGCTATCCCATAGCCTGAACCTGGATTACAAAGGATTGCATTTGCTCCGTCCGCGTCCTTTCAGTAACAGGACGAGAACATCTGCGACAAAACAATTGCCTGAAAAGACGACTGACGTATTTGCCACAAAGCTTAGCGATATTGAACCCACGTAAATTCAAAAATCGTCTATAATCATCTACATACATACACAATGTATATTGACGTATTTGTATTTTTTTAATACTCAATTGTTTTAAAACCTGAATAACACATACATAACTTGCCTAATAACGTATCGTCTCAATTATGCTAAAAGGAAGCGTTAGTGAACGTAGAAAATAGTGCTTTGTAGTAAAACAGAGACTTGCTATACGATTTTAGACCCAGAAATGTTTTTAAATAGTGTGTCAAGGATGAGTGATTTCTTAAAGAATCCTTAAAGAATGGGTCTGGTCCCACATTATTAGACGTTCGCCAGTCTTCTTTGGCGTTTATTTTTATGCCTGCTATTTATAGTTTTTTACACTGACGCGTATAACAAAACTAATTGATCGAGCGAAGTGAGATCTCTAAATCAACTTGGGCAAATCGGCGTTGTATGTATGTATGTTTGTTTGTCCGAGGATAACTTTCGAAGCGTTTATACAATCATCGTGAAGTTTAATATATAGGTAGGTAGTGATGTCACAATTTTGGTGTGACTAAATGAGCTAAAAATGTGTGAGATATTGGGGTCCAAGAGGGGTAAAATAAAACCAAAATGGAGCTATCCGATCAAGTGGCAAGTCTAATAAAAGGTATTTGTGAATACATTTGGACTCCGTTTTTATTTTTAGTTTAAACCTTGTAGTTTTTAAGTTATTAGCCATGATAAAAACTGAACTTTGACATAATTCACAGGGTACACCAGTGACTCCATAGTGCTGAAATTTGGTATGCGTGTAGCTTTAATGACACAAATATAGGCAAAAGTCTGAAATCCAAAATAACTGCAATTTCTACCCCAAAAAAGTCTAACCAATTTACATGAACTCCTGTTACCTGTAATTTGAATGAAACTGTAGGTCAAGTTAAGTGGTTATTCATTTCATGGCACTGTTTTGATAGTCGAAGATTACGAATAATATTTTTTTGTTTTTATTGGAGACTCGCAAGATCTCAGTTCGGAGCGAACCGTATATTAGAAAACGTAGGTATATTAGAATTAATAAGACATTGCTACACAAGGGAGCATTAAGAGCCTTTCAGCACTATGTGACGTATACATATCAGCAATAAGGCTACTCGTATTAAAATAAACAAATAAATTGACTTTAAATTTTTTTTGCGATTCGTAAATATATGATTCATACGAATTCTTGTAATCCTTATATGTTATGCCAAAACTAAGTATTTTATCGTGTTTTGAGGGTCCCCTATCTTTGGAAACTATTTATCTTTTTGTATCTCTATACTCGCTCTCTAAGCGTTAGCAATACAGGGCCCGTAGCCAAATTACTTTCGCTGTGAATCTATTCGATTTCTACATACATTTGTTGTCGCTGTATCACGTGGTATTTCTATAGCATGTGTTAAATCCCATACATTTTCGGACGTATCGACTAGCGTCATCGCTAATTGACTGTAACTTGGCTAAGCCCTCTGTTCTCTTAAATTTGTTAAAAATAAGCCTTGCTGGCAAATTAAACGAATTGAAACTTCAATGTCAGATGACATGGAAGTTCAAAATTTTTTTTATTAAATGACATGTTTTGAATACCAAACTTTAAGGGGTGATTTCGTAAAAAAATACGGATGGGAGTTATATGTATAAGATTCTTGTTTTTGAAAATTAAACATGTGGCGTATATTATAATATATTTATTTAATATTTTGACTGCATACTGGACACGATAGATCTGAATGTATTTTACTCGAACTAGAGAAACATTATAGCACCTTAGTAATCGAAGGTTAGTTAATCGCTATTTAGTTACGGCATAGAAATCAACCGTTACAATGTCTGACATTTAAAATCAACAATGATACCCGTGTCGAACACGACAGACAATTTGCTAATGAACAAAACAAGCGGCAACTGTTTTTTGGGGCTTTTGTAGCAATTTGTTCGGGTTGCAATTGCCAGTAAACAGGTGGTGCAGGAGGTATCCCGTCCTCCCGCGTCGATCAATACCCCAACCCCTCACCGCGTCTCTCCACACCCCTACTACGGGAATCTAACCGCCACCCTACAATATCGAGACGGAACAATAGAAAATTCCCAGCGTTTATTTTGCATCCTCGCTCACACTACACCTGATGACTCTGTTTTCAATTAAACACGACGCTATCTGAAGAGCGGTCGTCATTTGTGGAAGAATTATTTTTATAATTAAAAATGCCTTATTACTTATAGCCTTAAGGGCTTGAGTTCATACAAATACCTCATATAACACTTTTCGTTTTTTCAGAATTGATCAACTTTCTGGGCAATTTTAAAATTTTTGTTTCCCTGTAAACTTTATTAGGAACTAGCTTCCGCCCGCGGCTTCGCACTCGTGTTTTGTTTGTTGTTGTGAAACGTAGGCCCCTGACCAATCCGCCGCACAACAAAACATTTGATTTTTTCTTGCATCGACTACACACGATCCGAGGCCATCCGACTCGAAGTTTTACCTGGAAGCAACCGGGACATGCTCCAAATTCGGAGGATCAGGGAGACCCGGATGCCATATAGTCCAAGCCTAAGACGTAATAATAAATAAATAAATAAATAAATATCGCTGGACATTTCACACAGCGCTATCTAGCCCCAAACTAAGCAGGGAACCATAACTATGGGAACCAGATAACTGATAGAATACTTATATACTTTTTTTTTGTAAATACATACTTATAATACATAGAAAAACACCCAGACACGGAACAAATATCTGTAGATCCTGCAAACATTTGTTCCGCGGCGGGAATCGAACCCGCTACCTCCTGCGTCTCAGCCGGCTATACGCCCACTGCGCCACGGAGGCAGTCATATAAATTGTAAAGTAATATTTGCTAAAGTCGACACAGAGTAATAAATTAAAGGCCGTGTTAGAAACATTGATGTGACGATGCAATTATTGTCGTTTAAATTACGAACGCCGCTAACCGCTAACGTGAGGGCGTTACAGGCATCATACACGACGGGCGATATGAGGGTGATACAGCCACCGGATTTCAAACGAATGTGTTTTGTTGTCAACTCTTTTCTAAGCTAGACGCGCTTGGATGCTTCGATTATGTGTAAACCGGAATAGGTATTAAGAGTAAGAGATTCTTGTGAAAGCTCCCCGGGGAAGTAATACTTCTATACCTATTTCTGCCGCAAGAAATCCACTTTTTTCATAGAAGTTAAGCATTCACGTGACAGGTTGCAAACCCATCGCCACTTACTAGAATACTAAACAGGTGTGGCACATGGCTTTGACTTTTCGGTTCTAGGACGTGCCGGTTTCCTCACGATGTTTTCCATCACCGTTTTGGAGCACGTGTAAATGCGGACATACATTTTTAGATTATATTTTTTTTGTGCACGGCTCGGATTCGAATAACTTCCGAATCAGAAGTTGGGTGTATCCTACTAGGCCACCACAGATCTGTTTTAATATACCCACTATTAATTAAATATATTTACACACAACCTGCTCGACAATGTCAAATTATGTCATGTAAATCCCACCGAAAGCAGGTGATTAAATCCCTACGGCTGAGCCGGGAGTAAAGTTGTACTGAATTTAATTATGCCCTCGCGGGCATATGATGCGCATGATATGAATTTGGAACCTCATCTGTATTAAAATTTCAACTAATGAGACCCACACAATAAGAACTTATTCGTAAATTGAACTAACCTCTGCACCGAATGCACCAACATAGATTTGGTTTTTAGTGTCTCGTAGAAAGTGTGAAAAGTAGAGAGCATTTTCCTCGTGGATAAAGCTGTCTGCACCTTGGGCGTGCTTATAACCCTCTCTGCAGTCAGAATTCTAACAACTCCCTCGCTCCGCTCGTGAGATAACTGTAGAATCCTTCGTTACGTTCGGGATTCAATATAGCTCCCGTGACGCAAGACACTACTTTAATATTGTATATATTTCGTTTAATAACCTACTATTAGTTTAATATCCATCCGTGCGATGCCGGTGCAGGTTTAATAATAAAGTACTGACACAAGCACAATTAATGGAATTATACCAATGTATTTAGAAAGCAGTTTTGCATCTATAAGTCTATAAGTTATTATGTTTAAGGGCGTTGGCGCCGTCTATTTTTTATCTATTTTTAAATCCTCTGTCATTCATATTTCAAAAACAAAAACTAGGTAATTTCTGGTAATTTAATTGACCTAACCTAAAATCTATACCATAAAACATTTTAATACTGCGTTGAAAAGGTAGACAATAGCTAGAGATCTGGAGAGATATAGAATGACTGTCTCGTTAGCCATCGTCTTTTGTGGGAGTCGAGCTTATACCAGTACGGGTATTATGTCCTTTGCATAAGACACACATGTGCGCACCGGTTAACAACATGATTGCTACGTAGCTCGTAGAGTAACTTAGAGTATCCCTGCCTGCCCCTCAGACAATTTCTCAGACAAAGGGAATGGCAGGCATTATATCTCGCCTAGCACGGTACCAATGACTTAAGTGGAGATAAAGTTACAGAATTGAGACTGAATTGTGTAGATAGTATGGCTTCCTGGAAAATGTATGTTACTCGTATCTTAGAAATTGTCACCATTGTCATCTATTCGTCATCGTCTTTTAGAGGTGTTTTTTCTTTATTAATGAGCTTAATCATAATGGCAATTATGCCGCTCAGTTGTTACAACAAAAACACATTACTAACTAATCAAATAGGTAGATAATCTAGGAATCAACAACAATAGCTTGAATTAAAGTTCAACTGAGACCATCAATGATCTGAGTTGAACTTCAACTCATAAAGCATAACTAAATATTTAATTTTATCTTATAGTGTATTTGACAATATAATGTTGCAACCAGCAGGTTCTTTCAGAAATTGTTTACAATTATTAGATTGATATGCCTCGTTAAGGGCACACTCCATCAAGACATGCATTAAGTCATCCGGTACACCGCAGAGGTCACAGGTTCGATGACGGGACTTTACCCATTAGAACAGCAAATGTCTTCAATATTTTAAAAAGTTTACAATATTTTAGATAAGTCCGCTTCTAGGACAGCCACGAAGTCAGAGAAACCGCTGATTTTAATGTCGGCTCAGGTAATATGTACCTGAAAATTAAAAGTGTAAAATTTCTTCCGTTTTTTGATGAAATTTTTTATTTTACGTTCATTCAAGATAAAACAATGTGTGTCATGCTTTTAAAGTTTGACTATATTAATACTAACAGTTAGTAAACGAGTAAGGGAACACTGTATGCAGAAAATAGATATCTCGTAATCATTTTAATGAAGTCTAGTAGTGAAGTCCATACTTTAAGAGTCGACTATACCTTGTGCAACTGACTCACTCACTTCAAATACCCGCAATACGAAAAGGACTAATACGAAGCGTGAAACCAAATAAAATTGCATAAAACAATGATATATGCGTGAAACAAAAAATATGCGCCTTATACATTTTGTGGAGAAACATAAAATCTTAAAAGAAGAACATAATGGATTTCGACAAAATAGATCTACGACACTGGCTGCCTATCATCTAATGAAAATGGTGACTGAATCCATCGATGAAAAAGTACCTATTTGTGCATTGTTCATGGATATGTCTAGGGCTTTTGATTTTGTGTCTCATAGTCTTCTACTAAATAAGCTACAGTTGTACGGCATTCGAGGAAATTGCCATAAATGGCTTCAATCATACTTGGAAAATCGTGATCAGTGCACCTCTATCTCCACTTTAGACTTAACAAATAAAACACTTATTGAACATAGATCAGGCTTTAGAAATAATTTGTATGGAGTCCCACAGGGAAGTATTTTGGGTCCATTATTGTTTATTTTGTATATAAATGATCTTAGTGATGCTATTAAGGATCCGATGATCTTATTTGCCGACGACAGTGTGGCGGTAATAAAGGGTAAAAACCTGGCCACATATCAGGATAATGTTAATTTATGTTTAGGCAAACTTGGCACATGGATGGAAAATAATAATTTAGTACTTACTTAATGTAGGGAAAACTAAAATCATGCAATTTTACTGTCCAAAAGGTTCAGCCAAGCCTTTAGAGGTATTATACAAAAATGAAAATGTCCAACAAGTACCTATGTTTCCTTTCCTGGGCATCACGGTCGACCAACATGTGAATTGGCATAAACACTGTCAAAACTTATGTATGAAATTAAATAAATATGTGTATGCGCTCAGGAGAATAGTTCACATGTCTTCACTTGAAGCAGGAAAAATGGCCTATCACGGATACGTAAGTTCCAATCTCCGCTATGGACTTATTCTTTGGGGTAACTCTAGTGAAGTAAAATCTGTTTTCTTGACTCAAAAGAAATGTATTAGAGCCCTTTGTAATATTGGAGATCATACCATATCATGTAAGCCATTGTTTAAGGCCCTAAATATTCTGCCACTAAGTTGTCTGTACATTTATGAGGTATGCCTGTTCATAAAAAAGCACCAGTCCTATTTTTGTAAAAAGCCTACTCCTTATAGTGAGAGGACCAGGGAACGATTTAAGAATAAACAAGCCTTCCCAAAGTTTAGATTAACAACAAGCATGAAAAGTATATTTGCCATGTCAGTTAAGATCTATAATAAGATTCCTAGCGATATTACCTCTCTACCTTTTCAAAAACTGAAAAGAAGGCTCTTTTCGTGGCTTTTGGACAAGTGCTTCTATGACGTTAAAGAACTATTAGAATGATTCACTTTTACATTTATTATTTTGTCATATTATTTTTTTTTACGATTCAATTAATTTATTTTTATTTTCTATTCATGAACATCTTAACTTTCAATTATTATTATTATTATTATTTTCTCTTTTTTAGAGATTATTATCAATTTTACTGTAATATTAACTTGACATTTTATTTTATCCGAATTTAATTAGAAACTTTTATTGATAAATGAATTTATTATTTTATTAAAATTATTGATTTATGCCATAACTGGTATTATTAATTTTATTGCAATTTTATACTATTGTGGTTATGCACCTGTAATGAAATTATTGTTATTGTTACTTTATTTATTAAAACGGGATAGGTAGTATAGTAACATTGTACACTCGGAAGAGTAATTTGTGACTGGACACTTTGGTATTTTTTTTTTCTATAGTAATAAGATCTGTATCATACCACATTTACAATGAATAAAATGGTTTCAATGGTTTCAAAACAGATATCGATATGTATACTAGTGGTTCGCCCCGAACTGAGATCTAGCGAGTCTACCATAAAAACAAAAAATATTATTCGTAATCTTTGACTATCAAAATAGTGCCCCGAAATAAAAACCAACTAACTTGACCTACAGTTTCATTCAAATTACAGGTAACGGGAGTTCATGTTAATTGTTTACTATTTTTTGGGGTACAAATTATTCTGGATGTCAGACTTTTGCCTACATTTATGTCACTTAAGTTACACGCATACCAAATTTCAGCACTGTGGGATCACTAGTGAAACCTTTCATTTGACGTCTCACTTGACCTAATGGTCTCATTTTCATTTTTTTTACCCCTCGTGAACCCCAATATCTCAAAATTTTTAGCTCATTGAGTCACACCAAAATTGTGCCATCATTACCTACCTATATACTAAATTTCACGATGATCGGATAAACGCTTCGAAAGTTATCCTCAGGCAAACATACATACATACAACGCCGATTTGCCCAAGTTGATTTGGAGATCTCGCTTCGCTCGATCAATAAAGTTTCACGAACTCATTTATAGTATTTATCGAATACTACGCGTTGATTGTATGTTTTGGACGTAACATTGGAATTATTTTCATCAGATTGTTTTAAGAAATCGTGTTTTCTCTTAGAATCACGAATCAAGAATCGTGTCTCTAGCTCAACTTACATAACTTAATTAAAAAGTAAATTATGCAGTTGTAAAAATATAGGATCTGAGGTAGTGGACTCTTAAAAACTCAGCATCAAGCGGCGGCGTCTCCCTTCCACGGTACAATCTCGCATCCTAACCTTCTTTGGGCACGTGTCTTGCCGCGGGGAGCTCTCCATTGAACGCTTGGTGGTGCAGAGGAAGGTTGAGGGAGAAGACTGCGTGGCAGATCACCTATGCGATGGACGGAACAAGTAAAGGCTGCCTTAGAATATGCCAGAAGAACAGTAGTGCGAGAAGATTGGTGAACGGTAGTTGAGCGTCACAACTCTGACATGACGACTGCGACAACTCTGCCAATGAGGTCGGTGGGAGGAAATCTTAAACTGTGAGAGATAGAAGAAACTTCAAAAGAATCCAAGTTCAAACCATTTTGGTGTTTAGATTAATTGCTTTAAATTTAATCAATATTGATATTGTACTTTTATCGTTTTCAGATCTTATTAGTTCACAGGAATCTCCTTCGTTACACACCCATCGATAGAGAAATACGAAAATCATGAATTTCTCGTTATATCGCTAAATATCCTGCCCTACATGGGTGTGATTTATTTTAACTCATAACCCCCATCTTGTGGTGTGTCGTTTAATAGGTAATTTAAAAATATAATTAGGTTTCTTCAACAGTTTTTTGATACAAAAGCCCGTTTACGAAATATATAGCATCCAGGTTGGAATTTTCGTAATAGCCGTGTGTGTGTCCCTAACAGCTATTCTAGCTATGCTTTTCTTGTAAGCCTAAAATTATCCAAAAAAGCTGAGTAGACTTACTAGTTAACGAACAGTAGTCGACCAACTTACGTCTGAAGTTGGGTTTGTAAACAGTTCATATAACATTCATACAAAGTAACTAAAATCAACTGCAAAATTAACTTTGTCTTATAATAAGACTAAGGTACAGCCGTACTGGCTACAGCCTTCACTTCGACACGCACTCGTATTTCTACTTACCGACGTTTCAGCTCTCAATCTTTACCTAGGTATAAAATCTTTTTCAAATATTCGACCTTGAAAGCATTGCAAATTGTACTAGTGAATTTTGAGCAAATCGAATTTCTGTTCGTATCAATCGTGACCAAAAGATAATTTACTTTGTGGTAAGGAAACTTTTCACAATACATCGTTTTATAACCATAAAACTTGATTTCATACTATTGAGTACTGTTATTGTGAAATGCTAGCCAATCTTTACCACTTTAAATAAGTTTAAAGTAAAACTCAGCGGGCTATGGAGCGCAGTATTTTAAGTGTCCGGTTACTCGTATCAGACCGAATACGGAACTCCGTACTACGCTCTCAAATAATAATTATAGAGTTCACTAAAAAATCAGCACACCTCAAGTGGGATTGGGCCGGCCACGTCTGTCGCATGCCAGAAGATATATGGGCAAAGATAACTACTGAGTGGGTCCCTACCTCAACTCCCACGCGGCAGGCCACCACGAAGATGACGGCGCGATAACTTGCATTTACTAGAATAGCCAACTGCAGCAAGGGACAGAAAACACTGGAAAAAGGGAGGGAGGCTTTTGCCCTGCAGTGGGACAATACAGGTTAAAAATAATAAATAATAAGAAAGTAAATATACTTGACTACGTTGATGGCGTAAGGAGAAGCCATTTTTAAGACTTCCATTGTGCAGGTGTTCGGGCACAAAGGGCACATTAGCAGGTGTTTCATCGACTTGCTTCTCTTGACGCCATCAATGTAGCCAAGTACCTATCTAGCACAATATAAGTAGAGCTATTGACACGCTAAGAAGAAGTAAGTAAAAATATGATCTACAAATATTTGTTTCGGGTCTGGATGTTTTTCTATATATTATAAGTATTTATTTACAAAAAAAAGTATATAAGTATTCTATCAGTTATCTGGTTCCCATAGTACAAGCTCTGCTTAGTTTGGGGCTAGATAGCTAGTGTACCCTGTGACTTTTGTCAAAGTTTAGTTTTTATTATGGCTAATAACTCAAAAACTACAAAAACTTTACTAAAACTAAAAACGGGGTCGAAATGTGATGAAAACCTTTCATTTGACGTCTTACTTGAACTAATGGTCTCATTTTTTTTTACCCCTCTTGAACCTCAATATCTCAAGAACCCCCCAAAATTTTTAGCTCATTGAGTCACATGAAAATTGTACCATCATTTTCTACCTATATACTAAATTTCACGATGATCGGATAAACGCTTCGAAAGTTATCCTCAGACAAACAAACATACATACATACATACAACGCCGATGTTCCCAAGTTGATTTGGAGATATATCTATATATTATTTTTTCGCTGTGTGAAATGTCCACCAATATTTATATACATATTTTATTTATTTAAGTAAATATCAGAAAAAATATACAATAAATATTTACCTGACTAAAAAACAGAAGACCAGTTGAATCATCTAAAGACCGTTGCAAATGATCTATAGGTAACCCAACTGCTCTACGGTAGCTCATGGACCCAGAGTCTCAACCCCAGAAAACTCAAATACGTAAGCTCTGTCGAGACTTCCATATTTGCGCCGCTTGAGATCTTCGGTTGAATTTGCCGCCACACCGAGTAAAAGTAAATATTTAATTATAAAGTAACTCTTTTTTATTGGTAGGATTATAATTCTGTGGGTACGTTTATATTTAATTTTTAATTTAATTTAATTTATTTGTAGGAAAACCAACAGCTGTAACCTAACCTAACCAGAAAGCCCATTACAGGTTTTCACGTTTAAACAACAATATAGAAATATAAAAAATGTGAAAAACCATTCGAAATCTCACATTATAGATACAATGAAGAAAGAGTGCCTACATATTAAATATACTATTATTAATCACTAAAGAATTCACGATTCAACCGCTGTCGAATCGAACTGACACTCATGCAGAATAGGTCACAGTCCGTGCGCTTACACAGCTTATTGAAATTGTCACTTGCTCGCCACAAAAATGAGTTTTGCCTGTAGTTTGTGCCAACTATGGGTGAATTGATAGGAGGAATGCACCTAGTTTGCTTAAATGGAACATTAATTCTAATTTTATATAACAAGTCAGGACAGTTAATGACATTAGAGGTTATTTTTAATAAAAACGATAAATCAGCTACTTCGCGCCGCTTAACTAAGGGAAGAAGATGGAATTTTCTGAATTTGTGGAGTATGATTACCTCTAGATTTTCAAAAGTACCTAATTTAGTTAAATGTTATACATAGAGATTCTCTTCGGGAGGTACTCGTGCATACATGTAAAACATGTTTGTTTCACAAAAACATTGTTACTTCACTTAACCTTGCTTTCGCAACGTTACTGTCTCTCCATAAATGCGTTTAATTTAAGGTATGTATGCAACTCGAGAGATCGCATAATAAAACTGAAACAGTGATAAAGTTAGACACATTTTTTGAAATTTTTAATTGACTTCTTAACCGGTTCTTTCATTTCGTTCATCTGTCCCTTTGTACGCGTATCACGCATAAACTAATAAATGGATTTAATTAAAATTTAGTGAATGATACCACAAACTATGGATTAACATTTGTAATATTTTTTATTCCACAAAGTAAAATTATGAGGTATTCTTTAAATGCAATCCCTATGTACAGTTGGTATAAAGATATATTGTGACCAGGATTGGGACATAGGCTACTTTTTACCCGACTGCGCAGGATGGTAATGTTTTTATTGACAATCCACGCGTGCGGAGCCGCGGGCGGGCGGTCTTCATTAGACTAATTAAAATCAATAAATTAAAACATAGCAGTGTTTGTGATTGCTGATGAAAAATCTGCGAAGTTATTCTACAAACATTCTATTATAGAATTTGTGAAAATAAACTGTTAATACATGTTTCCTTGAAATTGTAATGGCGACATGTCGTGTTAAAATATGCGTAGCCACGCATGTTGTCTCATAAAGACAGCCAGCGTCATAACCAAGTTAACAATTTATGATTTAATAAGAATACATTAAAACTAGTGGTTCGCCCCGAACTGAAATCTCGCGAGTCTCCCATAATAACAAAAAAATATTATTTGTAATCTTTGACTATCAAAATAGTGCCACCAAATGCATAACCATATTACTTGGCCTACAGTTTCATAAAAATTACAGGTAGCGGAAGCTCATGTAAATTGGATAATCTTTTTTGGGGTAGATATTGCAGTTACTCTGGATTTCAGACTTTTGCCTATATTTTTGTCACTAAAGCTACACGCATACCAAATTTCAGCACTGTGGGGTCACTGGTGTACCCTGTGAGTTTTGTCAAAGTTTCGTTTTTATTATGGCTAATAACTCAAAAACTCCAAGGTTTAAACTAAAAATAAAATCGGAGTCGAAATGTATTCACAAATACCTTTTATTAAACGTGCCATTTGATCGGGTAGTCCCATTTTGGTTGTATTTTACCCCTCTTGAACCCCAATATCTCAACAACCCCCACACATTTTTAGCTCATTTAGTCAAACCCTAATTGTGCCATCACTACCTATATATCACATTTTACGATGATCGGATGAACGCTTCGAAAGTTATCCTCGGACAAACAAACATACATACATACATACAACGCCGATTTACCCAAGTTGATTTGGAGATCTCGCTTCGCTCGATCAATCATAACCACATGACTACCACCACATATACATAGCTAAGAACCCCCCCCCCCGTAAAACTAGCTTTCTATTGTAAAAAAAAACTGGCCAAGTGCAAGTCGGGCTCGCGCACGAAGGGTTCCGTACCATAATCTGTAAAAGCTGTAACAAAAATCACGTTTGTTACATGGGAGCCCCCCTTAAATATTTGTTTTATTTAAATTTAATTATTTATTCTTAAAGTGAATATTTCAAGCGTCTACCTGTTGTCGTTATCAATATCGAGCAAAAACGAGCAAAAAAATCAAGTTTGTTGTATGGGAGCCCCCCTTAATTATTTATTTTATTCTGTATTCAGTATTTGTTGTTATAGAGGCAACAGAAAAACATCATCTGTGAAAATTTCAACTGTCTAACTATTACGGTTGATGAGATACAGCCTGGTGACAGACAGCGGAGTCTTAGTAATAGGGTCCGTCCCTTTGGGTACGGAACCCTAAAAACTACGTCTGTACGTATGAGACAGAAAACACACAATGCAGACAGAAGGCGTCTCACTTATAACACCCCTCTTTTTGCGTCAGGGGTTAAAAGGGGTTTATTCTGGCACGATAAACAAGTAACTTTTTAACAAAAATATAACCTACTTATCACAACTACTACCGATGTTGATTAAATTTCTATGAGACCAATATGAAAGTATATCCTTTGAAATAAAAAAAGATTTTTCCAAATCGGTTGATAAATGAATTAGACCCAAGCAACAATAGCCCGATCAACATCGGTGGGCAATTGGTCACCTTGTGCGATCAATATAAGTATCTGGGTAGTATGATGCATAATTCTGGGAACGTGGAATGTAATATTCAGCACCGAATAGCCGCAGCGTGGTTAAAATGGCGAGAAGTAACCGGTGTCACCTGTGACAAAAGAATGCCAGTAAAACTTAAAGGTCTTATTTATAAGACTATCATAAGACCAGTCTTAATGTATGGAAGCGAAACGTGGGCCAAAACGCAGAAGAACGTACATACCATCCAAGTGGCCGAAATGAAGATACTAAGGTGGATGTGCGGCGTCACCAGGCATAAAATCCGTAACGAATACGTACGAGGAAGCCTGGGCGTGCGCGACATCGCTGACAAGATGCAGGAGAGTCGGCTGCGTTGATACGGTCACGTGAAGAGGAGGCCACCTGACTACGTAGGGAATTTGGCACTACAACTTTCCATCCCCGGTCGAAGATCTAGAGGTAGACCCAAGACAAGGTGGAAAGATGTAGTGTCAAAAGACATGAGAGAGTGCCAAGTTTCTGATGACGACGTCGAGGATAGAGCGAAGTGGAGAAGAACAACTAGGAAAGCTGACTCCACCACCGTGTGGGATACATAGCTGGGAAGAGAGAGAGAGATAAATGACAGAGTTCTAAGGTTATAACGTAAAACCGAATTGCGCCCCTATAACATTTGAAGGTTGCCCACGATTTTTTTGGGATCCCATCATCAGATCCTGACTTGGTGCCAATGGGACCACCTGGTCCTGCGACCTGGCTTTTATGAACAAAAATTGATTTTTCGAATCGGTCACGGCGTCTTTGAGTAATCCGGAAACATACTTTAAAAAAATAACAAACAAAAAGTTTCCGATGAATTGAGAACCTACTTCTTTCTTTACATCTGGCGACAATTTATGCTGACCACTTGTTAGGGTTTAAAAATCTTAACTGTTTACGAGTATTCAACAGTCACTGACTGACTATCATGTTTTTTTTAAACGTACACAATTATTAAACCTCCACTACCAACCAAAATAAGGAGCACACATACAGAAAGTCTGCATGTACACACGGCTACACCTCAAGCTATAATTTCCAGTATAAGCTGACCTCGCATTGTGTAGATTTTCCGTACAATGAGAGGTTAGCATAGACTGGAAATGTGTAGCTTGATGTGTAGCCGTGTGTACGACATTTAAAGCAAATAATACTAAGGGCGACTTGCGCAACGATGCCTAAATGTATTTAGTGGCTAAATATGACATAAGGGGTTGTCAAATCATACGAATACCTCAAATTTAAACATGTTTATTCGCTAAATACGTATAGGGACCGTTATGCAAGCCGGCTTAAATATTGGTTAAAAAAATGTAAATTAAAAAATAATTATTCGCAGCCAAAAACTTCATGTTAATCACTAATGTGAACATGAAGACAATTTTGTAATTAACTTAAGATACCTGAGGGCTTAGCCAAGTTACAGTCGATTAGCGATGACGCTAGTCGATAAGTCCGAAAATGTATGGGATTTGACACATGCTATAGAAATACCACGTGATACAGCGACGACAAATGTATGTAGAAATCGAATAGATTCGCAGCTAATATAATTTGGCTACGGGCCCTGGTATAATAGCAAAAAGCTTGAATCATAACATAACAATACTCATACCTTTTTGACGACCTCCATGGCGCAGTGGGCGAATAGCCGGCAGAGACTCAGGAGGTCGCTACATCCTGAGTCTCATCCGGCTATTCGATATTATATAAATATTGGTAAGTACTCAAATCACACGTATAAATTCGAAAGTTTGTAGTTTGTTACTCAATCATGTAACGCCTGAACAGATTTCGATGAAATTTGGTATATAGAGAGATTATGACCTGGATTGAAACATATACTACTTTTTGCGACCTCCGTGGCGCAGTGGGTGAATAGCCGGCTGAGACGCAGGAGGTAGCGGGTTCGATTCCCCCCGCGGAACAAATGTTTGCATGATCTACAGATATTTGTTCCGTGTCTGGGTGTTTTTCTATAAATTATAAGTATGTATTTACAAAAAAAAAGTATATAAGTATTCTATCAGTTATCTGGTTCCCGTAGTACATGCTCTGCTTAGCTTGGGGCTAAATAGCGCTGTGTGAGATGCCCAGCGACATATATTTTTTTTAATAGTATTATTACGATTTGGAGTTGGAACAAGCTTAATATATGGCCCACATGATGTTAAGTGTTAAGCTTTGCCTTTAACAAAGCATTGCCTCGTAAGTCATGCACCTTAGAAAGTCCCTACGATGCACTACCCTGCGTCCATCAATTTGAGGCATACAGGTGTAAAGCTTCATGTACCTCAAAGCCCCAAACTTGTAGTAATGTGGCCATTTCAGAGTACTGTAGCCAATTATGAAACATGGAACAATCCGCATAATGAAACTGCTTTTCTGCAATTGCTGCAATTATAACAGCCCTTTACAGCCTTACCAGCCATTCATCATTTCGCCAGCATCAGTTATTATGATTATTATGTAGCTGCCTGGCGGTTGGGGAAAGTCTTTTCGCATTATAGTATGTATGAACTTATAATAAAATCTCTTTGGCCATACCATTTGTATTTGGCTGGTTTTGGTATCATCCAAAGTTTAAATTTTAAAGAAGATAATTCCAAATTCAAATTAGGAAAATGTGTGATTTTTATTTGTTTTTCGTACTGTAAAGATGAGTGAATCTAATGAAGAAATTTGATACATTTTAAAATTTTACTACAAAAAAGGTAAAAATGCAACGCAAGCTGCGAAAAAATGATGCGATGTTTATGGACCTAGTGTAGTGTCTGTGAGAGTAGCACAAATTTGGTTTAAGCGTTTTCAATCCGGAAATTTCGATGTCAAAGATGCACGTTGCTCTGGTCGCCTATTACGGATAAATTTATGCCATTTTTGAAAAAGTGGTGCAAGATCGGCATATCAGTAGTTACGACGTAGCTAAAGAACTGGGAATTGACCACAAAACAGTTTTGGCGCATTTGAAAAAACTGGGTACACAAAAAAGCTCGATATTTGGGTAACCCACGAGCTCACTGAAAGAAACCTAATGAACCGTGTACTCATTTGTGATTCTTTATTACGACGTAATGAAACCGAACCATTTTTGAAGAAGCTGATAACTGGTGATGAAAAGTGGATCACGTACGACAAGAACGTGCGAAAAAGGTCATGGTCAAAGGCCAGTCAGGCTTCACAAACTGTGGCGAAACCCGGGTTAACTCGCAACAAGGTGTGTGGTGGGATTGGAAGGGCATTATTCATTATGAGCTGTTACCACCAGGCAGGACCATCGATTCTGAACTCTACTGCGAACAACTGATGAGATTAAAGCAAGAAGTTGAGAGAAAGCGGCCGGAATTAATCAACAGAAGGGGTGTGATTTTTCATCATGATAACGCTAGACCTCACACATCTTTAGCCACTCAGCAAAAATTAAGAGAGTTTGGCTGGGAGGTGTTAATGCATCCGCCGTATAGTCCTGACCTTGCAGCTTCAGATTTCCACATGTTTCAGTCTCTTTAGAATTCTTTAGGCAGTGTCAGGTTAACATCACGAGAGGACTGCCAAAACCACTTGTCGCGGTATTTTGATCAGAAGCCCCAACATTTCTATAGCAATGGGATCATGTCCCTACCTACAAGATGGCAAAAAGTTATCGAATAAAATGGTGCCTACATACTTTAGTTAAATGTAAATAAACTATATTAATAAATGTTTTGAATTTTCTTACAAAATGCGAAGAAACTTTTTCCCCAACCTAATAGTACATAAACACGCCTAGTATTTTAGGGTGAAGATGATTATAATCAAATTACTCACACTTGATAGAGCTTTCACGAATTAAAGTAATATTGGATTATGCATTACTGTATTACTGTATCTACTAGGCAGGATTTGTAATATGGACATCATAATGTACTTACGTCTAGAACACATAATCTTTGATGCAGGGTGATCAAACCATACGGGGTTATAAAAAACCTATAGCCAATCCAAACCCCCTGAATTGACGAGTTTGGATAGTTTTGGAACTACATACACGAACCTGGGGCCCTGTTCCGCTCTAAGCCAGCGAAAAAAATCAGTGATGATTTGAATTAAAATTTTGTTCCACTGAAGTCCACTGCCCGGATGGATCCACCGCTTTTTTATATTCCAATGTAAACTATTGTCTGAAAGAATTAATTACTTACCAAATTATTATTTACTAGCTGACCTGCCTCCAGCTTCGCACTCATGGTTTTCAGTAAAAACATTACCCTCCTTGTGCGCAGTCGGATAAAAATTTGTTTATAATACTTAAGAATAATTCCTACTAATGGTGAAAAATTTTTTGAAATTGGACCCGGAGTTTTTGAGTTTATTCGTTACAAACATACAAAAATACAAATCTTTCCTCTTTATAATATTATTAGAACTAGTAGAGATATTCATTGATATTTTTGACAATTCTAAAGATGCTTTTCCACCGGTGAGGCGAGGAGAGGTATGGAGTCTCCCAGCCCATCTTCGGTAAAAATGGTATGTAGTGGCCAGGCAGGATGTAGCAGATGAGATTTCAATTCTCGCCTCGTCGCGTCTGGTCTCGCTTTGCCGGTGAAAAAGCACCTTAGCCTCAAAAGCCTAGAACGAACAAAACTAACGTCTTTAATAAATATGCTTTTTTTTAATATTTTATAACGCGCAAGTTAATTTGATAGATTACATATAACTATATGTAATCTTTTAATATATAGTCTAAAATTACAAATAATATTTTTTTGTTTTAATCGGAGACTCGCGAGATCTCAGTTCGGGGTGAAGCACTAGTGCTAATAAATAAAGCGAGTGTACTTACGTCAATCAACTTATCTCGGTGACGGTACCTACATACCATGGACCCAGTATCTCGACCGCAAATGGCTGAAATACGTAATCTCTATCGAGAGTATCGAGACTTCCATGTTTGCACCGCTTGAGATCTTTGGCTGAATTTGCCGCGCCAACACGTAGTGTCATTTGCATTAGTTAATTTATCACAGACGACTTGCATGACGTAACTGATATTATAGTAATGTTTATAAGCGGCACTGACACCATCTCAGAGTTTCATTCATTTACGGTTGGTAACAAATCAACTTACAAACAAAATGATCATTATTGCAGTGATTATCCATGTGACCATATTGTGATTACGCATGTATGGAGTGCATACTATTGCACGGTGTGAACTAAGTATCGAAATTACTACATAATTATTGTCTGAATGTGATAAATAACGTGGTTTTTAGTCTGTGCGGAGAAAAAATACAGATTGCGAATAGTTCAGTACCCACTTAGTTATTATTCTGTGCAAAACAGCTTTCTAATTCGATACCTAAATTACAAAGTGTATGATCCTGTTCCGCTTACGTTCAGTGTAATAGCTGGGTAAATCTCCTGCACACGGTTTAAAAAGAGACGATATATTTAAATCTTTTTGTGCGACGCGTTCGATTTAATAGATTGTATAGTACAAAAGGCTTAATTCGCACCAAAAATGCAAGTCTGGTGGTGTGAAGCTACCATCCTCGGGATTAGAATGCCTCTAAGGCCGAAGCCAGCCTAGCCGAATCCGGCAAGGATATGCTCAATGTGGAGCCCTGAAAGTCTGAAAGCGCTAAACAATGACTTTACTAGATGCGTTTTACTTTGTAAGGTACTTTGGACCGCGGATTTGGAGATCGGTGCGTACCTACGACTTGCGTCTCCTCTTTCGCTCACGCTTTATAGCAATTTAGAATGGTTGAATTTCTTGCCTGTTAAAATATTTTGCAATCAGTTGAGAATATTGATGATTAAACTGTTTTTATGCATTTTTTAATGAGATATATTTCCTTACTAAAAATACTGTATTTGCCAGTACACAGTAAATTCAACCGTAATTCTAAATTATTTTTTTGTTTAATTTTATTGTTATAAATAAATATATCATACTCTACTAAGTGTCATAACTATCAACTGATCCCTGCTTAGAGTTTTACCCCAAAAACGGGAGTTTTAGTTTTATACGGCTACCCATTAGAAATGGAGCGACAACATTTTGGTAGTTTCTTCTTAACCAACAAGTCATCAGCATCACACACATCAAACGATTATTAGGGCTGCCCCCCCCCCCTACCTTGAATAGCTATAGGACAAAATAAAGTAGGTATATAAATAAATCACCACAATCCAATAAAAATGGTAATTCTAAGATTTACATGTGATAATTGGCCGTACTAAAATGATAGCTGACCGACTGCGGCCGGGAGTCGCCACATAAACTTTACGAAGTATCGGAGTAGATAGGACCTACAATTAGAAACATAAATTGGTTAATTAATTGAGTTTTAAAGATCTTAATAAATCTTTAACTCGGCATTTTTTTTAATCGTGTCTGTCTAATGTTACTTCTAAATGATAAAAGCATTTGTCAGGCAATGCATTTAAAACGCATTTTGCTCGCTCGTACTCGCTCAGCCTCGGCCCGCATCCTAGTGATGACTGATGACCGCTCAAGTCAAATTGAAGCCAGCAGTTAATTTATCTCGACAACAGTGCGCTACACTTTCCCCTTAGTTAATAGGACTATTACATTTTAGGAGAAAGCTAGTTTAGTTGCCTTTGCATTATGTTTCTGTCACTACAAAAATGCATCTGAACGCTAGAATAATATCGCAATAAATTAATAAAATTTATAAATGGAGTAATTATAAATAAAAATTAAATAATGTTCGTTTGTAAGCGTATCATTTGAGAACGGCTGGACAGATAGGGCTAATTTGTTTTTTTTAGATGTTGGTAATTTCTGAAGAAGTTTTTGATGTAGTTGCCTTGTAAATTTCACTACGTAAAGTATTCGCAAATACAAAATGTTTGACCAACGTAACTTGACCCACAGTTTTATTTAAATTACAAATATTGGGAGTTCATGTTATTTTGGATTTTCAGAATGTAGGGGTCTGAATGTGTAGAAACTGCAGTTATTCTAAATTTCAGACGATTTAAGTGAAAGGTGCCCTAAAGCTAAGAGCATACCAAATTTCAGCATTGTGGGGCAAAGTTCAACAGGTGCATGGCCAGCCTACTACATCCATAATCATTCCTAGGCAATACAGAGTGTCTTTGTCATTGTTTCTTGATCGAGCGAAGCGATATCTCTAAATCAACTTGGGCAAATCGGCGTTGTACATATGTATGTTTGTTTGTTTGTTTGTCCGAGGATAACTTTCGAAGCGTTGATCCGATCATCGTTAAAAACTGAACTTTGACAAAATTCACAGGGTACACCAGTGACCACACCGCGCTGAAATGTATTTATGCCTGTAGCTTTAGTGACACAAATAAAGGGAAAAGACTGAAATCTAGAATAGCTGCAATTTCTACCCCAAAAAAGGATAACCACATTACATGAACTCCCGTTGCCTATGACTTGAATAAAACTGTAGGTAAGTTTGTATTTTAGCATTTCGTGGCACTATTTTGGTAGTCAAAGATTACAAATCACATTTTTTTGTTTTTATGGGATGCTCGCGAAATCTCAGTTCGGGGCGAACCACTAGTATTTTTTAATTCACTTAGCTAGAACTGCTAACCAACTGGGCTGGCATGACCGCCCCAGAAATGTTCATCTCTAAAGAATAACAGAGTAAAATTACATTTAGCCAAAGTAGACTTCATTGTACAGTCGTATTCTACGCTAAAATGTCATTTTACTCTTCTTCCGCTGACTGAAATGTTTCTACGACAGCTGCTAGGCGCTTTCATCATCTTCAATAGAAGTAAATAAAACTGTTTATTACACATGTACATTATAATAATAATAATAAATATAATAAATATCGCTGGACATTTTTACACAGCGCCATCTAGCCCCAAACTAAGCAGAGCTTGTACTATGGGAACCAGATAACTGATAGAATACTTATATACTTTTTTTTGTAAATACATACTTAAAATATATAGAAAAACACCCAGACACGGAACCAATATCTGTAGATCATGCAAACATTTGTTCCACGGCGGGAATCGAACCCGCTACCTCCTGCGTCCCAGTCGGCTATACGCCCACTGCGCCACGGAGGCAGTCAAATTACATTTGCATTAAAGCATTCATTTGATATTTTTTATATACTTTTTTTCCGAAGTTCCCACGGGAACGGGAAATTTCAAGCGCACACAGCCGCGTCTGGGTCAGTTTTAATAAGATGCCAATAATATTGATTTAAAGTTTTATTAGGTACTTACCTTTTGGGGAAATGACACCGTATAGTCAAAAAAAACAGTTATTGTACCTACCATAAAAATAAAAGGTTACTGAGTAGGTATTATGTCGAGTAATAAGTATACTTTTGGACAGCGCCATTCAAGAGTCTCTATTGTTTGTTAATCTGGATTTATCCAGTCACGACGCGATCTTTTGTATGTGATATTGTTGTAGTTAGAACTTAATATTACGTAAATATTACATCAGCGCAACTTTCCTACCCGGTTATCATAGCAAAAACTTCAATTTGAAAGGGCTGGCGGACGTGCCTGAGTGACTACGAATTACTTGCTAAACTATCAACTTTTCAATCCCTTCATGTACGTTTTAGGTAGAGGTAAGTAGTAAAGATAGATTATATTCTAAGCTAAAGATGGCCCCCCATTCGGCCTCGTCTCATTACATTTATTTTCCGCTGTAGGTACATTATAGAACACTAAGTTACGTCATTTTTTTTTCTCTAACTTATCTCGTCCCACTGCTGGGCAAAGGTCTCCCCCAAGTCCCTCCAAGTATCCCTATCCGTCGCTATCTCCCACCATCTTCTTTGGAAGGTGACAAAATCGTCCCGCCAACGCTTTCTCGGCCGACCCCGACGTCGCCCTCCGTCTTCAGGCGTCCATGGTGTCACAATATGGGCCCATTTCTCGGAGTGCATTCGGGCAACGTGGCCCGCCCAGTCCCACTTAAGTCCAGCCGATCTCCTCCCTACATCTGCAATGCCGGTAAGTGAGTGCAGCATGGTGTTACGAACTCGGTCGACACGTTTAAAGCCGAGAATGCTGCGCTCCATTGCTCTTTGACAAATCTTGAGCTTTGACTTCTGGGCTTCAGTCAGAGACCATGTCTGCGCACCGTAAGTTAGGATGGGCAGGATACACATGTCGATGAGTTGGCGCTTAAGTGTCAGAGGAAAGTCACCCTTCATGTGCTCCTTCATGGACCAGTAGCTCTTCCAGCCATTCTCGATACGGCGATCGATTTCCTTATCTTGCCTGTTTCCGAAGCTAGCTAACTGGCCCAAGTAAATATATGTACTCATCGACATACTGTATTACCTGCCCATCTACCTCGACCTTACGTTTCGTGCTGTTTGACATGATCTTCGTCTTCGACTGGTTCATTCGAAGCCCAACCTCAAGACTTGCCGCGCTCAGATCTTGAAGCATTTGTTGCAGTTCTGGAGGAGTATGTGCAAAAAGTACTATGTCATCCGCAAACCGCAAATTTGTCAAGCGTTTGCCTCCGATGACAATTCCCTTTGTGGTCCATGAGTCTGCTAGGGTTTTGAAGATCTCTTCCAAGGTGCTAGTAAAAATTTTGGGAGAAAGTCGTATTCAGAATTAATTAGTAACAATTGTAATATAACTAACAATAAAGTACGGGATTTATCACGTACCGTTTTACCGATGTTTCGATCGACAATGTTTCGATTCAATTCGTGAGCCTTCACCACGTGAGTGCGAGCCGAGGAGGATGAAGGTTCGCGAATTGAACCGAAACATCCTAATCCTTACTAATATTATAAATGCAAAAGTAACTATGTCTATCTGTCGCGCTTTCACGCCAAAACTACTGAACCAATTTAAATTAAATTTGGTACACAGATAGTCTAGAGCCTGAGAAAAGACATAGGCTACTTTTTAATACGAAAATAGGATTGTAAGGGGTTAAAAGGGGGGGATGAAAAGTTGTATGGAAGTATCGTCATTTTGAGAGCTAGAAGCTATAAACTTATTTTTTGAGTTTGTATAAGTTTTACCCTTAAGGGTGTAAAATAGCAATAGGGAATAGGGGACGAAAGTTTGTGTGGAAATATGTAAGGTTTATGTGAATGTTTTATAAGTTTTCGACAAGAGACAAAATATTAGATCTATTCTGATGTGGACAAAAAACGTAGTTTATAAAAATGTACTTAAATAAACTCATATTAATACCTTATACCTTATGTACTTATATACTTAAATAATTTCGTATTATACGTTTGTGTCTTATTTGTAAAATAATTAGGCCAAGTAATTAAAAATGCTACCCAAAAACACTATTCCACGCGGACAAAGTCGCGGGCACAGCTAGTTGTATATAATCCTATGTTTATAATAATGGACAATAAATTAGCTCAAACAGACAGGTATCGGGACTAATTATGTTATTTTATGTCACAAAGAATGTCAACTAAATATATGAAAAATTAAATTAAATTGCCATTTCACATCATGAATAAAAAAACAAAACAATGTCTAACGTCAATTTAAAGTTTCACAGTTAAAAATCTATTTTAGTCTATTTTAGGTTAATTTTTGTCTGAATAGTGTTTTTCTTTGGTAAGCTTAAATCTGAGAACGGCTTAGGATTAGTACTCGCCTTTGTTTATGAACTTTGTAACACAATAGGCTGAGATAACCAAACTTCTGATCTAAATGAATAAGCATTACAATGTTGCTAAATGTTAACACGGTCTACCTGCAGCTAAATAATACGCATTCACGTGTAAAACCGGTTGCGGCAGGTCTGCGCTTACTGTAAATACTTTATTACTTACCCTTTGTTCTAGTCTAGATGGTTTACAGAAAAAAATAAAAATAACACGACGCTGGGAAACAAGTACAGTTTTAAGAGTAATAGAGTTCCAAGGGCTCGCCCGAGAAAGTCCTACCACCATACCTATTTCTGCCTCCAAGCAGCATTGCTGTGTTTCGGTTTGAAGGCTATAGTTGCCGGTGAAATTACAGGCACATGAGGCTTTACACCTGTATGCCTCAAGCTGATGGACGCAAGGCAGTGCATCGTAAGGCACGTATCTAAGATGCGTGATCTACGAGGCAATACTTTGTTATAGGATATGGTTACAATACCACATAACATCAGGTGGTCCATAAGCTTGTTCCATATCCAGGTAGTATAAAAAAACATACGGAGTACGGTTGAATAAGCAATCAAATGATAACTTAATACTATAAACGTTGCATCGCATCTCACTTCAATCCTCTCCAACAAAAGGTTGTCTGGAAGAGATCTCTTCTGAGCGATAAAACCGCCCATTATTATATTTGCTTTGTGCTTTCTTTATATGGTGTACAATAAAGTGTTTAATTCATTCACGTTGTAATTCACGTAGGACAATGCGTTAGCTTAGCAGCCCAAAACAGCATCTAAGGTCAGGTCATGTACTTACTAGTAAACGGATACCCCGCGTTTCATGTAACTCTGTCGGCCCGGTTTGGCATTGATTCGTTGCGATTGCAAAAACCAAGATAGGATGTGGTGTCGAGCATTTGCGAGACAGGAAACGTGTTTAAATTAAACAGAAAGCTAAACTAGCAGTTTAATTGTAACTGCTATCTAAAATACCTTATCTTGATTGTATGCTTGCTCAGTAAATAAATGACTATAATTCTAAAAAACACAAAGTGTGTTGACGTGGACCATACAATGCTAACACTAGTGTTGTGAGGACGACAACGTTGGACCTGTGTGCACTTGAACATGGCTTTTTCTAAAGATACAATGTAAATAAATAAATAATTATGGAGATTTCACACAACACTAAGCAGAGCTTAGTTTAAGAGATTGGTGCGTCAGCGCTTTCTTGAGAAGTTAAAGATAATTTAGCCAACGATACCATCACTGCGTTGACTTAGGTTTACAATGTAATTTCTCTTTAATATATTTTTTGAACCTATAGGTTTTTACGTAAGATATTATGAGTATTTATATATACACATGTATATATATATATATTATAATTATTATGTTAGGCATTTTTATTATTTTCTTATTTAGTAATTTAGGGTCTGTATTTATTTACCTTATTTAATTACCTTTGAAATACCTTTTTTCCTGTGTCACGCCTTACCTTCCTTAGAACGACCAGGATGACTGGTAGATAATGCTATTAGCATTAAGTCCTCCTAGCACTATTCTGTTTTGTGTGAAAGTATTAAATAAATAATAATAATAATAATGTAATAATAATATAAATATTGCTGGGCATTTCACACAGCGCTATCTAGCCCCAAACTAAGCAGAGCTTGTACTATGGGAACCAGATAACTGATAGAATACTTACTACATTTTTTATTTGTAAATGCATACTTATAATATATTATACCTATATATAGAAACAACCAGACGCGGAACAAATATCTGTAAATAAATAAATAAAGCTTGTACTATGGGAACCATTTATACCTAGGTAGGTATAGGTGTAGAAAACAAGATCTAGATTCAGTAACGTAAAGTACATTATAATTGTATTTTATTTTAGTATAATTATTAAGAACGCATTTTTGCAATTTGTGTGTAACAAATAACTGTAATTCGTTGTAAGTGTTTTAGATCGCAGTATTATCTTATTTTGTCGTTTGCTACAACTTTTATTTGGAAAAAATGCCAGAGTACCTAGTCAAACGCTTATTTTAGAACCGATTATTTTTACAAGCTTTTTATTAACTTGCAATGTATGTATGTTTGTCCGGGTGGAATCTTGCAACTGAATTTTAAACCCGTTCCCCTCAACCGATTAAGCTGAAATTTGGAATATATATATGTAACTTCGGTGACAATGCAATAATATGGTGTCATGGAGGTGGTCTAATTATGGAGACGGATGCTAGACAACGGAACTTCTGTATGGATTATAATAGGCTACTAGTGTTTGGGCTCATTTGAATCTGCTTGCCGTTCCGATTATGAATTTTATAAAAGCTTGTTTTGAAAAAGTAATTTTTCAACAAAAAAGTTTTTCTATATGTAGTTCCTATCGCTAAAATGATATGGTACTCATATTATAAATGCGAAAGTAACTCTGTTATTCTATCTCTCTGTCTCTATCTATCTCTCTCTGTGTGTCTCTGTATGTCTGTATGTTACGTTTTCAAACTGGACCGCACCGATTTCTCTGAAATTTGATATAAGTATTATTTGTCCTAGACACAGAACAACTGCGTTTCGTGTGGGGGTCATATTGGGTTTGAGATATAGACTACTTTTTACTGACAAATCGAGCGGAAGCTTGTAGTTGATATTTATATCTGTTGGAGTTTGTTAAATACCTACTGCAGATATGTTTACTAGAACCAAAAGATACATTTTTATAGCGTTTGACTATAGTTCGAGCGATAACATAGAAATTGAATCGCAAATTGAGTCACTTGAAGCGAATTCATCTGGGCCAGTAGGTTTTAGCTAGTTTGTAGAAATCATTGTAAATTAATCGAAGGTTATTATTATGCGCATGCAATTGGGCGTGCCTCAACACGATGGTTGAATGGAATAGATGAATGGAGGGTACAAAAAGCTGTGATTCAACTGTTTATTGCAATAATGGACAAATCAACTGCAAAAAGAACTATGTGTTTTTAAATGACTACGGGACCCTTCACTGCGTGATACATGCGATTGACAAATTATTTTTATTAACGTTCTTGTTTTGTATCGGAAGGGACATAACTATATTATATACATATCATAGAAGAAGTTAAGATGTAACTAAATAATAAAACTAAATAAGCCTTACTTAATTTAATTAATAACTAAGTAATTCAATTGAAAGCTGTAAGTAGGAGTAAAATATATGTGTACTTTGGTTAGCTTCATAAGTGTTCAATTTGAACTTCTTCTATCGTATCTCTCTATTCCAATACTAAATAAGAAAGATAATAAAAATAATTGATCAAACGCATGTTGGACCATACAGTGAAAGTCCCGTGGTATTTTTAAAACACATAGTTAATTTTGCAGTTGTTTTACAAACCCAACTACAGACATAAAGTTGATAAGCTCGTAAACGAGTAGAGTCTACTCAGCTTTGATATTTTTTCTTACAATTACAGTATAAATGTGCTATTATTAGGAAAACTATGATATCATCTTGTATTATTAAGTAACTTACATGGCGTCACTAAGACTTATCATCGTCGTTGATATTGCAATACGTTTTATGTCATTTTTTTATATTTTTTCGATTTTCTGCGATTCTACTCTAATTTTTAATTATGAACGCATCCGTAAAACTTTCTATGTGATCAGCCAATCAGAACACTTGATTTTAAACTGATGCAATACGTCATGTGTTAAAAGTCAAACAATAATGATCTTGCAATTGGTTTTATGTCGGGAATTGAGCGGTAACGGTTTTTCTTGATAGTGAATTTTTGTAATTGCTGTGTATATTTGGTGAATAATGGGTAAGTTTTTATTGTATTAACTTGTAAAGTTGTGATAAAACGTGTTGGGATTAAAAACTTATATAATTTCTTGCGCTTTTACTGTTATTTTTTCCTGCCGCCTAAATTGTAACACACATTATTTGGTCCTTTAGAAAAGTTTTAATAACCTAAATCTTACTACATGCGATTTTGTATTATAAGTGCTAAATTAACATGAAATGTGCAATGGGTTATGGTATTTTTGTTCTTATCTAACAATAACGGGTATTATTTTACGCATTGCATTTCTTGTAAGATAGTTTATGTCTCACAAGTTAGTTTATGTTTATGTAACACAATACTCGAATATAATGACGTAGGTACTTTTTGCATGGGTGTGAGATGCTTTGCTTGTATTTTTTACAGGTATTATTATGAATCGGCTGAGAAGAGGATGGAAATTGGTAGACTTGGTAACGGTACAAAATTCAACCACTGAACAATGTGCAGAACTCGACGAAATTACTGGAGAGTTTCGACCTGCTTTAGCTTGTTCTCGAGAACAGGGCGATTCGAGTGGTGACGAAACTATCTACTTTTCGGATTTGGAGTCAGTCGAGCCTTCGGATCCTGAGTATGTTGTTGATCATTTCATTACACAAGATGTTCCTAGTGATTCCGAAGTCGAAGAAGTTTTAGACGAATAATGTGGATGGTTAACACGCAAGCAAAATAGGAGCGGCCGTAAGAAAAAACGAAAGAGTATAGGTCAAGCAGATAAGTCAACATGGAAAAGAATAAAAAACTCGGAGGCTAGACTGAAAGGAGAGCAATATGCAGGTTTTCAAAAAGATCAAAATGGTAAATACCAGCAAACTGTCGTACGTTCAGCTAAGGTCCTGCAAAACGCCTGCAATGGTCACACCAAAATACAGCATGGAGGCCCACAGCAGCAATTCGATTGTGAAAACGTAACTGAAAAGGACCGACAGTCAATCTTTCATGAGTTTTGGAAAATGCCATCATGGGATGCTCGAAAAGTTCACGTTCGAAGTTTGGTTACCATCAGCGCACCACAACACCGTCGTAGTGCTTCTAACAATGAAAATAGCAGAAAAGGAACGTCTTTCAAGTATTTTTTAATGTTGCGGTCAGACAAAACTGCTAAAAGAATTCACGTCTGCAAAGTCATGTTTATGAGAACATTAGCCATTGGCCAAAGACAGCTGCGAGACTGGCTTACAGAAACTCCTTCGGTTGTGACGAATCTTGTTCTTGCTCCAGTCCCACCACAACCTAGAAATGATGAGTCAGAAGAGGTTAACAGTATTGTTGCGTTCTTCGATAAATTGCCGAAAGTAGAATCGCATTATTGCCGGTGCTCAACTACAAAGAAATATTTAGAGCCTATTTGGAATAGCGTAACAGGGGATTTGTATACTGAATACCAACAGTTTTGTTCCGCTAATAACAAAAAGAAATATTGCACTGCTTCTTTTACCAGAAAGTTTCACGAGTTAAACTTATCCATTTTCAAACCCAGAAAAGACCAATGCAATAAATGTATTGCGTTTAAAAATGGAAACGTAGCTGCAGATGAATATGCTAACCATTTACAAAAGAAGGAAAGATCGAGGGAAGAAAAAGCAAATGATAAAGAACACTGAAGCCGACACAATAGTGTATACTATGGATGTGCAAGCTGTGCTTTTGTGTCCAAGGATGCAAGCATCAGCCACTTATTATAAAACCAAGCTAAAAGTTCATAATTACACTCATTATAATTTGAAGACGAAGGAAGTGTTCTGCTATCTGTGGCATGAGGGTAATGGGGGCCTGGATAGTAATGTGTTTGCTTCTATTTTAATCAAGCATCTACGATCTGAGCTGGAGAAGTCAAATGCCCGCAGAATTATTTTATGGAGTGATGGGTGTTGCTACCAAAACCGTTCGGTCAAATTGGCGAACGCGTTACTCGAATTGGCAATTGAAAAGAACGTAACGATAGAGCAGAAGTACCTAGAAGTTTGCCATACCCAAATGGAGGTAGACTCAATCCACAGTGCCATCGAAAGGATGCCTCCACATCGTGAGATTTATATTCCAGGTGATTATATTAACATTATAAAAAGCGCCAGGAAAGATCTGTATAATGTGATATTCTTAAACTACGCTGACTTCTTTAAATATGATGGCGGCAAATATTCAAGCATTAGGCCAGGAAATAAAAAGGGTGATCCTGTTGTTACCGATATTTGTTCCCTGCAATACTTACCAGAAGGTAAAATTAAATACAAGCTCAATTTTGAGCATGTGTATGAGTATTTGCCAAGACGGCTTTCAAATACCGGCACGAGTACGTCTGCTTTGTACACATCGCACTTCGATTTAGCAAAATTTATTCACTTACAAGAGATGAAACCTTTGATTCCAAATGATTACCATCCATTTTACGATTTGCTGGAGCATAACTGTTCCTCATCTTCTTCTTTGGACTGCCCGCACATCCAAAATATATAAATAATAACGCAGATTAATATAATTACGCAGTAAGCTTGAATACATTTTTCTTCTCATAAATACGTTTTTTATTATAAAGATATATTTATATTTAAAAGATATTTGCGTGGTAGATTATAATTATCCTCTTAGATTTTTATTAATAATAGTAACATTCTAATGAACTATCATTAAAACGGCTCGTTTATTCTTTTGTAAAAATGTAAAAAGTAAATTGTTTTATGTCATCCCAATTATACCAATATGAACCATAAAACTGAATGCAATAGGTTATATGTCACCTTATCTTGTGATAGATATAATATTAATATTGTTTACTAGTCTCATATCATGGTAAATATAATTAATTAACAATTAAAACAAACAACTATTGCCGTGAACCGATAGTTTCGACAAAAAAGTATTTTTTGCCTCTCCTGTAAAGTCTGTCAAAACTGACATGAAACGTATTGCAATATCAACGACGTCATGCCAAATTCTACAAATTACAACAGGCTTTAATTAATCGAGCGAATCGAGATCTCCAAATCAACTTGGGCAAATCGGCGGTGTATGTATGTATGTTTGTTTGTCCGAGGATAACTTTCCAAGCGTTTATCCGATCTTCGTGAAATATGTATTGGGTAGGTAATGATGGCACAATTTTGGTGTGACTCAATGAGCTAAAAATTTTGGGGGGCTGTTGAGATATTGGGGTTTAAGAGCGGTAAAAAAAATGAAAATGAGACTATTAGGTCAAGTAAGAGGTCAAATGTAAGATATTCATTAGTACATTTTGATCCCGTTTTTACTTTTAGTAAAGATTTTGTAGTTTTTGATTATTAGCCATAATGAAAAACTAAACTTTGACAAAATTCACAGGGTACACCAGTGACCCCACAGTGCTGTAATTTGGTATGCGTGTAGCTTATGTATCACAAATATGGGCAAAAGTCTGAAATCTAGAATGACTGCAATTTGTACCCCAAAAAAGGTAAACCAATTTACATGAACTCTCATTACCTGTAATTTGAATGAAACTGTAGGTCAAGTTAGTTGGTTGCCATTTCGTGGCACTATTTTGATAGTCAAAAATTACGAATAATATTTTTTTTGTTTTTATGGTAGACTCGCGCTTAGTTCGGAGCGAACCACTAGTTATAATAATGTACAGTGAAACTTGGTTAAGTGGGACCTGGATAAGTGAGAAACCTCCATAACTGGACCTCATGCTGAGGTCCCAACACTTTGGCACCGAATTACCTCTGTTAGTGGGACGAGGTAAACCTCTATATCTGGGATTTGTTCTTTCGATTTATCATCATAGATAACATTGTTTGTTTACTCATTCTTATTCTACCCACAAATTCCACACGTAATTCCAAGTACGTAAGTACAAATTTTGAGCTTCAATTACCTTCAGTTTTAGTTTCGCTTTACTATCATACAGATGTTTATTTGAAAAATGTCAAAACGAAAGCTACAATCGTTATCATTACGTGAAAAACTGAAGTTAATATCCGTTTATGAAAGTGGGAAGACACGCGAAGAAGTTTGTGCCGAATTTAATGTGCCAAAATCTACTCTTTGTAGAATAATTCAGAGTAAAAATAAAATTGAATCACAATGTTCTGAAGGACAAGGAAAACTAAAACGTGTACGTTTATCAGAATATCCTGAACTTGAACAGTGTTTGCTAACATGGGTTAAGCAACTTCTTGTTGACAACTAAAATGTTGACAAACTAAAATGACAGATTTTTATAATTGATACATTCTGTTTCCATATTCGTACATACATATTACGTGTAAAAACGTGCTTGAATATTTTTGTTGATTACATTTGTATGATTACCTTTAAGTACATAATATTTTTTTTATTAAAACTCATTTACATACATAACACGTTATTTTATTTAATGATCGCACCTGTATAACTGAAATAACCTGTATTCTCACCTCTATTAATGGAACCCTCTGTAAATGAGACAGATATTTATTTATACCTGTATATCTGAGACACTGGGTAAGTGGAATACCTCTATAAGTGAAACGACATTGCAGGTCCCTTGATGTCTCACTTAACCAGGTTTCACTGTATCAACTACGAGTAAAACGGCTGTAACTTCGAGGAAGACGTCTCGTTTTCGTGTTCAAAGTTAGACAATAAGGGGCCGGTTGGACTCACGGCCACACAGTGAGACAGTCGGACCTGGCAAAACAAAATGAATTCCTAATTCGAGTACATACGGAACCCTAAAAATCTCATTGCCGATACAATATTTAAATAAATAAATATTACTGGACATTTTACACAGAGCTATCTACCCCCAAACTAAGCAGAGCTTGTACTATGGGAACCAGATGACTGATACTTTACTTACATACATATGTACTTTTTTTTGTAAATACATACTTATAATATATAGAAAAACATCCAGACATGGAACAAATATCTGTAGATCATGCAAACATTTGTTCCGCAGCGGGAATCGAACCCACTACCTCCTGCGTCTCAGCCGGCTATTCACCCACTGCACCACGGAGGTCATAGTCGTTTTTTACGTTATGCTTTATTGTTTAATTCGTTCTGATTTAAGAGAGCTTCGTGTTGGAAATCAGAGCTTTAGGATACTTGTGACCAAAGTCTATCAAATTAGGTATTGTAGCCCAATATGTAGAATATTTTTTTAACAATTAGTTATCTTATTTTTAACGTTATGTTTCATTCCCAGATGGCGCTGGTTGAGGAGTCCGGGGCAGGTGCCGCCTCCGACGACCCGGAAGCCCTGCTCAACGAGTGGCTCGGAGAACTCACAGTCCTAACTGCGGTAAGGAGGACCAAATTATATGATCTATTTCATCATATCACTGGGATTATAATTAAGTATACCTAAGTTATAATTGATTTCTATCGTTTTAAAACTAACGAAACATACTCGACGAATTACAGAGCCTTATTTTTTTGTTGGTTAAAAATAGATGTGTTTATACCTTTCTGCCTTAAATCAGAATTCCAAAGCATAATAAATGCTATTATATGGACAAAAAATATACCGTCTTTATAGAGATGAGTGATGCTGCATCACGACTCGAACACGTGTGGAGTGCAGCCGGCGCGGGCGCGGACAGGTGCTCGCAACCATATGGCTCTTTTACCATGATTTGGCATCGAATCGTGCGCCTCCAAACTATTTATCTCGAATACGAACCGAACTCAATTTTCAACAGACCTTTTGTTGTTTACAAAATTACAGCATTTATCACACAACCCAGAATGTTTAATTTGTTCCGATTTAAGAGAGCTTCGAGTTGGAAATCAGAGCTTTAGGATACGTGTTATTATTATTTGGTCGGAACGACAGATGGTCGCTACTTTTATAGAAATTAATAAAACATTAGGCACCCCGTCATAATGTTGCCTGCAGAAATATTTTGACAAATTGTAGCCGTAAAAACAATGTTTGTTCTAATTAATATTTTATTTAAATACTATTTATGTATATTATACTAGATGTATCCGCCGCGATTTTGAACACGTAGAACGAATAAACGTATAGGTACAATAGCCGAAGTTTCTGACCAACTGGTAAAAAGTGGTGGCCTGTGATATGGTAGCTACCACATCTACATTTTGAACATCGAAAGTACGCGTTATCATAGTTATCATGGAAACCTAACACGGGCCGTGGTCCACGGTTATCCACCTTAAACCTCAGACCCTTGTAGACAGATATATCATCTAACATCTCGCAAAAACAATTTGAGAAACCAAACACAATTCTTCTACAGTTAGCCATAAAGAAGTTCCCTTTTGGCTACATCATCAGACCCCAATGGTCAATCAATTTAAAATTTTGAATTATTTACCTTGAAAAATATTCAAGCAAAGTTATACATTTTTATCACAATTGTTTTTTTACGAACTTCGACGTGGCTTTTCAGCCTTAAGGGGTGATTTTTATATGGCCATCCCATGTCTCGAATACTAGAAATAATGTTTAATCATACGAAATGGAACACCACTTTTCATCCACCTTGGGGTTTTGAAGAACAATACCATTTCTCTTAATTATTTATTTTAAATAATATTTTTTTCCAGGTTTCAAATTTGTTAACCCAAAAACTACGGTTATTCGTACAAACATAAACAGCCCTTTTCACCCTCTTAGGGGATGAATTTCGAAAAGTCATTCTTAGTACACGTCTACTCTCTACAAAGAACATAATATCCCCCAAATTTCAAGTATATACAGTAGGACTAGCTTGTTTAGGCTGGCTTTACGTTGTATGTCAGTCAGTCGTGACTTTGATTCCTATAGTTATTAGATTGCATATTATTTAAACTTATAGGTAGATTTTTCTCATAATTTACCGTATAATTTAAATTATTTACATTTATTGTTTAAAAAAACGAAAGTTTCGCACCTGTTAAGGATGTGTCTCGACATTTTCGATGCAGCTGCATTTTAATGAATCCTTCTCTTTTGGTTAACGAGTCACGTACATTGTAGGCATGTATATACATACAAATGTGTACACAACCGTACCATAGAGCCTTTCGTTTTACTTGAAATCCATTACTAGGGTCGAGAGTGAGACTGCAATGATTTCCTGCACTATACTCGTACTTCAAACTAGCTATAGCGAGTAGGATAAAGGTAAAATAAATGATTGAAACATGTTGAATATCCTAAAATTAGTTAAAAAAGTAGTTAAAAGGACATATGAGAAAGACAAAAGCGTAAATTAATAAAGTCGTAAGTTATAAATTAAATTAGATACTTAATAAAAAAAAAGTGTCTGTGTCAGCTCCGACGCACATCTGGAGTTTACTCCTTACGAACGATTATAAAAGATATAAATTAGTAGATGAGGGTAAATTAACGCATTTTTTTATTACTGAAAGCATGCATAGTACATTTATTTATATTAATTATGTAATTTATATTCATTAAAATACATTACATAGTCATGGAAATATAAAAAAACAAAAAGATGTTTCACAATGATCGTGATCGATGTCGCATAAACATGAAAATTTACTACGAAAGTTGTCTTACGCCCATCCCATAAATAAAAAAAACAATATTTTATACAAATAAGTTGCGTACGAACATAACGCATAACATAACGGAGAAAGTTTGATTTTATACCCGCTAAATTTTCATACCCCGAGCTTATACATGACGACTTCCGTGGCACATTGGGCAAGTAGCCGGCTGAGACCCTGGAGATTGCGGGTTCGATTCCCACCGCGAAACAAATGTTTGCATAATCTACAGATATTTGTTCCGCAGTTGGTTATTTCTCTATATATTATAAGTATGTATTTACAAAAATAAAGTGTATATAAGTATTCTATCAGTTATCTGGTTCCCATAGTACAAGCTTTGCTTAGTTTGGGGATAGATGGCGCTGTGTGAAATGTTCAGCATTATTTATTTATTTTTATTTTATATATGAATATCGATTTATAAGAAGTAAACTCCAAAAAACTGTGGGTAACCATCATGTCAATATTTCTTTGTTTGTTAGAGCTACCTCAAGAATATGCGCACAAATTAGATACTTAAACACTTATGTATCAAATTATTGCACATTTTCTTATTCACTATAATTCCAATTTCCTTTTCGTTTATCAACAATTTAAAGTAATCAGAAATGAGCGTGGTTTGGGATCAATAAAGTATCTTGCGCATCTGTCGAGTCTCAGGCAGGTGGTTCCTCACAGCACCTGTTTCCCTTTTTTTGTCATCTTTTAAGGCAACCAAGGTACTTTTTAAGTATATATTTGGGAGGGTTTAATAATAAGCAGAAATAATGTCAGATAAAAAAATCCTGAAACTCAGTTGATAATTGGGTCTCGTGGTCTTTTTTTACCAATCGGACTTTTACACGACTATAGTAGAGTCAGCGATATAAGTTATGATTAACTGGTGTTCGACAAGACTGGTACTCAAAATTGGATCTGTGACAAAGCCTGACTGATAAAGCGTCAGAGAAACAATTTCCAAAAGCCGAAAACAACATAATATGTTCGTGTGATAATGGTACAGATAAATGCTGCCTCCTTTGGGATGGTTCGGCCAAATACCAGCTCGCTATCTTAGACTCGATTGAACGTATGGCTTTTAGGCTATAGGTGAGCAATTATGGCGGAGACTAAGACCCAAAGTCTCGAGAATACCGCCGTAAAGTTGCAAGCCTATCGATCTTTGACACAATACATTTCGGGGAATGTGCCCAGGAACTTTACGATCAGGGGCCCAATTCTGCTAATTTTTAAGAAAAACTATTATGGAGCCATACCATTGTTAAACGATTATGATTGTTATTCCTGTCATAAGCTACCAAATGTTAAATGGGGTTGTCATAGCAACGGCGTTCATTGAAAAAAGATTGTGTTAGTAGAATACCAAAAGGTATCTATAGTGGCGATTTTTCGACGATACCATTGTCATAGTGAAGCAATAGGTTTAGTAGAATTGGGGCCCTGATTCCGCCATCTCCTTTCCATCGAAGGACAAGCAGGCGCACGGCTCAGTACCATCCGTACCTAGTTGATATATCACCCATTAACACACACCGTTTTGGTTGTACGTTCTTGAAACGTACAGCTAAGGTATGGAATACTTTGCCGTCATCTGTTTTTCCTAAAGAATACAATCCTCTTTAAGGTAAGAGTGAATAGGTTTCTTCTTCTTCGTGCTTTATCTATGACCACATCATCACTTACTATCAGGTGAGATTGTGGTCAATCGAAGATCTATAAAGTTTAAAAAAAAAATGCCAAATCATTTTTCTCTCGCTGCCCTAAAATCACACAAACGTATTCTTATACAAACATTACGGTATTATAATATTATATACTAAAAGGAAAACGTGTGAGTCCGGCTGTTTTACGGTAGAAAAGTAGGACAAAATAAGTAAAATGTAGGTCATGTTACACGCCTTGAACGTACAGACGTACAAATGTCTGTACAGGCACAACAGCCTTCTATATCATAATATAGTACAGTAAAGCTTGTTTTCACAATAGAATAACTATTTATTTAATCAACCTCATGGACGTCCATGATCAATCTATGCTATGAAAATACCTGTATGCTATACATTCTGCAAGCACACACTTTTATATCAATAAGTAATTTCAATTCAAATCAAATACTTAACATAATAGAGACGTGGTGTTATTGTTTGCCGATGGACACAGACAGCGTAGAGATTCATCAATACCGGCGTTTTATGTATGTATGTATGTATGTATGTTTGTTTGTCCGAGCATAACTTTCAAAGCGTTGATGGCACAATTCTGGTGTAACTAAATTAGTTAAAAATGTGGGGGGGGGGGGGGTTGAGATATTGGGGTAAAAAAATCAAACTAGACAATCAGGTGAACCAATTAACATGAACTCCCGTTACTTGTTATTAGAATGAAATTAAAGGTTAAGTTATTTGGTCGTGTATTTCGTTGATATTTTACACCGTAAAGTTTACATGGCAGTATTTTGGTATCCAAAGATTATAAATAATATTGTTTTAGTTTTTATGGGAGACTCGCGAGATTTCAGATCGGGGTGAAGCACTAGTCTTTAAACAGATATAATTTAAGGACCACTGATTTCGGCCCTTTTCGATACAGTCTCAGTATTTCTCTTATTGTTCCAAATAATATAGTAGAGCTTTTTACGTTATGACGTTTGAAGTAGGAGCGTCGGGCCCAGTTCGAGGCACGGGTTCGCCACGAGCCCAAATGCAATAAAAACTGAGGGTTACTTAAAAACGAGGGGACTTTTACGCACACCAGCATAATGCCGGCACTTCTCGACAATCTGGAGGCAAACATCGTCGTAGCGTAGCGGGGCGCACACACGTGCGCGTTTCACAATACACGGGCGGGTACGCTCGTCTGCTCTCCCCCCTGCGTGGCCTGCCTGTGACCGCCCGGCTCCGCGTTCATGGCTCATTTTGTAATACTCACTTCACTTTGCTCTACTCCGAGCCGACTAGTAGTTGTGGTCCGAACTGCGGAGCTGTAACGCGTTCTCTGTGTCGATACAAATCGAAAGCGTCCTTTGTGGTGTTTAAGTATAAACTTAGTTTTAAAAGGTTGTGCGCGAAAACAAAGTTGTAGTTTAGTGAACGGATGAGGTCACTCACACTGGGAATACCTATTATAACCGAGTATCCCGCGTCTGTGGCGCAGTCCCGCGCAGACTCCGACCGAAGGCGGTGGAACTTAAACTCGTTATCGTACTTACGTCGTGTGCTCTTATGAATGCAACTACAAGATTCAAATTCCAGTTTAGTAAAATTCCGACTCTGTGATCGCATGTCGCTTCGTAAGCGTCAATTGACTATGAAAATTAAAGTTAAGTAGAATGCGCAACGTGTGGCGCCGGCCTTTTGGCACACTTTGCTAATAGCGCGAAGTGCTGGCCTCTGAGTCACTGGACGTTGCATTGCAACTGCAATGTAAGCGAGATGATGGATGTGCAACTGAATGGAACAAGCAAGTGGCAACGCGGAGGTTTTCTGTCGTCACTGAACAGGAGCTTTCGATTGGCTGCCGGAAAGTCCAAATGTGTTAATATTTCACCCACGGAAATAAAAAATATGGAACAAACTTTGGATTCGTCTACGACATTGGTATGTAATGTAAGTCGCATCTGAATCATGCTTCATAGATTCAATAAAATAGCATTGTTATGTTTTGTTTGATAAGTATTTATAAAGTGGGCAGACTTGTTAGTAAAGTAAACAAGTGATTTATTATTTATTCATTGCGTTTTTAAAACTAGTAAACTGAGATCTGGCGAGTCTCCCAAAAAAACAAAAAAAATATTGCTCATAATCTTTGGCTAATAAAGTGGTGCCACGATATGCAACCAACCAACTAACTTGACCTACAGTTTCGTTCAAATTACAAGTAACGTCGGTTCATGTAAATTGGATACTATCTTTAGGGGTAGAAATTGTAGTTATTCTGGATTCCAGACTTTTCCCTATATTTGTGTCACTAAAGCTACACGAATACCAAATTTCAGCATTGTGTCACTGGTGTACCCTGTGAATTTTATCATAGTTCAGTTTTTATTATGACTAAATAACTCAAAAACTACAAGGATTAAACTAAAAATAAAAACAGGGTTGAAATGTACTAATGAAGACCTTACATTAGACATCCCATTTGAAATAATAGTCTCATTTTGTTTTTTTTTGACCCCAATATCTCAACAACCCCCCGAAATTTTTAACTCATTTAAATGTCACGCCAGGATTGTGCCATCACCACCTACCTAGGTATATATCAAATTTCACAATGATCGGATCAACGCTTCCAAAGTTATCCTCGGACAAACAAACATACATACGTACAACGCCGATTTGGCCAAGTTGATTTGGAGATATCGATTCGCTCTATCAATAAATAGTAAATAGTGATGCTAGCATAAGTAAATACCTATGTCGATAACGAGTGGCAAAAATTATGTCAAAAACGACATTAATCTGTGTCGGCATGATTACATTATTTTTTTAAATGTGTTTTATTTAGTAGTACGTGGCGAGGTTAGCTCTAGTTTTGTCACTGACGAGGGACAAGCGAGTTTGTCAAAAATGTACAGCCATTGTAGTTATATTAAATAACTCGTGGTTCGATAACGACTAAAACTAGGGCTTACCCCACCGTAAGCTTACCTACCTGCTACAAACTTATCTACCTACCAAGTTTATTGTTTCAAAGAACAATGCATTCCCAACTATAATGTCCCTGGATCTCTATTTGAATAATTGATTCTTTAACATTTAAGGAACCGCAATCCATATTCATTCGAATAAGTACCTACCTGACTTACAGGCAACCACAATGTAAATATTCGATGAATGTATTAAGATGTATTCGTTCACTACAATCGAATTATAGGTATCCTAAACGAGCAAAATTCATTCAGCAATGTGCAGGTGGCAAATGTGGCAATGCTTCTGCTCCGTGCCAATGTACCTACACTACCACATGCTCATCAACAGTGCACTATTTGTTGTACAACGTGTGGTGCAATTATTGCTGATAATTAATTGCTATTTAATATTACCTAAGATTAATCACTCACTACTTTATCGACAGTGGTGACAATAGCCTTACGAACATACCTAATGGCAACATTATCGACTAATACATTGCCGTGAAAAAGTTACTCGTTTATGAGTCCCTACAATTCCACGAATGCGATAACAGTAAAGGGCCCAAACCTTTATCTAATAAAAGAACCGTATACCAAACACTTCGGAACACCAGAGTAAAATCAACAATAAAAAGCTTTGAATTTACTAATTACGTATATAGTAAATAGGAAAATTCAAGCCTTCCCTAAACCTACAACAAACTAATAAAATCATCAAGATCTGATTACATTTAGGGATGGTAAAATGTTTCTCTTTTTGCATGGGTATACAGTGTGGCCCTGGATAAAGTGCAACCCCGAAAGGGGGTGAAACTAGATCAAAAATTATCGACAAAAAAATAGAAAAAAAAATTTAAAAAAAAATCGTATATACTTTATTGATGTATTAAAATTTTTATTGCTCACTAATGACTCTATTTAATAAAAAAATTATTTCTTCCAAAGTAGTAGGTCTATTTTGTTAAAATAAAAACCATAATCATGTCAGATATGTGACGATGACGATAAAATAACAAATAACTGACAAACAAGTGGCTATCGTGACTTAAAGTTTAATTTTTGTATTAAAATTAAATTTTTTAGGCTGTTTTTTTCCAATAAACTCCAAAAATCTTAAAATTAAGCCTTTAATACTAGAAATTTTTATGACTTTTTATTATTGTCTATCATAATAGCTTTTAAATAAAATAAAAACCTACGTTCTAACATAAAAAATGTGCTGGCTAGGAGCATTTAAAGTTGACCACTGACGGTCAGTGGTCAACTTTAAATGCTTATTAATTTCCAATAAACTCCAAAAATCTTAAAATTAAGCCTATAATACTAGAAATTTTTATGACTTTTTATTATTGTCTATCATAATAGCTTTTAAATAAAATAAAAACCTACGTTCTAACATAAAAAATGTGCTGGCTAGGAGCATTTAAAGTTGACCACTGGGTCAGTGGTCAACTTTTTAATTTTTAATTTTTTTTTCTATTTTTTTGTCGATAATTTTTGATCTAGTTTCACCCCCTTTCGGGGTTGCACTTTATCCAGGGCCACACTGTATATTTCATAATGAGAACAAAACGTGCTTGGCATTATTTATACTAGTGGTTCGTCCCGAACTGAGATCTCGCGAATCCCACAAAATAAATATTATTCTTAGGGCGACTTGCACAACGATGCCTAAACCTATTTAGTGGCTAAATATGATTTAAGGAGTTGTCAAATCATACAAATAGTTCAAATTTAAACATGTTTAGTCGCTAAATACGTTTAGTGATCTTTATGCATGCCGTTGCCGGCTTTAATCTTTGACTAATAAATTGGTGCCACGAAATGCATAACGAATCTACTTGGCCTACAGTTTCATTCAAATTAGATGTAACGGGGGTTCTTGTTAATTGGTTAATTTTTTTTGAGGTACAAATGGCAGTTATTCTGGATTTCAGACTTTTGCCTATATTTGTGTCACTAAAGCTACACGAATACCAAATTTCAGCATTGTGCGGTCACTGGTGTACCCTGTGAATTTTGTCAAAGTTTTGTTTTTATCATGGCGAATAACTCAAAAACCACAATAACTAAACTAAAAATAAAAACGGGGTTCAAATGTACTAATGAAGACCTTACATTTGACGTCCCACTTGACCTAATAGTCTCATTTTTATTTTTTTATACCCCTCTTGAACCCCAATATCTCAACAACCCCCCATTATTTTTAGCTCATTAAGTCACATTAAAATTGTGCCATCACTACCTACCTATATACCAAATTTAATGATGATCGGATAAACGCTACGAAAGTTATCCTCGGACAAACTTACATACATACATACAATGCCGATTTCGCTTCGCTCGATCAATAAATGAATATCTAAATCTAGTTAATACAGAAAAAACCTAGCTGTTCTCTTTTTTTTAATGGTAACCAACAAATAACACAGGCACAAAAGATAAAACGAACATACGTATGCTCATAGTAAAAGAATTTATTATATCCCTGTTTCGACGCAGGATATCCGGTGAAATAGCAGGCACGTGAGATATCTCATCATAGTACTTGAGTCAGGAAGGCGGTGCGATTCAATAACGCGTAACTCACAACGAATTTACCTATTTATGTAATATTCTTATTACTTTAAATCGATGCATTGACCAGACTAGCTTAAAGTATCATAAGATAGGCACAACTTGCCCAAAGTTTATCCTGTGCTGATAATATGTTCATTGAATTAACATCTAGACCTACCCTGGATTGGGTACAAGATTTGCACATTATGTTATAATGGTCGATACAGATTTCGTTAAACAAAATATGTACATCATTATCTTCCAGCACTTATTCTACATTATGTGGGGTTGGCACAACACTTTGTCAAATAAAATACATAAATATAAAATATTTTTTTATCTATACAGGGTCTCAACTCATCCAATGACGTTGCATCAGCTATGAGGCCCTTGGAAATAGTTGCTCCTCGCATTGATACCTACCGGTTCTCCATGGCCAATCTTGAAGAGACTCAGGACGCGGACCTAGACGCAATCCTAGGGGAACTCTGCGCTTTAGACTCTGAGTACGATGAAGAAATATCCAGAGTTTCTGCAAGTGAGTAAAACTTCTATTTCTTATTATATAACTTATAGGAAATCATCAGATAATTCAAAGGCATGAAACATAATGACCTACATCAAGCTCACTTGGTGAAATCATGTTATTTTGAGTTACCTGAATAAGTTTTCCTAAATGAACTCGCATGAATAAAGAAAAACCGGCCAAGTGCGAGTCGGACTCGCGCACGAAGGGTTCCGTACCATTATTTTTAAAAACTCACCAATCAAAAATCACGATTGCTGTATGGGATTATATATTTTGTTAATTTAATTAATATATTTATTTTTAAAGTGAATATATAACTAAATATTCTGTGCATATTTCAAGCGTCTAGCTATTGCCGTTATCAATATCGAGCAAAAACGAGCAATAAAATCACGTTTGTTGTGTGGTAGCCCCCCTTAAATATTTATTTTATTCTGTTTTTAGTATTTGTAGTTATAGCGGCAACAGAAATACATCATCTGTGAAAATTTCAACTGTCTAACTATCACGGTTCACGAGATACAGCCTGGTGACAGACGGACAGACAGACAGCGGAGTCTTAGTAATAGAGTCCAGTTTTACCCTTCGGGTACGGAACCCTAAAAACAGCGAGCTGCTATTGTATAACTACGTTATCTGGGTATTTAACGAGTCCGTGTGATCCATGTCGTTTGGCGAAATTTCTCGTTAAATGATAAGCGCAACATAAAGTTTTGTGTCGTAATCGCTTCGTACTGGCGATCAGTATGACCAGGCCATGAAATATGATCAAACTGTATAATATTTCTCGGTGTAGTCGGATATTGAACGGGATTTTGTTTCCAATTTACTAAGCTACCATGTAAAGGAATGTATAGGAAAATCAGCCGATTAGTATTGGTAATTTTATGAAAAAATATAAGCATAGTTTTTTTTTGGAAAATCTTAAATTGACTGCCTCCGTGGCGCAGTGGATGTATAGCCGGCTGAGACACAGGAGGTAGCGAGTTCATGATCTACAGATTTTTGTTCCGTGTCTGGGTGTTTTTCTATATAATATATTATAAGTATGTATTTACAAACTAAAAAAAAGTATATAAGTATTCTATCAGTTATCTGGTTCCCATAGTACAAGCTCTGCTTAGTTTGGAGCTAGATGGCGCTGTGTCAAATATCCAGCGATATAAATTTTGTTTTTTGGAAAATCTAACTTTAAAACAAGTTTTAAATCCTATTTTGTAGCACGTATAACTACTTGGTGCCTGGAATATAAACGTAGTTTAAACTCTCTAACTGAATGTTGAAAGTTATAAGACATTTTCATACAAATGAAAAACATGTTTTAATTGTTATCTAAATTTAGCTTAACGGCTAAAAACATAACCCTTCCTTTTGGGTTTGCGTAGCCGGGTAAGAACAAGATTAAACGCATGATTACTCATAGACTAAAACACATTTTTTTATGTGACAGACGCAAGGAAGTTGAAAATATAAAATGTACATATTGTATGTTGCAGAAAGAGAAGGGTCTGGTGGGGAAGGCCAAAGTCAAGAGAAAGAGCCCGGCGACGCTGCCTCCAATATCGCACGTACAGAGTCTCCTGATAATGATTCTGCGTTCAGCGATACTGTAAGTACTATCTAGAAATACGTATTAATCAGTAAAATAATATGAATGAGTCTAATAATTTACATTTGTAGGTATCAATGCTTTCGAGTGAATCGTCCGCCTCTAGCAGCACAAGTTCTAAATGCAAAGCGCTCAAACTAAATGTACATCCAACACAAAAGGTACAAGTTTTACTTACACATAAGAATTCAATTGAATTCTGCTATTCAAACTCAGCTCTTATATAGGGTGTTTGGTAATATACGCACAAAAATAACAGAGAATTTTTTTATTTCTTGAAGTTATACTTCTTTTGGCGCGATGGAGAAAAATGATGAGAGTGAATTTTTACGATGCGCGCGCACACCGACACCTAAATTTAACAGCATGAAGTTAGTTCTAGGTGGTATGAAAATTGATAACTATGTTCAAGTTGTATATTCTAGTATTTTTATATGTAGAACACGTGTTTCGTAAGGGTACAATTAAACAGTGTGAATAAATAAATATTATTTTGGTGTTTTTATTAAATCAATTTCATATACGACGGTGATACTAATAATTTATTTAAATAAAATCTTTTTGATTAATTTTAATATTTATCGTTAATCACTACTGCATTTTAGTTATTTTTTTCCATACGCCAAAGAAGTATAACTTCTAATGCGTGTACATAAGTACACACACTCTTTTTTTATTTTTTTAGTAATTCCTAGTGTACAATTTCAATTTTACCCTAGTAATATTATTACAATCTAGCCATGTATAGGCTAATGAGTAATTTAATTATGACTTAGTTTTTTAAGTATTACATAAACTAAGAATGTGTCCAATAGCATTTTTCTTACTGTCTCTAGTTAAGGGGAAGACACTTTGTTCATGTGTTCTTTATAGTAGCACTAACACTTTTACTACTTTACACTATTATTCATTAACACTACACTAACTCAAAAGGCTTAGTTCTTTTGAGTCTTCTCACTATCTCCATGTTGTCGAGGAGCTAAATAGCCTCAACGTTCATATGGTGGTGAAGTCTATGCTCATGAGCTTCTGCATATTTTTTTATAATTTTATTGACGACCTCTATGTTGAGGTCTCGGTGCAGGTCATCATTTCTTACATACCAGGGCGCATTAAATATTTCCCTCAGTACATTATTTTGGAAGCCTTGTATTATTTCCACGTTACTCTTTTTGGTACAGCCCCATAGCTGAATACCATAGGGGTGATTTTGATGAGCATAATAAATAAATTTGTGAAATGTTTACCATAGAAATGTGAAATTTATTTTGGCATGTAAAACAAACACTATTAAACTTATGTTGTGCTATGGCATAATGCTAGCCATCTAACCACAGATACTGTATTGGTGACGTCTCGAGATATCTCTTGTTGTCCCTTTCTAACCCAAAAACCACTTAGAAGATATATCAAATCGGCCTTTATTTTTGGATGTCGACTGCAAGAGTAGGTTATATCGAATTAATCACCTAAACTTAGTCGATTTTCTTTAAAATTTGACATTATACTCGTAACTAGTAGTTTTTTCTGTCGAGAAGTCTTTTTTATGTTTTGAGAAACGTCTCTTGAATATCGTCAGTATATTACCAAACACCCTGTATATAACTTGTCTATGAAACTCTATAAACATAATGCGTATTCCGCAGGATGCGAGTTTTCAACAAAAGGCCGACAAAATAAAGTTGGCGCTGGAACGTATGCGTGAAGCTAACGTGAAAAAGCTCTTTATCAAAGCGTTTTCTATGGACGGCTCGTCAAAAAGCTTGCTGGTGGATGAAAAAATGACCTGCGGTTATGTAACTAGACTGCTAGCTGACAAAAACCACGTGACGATGGAACCCAAGTGGGCGGTTGTAGAGCACTTGCCCGATCTCCACATGGGTAAGAGTTTCAACATTATCATTGATCACATTAGACAGACCACAAATTATATCAGTATAAATTATAAATTAATATTGATCATTGCTGTTACAGAACGTGTTTACGAGGATCATGAATTGCTAGTCGACAATTTGATGCTCTGGACGAGGGAATCCAAAAATAAAATATTTTTTGCCGAGAGGCCCGATAAGATATCCTTATTCCAAAATCCAGAAAAGTTTCTACTTACTGAAGATGATAGAGGTACATTACATAGTTGTGTGTGTTTAAAGTGTAAAGCTCGCTCATCCAAATTTCATTGTTATATTGTATAATTTATTTAAGGTTGGTCAAGTGAACATGATGAGCACTCAAGACAAGTCATTATAGACGATTTTTTCGGACAAAACAGTGTAGCAACTACTGCTCCTTCCGTATCCGGCCACCCAGTCCCACCCATGGAGGGGTCATTGTACCTTAAAAACGATTCCAAAAAAGGATGGAAGAAGATCTACTGCGTATTGAGGCCGTCGGGTAAGTAATGAATGCTGGCGCCGTGTGGCCACACTCTCTATTCCTGCCATGCGAAATGCCTATGCGAATACATTTACGGTAATTGCAGAAACAATTTACTTTTACTACATATAAGATGCTATAAATGTTGTCATTTTGTTTCCTTAATAGGACTCTACTACTCGCCAAAAGATAAGGTGAAAACATTAAAGGAACTGGTATGCTTGGCAACTTTTGACAATAACGAGGTGTACATTGGATTGAATTGGAAGAAAAAGTACAAATCACCTACTGACTTCTGTTTTGCGATAAAGCACCCTAGACTGCAGCAACCAAAAAGCGTCAAGTTTATCAAATTTTTGTGTGCGGATGATCAGCGCACACTGGAGAGATGGCTGACCGCCATGCGGATAGCCAAGGTATGCACACGAAACAAACATACTAGATAAGTTATTAGATATCCTTGGCAGAGATTGTCACGTGTCCTTGTTTACAGCATGGGAAACAACTGCTAGAAAACCATCGAGCGCTAGTAGAAGAACTGACGCAGGAAGACCTCGACCATCTCGCTCACGCTCGTTCTTGTTCGGTTCGTATTCATATAAATTGATGATTTTATTCATCTTCTTTAAAGTATGCCTATAACAAAGTTATAACTCTTATGCAGATAACATCGATCCCAATGAAAAGTAACATCATCAATACTGTTGGCGCAAATATATTACCCGTGCAGGCTACATCGTGCAACGTCAGTGCTGCCAACTCTGATATTAGTAGCGGCAGGTAAGTGTCCTTATTAGCAAAATATTAGATTTATTTCATATGTGTATAAAAGGTGTTGCAATTTAAACCAATCATATTGAAGGAACTACACAATAAATCAAAAATGAATGGATCAATCAAATGTTCTTGTTGAATTATCAAAATCTCGAGATAATCGATAAAATGCTGCTCGACTAAATGTTAGTGAACTAGCTTATTGTACGATGCCACAGATTACTAAAATATTACTACGCGACGTTCAACAACTCCGCTAGTTCAATGACCTGGCCCGGTCGATGATCCAACCAGTCAACAGAGCGCGTATAGTGCGTACGGCACGGTGGTAAGTATAAGTACTTACATGTTAGGCACAAAAAATCAAAAATAAAGTTTATTGTATTAAAAAAAAACATTTATTTATTATTTATAGTTTCAAAATTTCCGTCATTATTTGCAGTTTAAAGTACAACACCTTATACACTGCGTGTCACCACATTGAAGACATTAATTTAAATCATTGATAGGGCTGATGGCTAGTATTATTTCCTTTTTTATTATCTTTCAATCTACCTTAATTTTAAGTCCTAAAATGTCATGAAACAGCCTGTATAAAATAGGTATACAAATCATATTCATTCATCATCCAAGTAGGTATCTGTTAAACTAACTAAGCGGCATCGGTGCAAAGGCGCCGCAGATTTACGTTAAAAATTGTTTATTGGAAATGTATCGATTGCTGGATTAGTATTTAAGCTATCAGTATTTAACCTCTAAAATCAGTTGGTACGATTCTGCATATGTGTTTTAAATTATTGTCGTAAATGCGGTGACAGACTGTATGGGGGCTACTGTGAATATACTCAGATTACAAAGAAGCATGTTTGTAGATTATACAAAAGACCTTAGCGACCTTCCCATGGTCTTTGGTGCAGTCTGCGGCAATTTAATGTTTCATACATAGCGTTCATTGGCACACTTTTGAACCACCACTTTCATTGAAGCGGTAGCCCTCAATATGTTTAGTCATTGCGTGCGTGCTAGCCGCTTGCTGCTGCGATGTTTCACATTGACCTCATAATAGTATTGATACTGGTACAAAAATTGTCATCAACCCCATCGCAGTCACAATGTGAATAAGGTATGAATGTGATACCTTATTCACCATTGAACATGTATACAAATTAATATAACAAACACAGAAATGGTTAGAATAAAGTAGAAATAAGTTTAATTTTGTTTTTTTTATTTATGTGCATTTTATAACCGTATTTATTGCTTGAAATATTTATGCATACACACGCATGCAAGTACAAAGTAATAAAATATTTATACAGAATGTCTCAAAAACATTTATTAAGAAGTCTAGAGATAAAGTACCCCTATAAACACTCAAATGTCTTTTGTTTTTTATAGGCGTCATCTATACTTAATATTATAAAGAGGAAAGGTTTGTATGTTTGTAACGAATAAACACAAAAACTATGGGACCGATTTCAAAACTTTTTTTTACAATTAGAATGCTACATTATCTCTACATCATCTGAGTAACATAGGCTACTTTTTACCCAACTGTGCAGAAAAGGAGGGTAATGTTTTTATTGAAAAACTGCGGATTGTCAGCTAGTATAGGTATTTGATAAAATTCGTTATAATGATTGAAGATTTTTTTCCAAATCACAAACTAGAGTTTTCAGGATTAATAACGAAAGGATAAAGATTTTTATGATAATAATATTTAACGTTATTGTAAACTAGCTGTTGTCCGCGACTTCGTACTCGTTACACTAAATGTGTAAACCTAGAAATAAAGCTAAACTCGCTATTGCAACTTGACTCGACACCCCATTTTTATCCAATGGGACCTGATTTATGGGATAAAAAGTAGCCTATGTATATACTAAATTTTGTCAAAGTCGGTTCAGCCGTTACGACGTGATTTTAGAGTAACAAACAAATAAATAAATAAACATCCAAAGATTAGCATTTATAATATTAGTGTGATAAAAAACGCTATATCTCGAGACTTCCGACAACTATTTTTGAGAGACCCAGTACTAGGTAGTCAAAATGACACCTATACAAATCGGTAGGCTTGCTTATGTACCAACATGTTCAGGAAATCACATGTGCCAGGCGCAGCCAGCCCGGTATATTTCCCAGGAACCCAGAAATGTACGGGAAACACTCGTGCACGGCTCTGGCAAATACAATTTCCAATATCACGCCAATCAGCCTGCTCCATTTTTCATTGGGAATAGTCAATTTAGCATACCTAGAACTCGGTGCCTTTGGGACTGGTAAAACAAAAATATTACTTCAAAGTAAAAACATATTTTTCCTTGCTGAAAAAGCAGCTTTATTTGCCGCTGATATTTGTAAATTAAGATGATAATTATTTTGATAAATTAATGATAAACCCGAAACTAAAATATATATATAATTGTTATTCACTGTCATAGTGCTAAAATTAAAATAATTAATATCTAATTATAGGCAACAATTTATACTATGAACTAGGAATATTTGTATCTCAAGCGAAAAAGGCTAACAGGAGTAACCTAAGAATAGTCAAATTAATAAACTTAAAACCTATAAAAATAATAAAAAAAATATCTTAGACTTATTAAGGCCGGCTTGCACAACTTACCTAAAGGTATTTAACGACAAAAATGTTAAAATTTGACGAATTTGTATGCTTAGACAACTCCTTAACTCATGTTTAGTCGCTAAATAATATGTTTAGGCATCGTTGCGCAAGTCGCCATAACATAATAATATGTTTATGAAAAGTTATAGTTTACGAGTAAATGATAAAGTCTTCGAGCAAGGGTCTAAAACTAACTGTCTAACTCTTCGTCATTTATTTATAAATTATATTATAGATATTATATTATTTAATAAATGTTTTTTATAAGTACATTATTTATTTTTTAATATGATGTATGGTACTTTGCGAGTTTTTTAAACTAGTGCATTCTTAGCTATTTGTGTGTACCAGAAACATGTCTATATTTTCTACAATATTGAACAGACACTCGCGTGCGTCGTCGTCGAGTTCAAGCGGATGTCTCTCGGATGGCGGCACCGCTTCAGAAAGCGCTTTTGACTGCGAGTTTCCTATGGGTAATACTTTTTGTACATTAGAATGTATATCGTTAATTATTTGATATTTATTTCAACATTTAACATAAATAAAAATAATTGAATAGATACATTTATTTAGGGTGTTTGATAATATACGCACAAAAATGAAAAAGGTTATTTTGATGAACATAACAAATACATTTGTGAAATGTTTACCATAGAAATGTGAAATTTATTTTGGCATGTACAAACAAACACTTTATTAAACTTATGTAGTATTATTGCATAATTCTTGCCATCTAACCACAGATACTGTATTGGTGACGCCTCGAGATATCTCTTGTTGTCCCTTTCTAACTCAAAATACGCAGCCATTTCCGAAAGAGATATCAAATCGGCCTTTCTTTTTGGATGTCGATTGCAAGAGTAGGTAGTAAGTTTTATAACGAATTAATCGCCTAAACTTGTCGAATTTCTTTAAAATTTGATAATATAACTAGTAGTTTTTTTACGCGAAGTCAATTGAATATCGTCCGTATATTACCAAACACCCTGTATAAAATTTCACAAATTAATATGTACTATTCGAAGTGGCCACAGTCAGCGGTCGAAGCTCGACCATATTTTTATTGTTTTTATTTTAGATTTAGCTTCTCCTGTTCCATATAAACTTTAACTATGCCATATCTCACACTCCTGAACTCGTCCGTGCGCGCAATAAGCTAAATATTGAGTAGAAAGTTTTCTCTTCGCGTATTTAAAGAATATCACTTCGTGGTCCGTCTGTCAGTCAAAACTCTTTTTCGTTGAAGAATCAAGTTTAAATTAACACCGGTATTCACAAACATTTCTATGAGGTCTCACAATGCGCGCGGACGCACAGGGTCCCAAAAGCCTATTCGTAGATAATACTTGAGTGGCGATCAGCACTATGCGCCCCTTATAATGAACGCATATCTAAGGGAGCCAGCTAGCTATATTAGGTAACGCATAGTGTCAAATAGTGCCCAGCTTACGTCAAAAAGATAGGTTAAGTAGCCAAATAGGCTCCCAGACGCCTTTTAGATTTTTTCATCGCCAATTCTCGTCTTTAGTAGCCTAAATGGCGGCGACTAGCCTACGTTGACCACACTGGTTATACGTACATATGGTATATATATATATATATACATATTGCTGGACATTTCACACAGCGCTATCTAGCCCCAAACTAAGCAGAGCTTGTACTATGGGAACCAGATAACAAATGAATACTTATATACTTTTTTTTTGTACCTAATCTTTGACTATCAAAATACACGAAATACATTTCCAAATAACTTGACCTATAGCGTCATTCAAATTACAGGTAACGGGAGTTCATGTTATTGGTTATTCTTTTTTGGGGTAGAAATTGCAGTTATTCTAGATTTCAGACTTATCCCTATATTTGTGTCACTAAAGCTACACGCATAACAAATTTCAGCACTGTGTGGTCACTGGTGTACCCTGTGAGTTTTGTCAAACTTCAGTTTTTATTATGGCTAATAACTTAAAAACTACAAGGTTTAAGCTAAAAATAAAAACGGGGTCGTAATTTAGTCGAAAATATCTTTTATTAGACGCACTATTTGACCGGATAGGTCCATTTTGGTTTTTTTTACCCCTCTTGTATCCCAACATCTCAACCCCCCCCCCCCCCCCCGTTTTAGCTCATTGAGTCACACCAAAATTGTGTTATCACCACCTACCTATATACCAAATTTCACAATGATCAGATAAACGCTTAGAAAGTTATCCTTGGATAAACAAACATACACATACATACATACATACATACAACGCCAATTTGCTCAAGTTGATGTATGTGTTAAGCTATGTAAACCAAGTCAACTTTTAAGACTTATAACAAAAAACTGTTCTAGATAGAGTCTTTGTAATAGTTTTCCTGTAATCTTTGCACTGTATCTCATCATATCAGTCACAGAACGCCTACTGCTGAACATAAGCCTCCCCCATAGATTTCCAGAGGGCCTCATCTTGTGCGGCTGCATCCGGCTCCTAGCAACCTTTATCAGGTCGTCTTTCCATCTAGTACGGGGCCGTCTTACGCTGCGCTTTCCAGTGTGTGGTCTCCACTCTAGATCCTTTCTGCCCCAACGGCCGTTATTTCTTCGAGCTATGTGTCTAGGAATAATAATGTAACTCCAAAACTTTACAAATAATAAATAATGGTTTTGGATTGTCAATCAATCTCTTTGATATAAAATTCAAAGTAGTATTATTTAAGTCAGTATAAGGTCAGTATTATTCATAACTTTTCCAAATTTCAAGGCGATAGTTGCTGAGATCGTTTAAGGATCAGCTGTGACAGACGGACAAAGTCGCGCCACAAGTGTTCCGTTTTTATCACTATGTTAGCAAAATACGGACATTTCAGCCGCATAAAAAACTAATTAAAAAATCTATAGATAACTTGCCGTTAAATTTGGCAAGAAACAAGGTCTCACAGCACAACTAAGAAAACAATTCAAATTTCGTTAATTTGTAGTTCTCTCAATAAAGAAAATATGTTAACGGAACCCTCGCTGCGAAAGTCAGAGTCTCTCTTGTCTGTATTTTTAAAATAAATACACAAATATTATTGCTATTAGAATTTCACCTTTCAACTTATACTTATTTATCGAATTTCAGGGACAATAAAACGCAAGCCATCAATGAAACCCAACATTCCCTTGACATGGATGACGCGGCAGTTAAAAGAGATGGTAGAGAAGGATGGCGAGGGGAATGAGGAGGCGGGTGGCGGTGACTCCGGCACGCTGACGCGCCGGCCGCGCGCAGCGCGCACGGACGACTCTACGCTTAAGCGACATCACACCAGCGGTAGGTGATCCGAAGGTTTTCAGTTTCTCAACGTACTTAAGAAATTACTTTTCATAAAACTTATTCCCCTACAAATTTTTACAGATTGTTCTGTGAGCTCGGTGCACAGCAGCACAAGCGCCAGTCACCTCAGCAGCGTAGGCAGCCCCGCTAGGCCCGCGCCCCCTTCGCCCTCATACGGGCATTACGAGACGATCTCGCGTGACACCTCATTCAGGAGCAGCAGCGAGAGCGGCAGCGGACTCTACGGCTACTCCACCATATACGATACCATTCAGCGCGTTCCAAGTCATCCTCTCGCTGCGGAAGCAGAAGAGCTGCCGCCACCGCCGCCGCCCGCGGAGGACGTGCCCGATGGCATGTTCAGCTCGACGCTGAGCCTCGACTCACTGCCGCCGCCGCCGCCGCCACTCGACTCACTCGATTCGTTGTCCGGCTCGCAGCTGAGCCTGCCTCCGCCGCCCCCGGAGCATGCGCTGGAAACGCAAGCAGGCCGCGTACTAGATATAGTGAACCAGCTGACGGCACAGCAGGTGGAGCAAACGGCGCGCGCGGGGCAAAGCCGAGCCTCGGCTCGCAGCTCCGACTCGGTTCACTCGTTTCCGCGCCAGCTCTCGCTCGACAGCGTCGCCTCTGAGGCCTCTAAAACCTCTTCTTTACACTCGGACAAGAGTCTCTACGGCCAACAAAACGTAGCCTACGGCGCCTGCCTTGTTGAACTGCAGACAAAAAAACTAAGCAACGGCAGCCCATCCGTAGCGAAAAAGCTCGCACCCGAAAGCGTCAAAGAGCGTGCCGGTTCTATAAAAAAGGTGAACTTTGCTGACGATCTGCCGACTTGCTCCTCCGAGAGGAAGACCAAAAAGATCTCATTCAACCTGTCAGAGACGGTGGCACCGGTTTCGCCGCGCAAGCCGCCTCCACCCAAACGCAACGAGAGTACGCGCCTCTCCTCGCCCAAGAAGCTAGTCGACTCGAACAGCAACCCGCCTAAAGACTTCCTAAAGGACCTACAACGGGTTATGCGCAAGAAATGGCAAGTAGCGCAGAAGTGCAAGCTGGAACCGGCGACGACGCCTCACGAGGTACTCGGCTTTCGCGAATATCCACTCTCGGAGGACTACAAAGAGGCGAGCGTGTCCATGTGGGTGCAGGAGCACTACGGCAGCGCCGGCGCGCCTTTAGAGGACCCCTTCTACGAAAACGTATTCGGGCGCGAGGGGACGGCTGCGGCGCCGCGCCGCGAAGAGCCCAAGCCGATCAAGAAGCGGCCGCCGCCCGCGCCGCCTCGACGCAGCGACTCCACGCACCTCTCCACGCACCCGATGGTGCATGCGCACGCGCTCCCGCAGCCGACCGTCTGAGAGGAGGCCCGGCCCCAGGGGCCGCAGATTATTGTTAATCATTATTGGGCACGAATTTTGTGTTGTGATTGGAACACTTGTAAGAAAAATAATCGTAGTAATCGCTCGATTTTTGAAGTTTAAAATAGTTTCACGACATAATATATTTATTCCCCGCTAAATAGATGCATATTAATAACTAAATACGTGTCGTATGGTAAAAAACGTTTTAAAAAACTTATTAGTGACGACTTCAGGGAGGTGTTGACTGAAGTAAAACTATGCTCTCCGAGTAAGTCGAAAGGCGCGATAAAAAGACGAGTACTTCGAGGATATCGGAAACTCGGTCATGAAGTGAACTAACGAGTGGTGAATGACCAATTTTGAACTTGTTATCGTTATCAAGGATATATTTATATCAAAAGTAAATATACAATTAATATTAATGGCGGTGCTATTTTGGAGAGGTATACTATGGAATGTTTGGGTTTTTGTAAGTTGACTTGTGATTGATCATCGGCTGGTAAAGTTCTCGCATCGATTAATGACTGATGACAGCGCAGCGGCAGGTGCATACTTGCAAGTTAATTTGCAAAATGTATTTATATGTTAGTTGGAGTTTTGTCAATTTTATTATTATGTTCCTGTTTTTAATCGTGTTGCGAGTTTTATATAAATGAACGCCATATAAGCTGAGTTTTGATAGACATTAAGAACTCCTTCCACTATCTAAGCCTATTATTTGGTCGGTAAAGTAACAAAACATCTACTTAAAAGCTTGGCACCAGCCACTTACCTGCAGATGGTGGTAAAGGTCCTAACTAGAAAAATGTACATGTATTATCAATAGTATGTATATGTTAGGAATAAATTATAGAGGTAGAACCTTCGCAAATGGAGCTTTAGCGAGTAGGTACCGTGAAGCAAATCAATGTAGGGATGTTAGTCTGGCCCGAAATATGAACCTATATCATGTAATATTTTTGGTTGTTAGAGTATGTATAAATTTATATAAATTTGTCTATTCCAATTTACTTCGATAATTTTTTATTTAATCTATGTAGTAATGACATTTAAAATTACTATTAGAATATTACTGAGCTGGACGCGCAGACCATAACATCAAAAACGAATTCTTAACGTGAAAGTTTCCTTGTTAGTGCCATTAGGTTGTTTTCATAGCTGGATTCAACTAAAGTATGTATATACATGGGGCGCGTAATATATTATGCGCAATATATAATCGGGATAAAATGCATATCTACTATACAGAACTCCAATGTGTCGTTGATCTCAGAGTAACCGGAGTAAGCTTGTTATTATGTTGGGGCTGTGTTATGTTTATTATAATTGTCGTGGGGTTCGTTTTGGTGACTTGATTTATCAGCAAAAAGGTGGTGGTCATATTTTTCGTGAAAACTGCGCGAGCCTTACGCTACAACCAAAGAAATTTCACTATTCATGCCTCGAAGATTAATTATATGATGTGTGTGATGTTATATCTTAAAAGTCGGATTGTTATAAATAGTGGTTCGCCCCGAACTGAGATCTCGCGAATCTCCCAAAATAAATATTATTCTTAGGGCGACTTGCACAACGATGTCTAAACGTATTTAGTGGCTAAATATGATTTAAGGAATCATACAAATACTTCAAATTTAAACATGTTTAGTCGCTAAATAAGTTTAGTGATCTTTGTGCATGCCGGCTTTAATGTTTGACTAATAAATTGATGCCACGAAATGCATAACCAACATACTTGACCTACAGTTTCATTCAAATTAGATGTAACGGGGGTTATTGTTAATTGGTTAATTTTTTTGGGGTACAAATGGCAGTTATTCCGGATTTCAGATTTTTGCCTACATTTGTGTCACTAAAGCTACACGAATACAATATTTAAGCATTGTGGGGTCACTGGTGTACCCTGTGAATTTTGTCAAAGTTTTGTTTTTATTATGGCTAATAACTCAAAAACTACAAAAGTTAAACTAAAAATAAAAACGGAATCGAAATTTACTAATGAAGACCTTTTATTTGACGTCCCATTTGACTTAATAGTCTCATTTTCATTTTTTTTACCCCTCTTGAACCCCAATATCTCAACAACCCCTTAATATTTTAGCTCCTTGAGTCACACCAAAATTGTGCCATCACTACCTAATTATATACCAAATTTCATGATGATCGGATAAACGCTACGAAAGTTATCCTCGGACAAACAAACATACATACAACGCCGATTTGCCCAAGTTGATTTGGAGATCTCACTTCGCTCGATCAACTAATTATAGGTAGTTATAACTATACATACTTAGAATAGGCGCTTGAGATGGTTTTATATATTAAAATAATACGCATGTTAGAATGAAAATTTATATCCAATTGTAGATAGTATACCGAAAGTATAATAATAAAAGACAACATGTTTTATAAAATGACCACTACCAATAAACTGCACTCTGTTAAATTTTGTAAAGCTTTGTTTTTCGCGATAGTGCCGACTAGATTATTATGTAAGTAATGTACCTAGTAATAAATAAATAACTGAATAGCTATATAATCATTAATATTCGTTATAGATATACATTAGTAAAAAATAATTACGTGCACTATCAACTAGATTAATACAATTTTACACATTTTACAGTACCTTGTAACAATTATTGGTGGCGATTCTGTTGTTTACGCTGACTAAGTGTAAAATACGAACGGTCTTATTTTCTTGACCCTAAAGATCAAATTAGAATGACATTTAAAGAGACATTTCTAAATTTAAGTATTTTAAAATGAGAAGACATGTTTGCAGTCTAGTTTTAGTCAACACAAATTTGATTGATCACTAAAACTAACCCGCAAACATGCTATCATAACAATAATTCGTTAATTTTAGAAATGTCACTTTAAATCTTATTCTAATTTGATCTTTAGTGTGATCAAAATAAGACCGTTCGTATTTTACACACTTTTAGTTAGCGTAAACAACAGAATTGCCACCTTTATGTACTCGTTTCTCTAACATCTGACGAACCTACGTTCTGTTAGTTAAAATATAATTCGTTCGGTGTAGTTGTTAGTTATAATTACGTCCATATGCAAATGACTGACCGTAAGCAATCAAAGAAATACAAGATTTATTATCACTGCCACAATGATAAAATAAATAATAAAGTTGTCTTCTGATCTGTGCACGGTCTACAAAGTAGAACTAAAGAAAGGGTTCAAAGATAAATAAAAAGTTCAGTTTTTTTGCTGACATAGTAAATTTATGTGTCATAATTTAATGTAAATGAAATTAATTGGTATCTAGGTACCTAAATAAAGTTTGTGTTAGGATTCATTGTCGCCATGCATAAGTTATAATTTCTGTCTAACATCATTTAGATTTATTTCAGTTATTTTAGAGATCACAGTGTTCATCGTTGTTTGAATCATTCGTGAGAGTTAAGTACTTATCGACTTTTATTCCATCCAGTCATATTGCAAAGACTGAACGCATATATTATTAACTCGACAATAATATTTCGTCCAAATTACCATCGCGTCAACATCATTACATCACAATATTAAAGTAATGATATTACTCGGTATACAAATATATACATACATTTTTTAACTAAACGCGTTGCTTACTATGGCAGCTAACGGACGAATCAACATTTCGATGGTTCCAAGAGGTTTTTGAGTTTACACAAAATTCTCAGATACCCATACAATTAATTTAACCATATTTATAACTAACTGGATCTCATAATTAAAAAAAAAATTGGCAAAGCATTTCTTGTTCGGTAAAACATAATTTTTTCCCCTTTTAGAAATAGTTCTCCTCTAAGCTGCCTGTGGATATACCCAATAGACCAATAATACATAACCAATAGTATTTTTTTCTTTCGCCATCACTATACATAGGTTAAATCACGTATTTTTACCGTTATTCATCAGAATTATAAATAAAAGGCAAACATACGCTATAATAATAATGATTAAATAATCAAGTTATAAAATAAATTACATAAAGCGTGTCTTTACATAAATAATTTCTTGTGTTCTGGTACAAACTGGTAGCTGGTTGGCAGAGAAAGGAATTTTTATTCACAAGTTAGGAACACAATAGGAGCAGAAGCTAAGTACAACGGGCGCAAAACAGCTGCACGCACACATACACATATACGCACACACACCTAGGTCGGATCAGTTTGTTCGACGCTTCGACCGACTTGTCTGCAGCCCCCCGGGGCAGAACCTTGATGTGGCGCGACGAGTGGTGAGACGAGAGGGGGGGGGGATATTAATATGAGACATGCATTTTTTACTTTCTGTCAAATGTGAATTTAATTTTCTTGTATTATATGTAATTTTGGAGCTATGTGACGACTACATATTAACACAGATATTGGGTGTAACCAGAGGGGGTTTTGGGGCTACAAAACATCCGAATAATCGATAACACGACGAGCGCTGGATGTAGCTAAGCGCTTTGTGAAACAAGTTTCTTTTTAAACATGAATTTGGCGCCCCCTGAAATTACCGCCCGGGGCAAGCGCCCCGGTTTGCCCCCTAGATCCTAGATCCGGGGCTGCTTGTCTGTGAGTGTGAAGGACACCGATTGCGTGCGTGCGCCTGTTTTCATTCGTATTAAACGTAACTTCTGTTCCTCTCAACTTTTTGGTTTATGAAGCTTGATCTACCGTATTTATAAACGTTTTACTAGATGCGGGATATATAACATTTTTTTTGTTAAATTGTATCTGCTATATCCTGTCCTATTATCTACAATAATATTACTTACCTAATCACTTTCATATAACGCATTTATTAGTGTAATTTAAAATTTGTATGTTTAGATTGTACAGAACAAATAACATTAATCTTTGTATATTTTTTAAAATATAATGAAATTCCATTAAAATTAATTTCTGTTTTATTTACTGGTCATTTATTATATTTGTACGTATTTCAATAAATATGAATATGAAAGCCTACGCTAATTTCACAAGTAATAGGTACCTACACACAACAATAACAATTAAAAAGTCGAAATCGCTTACATGTACAGGTTGTTTCGTAATAAATATTCTAGGTAACCCAAAAAGGGGGCAATGCTTTCCTTTACAAGAACAAATAGGTAGGTGCCTACCTACGGGTACGGCAACCCTTAGCCTTATTACGTGAGCCAATTGCTACCGCGCCGCTGTCGCTAGTCAGCCCGCACCTAACACACGTGAGATACGCACTGTAAGGCTCAGACTATATGGCATCCGGGCTTGTCAGGGACCGTTTTTTAACGGCCCCTGACCAATCCGTCGCACAAGCAAACATTTGAATTTTTCCTGCATCGACTACACTCGATCCGAGGCCAACCGACTCCGATTTTTACCTGGAAGCAACCGGGACATGCTCCGGATTCGCAGGATCGGGGAGACCCGGATGCCATATAGTCCGAACCTAAGTGTGAAAATGACGTCGTGACCAGTGACAGTGACGCTCCAGTACGCTACCGGCGGCCAAATTTTCGCGTCGGCTCGTTATAGTTGAATACCTTCTTCCATTTTCATTGTATAGAACGTGTTATGTTATGTCCGACTATTTTATATTTTATTCTTGTAAATTTGTTTTTACAAATCCGTTACTATAGAAAAAAAATCAAACAAACTTAATAATATCAATGAATAGGTAAACAAATCATATTAATTCATCGTGTAAGTAGGCATCGTAGCATAACGGTTAAAGAGAAAAAGAATTTACATTCACTTATTATCTGAAATAAGCTGAGTTGATGTAGAAAATGTAAAAAATTGGAAATGTATTGTATGTATGAAATGTATGAATATTGATAAATATTTAATTTACGGATAAATATTCAAGCTACCGGTATTAAACCCACCTCTAAAATCTATAAATAAAATTTCTGAAGGGTGTTTTAAATTAATGTCGTACATAACATTACAGGTCGTACCTATACTTTTTAACTTATAAAAACAATCGATCGTTTTCACTTACCAAAAATAAAACTGGATAAGCAATGTTATTTTCTACGACTTTATTAAATTATATGTTCTAACAAGTTTTTAATTTAAAACAGGATGATATCATGTTCTGGTTTTTTTAAATTGTCTTATAAAAAATATATTACTTTCATGGTTGGAATAACCTCTTACGGGTCAACATTAGTAGGTATTTATGTTAAGATAAAATAAATAATACCTTTGCCCAGCAGTGGGACTAAAGTTGATTAAAAAAATAGGTAAAATATCGCTCGCCAGTTGCCATACAATCCATTGGATTGATCATGGAACTAGATAAAAATATATATTATCTGGACCATCACACATGGCGAAGCTTCTAACTACAAAAGAAAAGGTAGCTGCCCTCAACAAGGTAAAACTTTCCCCCACCCCGTTAAAAGATAGCATGTAGCACTTCTTTCATAGTTTTAAGGCCACCAATCACACGAGCCATTTTTCCGCCGGATTTGTCGGGCGACAAGTGCACGGACATGTTATTATCTGCGTGTGAATGTTATGGATGCAACAAGATGAAAAGATGCGTCGGCATCTATAATAGTAGTCTGTGATTAAAAGTTATCTTTCAGCCGCCATCAAATTGCCGCTTGACCAAAGAGTTCTTAAAAAGGTTAATAATGGAAGTGTATTTACCAAAAGAAGTCTCCAAGTGAGCTATTCACTTTGCAATAAACTCAGATACACTAAATTCAGCATGTCGACTCTGATGTAAAATTAGTGCTATTATAAATACGGGATTTATCACGTACCGTCTTATCGGTGTTTTGACCGACAATGTTTCGGTTCAATTCGTGAACCTTCATGAGGGTGAGTACGAACCGCTCCGAATAACGTCTCGCCTTGCACTGCGCGCCGCAGCCCTCTGCGCTGCGCACGAGTAGACGGGCGCGGTGGTGGGGATTGAGTCAACGATGGCCCAGCGCGTTGATAGGATACATCATTATCATCACTGTTGCTCTCTTCGGTAGATCACGGTACAGGCAAACACACAACACTAACCATGTCTCTACCAGGTTCGCTCACTTTTCTGCCGCTTGCATCATGAAGATATGGCCTCCAGGCTGGCGGTAGAACCCATCCTCTATCTCTGTTAAAGTTTGGCACACGACTTATTTCTATCGCCTCTCGGATCTTGCGAGGAATGAAGAACTTCTCTCTCGCTAAGACCCGGGCCTCGTCGAAACGTATGTAGTGCGTCGAATCAGAATCTAGGGCATTTTCCGCCACTGCAGAACTGTTGGAGTCGACATTCTTCATTGCACGTATGTGTTCAGTCAACCTGGTAGATACGTTTCGCTTTGTTTCACTAATGTAGCATTTAGAAAGAAAGAAAGAAGAAAGAAAAATATTTATTTTGTGTCCATTTTTACACTCTACGAATACAACAATTATACTTATACCTAATACAAGACTACAAAATAGGTCGTCACTCAGCGGTGTGCCACCGTAACATATAGCAACTGTAGCGCTGGTATTATGTGACGCCTTTAGTGCGTGTGAGCACCAGAAAATATAAACACACGTTTACAATATTAATTAACATATGAAAGTATACAAGATTCACAAAAAACAAAAATTTAAAATTTAAATAAATATTTTTACACAATAACTACTAAACATTGCACATACCTAACTTATAAAACAAGACTATTTATGAGATCAAAACTAAACAATAAATATAACAGTAAAATAAACAACAAATTTCTGCAAATAATAAAATAAATAAAATATTAAATATTTTGTGGAATTATTAATTTAACATACAGAACAAAAGTAACCTTTGCAACTAAATCAAACTAAATGTAGGCCCAGAACGACTACCTATTGATGGAGTAATTTGTGAAAGCAGTAGAATTTTCTTGAGTGAAATTTTAAAAAAGTGAACCGATTTTGCGTTTCGAACTGGTGTTCGAATTTACCGCAGTCACACGGTATCATACTCGTATATACGCCGGGGACGCCCAGAGGGTCTCTGTCCTTCGACGAACGTAGTAGCTTCCTCAATTGTGTTTGTTGACGGAATATCGTCTTGATGCTGTACTTATGGCGTAACCAGTTTCCCATTTTATCCGTTATTCCTTTCACAAAAGGTAAGTACGCTACTGCTCTATTCACCGTAGTAATGCGTGATCTTGTGGAAGTGTCCACAATTCCACAGCTCTATCTCCATCCGTAGTCGTTTTGCTCTAGCACCTCCACCGTGAAGGATATCTTAGGATGTTTACAATTGAGATAGCTAAATAAGGTGTCTATGCTATCTCCTCGTACTATTGCGAACACATCATCTACCTACCGCCACCAGTATCTCGGTTTACAGGGTACGCTATCTAGTACCGTCCTCTCAAACTACTCCATAAATATATTGACCACTACTGGGGCTATTGGTGATTCCATTGCTACACCCTCCAATTGTATGTAATAGGACTGCGGCGCGCAGTGCGAGCCGAGACGTTATTCGGAGCGGTTCGCACTCACCCTGAAGAAGGTTCACGAATTGAACTGAAACATTGTGGGTCGAAACACCGGTAAGACGGTACGTGATAAATCCTGTATTTAAAATAATGATTGAAATAAATCACTGTTGTGAATGTTTTCTAAGTAAAATTAGTGTGTTGAACTGGCTTAGTATATTGTGAGAATTCACAGTCTTTTTCATTAAATCTTACTGAATATTATAAAGAAGCCCGTTTGACTTGCATCTCAACTGCACTATTTTGAAAGTAATTGTCAAAAAACATGCCAACCCCTGCCTGTCAGTCAAACATCATGTCGATAACCTAATAAATCGACACTTTTCAGATTTATATTTTTACGATATTTGTAATTTACATTTTAATCTTGTTTAATTATATTTTATTTTGTATTATAAATTAGCAACCTAACATAATATTTATTGTAATAACTATCTATGTATCCTAAAAATACTACCGAAGGTATGTATGTTTACATAAGCAGTAGTTTTAGGGTATTTGTAGTATTTTAAGTAAACTTATCTGCAGTAGTGATTCGCCCCGAACTGAGATCTCGCGAGTCTCCAATTAAAACAAAAAAATATTATTTGTAGTCTTTGACTATCAAAATAGTGCCACGAAATATATAACCAACTAACTTGACCTACAGTTTTATTCAAATTACAGGTAACGGGAGTTCATGAAATTGGTTCCTCTTTTTTGGGGTACAAATTGCAGTTATTCCGGATTTCAGACTATTGCCTATATTTGCGTCACTTAAGCTACACGCATACCAAATTACAGCACTGTGGGGTAATTGGTGTACCCTGTGAATTTTGTCAAAGTTCAGTTTTTATTATAGCTAATAACTCAAAAACTATAAGGACTTTACTGAAAATAAAAACGGAGTCTAAATGTACTAATGAAGACCTTTCATTTGTTCTAATAGCCATAAACCACTTGACCTAATAGTCTCATTTTAACTTTTATTTACCTCTCTTGAACCCCAATATCTCAACAACCTCCCACATTTTTAGCTCATTTAGTCACACCAAAATTGTGCCATTGCTACCTACATAAGTATGAAATTTTACGATGATCGGATCAATGCTTCGAAAGTTATCCTCGGACAAAGAAACATACATACATACATACAACGCCAATTTGTCCAAGTTGATTTAGAGATCTCGCTTCGCTCGATCAATAAAAACCGATATAGCAATATTAGTAGACTTAATTTGAGCTACAATAAATGTATTTATTTTTATCTATGAATAAGATAATAATCGATTATGAAGCCTACTATGTGTACCTAGGTACTAATAGTTTTCCGTAGGGCTTTACCAATCCACGGACTTACACTTACTAGTTTTATTTAACTATAACAACAGTTTTCGGGTAACGGTTAAAAATTCGGACTATTGTGTCCAAAATCGATCTCGCTCGGTTTTATTCGATGGCTTGGTGAAGAATAATTTTAACACTGTTTATGCTCTACATCAGAGGACTGCAAATGTATCAAAATCAGCGACCACTTCGAAGCAGTCAGGTGGGTGGTACGGCCGCGGATGTACAAGCCCAGCGCTGGATACTTGGCTCTCGGCGATTGGACGAACGATCCCCATATATGGCTCCGTTACGTTGAAAGCACGGACGGTCTGCTGGCCGATGACGATGTGCTGTTGTAAGTTTCATGTGGTAGTTAGTCTCTTTGTTATGCGTGAACAGAAGTCGTAGATTTGTAACAGCCCTTTCTCACGGCAACATCCCGTTTTTTGCAGGTTCCCGTACGGGCTTCAATACCAGTATTCACACGAGTTTCCTGTTTCCTGTTTTGTGCTGGATACTGCAAACAGGACACTCATGTTAATACTAGTATTGAAGCTACTATTAAACGGGCTCCTGCAAAAAACTGTACCCGCAAAAAACAGGATATTGCCGTGGGAAAGGGCGGTAACTTATATTCTTTACAGTTACATATAGTAGAGGAGACGTGGAAGATCGACCTTCACCGATCTGATAACCAGATGAGACATATTTTTCATCAAATATAATGTATAAACAAATATGCCTATAACTACTTGCCTACCTAAAAGTGCTCATGGCTATTTTTTTTTGCAAGCTACCTGACCGTTGAATGTATCCGAGTGCGCATGCTTGTGTATAGTCGAAAATCATTTATTAGTGACAACACGTGCTAAATAATATAAATTGTGATTTTAACAATGAGTAAAAAGTGTTTTTGTGTGGTACGAAAAAAGAAATTATTGACTTTAATGAACATTCATTTAAAGCATGCCATTTAAAATTGGCTTTCCGTAAAAAGCAAAGCTTTAAGTATGGAGATATTCAATTAAGCAAAGAATCGTTGGAGTTTGTTGGTTATCATTACACGTGTTACAACAAAGTTACCGTTATAAAAAAACAATACAAAGAAGAGTTCGAAAATTTTGTAATAAATTATGAAGTAAGTAAAAGTTTTTGTTTATACAAATTAAAAATTTACAATTAGTTATTTCTTTCATATCGATTATTGCTTGAAAAAAAAGCCGTACATTGAATAAATAAAAATAATAAAAATAACAATAAATTTTTGAATTTCATTTTTTTATGTATTTTTTATGCTTTGTAATAAACGGTTCTAACAACGTAAATGTATTAAATTTTTTTCTATATTTATTAATTTTTTTATTTTTTATACTAATGTTTTAAAAGTAACACTTATTCTTTCCCGCTTTACGGCATTTATTTAATTTAAATAATAAATAAATTATTCTCTATTTAATCTTAAATAAAAAAATAGATTTTTTATAATTTTTTAATTTTACAATTTAGCTTTAAAATGATAAAAAGTTTTGTTGAATTAGTTTTTTTATTTATATATTAATATATTAACTTATTTATTTTTGATTTTTGCATAGCTGTAAATACGTATAGTGTGAAATAATATAAAAATTGTGATCGAAATTAGTTATAATAAATGGGAGTTCAAAATTAATGACAAGTGTAAATAAATGCTGTCTCTGTCACTCACATGTACACGAGCATGCGCACTCGTATACATTCAACGGCCAGCTGGCTTGCAGCTGCTATGTTGTGTCCTGTTCTACCACACAGACTTCGGACGCTCTACTTTCTCTCTCGCACCTATCAGATGGCTAAAACTCTAAAAGTTTTTAGCTAGGCAACAGTACTTTATGTATGATTTTTTGCAGGCAAGTCTATATATGACTGATTTTGTAATAAAATAATCTAAAATTTGATATAACTTTCGATAAGTTAGCAGAACGATGGAGTCACCTATATTGACTTACCTGTTCACATCGGCTTGCCAGGTAGCTACCTGGCAAGCCGATGTGAACACAGAAATGAGTAGGCAAGCCTACTGAGGCATATTCTCTGTGTTAAAAACTAACAGTGAAATAAAATTCATTTGGTTATCAAAAGAATGAAAGTGATGAAAAAAAATTGATTAACGTTAATTTAATTAAAAATAGCCATGAGCACTTTTAGATAGGCAAGTAATTATAGGCATATTTGTTTATACATTATATTTGATAACAAATATGTCTCATCTGGTTATCAGATCGGTGAAGGTCGATCTTCACCGGCTCTTAGACTAATAGTTTACTATTTAATCAAAGAGTTCGTATATTAATAATATCTAATAACTTAGTTATAAACGCAAAACCCGTTTCCTTAATCACACTTATTGATCAAGCGAATCGGGATCTCTAAGTCAACTTGGGCAAATCAAAGTCAAAGTCAAATATTTTTTATTCATTAAAATCACAAGGATCACTTTGAAACGTCAATTTTACTGCCTGTTCCTTCGCGACCAAGCCAGGAAAGAAAGGCAAGAAAACCAGGCTGGTTGTTTTTTTTTAATGATCCTTTTACAATAGGTACATAATACAGAAAAGAAATTACGTCTAAATTGTAACATTTTGAACGAGTTGGGGCAGTTTCAATCCCAAGCTTCTCTATCATCTAAATAATCCGATATTTTATAGTAGGCTCTTTTATAAAGATTTTGTTTAATTACGTTTTTAAATTTGTTAATTGTCAATTTTTGTACATCCCTTGGGAGTTTGTTATAAAAGCGCACACCTTGCCCTTTAAACGATTTACTAACTTTATGGAGTCTACATGTGGCAACAGCGAGTTTATCTTTATTTCTAGTATTAAAATTATGATTATCGCTATTTTTCTTAAACAAATTAATATTTTTGTGAACATACATTAGATTTTCATAGATGTATTGACAAGGGAATGTCATAATATCTATTTCTTTAAACTTATTGCGTAATGATTCTCTGGGGCCCATATTATAAATTGCACGAACAGCCCTCTTCTGCAGCACAAAAACGGTGTTTATATCTGCAGCACTCCCCCACAGCAGTATACCGTATGACATAATGCTGTGGAAGTAGCTGAAGTAAACTAGTCTAGCTGTGTCTACGTCTGTAAAAAGACGGATCTTTTTGACTGCGTATGCCGCAGAACTAAGTCTTTTCGACAACCCATCAATGTGAGGGCCCCATTGAAGCTTATTATCTAGGGTTATACCTAAGAATACGGTGGTGTCCACAAGAGCCAACTCCTCGTCTTTGATTTTTATGTCTGCTTTAACTTGTGTAACATTAGGTAGTATAAATCTAATACATTTTGTTTTCTTTTCATTTAGAAGTAGATTGTTTACATTGAACCATTTTACCACCTTAGAGATTGCATTGTTTACATCGTCAAAATCGGTTTGTCGTCGCTTTAATTTAAATAAAAGTGACGTGTCATCTGCAAACAATACAACCTCATGATCGTCCCGTACTAGATGGGGAAGATCATTAATATATACTAAAAACAAAAATCGACGTTGTATGTATGTATGTATGTTTGTTTGTCCGAGGATAACTTTCGAAGCGAATTTGGTATATAGGTAGGTAATGATAGCACAATTTTAGTGTGACTCAATAAGCTAAAAATTTTGGGGGGTTGTTGAGATATTGGGGTTCAAGAGAGTAAAAAATGAAAATGAGACTATTAAGGTCAAGTGACACGTCAAATGAAAGGTAGTTATTAGTACATTTCGACCCCGTTTTTACTTTCAGTAAAGTTTTTGTAGTTTTTGAATCATTAGCCAGAATAAAAACTAAACTTTGACACAATTCACAGGGTACACCAGTGACCCTACAGTGCTGTAATTTGGTATGCGTGTAGCTTATGTATCAGAAATATAGGCAAAAGTCTGAAATCTAGAATAACTGCAATTTGTACCCCAAAAAAGGGTAACCAATTATCATGAACTCCCGTTACCTGTAATTTGAATGAAACTGTAGGTCAAGTTATTTGGTTTTATTTCATGGCACTATTTTAATAGTCAAAGATTACGAATATTTTTTTTTGTTTTTATGGTAGACTCGCGAGATCTCAGTTCGGGGCGGACCACTAGTATTGTAAATGCGTAAGTTTGGATGTTTGTTTGTCAATCGCATCGGCGTTGTAATAACTGAAACAATTTTGATTAAATGTTGTGTATAGATAGATTTGACCGGGATTAAACATAGGCTTCTTTTTATGGACAAATCACGCGTGCGTAGCCGTAGGCGGCAGCTAGTGATAAATGTATTAAAATTGTACGTACATTATCTCCGGGTCTGGTTGTTTTTCTATATATATTATTATAAGTATGTATTTACAAAAAAAGTATATAAGTATTCTATCAGTTATCTGGTTCCCATAGTACAAGGTCTGCTTAGTTTGGGGCTAGATAGCGCTGTGTGAAATGTCCAGCAATATTTATTTATTTATTTATTTATAAAATTACTAAAAATTTACTTATTAAAACAAACTGATTAAGATTCAGAAAGTAGTTCAGAAGATTTTTCAGTACCTCGAAATGATACTAAAACATCTTCTGAATCAAGGTTCAGGTGCTTTATTAATTACTTGATTCTATAACAGGAGCACTGATACTCGTTACTGGTCAATACACGATGTTCAACGATATTTCGTTGGAGACATGCACTGTGAAAAAGTGCTTTTTACGTATCAGTATCCAAACTTGAGGATGCCTTCTTGTCTGGGAAGCTACTTCTGGAGCGCAAATACTGCTCTTAAATTGCCTCCAGCTCTTTATCAGAAGGAATTTCATCGGTCTTTCGAAATAACACTAAAGGTTTACTTACTTTCATATCATCATATTTATTTTATTATACAGTGGAATGGTGTAGATAATTTTAAGAGATCGCTTTTAGCGATAAGACCGCCCATTGCACTTAACTTTATTTTTGTGTATTTCTTTGTATGTTTCATTTGGTTTGGTGTGCAATAAAGAGTATATCTATCTATCCAATTTTGAAGCTGATCAGGGACACTATATAGTACACTATATACTATATATATAACCACATATATAGGTACCCTTTATTACACATGGCATAGTTTTTAAGTTATCAAAAGCTTGAGTTTTGTTAAAGACAGAAAGTTAATTAATGGACATCTGTCGCTAACCAGCTGCGACTCCTTGAAAAAGTGACAACTTTTGACACGTTTTCAAGTATGTACTTTTTTACTATTTTTATAGTTAGGTATTTCTATTGTATTTAGTTAATTTCGAACTTGTTATTATTTCCATTTTCTTATGTATTATAAGAACGATAATTTGATTCGGTTTTGAAAATGTTATGTTATTTCTAAGTTAATTAATAAATTGAAATTGAAGGAGAAACGAGTCGTAGCTGGTTACCGACGGATATAGGAACTCCCCGCCAGCGATGAGTGAAAAGCGAGTAGAGGTAGAAACTAGAAGCGAGTTGGCGAGCAGCGAGAGGCGAGTGTGTAGTTCCTATAGTTGTCTCGCTGGGCTATAAAGCGAGTGAGCGAGTGCGGCGGGCGATACTCATCATCTCACGGCGTGTGTTCTGACCGCCAAGCGAGTATCGCTGAGCGCGTATCGATGAACGAGTATCGCTGATCGAGTATTGTAGTCGCTGCGAAAAAATAGTGGAGATCGAGTTCTCGCCGGCAGTGTGAACGGTCAGCGACAACTATTAATATACGTGTCTCTTTTACTGACACGGAAACTATATCTTTTGTTCGTTTCATGACCGAGAAGATAGTTGATAGCTAATCGCTTACTCGCCGGCGGTGAGACAAGTGCCTAAGCGATCAATAAAATGCTAGTTTACTTCAATTACTTTTATTTAAGTTTTTAAGCAGTCATAGAGTTTTCCTTGACAATAAGATACAAGAATCATTGAGTAAGCAATCAGAACAAAAACTTGAATTAAACATGAAACATAATATTTTAAACAATGGCATACCCTTTTCACTAAGATACTATATTATGTGGGTTAAATTATCATATTAGTGCCCTTGATCAGCTCCGAAAATCTCTATATCGTCCCACCCTGAATAAAACATAACTGCTGTCTCAGTCATCATCATCATCTTAATACCTACCTAGTAAAGACAGCAATACCCGTCGAGGGGTTCTTAATTAAAACATATATGTACTTTCATAAATATAATAGGTTGGGGAAAAAGTCTTTTCGCATTATAGTATGTATGAACTTGTAATAAAATCTATTTGTATCTGGCTGGTTTGGTATCATTCAAAGTTTCAATTTTAAAGAAGATAATTCCAAATTCAAATTAGGAAAATGTGTGATTTTTATTTGTTTTTCGTAGTGTAAAGATGAGTGAATCTAATGAAGAAATTTTACATCTTAAAATTTTACTACAAATAAATTAAAAAAGGACCGCAAGCCGCGAAAAAAATTTGCGATGTTTATGGACCTAGTGCAGTGTCTGTGAGAGTAGCACAAATTTGGTTTAAGCGTTTTCAATCCGGAAATTTTGGTGTCAAAGATGCACGTCACTCTGGTCGCCCTATTATGGATAAAATTGATGCCATTTTTTAAAAAGTGGAGCAAGATTGGCATATCAGTAGCTACGACGTAGCTGAAGAACTGGGAATTGACCACAAAACAGTTTTGACGCATTTGAAAAAAAACTGGGTACACAAAAAAGCTCGATATTTGGGTACCCCACGAGCTCACTGAAAGAAACCTAATGAACCGTGTACTCATTTGTGATTCTTTATAACGACGTAATGAAACCGAAGCATTTTTGAAGAAGCTGATAACTGGTGATGAAAAGTGGATCACGTACGACAAGAACGTGCGAAAAAGGTCGTCGCCGGTCAGGCTTCACAGACTATGGCGAAACCCGGGTTAACTCGCAACAAGGTGATGCTGTGTGTGTGGTGGGATTGGAAGGGCATTATTCATTATGAGCTGTTACCACCAGGCAGGACCATCGATTCTGAACTCTACTGTGAACAACTGATGAGATTAAAGCAAGAAGTTCAGAGAAAGCGGCCGGAATTAATCAACAGAAGGGGTGTCGTTTTTCATCATGATAACGCTAGACATCACACACCTTTAGCCACTCAGCAAAAGTTAAAGTTTGGCTGGGAGGAGTTAATGCATCCGCCATATAGTCCTGACCTTGCACCTTCAGATATCCACCTGTTTCGGTCTCTTCAGAATTCTTTAGGCAGTGTCAGGTTAACATCACGAGAGGACTGCCAAAACCACTTGTCGCGGTATTTTGATCAGAAGCCCCAAAATTTCTATAGCAATGGGATCATGTCCCACCTACAAGAAGGCAAAAAGTTATCAAACGAAATGGTACCTACATACTTTAGTTAAATGTAAATAAACTATATTAAAAAATGTTTTGAATTTTCTTAAAAAATGCGAAGAAACTTTTTCCCCAACCTAATATAATATAACTATTAAAGTGAGAAAAGAAATATGTACTTATTAAGAAATCAACAAAGGCTTTTTTATTTTATTATTAAAGACAGTAATAGGCAACACTTGTGTGTTGAGACTGACAAAAGCGATATAAGTATCACACAGCTATAACACATCGTGACGTTTAAAAACAGTGTTTTTCTACGTGATTATGTTGTAGGTATCATCTCCACCTCAAATGATTATTATGATGTACAAGATGTCTACAGCCAGTTTTACTAATTACCTATTTAATAGGACGAATTTGACTCCTTAGGTCAAATTTATGATACATGATCTACAGAGGCTACGACGTAGAGGGTCTACGAAACGTACTTCGAAACGTCATAATGTTCTGGCTGGTCATAATGGGTAAAACAATTCCTCGTCAAAAATGACCTCCTAATTCATGCATTTCCAGAAAATAGAAGCAACCCAAACTCAACTAAGTCGGCTAGTAATTTCCGATCAATTGATCAAAATTGACCGCCTTGATTATTTCAAACGAAAAACCTTTTTCCGTATCTTGATGAATATCATGAGGTAAGTATAATGAGGTCTATTTACAAAATTAGGCTAGTTGATTATAAAAAATACCTTACCAGATATGTAGACTAACTAAAAAATAATAGCGTACATATTTTGATAAGCAACCCAGAAGAAACATATTCCTCTTTTCATACTTAAATTATATTTAAAAAATATTATTTAGATTAAACAACAGATGGACGTAGACATCACACATTGGGCTATTAATAAATTTAGCTAATCATTTTATCAGTCTCCATTTTATTAGTTTTCAGAATTGCCTGCAGCTGGTATCACTAGAAAACCTCTGCTGCAAGCGGCTCGAAGGAGTCAGGCTTATCCAGCAACTGGCGTGCTTTAACGCAGATAGCCTTAAATACCTGTTCCTTTGGCGGTTCGTGCTGCCCAACGAGAATCCGTTATTGATCAACAACTCTTACACAACAGGTTCGTATTGTTGCAAATTAATCAATGGTAGACGAATACCTCGTATGTAATACTGGTTTTGAGTAGGATCTAGGCTATGACAAAATTATAGCATCGCGTATCTACGGGAGTTGAAGACCCTGACCGTTAATAGTTTAACCTTCTTACAACTTGCAATGTAAACCTTTTTGTCAATTATTTATATAATTTAAAAAAATAATAGCGTACTCTTTGGTTCAATCCAAAACATTTGTCATGACTTCATCATTTTATAAAAATAAATATTCAATTTTTTAAGACATAGAAACTGATTAAACATAAAAAAACAACTATGATTAACTGTCTTCCTCTTCTTATATTGTGTCCTAGTATAAGTTGTTCTGATTTATGATTCCTATAGCAGCGTTGTTAAGTATGATGGGCGTTTATGTCGGGGAGGGGTATGTTTCCGCATTTTAATAATATCACTTACACGAAACTGCATAGTTTTGTAAATAAAACATCATTTATCTAAAGCAATAATTGTTTGGAGTGGCACAGAGAATACATGAGACGTCAGCCATGGTTACAGTAGGCATGACTACCAAGCACAGTAACAAAATTTTATCATGACTACCGAAGAAGAGAAATTCCGTATTGCGAAACTTTTGCAAGGATTGGATGTACCTGAAATTAAGCTATCAGAACGGTGCTCTGATATAATAAAAGACTTCCATCAAAAATTTGACAAAGAGGTAAAAGAAGAAGAAGCACAATCCATCATGATAGAAGAAGCACACGAAAATCCGTATCGGGTTGACAAGCACCTTTTAGAAGAAAATGAAAGGAAAATGCAGGAATTGCTCTGTGGTTACAAAGGGTTAGTTTCCATTTCACTAATATACAATGTTTTTTCTTAATATGGTATGTACTTATCTAGTTGAATAAAAGTATCCTTTTCCAGAGTATCCAATAAAAAAGAACGCAATGACGTTGTAACGAAGACAACTTCAGATCCAATGTGCCCCTGGCGGACTAATACTAACAAAGAAAAACTGGTTCGTATCGATTGTGAGCTTAAACAACATCTCGATAAGGCTTCTAACTTGATTACTCCAATGGCTGACGAAGAAATGCAAGAGCTGGTGAAAACATGCCAGGAGGAGACATTAGACGCTGCTCCTATCTTAGGAGATCGACTTAGAGAAACTGTGGATGCTGCAAAGAAAAACTTAAGCAACTTCCAGTACCGCAAAGTAGAAAATACTACGGCAACGGATATTTTGCCCAAAGCTCACGAACTAAAGCTTTCTCTGGTATCTGATGACGCCCAAAATCGTTCGTATTGTGTAACCTAATACCTATTATTATATTGCGGTATACAACAAACTTCAATCATTTGTTGTTGTGTAGTGAGTGTAAATTTTTCTGCTTTTAAGATTTGCAAATTTTAAAAATAATTTGACGAGTCTAGTTTAAATGGTTGGATAATAAAGTACTAAAAAGTATAAAACTGTTTTTTTTTTCAACATTAACCCTAGATCGAATGAAACCAGGTGGAGGACCTCATAACCCTAAATAGTTTAAGTGGGCTTATACTCGTGCAATATTTTTAACCATATCCTATGGAACAAATAAGGGCTTATGCACACGGCGTATTTCATAAGCGCACTTTCGGTGCCGTAAAGGCCCTTACTCAGCATCATGTTTTCATGAAGAATAATTTTGATTACGTCTATTGTAGGAATTTTTGAAGTAAAATTAAACAATGAAATTAAATGCACTTTTTTGCTTTTTCGCAGTTGAAGTACCTTGAAATGAAAATATAATTCGTCAAGGGTTTATTCAGGATGGTTCACGCCACGAGATACCGTTAATACAGTTATTTTGAATCACTTCTAGAAAGATTATGCATTGCTTGTTCCTGCTACAGCTTTAATTTGCAGGCAGTGGACAATACATTCCACGTCCTGAATCCAGACAATGTTTTCTTCGAAGCCTTGGAGAGTTGCAAAATTTAAGGGTTTTGGCGTTAGAATACTCTCATATAGCAGATGGTTCTGGCAGCGCACTTTTATCTCTCTTACCCGTAATCAAAAGATCTCACTTCCGGTTACAGGTACTATTTACTTTCATATGATTTATTCTTCTTTGGTTACGTTTAGTGCGTTATCAATGGCATTCTTAAGAATACCAATGTACCTACTTAGTGAAAAGTTGCTGGCAAAATGGTAGTATTTTGCAAAGTTTTGCCTCTAACAGGGTGAAAGGAGGGGGTGACGGTTGTATCAAAAACCATATTAGATTAGATTAGATTAGATAATTTTACACACCATGAAACAAATACAAATAAAAAAAATATATTCCACGCTGCCTATCGACTATCGGTACATCGAAGTGTTGAAGTGCTTGTACAGCAACGCCGATGTCGGCCCGAGTAGGTACATGAGCAGTGTACGAAGGCGATCCCTTTGAGGAGAGACGTTAGACATGGAGTTGTAATATTTCTGAGCCTGTTTACCGCTGCTCTAGAGGATGCCTTCAAGCTTTTGAAATGGCAAGGACCGGGCATCAGTCTTTCATAGCAAAGACAACAATTCGAACATATAGAGCAGTTTGTCCCTAATCATTACGTTAGAACGGGCCGTCGCGTCGCCATCTCCGGTTGTTCGCCACACACGCTATCAATGCGCCTACTCAACGGACGCTCGGGCTGGTAAAATGACTTTCTACAAGAGTTCCAACATGCTGACATTTTTAACGATACCTAGTCTTAGCTTTAATTGTGTGTCTCGGGTATATTTAAGTTTATATAAGTTTTTTTGTTTATGTGTTTATTTGCGTTTTGGTTAAAGCTCTAAGCAACTGTTTAATTTAATAAAACAATAAATAAATCTTTAAGGGTACACAATAAATTTAATCCACAAAAAAAGATAAACACGGTTTAGCGCGTGTTTAACAAAATCCTATACAAAAGTTGGTAAGGGTAAGTGCTTAAAACCAAAGTCAAAGGCGATATCCTCGGCAAATCGAAGGTGCGTGATGTACCGACTATCACTCACCTTCGATTTGCCGAGGATATCGTTTCCCAACAGGGGTAAGCATAGACAAGACGAAAACCATGTCGGATGTCCACCCCAGTGTCAGTTCGGAACTTAACTCTTAAAGTTGTTGACGAGTACGCCTACCTAGAACAGTCAGTCCAGTGAGGCAGGTTCAACTTCGAGAAAGAGTGACCTCTGATTCGTCGACTGACGTCGGCGAATCCAACTCGGCTGGGCAGCGTTCCAGAAACTACGAGACGGTGTGTTACCAGTGATGACAAACGAGCCTCATAAGAATGCTCAAGATCACTGAGCGTGCTATGGAGAGGGTTATACTTGTTATTTCTCTACGAGATCAAATCAGAAATGAGTAGATTCGTAAAGAAACAAAGGTCAATAACTTACATAGCTCAGAGGATTAGCAAAGCTGAAATAGTAGAGCAGTGGGCGGGGCACATAGCTCGAAGAACTGATGACCGTTGGAACAGAAAGGTTCTCGAGTTGAGGCGCATTTTTTTAAACGCTCTAAGATCGATAATATCGAAAAAATAGGTTTTCACAAATTATCAATATGTTCCGATTTTTTTAATTTCCGGGTTTTATATTTTCCATGCCCTGGTGTCCCCGTAGACAATGATAAATCATTTCATATTTAGGAATATTGAAACAATTTGAATCGTCGTGTTTACGACAGTTGCTTCGCGACTATGCGTGCGTACGCTGTGTGTACAATGCGGAGACGAAAAAATACAACAACAATAAAATGTTGTCTCTCCTTCTACACTTAGATAAGTGTTGTATACTTCAGGTTGATAATCGTTTATTTCGTTTTCAAGTTGATATGCCGCGAGGACCAGACGCCAGGTCGCGCCGATGCAGCTCTCGGGATTGGAGGCTATGATATTCCTGATACGGCTTGGAGACGAGTCAACATCGCCTGCCCAGATCTATACTTGCACATGGCATTCTGTGTGGTCCTATTATACTTTGATATACCCTACCTTTAGGCATTTATTAATAGCCCATTACTATTAGATTAAATTAATATTGATAATATTGAGAATTCTAATCTCAAAACATCTAACCTAAAGATCATAAATTACAAACGAATGAATGACTAAAATAATTATTATTAACGAAATAAGCAACTAGAACCTGAATCAGAAATTCCTATAAATTTGTGACTCTGCAGTTCGAATCCGTGACTACGACAACATACGACGGTTCCTGGTTCCCAGCATGCCGTTGCGAGCCATTCATCTTCAGCTTGGTATCGACCTGAAGATGAAGCAGAGACAAGATTCCGACTTCAGCTGTATCATTCGCCACGTTGCGTATCGTTATGCAAACGCGTTGGGTTAGTTTCAATACCTACCTATCTATATTTACCTGTGATTTTTGGTTAACACAGGTGGTGTTCCTACCTACAAGATACCAACTTACCAGATTTGATATCCCATCAGTGTCGCTGAGTATTCACCAGTGGCGTTTTGCTGTGTTCCCTCTGCGTCGAGTTTTCGAGCTCATGCCGAAACTCTGCCGATTTCACTACATCGGTGGAGTACAAGATGACGTGGATCTTCGAAGAATGTTTCTAATTTTTTCCTGTGGCGTTTGCGATAGTAAGTGATTTATCAAATATAATCGGCCACATTCGTATGTATATTATGTAGAACATCGTTCCTGTCACGCGAAACACTAGTCCGTTAAACAACGTCGAAAATAGTATAGTATATCATAATCGAGTGTCGGATCAATCTAACTGCTTTTTAATGTTTTTCATAATTCTGTATCTAAATATTATTAGGCACACAATTAACCCACGATGAATTTGCATGAAAAAATAATACGGCGCGGCGAAGTGTATGGTAAAAAACCCCTGGACAGCTTTCATGCGCACCGGCTCTTTCCCCCCCCCATTTTTGGCTCATTGAGTCACACCAAAATAGTGCCATCGCCATCACTACCTACCTATATACCAAATTTCACGATGTTCAGATAAACACTTCAAAAGTTATCCTCGGACAAACAAACATACTATGTTTATTACATACATATTATACAACGCCGATTTGCCCATGTTGATTTAGAGATCTCGCTTCGCTTGATCAATTAGAGCCACTTAATTTAATTTAAATTAAATAAGTGTTAATATTTGCAACAAAAAGTTGTTTATTGAAAATTTGGGAATTATTATTTATTTAACATAAAACCGAGATAGAATAAACGTGAAGTAAAAGCGTCAACTAAAGGGCGCTGAAAGACAATCTCGCGCTACCCTGATCAAAGGCCAGGGCCGGAGCTGTTCTTATGGCGCGGCTTTGTCCGTCCGTCTGGTCCGTCTGTTGCAGGTAGGTACAGCTGATTATCTCAGCTACTAGGTACGGAACCTATCCGCTTGAAATTTTGAACAGTTATAAATTCCTCAATTGCGAGTAAACGAAACTACAAAAATATTTTTATGTTGCTGGCCAAAAGAAAGAGCCAAAACGGTAGGGGTCAAAATTTCAATGGGATATAGGTATGTACGTCATTAATTTTTTTTCAGTTTTGAAGTACCTATTGATGAAAAATAACGAAAAAAATAATAAACTTATCTAGTATCCCCTCGGTGCGCAAGTCCTACTCGTACTCTACCGGTCTTGTTATTTATGGAATACCTACACTTATTAATATTATTATAAGCCTGTTGTGTCCCACTGCAGGGCAAAGGCCTCCCTTCCCTCTTCCTACACTTATGCACCTACTTATTTCTTTTTCTTTCAAGAACTCAAGCATGTTACCATTCAGATACAAGACGAAGAATGTAAACGAGATTACTGGCGTCAAGTTGTCGATTCTTTGAAATCCGAGTACAAAAATATAATGCAACTAGTCGATATAAAGTTTTGTATTACGATTTACAAAAATTAAAATATTTAATTTGTTTGTAAGTACATACATTTTATTTTATTTTAGCATATAATATAAGCACCTACTTACCATGATCAATGCTTGCCTAGGTACTAAGGTATATTATGGTCACCCTAGATTGATAATTTCTACACCTCAACCGAATAAAGCGATAAGGTAGGTACATAAATGAAAAATCAGGCGCTACTGATACTGAAGTTAAAATGCGTTTCGATGTACACGCCCCATTTGAGGGCGAATTGGATACTTTTAGCGGGTATAGAAAAATGCAATTTATACCAATTTACTGAAATCGAAGTAGGTAGTACCTACCTTTTTACCAATCTTTTATCTATTACCGATAATGTGCATAGTCTAAAACTAGTGGTTCGCCCCGAACTGAGATATCGCGTAATATTTGACTAATAAAATTAGTGCCACGAAATACTTATCCAAATTACTTGACCTACAGTTTCATTCAAATTACAGGTAACGGGAGTTTATGTAAATTGGTTACAGTTTTTTGGTGTACAAATTTCAGTTATTCCGAATTTCATACTTTTGCCTAAATTGGTGCTACTAAAGCTACACGCATACCAAATTTCAGCACTGTGGAGTCACTGGTGTACCCTGTGAATTTCTTCAAAGTTCAGTTTTTATTATGGCTAATAACATAAAAACTACAAAGTATAAACTAAAAAATAAAAATGGGCTCGAAATGTACTTACAAAGACCTTTTATCAAGCGTAAAAAACGGTAAAAAAGTCAAAATGGGACTATACGGTCAAGTGGTACCGGATAGTCCCATTTTGATTTTTTTCCCCTCTTGAACCCCAACACCCCCCCCCCACATTTTCAGCTCATTTAGTCACACCAAAATTATGCAATCACTTCCTACCTATATATCAAATTTCACGATGATCGGATAAACGCTTCGAAAGTTATCCTCGGACAAACAAACATACAACGCCGATTTGCCCAAGTTGATTTGGAGTTGTCGCTTCGCTCGATCCGTTATTTACTTATGGTCTAAGAGCCGGTGAAGATCGACCTTCACCGATCTGATAACCAGATGAGACATATTTTTTATCAAATATAATTTATAAACAAATATGCCTATAATTACTTGCCTATCTAAAAGTGCTATCTAAAAGTTTTTAGCTAGGCAACAGTACTATAAGCATGATTTTTTGCAGGCAATGATTTTGAAATATGACTAATTTTGTAATAAAGTAATCTAAAATTTGATATAACTTTCGATAAGTTAGCAGAACGATGGAGTCACCTATATTGACTTACCTGTTCACATCGGCTTGCCAGGTAGCTATACACAGAAATGAGTAGGCAAGCCTACTGAAGCATATTCTGTGTGTTAAAAACTAACAGTGAAATAAAATTCATTTGGTTATCAAAAGAATGAAAGTGATGAAAAAAAAATCGATTAAAGTTAATTTAATTAAAAATAGCCCTAACCACTTTTAGATAGGCAAGTAATTATAGGCATATTTGTTTATAAATTATATTTGATAAAAAATACGTCTCATCTGGTTATCAGATCGGTGAAGGTCGATCTTCACGGTCTCCTCTACTATGACCCAAGAATTTTCCTTCCTCATCCCCACCATAATCATCCTGAACTTACTCGGAGTAACTGGTAGGTCTCACGTTTCGTACGTAAAAATAAAAAGGAGAAAGGTCAAAGTTTACGGGTCATAAACCCAAAATATAATTATAATGTACACAAATAAAGTGTATGTCAGTTGATTTCTTATAATGAACGAAATAACACTACCTAAGTAGCAACCCGCGAAAGGCTGGGGTTTCGGAGTTATAAGCCGACAAGTTAGTATCAAATTAAAAAAAAATCTATTTCTTCTACTTATACTGCTATTATGTTCATTAGGACACAGTTTATTTGTATCGATCTAGAACAATTTATCTCCATCATCACCATCAGCCTGTAGGGTCCTAGTCATCCTAATGCTAACAGAATTTAAGTTTCAAGGAAGGACAATTTTGAATTAATCCGCAGACTTCCTGCGATCGTTAGGTTACAATGTCGTTTCGTCGGTCCATTGGGGATGGAGGGGCGTCCTACGCTTCGTCCTACGGTTCATGGTGAAAAATGCCTGAAATAATATATAACCGAAAGTAGGGGAGCAGGGGGCTAGTTGTAACAATTTTTAGTTTTTTCGGTGGGTAGGTTGTATTGAGGTTATATTGAGTATTTTAATGATGCAGAACTTTTAAATGAATGGGCATATATTCAAGTATCGATTAGAATGATAATTGGGTTTAAATTTATAACAAAAGATAAATGACTTTTTGGGTAAGTAGTAGCATGTTACAACTTACCCCGTTCTTGGGGTAAATTGTAACAAGCGTGGGGTAAGTAGAAACAACATAATAAAATTATGTATGATTTTAAGGATTTTGTTACGAATCAAAATGGAAAATATTACTTATAAAATATTATTTACAAACTAATGAGATCAACAATGTTTCTTCTTCAACATTTAGAGATCTTTCTTTTCGCTTAATTTCTACTTAGTCTTTTAAACAAAATAACAATATATCTATCAACAGACAAAGTTGTAATTTTCAATAGCTTAACATAATTTTTGATAATTGAACTTGCATAGTTTTAAAATATACCTTTATTTTAACTTTTGCGGGTTAAAAATTATCATCAACCAGCTTTGAAACCTTAATTATCACAATCAACGTGACAAGCTAGTCTACCTCCATAGGATAGCATATTAAATTCAAATTTAGTCTTCATCTGAATCACAGTTCACACAAATGGTTGACATACACAGGATTGCCTTTGACACATTTAACGTGTGGCCACAATTTGCAAATCAGACCCAGTCTTCTCTGTCAGTATTCTTCTCCGCAAATCAAACAGAACCACTCTTCTGTTTCTAAATCTGATTCGTCATTCAAAACTTTTTTCTTCACTTTATCAATTTTTTCTTTTTTAGACGATTGCCACCTTCATTTTGCCTTTCCTTTACCCTTTCCCCTTACCTTTTTCTTTATATTTATCTTTATCTTTTCGTTTTAGTTTCTTTTTCTTTTTTTCTTCAAACTCTTTCTCTAAGGCTTTTTTTTCTGGAGTGTCAGTCAATACAGCTGATTTTTGGTTGCATCCACCTCTGTTAAATTTTTTTCAAGGTAGTGATCTAATTTTTGGGGGGAAAAAGAAAAACCTTATTGATTTATTTTGGATGCCTGACGGTCCTGGAACTGGTTCTGTAGATTTTTCACCTGTCAGCTTGTTAATAACATCAGTGATGCTTATATCCAGCTACGTAACCGATTGTAGCAATTCGGGTTCTTTAAGATCCAATGTCAAGTCAGGTTTTCTAAACCTATCTCAGGCACCAGTCCCTCACGAAACAGGTTTTCTAATTAGACTTACTCAATGTAATTAATAAGTTAACTTCCTTCCTACCTATTGTAATTTAACTTGGCTACTTTTAAATATGTTTTATGTAAAACCTATTTGTGATGGGAAAATAAACGTTTTATTTATTTATTTGAGTCTTCTTCAATTTGCATCAGAGTAGCTTCTTCTGTAACTGTTTCTCCATCAGGGTCTTGAAAGATATTTGCATTTAAAGGCCAAATACCCGTTGCTCTGAAACCACTTATGATGTTGTTCGGATTCATAGCTAGTGTCAAACTGTCTTTTACTATGGCGGGAATGTCATAAATGGTCATAGTTTTACCAGGATTGTTAGACATCCAAGCAGTCTGTGATACCCCTATATCCAAAGGCTGCAACTTGTGCGGTGGGAATGACAACATGATATGATTCTCTATATGAGTTCTCTATATTGTCTAATATGAGAAGGACGGAGTGCTTTTCTGTAGGACCCACGTGTTCAAATTCATTTATTTAAAACTAATAGTACAAGCAAAATACTGAAAACACAATGAAACTGCAAAAATTATAAAAATTGTGAAGCACTTTCAACGCCCACCTCCTCAGGCAACAAAGCAAGATACAACGTTCCGTCAAAACAATAAGAAAAATTTAGGCTTAAAACTAAGTAAAATAAGTAAATACAAGCAGAGCAAAACTAAAGTTATAGGAATGTGTTGGATGAAGTGATCAATGGATTTTGAAAAAAATTGCTTTTTAGCACAAAAAAAATGTGTTCGCGCATTATATGGAGCCTGGTTTACTGAACAAATACATCCGTGTACTGGATTCAGGGGAACACGACCATAGGAGGAACATTATTGCCATAGGCATTAACATCGCAAGCAAGAGTCACTAGCGTTCCTCTTTCGACGGACGTCATTGCACCAACTTGCTTTTGACCTCGTGAAGCAACGACTTTTATTTGTTTCTGGACGGTTGTAATTCCAGCCTCGTCCACGTTGGAAATACAAGAAGCATTTCATATTTAGAAAAAAATCTGTCACATTATATTGATTAAATGATGTTGCTTTACTGAGCGATGTAGCTTCTGGCGTCCTGAGTGATACTCTTGAATTTCTTTCCATGAATTTTTCAAACCAATCTGTTTCGGTCATACCATTTTCGTGCCATGATGAAGGTATGTTTTTAATGCCAATAGCTATAACGCACTGATGAGCTAGCTTCTTCATTTCTGATGGAAGCAATCCGAAGTCCGAGCTGGAGGAGATTGAAGGACAGTATTTGGGTAGGGTGATGGCGTACCTATTAGGATAGGGTGATGGCGTATTTCGGTTGTAAGATGAGTACGATGATGATGATGATGATTGATACTGACGCAGAGCGGAGCTGACTCTAGGTGGCATAACATCTTGTGGTAAATATTTTGTTGCTGTGTTAAGTGTATTTAAGATTTCAATTTAGCGTAATGTTTCTGGTCTGTTGAAAGATTTTTGAACATTGGTATGAGCATTTCACAAAATGAAACATCCTCATCGTATTTTTTCTCCTGTAGTAACTGTTGCAATAATTCATCATTTTTATTATTCTTATTTTTAGCCTTTTTACGCATGCTTGCTTTCAGTCTTTTATTTTGTTAAACTTCTGAGTTTTCGTCACATTGATTAGTAAAGTCTTCGGCATTACTTTTAGGGCGTTCTGTGTCTCTAATATTATTTGTAGTATCTCTCATAGATTTTTGAGTTGATAAAAATGAAAGTGCTCCCATGTGTATGTATGGTCTTTTCTTTTTCTTTCTGGCTTGACCCGAAATCAACTTCTTATCAGCTGCTACCTCCTTGAAATATGTGTCCTTAAGATTTTTCCATTTTTTCCACATCAGCTCCTGTAAATGAAGATTAAATGTTATATTTTAAAGTTATTTATTGTCAGGTAGGTATGATTTTGTGTTTAAAGTTTCTTGGTGGTACATTTTTTTATGTTCATTGCAGAATCTTGGCTTCAGGAAATAGCTACTATTCGCTATATTTTGAATATCTAATCGGCATCTCTACAATTGGCGAAATTATCGAAGACACGTGTGAAAAACTATGGTCATGTTTACAACCTTTATATACACCAGAACCAGAAGAAACAACTTGGCGCCAAACAGCCGAACTTTTCTATAAAAGAGCCCATTTTCCACACTGCTTGGGAGCGGTGGATGGAACGCATATAAGGTGCGAAAAGCCTAACAACGCGGGGTCTGAAATCCCAAAATGATTATTATATTAAAACTGCTACTAACAAATCAAAAACTAAAAGTAATAAATAAAAGTAAAAATAATATCCCTAAAAATGAAATAAGTGAATTAAAAACTAATGGTAAAATTGTAAACAATCCCACCGACATTGCTCAATTGTTTAATAACTACTTTATTGATGTAATACCAACTCAATCAAACTCTCAAGGATATCATATGCCATCCAGTACATCTAAATCCATATTTATGACCCCAACTACTCCTTGTGACATTCAACGTATTATAATCTCATTGCGAAACTGTAGTAGTACTGGATATGATGATGTTCGTACCAGCGTATTAAAAGAAACAACTGAATACATTTCTCCAGTGCTGAGCCACATCTTAAATGTATCTATTGTAACTGGGATATTCCCCGATAAATTAAAAAAAACCATAATAATCAAACCTTTATTTAAAAAAAATGACAGACATGATATGAATTGTTATAGACCTATAGCCCTCATACCAGTATTTTCAAAGATATTCGAGAAGGTTATTAACAAAACCTTGTCTAGTTTCTTTGAATTCAATAATATTTATGCTGAAGAACAAGTAGGATTTCGTAAAGGTAAATCTATCAATTTGGCTATTTATAAATTTCTACAAATCGTAATGAGCAATCTAGACAAAAACAAGATAGTATGTGCTCTATAGTATATGGACTTAAGTCTAAGTAAGGCTTTTGATTATGTGGACCATAATATCTTATTGTCCAAGCTCGAAGCCTATGGTGTAAGAGGTAACGTTCTACAACTCATTAAGTCATATTTAAGTAATAGAAAGCAAGCAACTGAAATAACACGAATCTGTCCTAAATAAAAAAAAAGAAATTATTTACAAATCAGAATTTAGAGAAACTAAGCACGGAGTACCACAAGGGAGTGTGTTAGGTCCCCTTCTTTTTATTATCTACATAAACGATCTTCCTAAAGTTATTTCTGATCAAATAGTGTTATTTGCTGATGATACCTGGTAATAAATCTTGACAAGACTAATTTGATAACATTTTCCAGCAAAGGCTTTATTTATAAATCTGACATTAATATTAATTATCTAGGACGTACAATTAATCATGTTGATATTACTAAATTTCTAGGATTGAACCTTGACTTTAAATTGAATTGGAAAGCTCACGCTACCACTATTTGTAAAAAGCTTAGTCAGTTTTCATATGCGTTGTACATGCTCCGTAAAGTTGTAAATGTTTCTGCCGTCACAACTGCATACCACGGATATGCAGAGTCCGTACTAAGGTATGGAATTACATTGTGGGGGAATTCCACATTAAAAGACCGAGTATTTATAAGTCAAAAACGACGTATCAGAGCTATATGCAAGCTCAAGAAAACTGATAGCTGCAAACCTTACTTCACTGTTTTTTTTGTTTTAATTTTAAGTTTGACTAATTTTATTAATACTTTTTTATTGTTTTAAATTTTATATGAGATAAGAGCTGCAAAAATTATGATTATTATAAATAAATAACGTACTTAATAATAAAATTAACATGTAAAGCTTTAACATTGCATGCGTTAACGCTGAATATGGCTGTACCTACACAAAAACTGTACCTACACCTTATTTGTTACCCATATTACGCAATAAATACAATTTGATTTGATCTGAATTTTATAATTATAAACAATATCATTCCTTAGTTTTGATGGCGGTAGCTGATGCAAATTATTATTTCATCAGTGTTGACATAGGAGCTTACGGTAGCAGTAGCGACTCTACCGTTTTCAAAAATTCTGCATTTGGTAAGAAGCTTGAAGGTGGTCAGTTAATGCTTCCTTCACCAAGTCGCCTGCCAAATAACAAAAACGGGGAAAAATGCCTTATTTATTTGTTGGAGATGAAGCGTTCGCTCTCTCAGAAAACATAATGCGCCCATACCCCAGAAGAAACTTAATTAGAACTCAAAGGGTTTTTAATTACTGACTCACACAAGCAAGAAGATTTGTAGAATGCACATTTGGCATACTTACTAATAAATGGAGAATTTTACATCGAGCTTTAGACGTGAAACTAACAACTTGTGACCAAATAATTAAAGCATGTTGCATAATTACGTACGGAAACATGACAAAATTCGATTTAAGGACAAATTGTATGGAACCAAGTTACAATCTTTACGTCCTACTCCTGCGAGGTCTAGAATATCCAGCATTGAAAACAAACAATATTTTGATTCATCGGAAGGGTCAATTTCGTGGCAGTATGATAAAATACAAATAAACGTATGTACCTAATATCTGTTATAACCGAGATGCATACATACCTACCTAGAAAAATAAAAAAATAATAATGTTTGTCAATTTGTAAACTTATTATTATAAGCCTGTTGTGTCCCACTGCAGGGCAAAGGCCTCCCTTCCCTCTTTCCACTCGTCTCTATTGAATGCAAGTAGGGGCCAATCCTTGAAGTAGGAGTTTAGCTCATCCCGCCACCTTCGCCTGGGCCTTTCACGCGGGCGTCGTCCGTAGTTTGGGAGCCATTCAGTGGTGGTCTTCGCCCACATTGTGTCTGGCATACGGCAAACGTGTCCGGCCCGGTCCCACTTGAGTCTTCCAGCTTATTATATATTAATAAAGTATTTACATACTTTACTTACCTTTTTGTTTTCTCTCAGAAATACTGCATTGTTCCCAATTAAAGTATATCTGTTTATATATTGCCTCCCACAATCTTGCTTTCAATACTCGATCGTGGTACTTAGGATCAAATGTCCCACAAGGGAGGTCTCCTGTGCATCAGGGTGATTAATTATTCTATTTCAATGTCGTCATTTTCTGCTAACTCCTGCTCGCCTGCTGATCGGGCGGGAGACGAAGCGCGCGACATCTTGTCAATACCGTTGCCAGTGCACGACTGAGTAAAACGCGCGTATTTTATTTCGCAGTGCAGCCAGTCATGCTACCTACTTCATATTGCACAAAATTTTCGCGCGGAAATAAATCAGTTTGAATTTCCATTAGATTAGTTTTTTTCCGTGTGGATTTTTTATCGCCAGTGCGGATACTTACTTAGTAAGATTCAATGTGTTACAGAATTCCGATAAAAAAATGGCAGGGTGAAATATCGCTGTGCGGACAGGGCCTAAGATTTTGAATATTTTATAATTTATTGATATACCACTTGTTTCACTAAAGGTACCAAATGGGTACTAAATGCTGGTGAAATTAATTTTCCAATAAGTTGGTGCCATCTAGACGCACACAAGATGCCAGCGCCATACAGTTCTATAAAAACAGGGACAGGGTTTTGGATTTAATTGAAACAACAATTATGTACAATAATCTCTAGTAGAGATTTATTTTAGACATTTTTTTAATAATAAGTAAAACGTTGACAAGTAGTACATATAAGAATCAACTACTACTATGTCATCAATGAATACATATATTTTATTAATGGAATTAAAAAAGCTCTTGTTTCTATTCTATTGCTATTTCATCAACCAAATCTTTAGGTTAAAAATTTAAAATTTACGCTTTAATTACCTATTCAGTTCACATACTATTTGCGGATAACAATGAACAGTTTTTTCTAGTATACACTAGGAATAGGAATACACTAGATTGCATTATCCTTTATTTACATAACATTTGTGTACATAAGTATAAAGAACTGAAATGTATAAATTATAGTAGGTAAAATAAACACAGTAGCCGTTACACAAAACTTCCATAGTAGCTTTAAGGTATACGAGACTCGATCGCACCATCGCCCCTGTCCTGACTACTTACTATCTTCTCTCATTGCAATGCAACAATGCACCGCTTTTCCACCTTTTTTACCAACCCAAGAGCACATTTCATTTGATAAAATCTATACTGCAATGCAATGCTAACTGAGTTTCTATTATAATTAAGTTTAAACTAAATAATAATACATCTATAGTAAAAAGGATTAAAATTAAAGAAACAACCTGTTTCATGCTTGGGAAGAAATTCTTAAACAATAGCTACAGCACTTCAGACACATGTTTCATACAATTTAAGAATCAGTAGTATGTAATTACACAAAATATTTGTTTTATACTATCGCCGTTCTAAGCGGCCCGATTTCACGTTGTCAAAATACAGATTAAGAGATTAGTTTTTCGTTCAAGAATAAAATTACGATCATGATAACTAGATAAGATTAAAAAATAATTTATTACACTGTAAAATAATGACGACAGACCCTCATTGTGGGTGCATCAATATCTAAAATGTTTTGAACTTGTGTTGTTTTGATCGTATGTAAATTGATTTGTATGTACATAACATTTTAAAAATCATTTCTGTTTTCATAAATCTAGTTTAGTAGGTATGTGTCGATTCTTTGTAATACATCATTTTGTTTTGTTCCCAAGTGGTTAAAACCAAATGAACCAGATGATACAACATTGGAATAGAGTCAGATATCATAATACACTATGGTTGATTTTTCGAATTTTTGTGTAGACGTTCGTTCAAAGTTATCACGGCGAGAAAATTGACAGACGTCAAATCGAGCTTGTAATAACGACGCAAGTATAATATTTAATATAACTGTATACTAGCTAAAATATATGATATTGCTAATGTAAAATTAAACGATTGCTATTAAAATTTTCAAAGTATTGCTTCGATTACGATTACACAAACATATTTTTATTACCAAGGTTTTTCACATTTTTGAAATTTTAGACTAAACACCTTTTTAAAACTAATAATCAGCCAAAATGGAAACGTACATTGACTGTTTACATTTTTAATTCTAAATTTAGTCAACTAAGTGGATTTCACACAGCTTTAAAATTAAGTGTTGAAACAGAGCATCATGCAGGTCATAATTCTTAATACATCATTTCATTAAATTTTGATTTTAAATTTACATTAGATGTGATTTGATACACGATTGCTCAGCAGACATTCTAACACAGCCAGCATGCTGAGCTAACATCTCATATCGCATCGTGCCAGCAAAGATGTTATTAAGAATGAGACTAGTCGTTTACCCTCAGTCTTGTTGTCATGCGTGTAAATTAAGTAACAGTTATGATTTCAATGCTGTCTGTTGAATAAATACCCGTGCCAATTCCGCCGTAAGTACAACAGTAACTCTATACGAAAGAAATATGTCGAAGAGTACCTATTATTTTGTACCATACACATATCATATAACAAGTGTTATGGTGCTGGCAATGAAGTTAACAAGGTTTAGTCCGAACCGGAGTAATATATAAACACTAACATTATACTGTTCAACATGCACAAACATGCAAGGTACATAATGGTGGCGATTCTGTTGTTTACGCTAACTAAAACTGTATAAAATATGAGCAGACTTATTTTAATATCTGATTTGCGATGCTAAAGGGCACTTTTTTACAAGAATTAACATCTTGTATTTGGATAAGATTGCTTCATCTGGCAGCACCATAAATAGCAAGAAAACAGACTGTATAATTATATATAAAACAGTTAAAACAAGATAAATAAATTTTTCTATAACATATTTTTATAATAATATTTTAAAATATTCAGTAATAAGACATTATGTTACAGCGTTTGGCAGCGAGTAAACATAGGATAGTTAAAATAGTTAAAATGTGTAAAATTGTTAAAAATTGACCAACCAAACAATAAAACATCATTAATACAAAATAAATTTGAAGCCGATTTCATAGTTCTTAAAAGTATAACTAATAATCTTTGATTAATAACATATTATATTCCTAGTGAAGCGGTACATTCTGATGTGTCTTCAATACATGATAACGTATAAGGATTGCGCTGAATTGGGGTGACGCGAATCGAGGACGCGGGGCGCGGCGTAGAGGCGGGGGCGCGGACACATGCCCTGCGGCCAAGGCCACGGCGCGGCGGCGCCGGCGGCTGCCGGGTGCGGCCTCGGAGGCCCCGCAACCCGGCGCGGCCCGCGTCAATCCTCGCTGCCGGAGTCTTCGTTGTCCACTTCATTTATGTTCGTGAAGAAGGACGTGAGTGCCTTCAGCATTACACCTTCGAACACCACAATCAAATTCATTTACATTATCAAACATGACGTGTAGTAGCAGTTTAGCGCATACAACTACGAGAATGAACACAGCAATACCCTCACAAAATTGACCATCCTCTAGAAAGAGAAAGCAACTGTGACGTTATATCTCTCACATTGTGTCTTACACTGGATAGAAGAGGACCAGTCCATTATTTATGTCTATGATTTAGCAGATATGTATTTTCGATTTTAAAATGAAACTCGTCCAACTAGCGTAACAGATGACGCTGTCTGGAGATACACTGGCAAACTATAGTTTATATGACAAAATATCAATATTTGTCTAAACCCAGTCTCACTTTATCAGATTCTTCGAAAAATAATGATAACCCGGCAATTGGCATTCCCTTTGATAATCAGCGTATGACAGAGCAACGCCATCTGTTAGCAGTTATAAAAACTTGGCCGTGGAAAACACTCATTGCAAAATTAATTTTGTATTTTAAAATGACTAAGATACAGAACAAGAGAACTAGAAACTGACCTTTTCCTTCTGGCTCCTTTTCAGACTTCTCCCACGCTAAAAATCCATCTAAGGTAATTATCAATTGCTCATGTAGATATTGGAATATATCTAGTGATAGCCCTGGAACAACAAAAACAATAATATTACAAAACGTGTTATGATGATCATTTAAAACTAAAGATCTAAAGGAGGATGATCAAGGTGGTACCAATTTTAATCACGCCTTAGATAAACATAATATAGTATAGGTATTTTCATATTTTTTACAACAATCAAGCGCCAGGGATTTGATTTTCCAATAGGGAATGCAATTTTATCATGACATTTTCACAAAAATCATATAAAATAATAATACATATCCGACTTTACATGTACTGCATAACTGTATGATTAATCGAAATATTACAATTACATTTAATCTTTTGTTCTTAGTCTTTCTGTAGTTATTTTTTATCTATGGTTATTTGGCCGGTTACAACCAGTTGAATCTATTTTCGGTTGAATCTACTTCAGAATCCGGATTTTGATTACAAAAAGAACATTTGTAGATTTAATATGTTATGTGTAGTCTATAAAAACAAAGTTTTATTTTGATGCACTTGTCCTTTACCTTGAGGGTGTTCTAGCCTGTGTATCAAATGCTGAATGCCAAATAGGCAATTGAGCTCTCTAGATTGTTCGGATTCTCCAAACTCCGACATAAGACCGGCATATTTCCTCATGCGATCCTGATTGAAACGCGGTACATCCCGCCCTTCGTTGCCGTAGAGTGCATGTTCGCATATGGCCTGGCTAAGCACTCGCATGAACCAGTCCTCACTGGAAGCTTTCCCAAGAATATCCTGAAAAATAGTATATTGTTATGCAAGGACTGAAAAATAATGTAACATTATGTGTTATACTCTGCTTACACTCAAGTATAACATATAGATATAAGGGTTTGTCATGGAGATTGTATTTTATTATAACATAATAGGTCTTTACCTACGAAATTGCCGTTCTTCAGTACTGGTCATTTCAAATAGAAAAAAAGTTTGGAATGGCTGTGTATTCTAAATTCAAATTAATTTTATTTTAAAAACATGACATTCCTTTTGCAAACTCAGTCTTTTGTTTATTGATTAGCGTTGTATTTAATTACATTTGAACAATTTTCGTCATAATGGATACTTTAAATATTCGTGTAATTATGGAATATGAGTTCCGTCGTGGCACCGACGCGACACAAACGGCACGTAACATCAAAAACGTTTACGGAGAGAGCTGTACAAACGAACGCACAACCCGTTATTGGTTTTCCCGGTTCCGTTCTGGAAATTTTGACTTGAAAAATTAAGCTTGTGGTCGTCTCCGGGACTTTGGTCAACAATGATGAATTAAAGGCGATTGTGGAAGCTGACGAAACTCAATCTACAGCTGAGCTAGCAGCAGCTTTTGATGTTAGCATCAAAACAATTATGATCCATTTGTGACAAATAGGCAAGGTAAAAAATCTTGATAGATGGGTGCCCCCACGAACTTAACGATCGCCAGCGCAACGTACGCGTCGAGACCTGCCTCGCGCTGCTCAATAGGCAAAGAAGTGAAGGAATTTTGAACCAAATTGTTACGTGCGATGAAAAATGGATTCTGTTCGACAATCGAAAGCGCTCAGCAAGTTGGTTAGATCCTGGTTCAGCACCAAAGCCTAAACCAAAAATAAAAACCTAAAAAGGTGATGGTCACTGTTTGATGGTCTAGTGCGGGTGTGATTCACCACAGCTTTTTACAAAACGGCATGAGCATTACTGCAGATGTGTACTCTGAAGAACTGGAGACAATGATGGAGAAGCTTGCACATCGGCAACCAGCTTTGGTCAATCGGTCGTCCCCACTGCTCCTTCACGACAACGCGCGACCCCATACTGCACAACAGACAATCTCCAAGCTGCAAGAGCTGGGGTTGGAAGCTCTCCCTCATCCGCTATACTCACCAGACCTTGCACCTACCGACTATTACTTTTTCCAAAATTTAGACAACTTTTTAGTGGCTAAAAAATGCAATTCCCGAGAGGCAGTACAAAATGCACGCGCGACCCCATACTGCACAACAGACAATCTCCAAGCTGCAAGAGCTGGGGTTGGAAGCTCTCCCTCATCCGCCATACTCACCAGACCTTCCACCTACCGACTATTACTTTTTCCAAAATTTATACAACTTTTTAGTGGCTAAAAAATTCAATTCCCGAGAGGCAGTACAAAATGCCTGAAGAGTTTGTTGCCTCCCGTCCAGCTGATTTTTACAAGAAGGGCATCAATAAACTGCCAATGCGTTGGCAAAGATGCGTCGATTGCATGGGTCAACCGACAAACCGATTTTGACGATGTAAACAATGCAATCTCTAAGGTGGTAAAATGGGTCAATGTAAACAATCTACTTCTAAATGAAAAGAAAAGAAAGTGTATTAGATTTATACTACCTAATGTTACACAAGTTAAAGCAGATATAAAAATCAAAGACGAGGAGTTGGCTCTTGTGGACACCATCGTATTCTTAGGTATAACCCTAGATAATAAGCTTCAATAGGGCCCTCACATTAATGGGTTGTCGAAGAGACTTAGTTCTGCGGCATACGCAGTCAAAAAGATCCGTCTTTTTACAGACGTAGACACAGCTAGACTAGTTTACTTCAGCTACTTCCACAGCATTATGTCATACGGTATACTGCTGTGGGGGAGTGCTGCAGATATTAACACCGTTTTTGTGCTGCAGAAGAGGGTTGTTCGTGCAATTTATAATATGGGCCCCAGAGAATCATTACGCAATAAGTTTAAAGAAATAAATATTATGACATTCCCTTGTCAATGCATCTATGAAAATCTAATGTATGTCACAAAAATATTAATTTGTTTAAGAAAAATAGCGATAATCATAATTTTAATACTAGAAATAAAGATAAACTCGCTGTTGCCACTTGTAGACTCCCATAAAGTTGGTAAATCGTTTTAAAGGGCAAGGTGTACGATTTTATAACAAACTCCCAAGGGATGTACAAAAATTGACAATTGGGTGAATCAACTTTTACGGTACTCCTTTTGTCCCTGTCATGTAAATAGCAATAAAATCGGTATTTTAGTTTAGAATATGGTTGTTTTGATGTTAACGTAAAATTAGATCCTGTGTTAACATGGTAGTTTCATAGTTTTTATAATTTTAAGCGAAATTTTAGTTTTTTTATGGTAACGCAGCACACCATAAGCAATCTCCATACAAAAAAACTGTCCCCATGCCTAGGTGAAGAAGCAATGTGCGCTACCGCACACTGACGGGCGGGTGAAGTGAGGTAGGCCTTGTCAGACCACATGATCGAAATATTAGATAATAATCACCTTTAATGACACCAAGTTTGACGTCATTTCTTGAAAATGGTCATAAACTTTTATCGGTAACGCTGTATAGGTTTTCATCAAAATTCGGGACAAAAGTTAAGGAAAAATATAATTTAAGTCAAACTTTCATAAATGTTAACTTTAAACGTAAGCTTATCTTTTTCTGAATCAAAATATTATGTGAAAATGCAGTGCATTCATTAGATTTTTTTAAGAAACACATTTTATTTTATTTAAGCATTGCTTCTTCACCTAGGCCTGGGGACATAGTTTTTTTGTATGGAGATTGCTTATGGTGTGCTGCGTTACCATAAAAAAACTAAAATTTCGCTTAAAACTATAAAAACTATGAAACTACCATGTTAACACAGGATCTAATTTTACGTTAACATCAAAACAACCATATTCTAAACTAAAATACCGATTTTATTGCTATTTACATGACAGTGTCACAAAAGGAGTACCTTAAAAGTTGATTCACCCAATTAACAAATTTAAAAACGTAATTAAACAAAATCTTTATAAAAGAGCCTACTATAAAATATCGGATTATTTAGAAGATAGAGAAGCTTGGGATTGAAATTGCTCCAACTCGTTCAAAATGTTACAATTTAGACGTAATTTATTTTCTGTATTATGTATTGTAAAAGGATCATAAAAAAAACAACCAGCCTTGTTTCTTGCCTTTCTTTCCTGGATTGGTCTCGAAGGAACAGGCAGTAAAATTGACGTTTCAAAGTGATCCTTGTGATTTTAATGAATAAAAATATTTGACTTTGACTTTAGAAATAAAAAAGTTTAAAAAAATAAGTACTTTCACTTATTCCATACAAAACGGCAATTTCATATGTAAAGACTTATTATGAATGTGGCCAGTTCAATTTTTAATAGATATAAGGATTTCTAAAGTGAAACTTCTAATGCGACTTCCAATAAGGTTGCGTTAAATGTTTAACACTACCATGGAGGGGGTATGAAAGCACTGTTGCGTTAAACGTTCAACGCTCCTGGGGAGGGGGAATAGAAAAAGACAGAGCGAGAGTGAATGCGTGGCACTCGAACGCATGCGCGTAGTATCCCTGTTACAGGCCAGCGCGAGCGTTAGCAACGAGTAGCGTCCAATATTCCAACGCAAGAGGGAGAGAGAAAGAATGATACACAAAGGTAGAAAGTAGGAGAGAGAAAGAGAGTTAGTCGGTAGATCCCAAGCACATGCGCGTGGTATTTGAAGGTTTCACTTCTACCACGTGTGAATTGTGCACATGCTTTTTTATGGAGAATGTTTTTTTTCATGAGCCTCATTCTATTTTCGTATTTCATCATTCATCATTTCAGCCCGGAATCCCCCACTGCAGGGTATAGGCCTCCTTTGTTTTCTGCCAGCCTCTGCTTTCCTGTGCGTCTCACATCCAGGTGTTTCCCGCGATTTTCGTATGTACTTAAAATAAGTTGCATTTTCGGTGAAGTTTTAGAGTTAACAATTAACTACTTTCAGAGCATGAGATTCAGTGTAACAATATACATTTCATTATACCGTTATCATAAATAAAATATTGTATAGTTTTTACCTTCACCCATCCCTTGATGCAATCATAGCTTTCACCATTGTTCATAAGTTGCAGTAAACGACTTTGACTTTCAGCGGGCGATAATATCTTAACAGATTCCTCAGAAGCCTGAGAGCCTCCTTCAAAGAATTCAAATTTGGTCTCAGTAATCCATTTCGGCACCTGTAAATGGAAGCCAAATGTTTAAAATTATTTATTTCTTATTATATATATTTATAATTATATATTTATTAAATATCTATTAATTAACTTTGAAAGAATATTTTGAATTCAATTCGTTACCTGTTCCTCGCTCATCCATTGGCTTAGCTGCAGCCCAGATTCCTGCCACTTACTCATTACAAATGTAGGTCCCATGCTCTCATTCAAATAATGAATGATTGCCTTCAAAAGAAGATGACCTTGATTCGCTGAGATTATATTCTCGCAAAGGTCAAATGTCTTGGCAAGTGTGATATGCTGTAAACAACGTTATATTCTTATTAGTACAACTTAAAACATTACTTACGTAAAACGAAGGATGTACGTCGTAATAATTCTAATTTATAAAGGGTTACATAAAAAATAGTTATTTTATTCGTAAATATTGAATGCAGCTGTTTATTAGAGATGCGCCGATATCTAGTTGTATGAGCTTTATTCGGCATATTCAGCAGGTTTACCAAACATCAATAATCCACATAAATAAATGCTATATTTGATATTGATATAGCATTTATTTGTAACATCGAACACAAACATACATACTATTTAAAAAAAGAATTGTTAACGAAAAATTTATAAAGCATTAAACATACAAAAGATATGAAAATTAACTTTTCTAAATAAAGTAAAATAACATTATGTGTGCATTGCGGTGTGACAAATTGGTCACAACTCATGGATAATTTTGCTCGAGGAGCAAACATTGATTTTCAGTTATAACAATCCGAGAAAACAAGTGAAACGAGATGCAATACGACAAAACAAGTAATGTGTCAGCCATGTGTAAAAAAACAAAAAAGAGATGAAGGTGAATACAATAAATCAGTGGCATCTAATCTATAGTTGGCAAACGAAGCGTTTTAGAATACCCTCATTCTGCTTTTGCAATAAAAAGGATTTAAAACGTACTTTGAATGAAAACTTGGTTTTGAGATTACGTATTGGAGGGGGAATATTGTTCCAACATTTCGTTGCCAAATACCTGAAACTACCAGTGAATGCTGCTGTCTTATGATTATGGTAGAGGAGTGCTGATCTAATTGGTCTCAAGGCTTTCTTGTATTGGTACTTGCGAACTTTAGTTTTGGCAGCAAATATTCAGGCTTCCCATATTTGATGACATTAAAAATCAGCCCTCCGAAATGTAATTCTCTACGTGAGTTCATATTCAGCATAGACATGTTGTTTAGATAAGGAGTTATATGACTACGGGGCGGAATATTAAAACAGAATCGGCAGCACGCATTCTGCACTCGCTGAGTCCTAACAAGTAACCGTGCTCCATAAACAACATCTCCGTAGCTCAACTTTGACAGAACCAAAGCTTCACATAGAGCTATGCGAGAAGCCTCGGCCAGCTGATTCCAAATTTTGTAAAGCACCTTAAGACGATAAAAACAGTTCTTCACTAAACTGAGAACGTGATTCTCAAATCTAAGCTGACCATCAAAGATAACACCCAGATTCCTTGCCTCATCCACTCGACCTATTTGTTCTCCTCGGATGTTGACGTCCAGATCATGACCGATTTTATCAATTTCTTAGTCTTAGTGCCCAAAACCATATACTTAGTTTTGGTGGCATTTAATACAAGGGCATTGCGCAGAAACCAACCTGCGATCGCATCCAGATATTAGTTTAGAGAGAAATGGTAAAATACTAATTGGTCGAAGATCTTTAAATTCAACAGGGTTGTCACTTTTAGGTATTGGCGTCACGAGTGCTTTCTTCCATTGACAGGGCACTGTACCGGTCACGATGGATTTATAAATAATTGCCGTGATTATATCCAGTGTGCATGGGAGTGAGAACAAAATCATATCTCTACTAATTCCATCATCACCAATAGCATTTGACTTTATGGTCATTATATATTTAGAAGTGTCAGTTGAGGTGATGAGTTTTAGTTCTAGTACCTCAGAAGTAAATTTATTATTATTAAAAAAGGACAGTTCAGAAGGCAGAACTACATTATCTCCCGGTACATTCATAAAATGAGTATTTATCTTATTAGGGTCATCAAAATGAACAGGCAAGGACTTATCTTTTCTAGGGTCTACTAAAATTTTCTGCTTTAAGTTCTTCCAGAATGCTTTACTATTATTTATTTGAGAAATTACTGAATTGTTAAAATAAGCGCGTTTCTCTCCAGGTATGCTATTTAAAACCAGACTTTTCACCTCCCTGTAATATATTTTGTCTTGTTCTGAACCAGACCTACGAAATGCCTCATGCGCCTTATTAAGTTCGTTGATCATCATCTTACCCATGGCAGTGAACGTTTATTTTTGACTGTTATCGATTTAACGGGGGCATGTCGGTCAAAAGGGAAATAATAATAGAGTTGAATTTATCGACCATCGATTCTACGGCAGGTAGTGTATATATTTCGTCCCAGTTAATAGTATATACGTCATTATTAAATTCTGTAAGATTTATATTATTGATATGCCTCAGTTTAAAAGATTTTGGTTGCGATTTTATCTTCTTTAATGATAAGGTCACATTGATCATCGCATGTCCACTGTCACCCGTGATATTGTGTACAGTGGTATCGTACACTGGTGCATTTGTATAAACCACATCTATGAGCTATGAGATGTGAAGTGCGTTGGTTGCGTAACAAATTGACCTAAATTCATATAGTCGAGAAACTGATTAAATTTGATAGTACTACCTTCCGATTTTTCAAGCATATTTATGTTGATGTCACCCAAAAAAACAATAAAATCAAAGTTTGAGAAATGATTTAAGGAATCCGTAAGTGCATCAATGAATGTATCAACTTTCACCCACTTTGGTCTGTTCGCAGTACCTACAACAATACGATATCCATTAACACGAGTCGACAATCACATCTGCTCGATCATGTCACTAGGTCTAGACAAATAACGAACATTTACATCAGTCCTAATATAAAATCCTAATCCACCGCCCTTCCCTCTGCGCATATGCAGCGGGCGCGGGGCGATGCGCAGTCGATAGCCAGGTACGGCCGGCGCGCGCACCTTTTGACCGACCTTTATTCATGTCTCATTAATTGCGACAATATCCGCACGATAACGAACCATGGCAATAACAAAATTATCATGTCCTATGTTTAACGAGCCCGCATTGTAAAGAACTAACTTAAGCAACTTTGACTTAGAACCCAATGACAGGGAATTTTCCCAATGAAGAAATGTAAACAAAGAAAACAGAAATTATCAGGCGAGCTCGTATAATTGTGAACAGCGAGGTGACAGTGCAGTGTAGGTGTAAATAACATGAGTGTGTTGTGTCGTATGGCATCTCTTCCCGGTCGTCTACAACCGCAAAACTCACAACGAAAGAATCAGCAAAGAAAAAAAACAAAAAAAATAAAATGCGGGTCGCAGTAGTCGATGATCGGTATAGAACTCAAGGTTAAAACTGCACCGTACACTTTATAAAAACAGCAAACTGAGTTATTATTTTCACGATTACGGCACAGTCACCGAGTGCACAGAACTTTCACATACACCAATTTATAGGTATTTTCTCAGGGATCACACTGATATATTATTTACTTCCAATTATTCAGATTTACTGCAGTTTATGAATATTTATAACAGGTAAAGTTAACGAACGTGTAGTCGGTTACTCGTCTCACTTGTCACTCCATTTCACATTCACTTTCACAACACATTTCACTTTTCTCCTTTGGTTAATTAACAACCAGTTTACTAAAATGTCTATTCATTCGATCTCTTGTTGTTTGTCATTTCATTGTGATCTTACTTTCGAAACCTTTCACTAACTTTTTACTGGTATACATTTTCTTGCGATTTATTTTCGATTATGCGAATTATATAAATAATTAGACTGGATTAAAATTCCAATGAACAAATTATAATATGAACGTCTACAGTCCTGAACAAGGTATGTACGAGTTTAATCAAAGCAATGGGGATCATAGTTACCTTCTTTTCAATATGGGGCGCTAATATCTTTCCCAAGTAATCATACAGCATTGGGATATCAATGTATAGATCTGGGGCAAATTCAAACGTTTCTTTCAGTCCAGCTACGAAATTCTCGGGGGAAATCGTATTTGTAGCTACCAAGTGGAATAATGACTTGGTAATCTGTATAACCTCCTTGTTAGTCCTGTAAAATAAACCTGTGCGTCAGATCTTGGAGATAATAATGATAATTCGAGATACGCTTACAGCTAGATCGAGAAAAAAGGATCTAGCTGGAATCAAAATTACTTTAAATTTATGTATCAAACAAGACACGTACTTTTCAAGGACCACATTGAGAATTTCACTTATGACACCAGCGTGGTATTTCGATGGGAACCGCTGTTTCACCTCAGCCACTAGCTCGTCGTCGTCCGGGTTGATAAGGGATAGATCAATGGTAGATTTGACTGCCTTTCTCATCTTGTCATCGGCAAGCGGCTCCTGGGCCACGTCGGGCGGCGGCGCGGACGCCTCGGGCGCGGCCGCAGCGGCGGGCGCGTTGCTCTGAGCCCGCGTGCCCGAGTTGGAGCGAGGCACGCGCACACTGCCGGACCGACCACCGCCAGCTGCTGAAACACCGCGCACATACTTTAATATACTAATTAACTGCATCAAATGTACACATTCTTACATAAATCTTCATAACTCACGGTAATCTCCCCTCGTGTTAAAGGTAGACCTTTCAATCGAAGCACCCTTGGAGTGATAATTCAGCGACACTGTAAACATGTGTTATTATTTATTTTTTATAGTTTTCTGTTACTAACGATTTTTGGGAAGTAATAGTCACCTCTAACAGAAGTCGGGTCCGTTTGTTCGTTCTCAAGAACGCTGTACATGTTGTTGCTAATAACCGGAACCGGTTGAGGTTTGGCGCCTGTTGCTTTAGAATTATTCCAAAGTGATGGCGCCAGTTTGATGTCGTCCAAACTCTAAAAACATATGCAAATATTCATGAGATAGAGGTGCACCGCAACTAGTGGAAGAACCTTATCTTTTTTAGAAGAGAGAAAATCATGAGAAGTCACAACCCTCTGCAGCGAATAATCAACACTCAGAATTCCGGTAAATGGCAAAATCTTTGAAAATGTATAACCATATTTATAATCAATATGACGATCATTATTGCTACAATTAACATTGTGAATTAAAATATTATTAAAATATTGTAGCATACCGTTCGTGAGTGTCCATTTCAGATATACAGATCAGAACATTGAGGTAACGAATTAGAAAATCAAGGTGCTATTTTTTTATGTGTTACCCAAACAAATCTAATTTGTTTATAATAAGGATAAAAGATGGTGTGATTATGATTTACGGAAAAATAAACGTAAAGTTAGTTAGTTATTTGTAGTTGATCTTATTAGTTTCTTTTCTAAATCAAAATCGTCAACACGCGTTTCACGTGGCAACATGTGTGCAGCACTGTTTGTTTGACGAACTGATTACATTTCATTCACACAAAAAATACATGTAGTAACTTCCCAGCTCTTTATCCATCTAGTAGTTTCATTATTTTAATGAGTATTCTTTTGGTGATTTAATATAATTATTCATGGTACAACATGAAGATCTTTGCATACAAGGTAAAGAAAAAAAACCATTGAAGTTGTTTATGCAACTCCTAAAAGCCATTCATAATCAATTTTACTTTTAATTTCGATGGACTGACGACGTAATCATAATAATAATCATTGGCCGCGCTTAGTATAACGTCATCATAATATGTATTTACGTAACGTTGATAACCGAAATAATTCCTTATCAATAGCAAGTTATGGGAGTTCCGTGATCAGTAGCAAGTTTTCGTACTTACCTTTTGTGCGCCACCAGTTTTAAGTTTCATTGTATCTAGAGGATAAGTGGTCTTAGTTCGGGCGTAACTATTATCCATGAAAGAGTTTTGCTGTCGTCGGTTGTCACCGCGCTTGCCGCGCCCGCCCTCTTCGCGACGGAACCCGCCGCCGCCGCCGCCACCACCACCGCTTCCCATGCCGCTAGCATTCATCAACTAAAAAAAAAATATAGCAATACGATATCTATCAAACAACTATTGAAAAATGTCATCAACAATGTCTAAAGCATTAAACTTATTTTTTTTTTATAATATGCTCATTTTAAAAACTTGCCTCTATATGACGTTGTTGTTGTTCAGCTTCTTTTTGAATTTGATCCATCATCTTCGGTTGAGAATCAACTACACTCTTGATGACCCATTTCCTCCTTCGAAGGTCGATGACATCTTGGAGCATGAACTTTACACGGCTGCTGATCTTGTTAGATTTGCGATCGACAATATCTTGTATCTTCTTGAAAATAAGATCGAGGTGGCGCACTCCATCGAGCTGGCGCACTCCTTCATTCTCAATTTGTTCACCAATAGTGGTGAGGAGCTTGCACAGACATTCCAGTTTTTCTTCTTCCAATTTGTCTATCAAATTCTTCATACAATATTCCATAATTTTGACGGTCAGCATTTTTAATTTGTAAAGCTCACCTGAAAATACAATGTTACACAAATTATATAATATTGCTAACCAACTACCAAGCACATTTCGATTTAACTGAAATCGCTTAGAGGCCTGATCTAGCTGTGAGGCAGGTGCTTTTTAAACGCTTTTTAAACAAACAGAAACCTTAAAAATTATTGGAATTAAAGCCACAAATTGCCAAGCTTGTTCTTTAAAATTTATATATGTATCAACAAAAATGTATGACAATATATCAAAATGTTTATATTTTTTTGTTGAAAAATAATTCTGAGTTTTAAGAATAGAGAGCAAGAGTTTTAAGAGTATTATGCATTCGCTAAAAAGCATGCTGTGCAAACGGGTCGATCGTTCGCAAAGCAAATGATGACATTGATTACATTTTAATGCCTAGGCCAAATCTTCTCTCGATTATGTATTTTCTACAGTTAAGACTTATTAGCTTCGCAACTTGACAAGAAATAAATAAATTTTGGAAATAAATCATCATACCCTTTTTCACAAACGAAAAAGTGGGTTATAAATGGTTTTCTCGTGTATTTCTGAAGCAATATAAAAAAGGTCCAAAGCTACTGATAACCTATACAATATAATTTACCTATACTTTGACAAATACTCCGATTCATAATTTTGACGTTTACAAAATGCGTAATAATGATGCCGCCCCACAACTGCTAGTGTTGGTGCAACACAGATTTTAATGAAAGTGATTAAATTCAGCTCAATTACAGTAAAATTTTCTTTAAATTAAGTCGAAGTCCCAGCACTTCTTTAACTCCCATCAACTCAATGAGCTAATGAGTCGTCAGATGATCACTCGTTTATCTTCGTATATATTTGATCGTTTATTTTTAGCGGAGTAATAAGACAGTATAATAATTATAACTTCATAAATTTATTATAATTTTTGCTTAACAGGAATTGGTGGTGGTTTTAAACACCCTTGACGTGGGCAGCAACATGTCATTCAAAGACATCAAAGACGGTTATGTTAGTAATAAAGATATTAATACCAGGGCACAGCAGTTACAAGAATGACCTGCAGTAAGAAATGTGAACAATATTGTAAGACATTCACTTCTCCAAACTACGAAGGACTAGTCTAGGTGAAGATCACTTCTAGTAAATAATAAGTTTATAAGATTTTATAACATAAGCACGGAATGTTAATTTTTAGAATGCTTAACTTATTAAATTAAATTCGCAAATAATAATTAAAATTAACTCAAGTACACATTATGTCCTAGCCAATATGATGAATTATAGCCATGCTAATATTATAACCCAATTATCGATCATGGATATAACATGAACTAAAACCAAGGAATTAAACTTACCAATAAATCTAACATTAGCTACAGCTCTCAATCTAACTTTCCTGTTTTCCTCATTTATCATCAACTGAAGCTCCTTCTTCTTGTTCTACAAAAAGTATCAAATATAAAAACAATCAACTACAGTGACGATAGTTGGTAGAACTAGCATAGATACTTACAGAGTCACTTGTTTCTGCCAATTCTTTTTCAAGCTTATTTACATATTCGTCAGATTTTCCAGTCTCGAATTGGTTTTGACATTTATTTATAATAAGAGCTCTAAAATTAACTAGTACTTCAGGATTATTATCAGAAGGCACCTGTAAATAAAATACAACATAAGTATTCTTTTAAAAACCATAAACACAGAAATACAATAAAAGTAAGCGCACTACAAATGATTAAGCATTTATTGTTGTCTATCAAATACCTTCAGAGTTGAGAGTTTATTGCACATAGCAGCATAAGCTTCAGAGAAGTTAGGTTCTTCTATAGCCTTTTCAAACAAAAGATCGATTACACCTTCCATTCGTTTTTGATTGTTGATTTCAAATGTCATCACTTTATTCAGTAAAGTGTCGAACTTCTGTGGCGTCAGTTTGTTTAAAATACCTCTAAACTTTTTATAGAGTTCCTGAAAACGACTTTTCATGTAATAAGATAATACGGTTAGTATTTTCCACCAACATTAAAAATAAACTAGTGGTTCTGTGAAAACAGTAGACCTCACGAGCACATACAACCATGCAATAACCGACACTTTCCCCTCTCCTCTGGCTTATTTCAGAGTTTTGAAACCAACCTACCTATGTAGAAGAGAAAGTAGAAAAGACCCATCCCCACCCCTCCTCACCTAACACACATCTCCCACTCACAACCCACCCACCTACAGGGGATTGTGAAATCTATCCATATATAACGCTACAGCAAATTTCCCCTCTTTTGGAATTTTTTTCGCAACGTCTTGTTTAGAATGATGTCCTTAGTGTGCCTCTCAAATTTGATTGAAGTCCGTCGATAAAAAACGCTACAGCAAACTAACCCACCTTTTCCCCCCAATAAAAAACACGCTAGACTAAAAAATTTAAATAAATCAAGGAACTTGTGTGCGAATTTTCGTCAAAATCGGTTGCAAAATGCGACCTGTAGGCGAAAACAGACTGACAGACGGACAAAAGCATTTTTTGGCCAATCTCGAAACTAACACGCTTCGCTCCCATGGTCAATAACAAGCCTCATTCATTCCCTGGATTTATCATACCTGTGTCTTTAGTTCGTCTTCAGCAAGATTCTCTTTCATGTATCTTGTTGGTTTCCATGCAGAGTCAACTTGCTTGAGTTTCACATCCTCGCGCAATGACAATGATACATGAATGACTGGTTTGTAAGAGCTGTTGCTACTAGGTGATGGGCTAAGTTTGGCACTGCCTTTGCCTGAGAACAAATTCCATTTTGTAATTACAACATCAAAACACGTACTATATATATATGTAAGATCAAGTTGACTGACCAGTTATTGCCATGTTCCGTCCATCTTTTTTCGGATCTCTAGGAGCAGTATTTCTTGAACCTCCAAGAGAACCCTTCAGGAATGAGGGTAGCAGAGAATCAGTTAAAGGTCTTGAGATAGGAGTGAACGGCATAGGATCTTGCATAGGCGCAGTCTAAAAAAAGGTATTTATTGTTAGTGCAAATATTATATGGTTTGGATGTTTGTTTTTTTCTCAATCACGTAAGGGCTAAACCAATTTCGACAGAACTTGGTATATCGATAGATTATGATCTGAATTACGACATAGGCTACTTTTTATCGACAAAACACGCGAGCGAAGTCTTATAAATAAATGCTGCTTGTTTTACTTACCCTAATAACATTACACGCTTCTAATAAAGGTGCATTGGGCTTGTTCTTCGAAAGAGGATCATCTTTTATTTGCTTGAGCAATCCAATATCATAGCACTTCTTGCCAGATTTGTTTAGTGGAGACCATTGTTCTATAAAAAAATAATTTATTTAGTATTATAAAATAACCAACACACTATTAATACTTTAGTTAGTTAAGTTCATCAGAGTTTCTGATCGAATTGAAGCTGTCTGATAATGCAAAGACAATTCTGTCACTATTTCTAAACTTTTCCATTAAATTATACTCTAATAGTATGTTTTCATAGTATATTTCAAGTAAAGTCAAATAAACATAATGTGCAACTGGCCCTAACATAAAACTTAAAGCAGTACAAAGTGAGTTTAGGATAATCATATTTTTTTAAATCTTAGAACTCACTACTAAATTAACCTACATGGCATTTATTGTATTATATTTTAATCATGCAGTTACACATAAGTAAAAAATTCATTATAATTGCAAAAAATGTCACTCACCCTCGGTATACTTGTATTTGGGAACAAACACAGTGGGGCTCTGAGCTGATGGGCTGGAAGCCTCCTCCTCCTTGTCCTCCAGTGTCTCCTCAGGAACAGCTTTCTCTGCCTCCTCTTGGACAAGAGTGACCTCTTGCTCTACAATAACTATTTTATCAGTCTCATCTTTGCCATTCTCACATGATTCTGTATCGTTCATAATTACATCATTGTTGGCCATCTTCGCAGCTTTCTTACTGTTATTCTTAGAATTCTTTACAGATTTTTCATTCTTATTAATATCATCCTTATCAGAATCAGTTATTGTTACTTCTGCAGCATTTCCATTGGCAGTATCAGCATCTTAAAAAATAAAAAATCATTATAACCAAAACACAAGGGAGGAATATGTTACAAAATTACACATTTAAGGCAATGATTATAGGTAATACCAACCTGTAGACTTAGTATTAAGATTAATATCTTTCATCTTAGATTCAGATTGCTGACCACGACAAACACTTGATATACTCTGTGTCAACTTAGCTTGTGCTTCAAATGCACTTGACTTCTTTTCAGGAATCGGTTCTGGTACTAATGCTTGTTCACGGGCAACTTTCTCAATGCTAGCAGACAAAAGCTCAGTAGCAGTTAATGTTTGTTCAGCAGCAGGGGAAGATGCGAACTCTGAAGGTACTATCAGTTTAACAACTTGCTTCTTTGCAGTAGCACCTTGATTTAGAGTATTTTGACTAGTTGGAGGGCTGATAGCTTGTTTAGAACTATCAACTGAACTAATCGCTGTAAACAAATGAAATGTACAAACACTGGGATATGAAACATATTAGTTGCAATGAAATTGGTAATGAGAAAGCATACCCAAATATAAGGTAAGTCAGGGGAGAAATAAATTAAATGCCACACATCATAACAATAAATTAATCCGTTTTAAAAGCAAGGTCAAACACCTGGTCAAATAAATGCCACATTTCATAAAATATAATTAATCAAGTTATTAACTTATAAAAAAAGGCCAAAAGACTAACCAAAGTGCTTAAACAAAAATAGTTCCCGCTCCACTTAATGACAGAGTTAAAAACGGTAGGAACCTATCCAACTACAATTTCCTTCAAATTCTTTGCTTCAACTAGTTTTACTATCAGCAAGTAATTTCCCAAATGTATTGATGAGAAAATAATTGTTTAAACACAGCTTCCTATACACTACTAGGTAGGTACTATCGGCATATTTATGATCTCTAAAATAATGACACGAAGTTCCAAAGGACAAGGAGTGTCTCAGTATGTACTTTCAGATTCTCGTATAATATAATATGTAATACGAGAATCTGAAAATACAGTCCAAAATGTCAATACGGAATCAAAACCACTGGTATTGGTAGCTGATTTTTAATCTCGCCTAGCAGTTCTTGTGAACCAAGTTCGGGTTCTAAAAATAGAGACGTGAGGTATTTCCACGTGGGAGTTCTCGCACAGTACATACCTGATTATCAGACTTTTCGTATGTGGCACTGATAGCTGATTATATCACAGTTTCAAAATCAAATAATCTTAAATATAACTTCACAAAACTTGATATGAGACACGTAAACGTAGCAATATGGTTAAAGAAAGTCTATCCGAAAGGTCACTCAAGGATCTAGAATGTCTGACTTTTTATGACTCTTAGCACTGAAACTGTTACTTATTTACTAACTTAATATAACTGAATCACCAAAAATTGTATAATTAATTGATTTCTGTCTCAAAAAAGATTAAAAATATGTACAATGATTTAAAAATTAAAACCTAGCCATGGTCAAAGTGACTGTGAAGTAAAAGCCGCCATGTTGGATCTTTCCATGCGGACAGGCGGTCGGTCTAGAGCAGCTAGTGATGTGCGCAACTCAACGTTACGGGCACACCGAGACGATCGATTATTATACCGATACGAATAAGTTGAACAATTCGTTAGTAGTTTAGTTAAAATGTTTGGATTCGTTAATTAAGTCATTTGGTGCTCAAAAAGAGGGTTTTCTGGATTTACCCAGAGTTTTTGAAAGTGATATTTTATAGATTTAAACGTGCTCTTTTAGATTTTTTTTTTCGTATCTTTGCCGCTCGCCGCCATAACTATTGTAGAAATATACACACTGCCAAAAAATAATATTGAATGATTTCCCTGACGATAACTATCTTTGACGACCTCCGTGGTACAGTGGGTGAATAGCCAGCTGAGACGCAAGAGGTAGCGGGTTCGATTCTCGCCGCGGAACAAATGTTTGTATAATCTACAGATATTTGTTCCGGGTCTGGTTGTTTCTCTATATATTATAAGTCTGTATTTACAAAAAAAAATTATATAAGTATTCTATCAGTTACCTGGTTCCCATAGTACAAGCTCTGCTTAGTTTGGGGCTAGATAGCGCTAAATAGAAATGTCCAACAACATTAGGAGATTTTAATACTCCAAAATATCAATTTGATTCCCTTAACTCCTAACTTAGCTGCTGACCCATACTGAAAACTTGAAGCATGATAAAAAATTGAAACTCTTAAATGAACTCAAAGCTCTCTGTGATTTAAATCAATACAATTATGTTAAAAACTCTAATGGTCGATTACTTGACCTTGTACTCTCAAGCCTTGGCAACATTTCGGTAGTCGAAACCTCTGCATTGACTCTCATGGAGAAGCACCATTCCGCTATTTCAATTAATTTACCCTCATTCATAGTCTCTAAAGGTCTCAAGCGACGTAACACCAAACTTCTGAATTTTTCAAAATGTAACTTGAAACTATAAAAACAGAGCTGGCCACTATAGATTGGCATGAAATTTTATCTACTTCTGACGTTGATCTTTGCACCGAGATTTTTTATGATACCATTTTCGAAATAATAAAAAAGCATACACCTATGATCTCTCCAAAATCATCCTCTTATCCTGTTTGGTTTAGTAAACCTTTAATCAAATGCAACGAGGAAAAAAAAACAAGTTTCATAAACTCTACAAGAAATTTGGTAATCCTCGCGACTATGACACCTTTTCGTTACTTCGTAAGAGATGCAAGGTCCTTGCTGAGGAATGCTATAACATGTATCTGTCGTCTACCGAGAAATCATTACAGAAGGATATTAAAGCTTTCTGGAGGTTCGTCAACAACAGGAAAGGTCAAGTTTCCATACCTCATACTATGACATTCGAAAATGTTTCTACTTCCGATGGATATGGTACTTATATGCGAACTGTTTTCACGTTACTTTGGTTATGTCTTTGAAAAAGATTCTAGCCCTGATATCTGCTCTGGCAGCGATGACTTCTGTGACTATAATTGATTGTAGCATTTCCAACTCACTGTCACGTTTTTCAATTAGTGAAACAAATATTCAACTCAAAATCAAACTATTAGATAACAATAGATTCATTGTCTCCATTTTTTGTAGTGTTGTGGCAAAAAATTATCTGTTCCACTTGGCATTATAATAATAGGTTGGGGAAAGTCTTTTCGCATTATAGTATGTATGAACTTGTAATTAAATCTCTTTGGCTATACTATTTGTATCTGGCTGGTTTTGGTATCATTCAAAGTTTAAATTTTAAAGAAGATAATTCCAAATTCAAATTAGGAAAATGTGTGATTTTTATTTGTTTTTCGTACTGTAAAGATGAGTGAATCTAATGAAGAAATACGATACATTTTAAAATTTTACTACAAAAAAGGTAAAATTGCAACGCAAGCCACGAAAAAAAATTGCTATGTTTATGGACCTTGTGCAGTGTCTGTGAGAGTAGCACAAATTTGGTTTAAGCGTTTTCAATCCGGAAATTTTGATGTCAAAGATGCACGTCGCTCTGGTCGCCCTATTACGGATAAAATTGATGCCATGTTTACGTTTTAGTTACGACGTCACTGAAGAACTGGGAATTGACCACAAAACAGTTTTGGCACATTTGAAAAAAACTGCGTACACAAAAAAACTCGATATTTGGGTACCCCACGAGCTCACTGAAAGAAACCTAATGAACCGTGTACTCATTTGTGATTCTTTATTACGACGTAATGAAACCGAACCATTTTTGAAGAAGCTGATAACTGGTGATGAAAAGTGGATCACGTACGACAAGAACGTGCGAATAAGGTCGTGGTCAAAGGCCGGTCAGGCTTCACAGACTGTGGCGAAACCCGGGTTAACTCGCAACAAGGTGATGCTGTGTGTGTGGAGGGATTGGAAGGGCATTATTCATTATGAGCTGTTACACCAGGCAGGACCATCGATTCTGAACTCTACTGCGAACAACTGATTAGATTAAAGCAAGAAGTTGAGAGAAAGCGGCCGGAATTAATCAACAGAAGGGGTGTGGTTTTTCATCATGATAACGCTAGACCTCACACATCTTTAGCCACTCAGCAAAAATTAAGAGAGTTTGGCTGGGAGGTGTTAATGCATCCGCCGTATAGTCCTGACCTTGCACCTTCAGATTTCCACCTGTTTCGGTCTCTTCAGAATTCTTTAGGCAGTGTCAGGTTTAACATCACGGGAGGACTGCCAAAACCACTTGTCGCGGTATTTTGATCAGAAGCCCCAAAATTTCTATAGCAATGGGATCATGTCCCTACCTACAAGATGGCAAAAAGTTATCGAACAAAATGGTACCTACATACTTTAGTTAAATGTAAATAAACTATATTAAAAAATGTTTTAAATTTTCTTAAAAAATGCGAAGAAACTTTTTCCCCAACCTAATATAATGAGTCGCAGATCAGAACTAGAAATACTGTAGAGCGCACATTTGGAATCTGGAAGAGAAGATTTCCCATTGTCTTGACTGGACTTTTTCCGAAAGTATGGAAAACAGCTTATGTTATCCCTATACATAAGAGTGGGGATAAATCACAATGTGCAAATTATCGTCCAATTAGTATATTGTCTTGCTTCGCCAAGCTATTTGAGTCTATGGTACATGGCCATCTTTATAGCCACATCAAATCAGTAATATCTGATAAACAGCATGGCTTTGTTAAAAATAGGTCGACGGTTAGTAATTTCCTAGATTATAAACATTTCCTATGTCAAGCTTTTGCCAAAGGTGGCCAAGTTGATTCCGTTTACACCGATTTCTCAAAGGCCTTCGATAAGGTTAGTCACGTATTACTTTGTCGAAAGCTTTTGTTATGTGGTGTCCACGGAAGCCTGTATCGTTGGATTTGTTCGTACCTTGACAATAGAAGTCAGTTGGTGACGTTGAAAGGTTTTGTTTCTTCGCCAGTGGTGTTAACTTCTGGAGTTCTACAAGGATCCCATTTAGGGCCCCTTCTCTTCGTAATTTTTAATAATGATCTGATCAAGCGCTTGTCCTGTAATTGTCTCTTATACGCTGATAACTTAAAAGATATTTAGAGTACTTTCCGATGTTCATGATTGCTTAATCCTACAAAATGATTTAAATATTGTGTCCCAATGGTGTAAAAGCAATCGAATGTATTTGAATATCGATAAGTGTTATACAATCTCTTTTACATATAAGCGTCATAAAATACTTAGTGATTATAATATCGACGGTTATTGACTTGAAAGATAAATAAATAAATAAATATCGCTGGACATTTCACACAGCGCTATCTAGCCCCAAACTAAGCAGAGCTTGTACTATGGGAACCAGATAACTGATAGAATACTTATATACTTTTTTTTTGTAAATACATACTTATAATAAATAGAAAAAGACCCAGACACGGAACAAATATCTGTAGATCATGCAAACATTTGTTCCGCGGCGGGAATCGAACCCACTACCTCCTGCGTCTCAGCCTTGACTGCAAAGGATTTAGGTATTATATTTGAAGACAAGCTTTCATTTCGTGCGCACTATCAACATACATATCTCAAGCCAAGCAACTCCTAGGCTTTGTCTGGAGAGCTACGAAAGGGTTTAAACAGCCTCGTAGCCTCTTGTACCTCTTTTTTGCACTTGTACGAAGTATTTTAGAATATGGCAGTCCGGTATGGTCTCCGAACTACAAGATGCATAGCACTGATGTGGAGAGAATTCAAAGAAAATGCCTAAGAATGTTAAGCTATCGCCTACAACCCGGACGCTCAGATCTAACATCGAAGAAAGGCTGTCTTTATTATAATGTTCACTCCTTAGATACCCAACGAATTTATTTAGATTTTGTTTATTTTTATAAACTTATACATTCTATAATTGATTCCCCTGAGTTGTTGTCACAAATATCTTTCAATATTAAATTTAGAGCACGTAATTCCAATCAAACAAATTTGTTCGCCTTACAGGTATATAAGAACAATATTTCTTATTACAACCGTTGTCCAGGATGGCTCGTCAATACAATGAATTAGCGAAAAATAATATAGAACTTGATATCTTTAGTTCAAAACTGACCCAATTTGCTAAGGCTATCAAAGACGTCCTCCATCTTAATAAATATTGTCACTCAGATGCTTAATTTGAGTTGCTACATTCTTAATAGTATTAAATAATGTATAAATGTTAATCGATTATATATTTTGTTGTGAGTTTTAGTTAAGTACTCAAATTCTCTTTGCAATTACTATTAAGGGATTCACAGATTATTTATTTTCTATTCATTATTTATAATAAGTTATTAAAATTTATATATATTTTCTAGTTAACGTCTGCTTGATTTGTAAGTTTATTTTAGCTGTACGCACGTGTGTTTATGTTGCAATCTAGATAAAAACAAAATTTTGTATCTTTAATGGTAAGTGATTGTAATGTGTTGTTTTGTGCGTTTAATAAATAAAAAAAAAAAAAAATGGCGCCTAAAAAACAGTTCAATATCAATATCTTCTTTCCATAGACATATCCATTCCGACTCATTTGTGCCATACACGTTACGAAAAGGGTGGCCACCTTTTGGAAAAAAAAGTCTGTCCGATTTGAAACATTTGAACAGTGTCGTAGCTAAGGTAATGAGCGCCCAGGGCAAGATTTTAAGTATGAGGCCCCTACAGGCGGGGATCGAGGATTTTGCTTAGAGGGGTGACATTTTTAGGCTAAGTTGATATGAACGCGCGGTACCGCGCGGATCTGCTAACCGCGCGGTACAAGATCAAACTAAATAATCTTTATGGTCTACATTACCGCGTGCTACTGTAGCGCGCGGTAATGTAGACGATAAACACTATTTCGTTTAATCTTGTACCACGCGGTTAGTAGTTCCGCGCGGTACCGCGCGTTTATATGAACTTAGCCTTAAATGATATGCATTTTTAAAGTTGACGAGGCGAAGAAACCGAAGCGAGGTTATCGGGCGAGCAACCGAGTATGAGTCGAGCGGAGAGAGCCGCGAAAATTTAAGGCTTTTAAACACAAAAAATAGTAAAATTAAGTCTTTCATGAAATGTTAATTAAGATTTGTATTTAACAAGATTACATTAAGAATTGTGAAGAAATGTTTAAGTCAACAAAAGTTTGTATTTTGATCGCTAACTAAAACACGAAACTCACTGAGCGGGCCGCGAAAAATTAAAAGTATTTTGAACGCTAAGGAAACGAATAAAAGAAACAAAACTACCAAAAAATTGGATTTAAACTCAAAACTATAATGGAAGCAAGACCAAAAAATAATTTGATGTACTTTGAACGCCAACGAGCGAGATCACAACACTGAAGCACTATCGGCGAGTGAAGCGAGCCGTAAAAAAATACATAATTTTATTTTGAACGCTATTGGTGCAGTAGCAATTGGAGCAACAAGCGGCGCACAGCAAAATTAAAATAATCGATCATCATAAGCAATATTCATTGATCGAGCGAAGCGAGATCTCCAAATCAAATTGGGCAAATCGGCGTTGTATGCATATAATATGTATGTATGTTTGTTTATCCGAGAAATGTTGGGGGTTATTGAGATATTGGGGTTCAAGAGGGATAAAATAAAACAAAATGAGACTATTAGGTCAAATGGGGCGTCTAATGAAAGGTCGAACCCCATTTTTTTTTCAGTTTAATCCTTGTAGTTTTTGAGTTATTAGCCATGATAAAAACTAAATTTTGACGAAGTTCACAGGGTACACAGGGTACTAATGCCCCACATTTTTTATCTTTTTATAGTGAAATTTGGTATGTGTAGCTTTAATGACACAAATATAGGCAAAAGTCTGAAATCCAGTAAAACCACAAGTTCTACCCCTAATAATAAGAACCAAATAACATGAACTCCCTTTAACTGTAATTTGAATGAAACTGTAGGTCAAGTAAATTGGTTATGCATTTCGTGGCGCTATTTTGATAGTCAAAGATTACAAATAATATTTTTTTGATGATAGAGGAGGCTCGCGAGGTCTCAGTTGGGGGCAAACAACTAGTAGTATCGTAGTAACTAACTAATATTAACACTCATCGATCGTGAATGGGGTGAACGTAAAGCGGACCTATATGGTAATCGAACTGTCGTTTGTTGCAACCGTTCGACGACCAGTATTTTGTAAAATAAGAGAACGCTTTCAGCGATAAGGCCGCCCATTGTATTGCCTTTTTTATTCTAGCTTAGTAGGTAGATACTCCTTTTTGTATTATTTTTGTTTGTGTGATAATTCAATAAAGTGTGAGAGATTCAATATCTATTCTTTTACTAAGAGTTTGAGGTTGTTGATCGCTTACACCCGAGTATAACACTCAAATTTTCATCACAAATGCGAGAAAATTAAGGATTTTCATAACAGTTTGTTGCTAACAAGAAAATTTGCGTTCCCGGTGTCCCTTGTTTTCTTTTTCACCGCCGGCCTGTGGCCAGTTCCATCTTTGATAGAATTAAGGATGTTTCATGCAGATTATATTTCATTATATTGTGTAAACCATTTATGAATGAATGTAATTTAATTAGCCAGGTCTATTTTAATAATAATAATAAATATTGCTGGACATTTTCACACAGCGCTATCTAGCCCCAAACTAAGCAGAGCTTGTATTATGGGAACCAGATAAGAGATAAGAGATTTTCAAATTTACTTTCGGCCCTACTGCTATCTTTGGCCCCGGTACTTATATTTGTTAAGGAAAGACAAGGGCTGAAGCGGTCTATTGTACACGATTCGATTCTAGGAAGCTAATCGAGGGTTTGAAAATTATTTCACTGATAAATAGATACACAATCAGTATAGTGTGTATGTAATAATCTGTGTGACCCGGGCTGCGACATATAATATAGTGATAAATGCGAAGTTCCTAATCTATCCATATTCGTAAAACATTATTCGAAATGTTTGGATGGCCTTGAGGTTTTTCGTTTGTTCGGGACAATAAGGTTCACTTTCGTTTTAAGCCTATTTTAGTGAAATTAAAAACGTCCGTACGTAAGTGTGGTTTATTAGCGACTGATTGTATGAACTAGATCGTAGCTTAATACAGAATCTGTTACTTAGAGGTAAAAAATAAAGAAATGACCATAACATGCCGCCCGCCAAAGGACAATAGTCCTTTCCAAACAAAAGAAAAATTATCAAAAATATTTGCGTAAAAATAATTAACATCATTGACATTGAAAAACAAACTAGAACTCTTTAAACATTTTAGATAATGATTAAGTAAAATGGCGGTTAGCTCGTGAACTCTAAAGTTTATAACAAAGAAAAGTAGATAACAAGATTAGGTTAGTTAACATACCTACATACACAAATAATACATTCCTTATGATTAAATTTATTTACACTATACCCATTAGCAGGGAAATAACTTCAAAAGCAAAATAAACATGCAATTAAAGTTCTGAGGTAATCTAATCACTCTTATCTATTGGTAGTTCACATAAACGTGAAACTGTGCGTTTTACGATATCACCACGACACTTTAAACTATAGACTCGCGTGTTACCGTCCGGATCAACACCGGGGGTAAACCGTCCTCTTTGACAATAACTATGTCACCAGGTTCGAGTTCTTTCTGACGTTTCATCCATTTAGGACTCTCTTGAAGTCTGGTTATAAATTCTGACTGCCAGCGATGCCAGAAATCTCTTACCAACTTCTGGGTATATTGCCAACGTGAGAGCTTGTTGACATTGATGTTGCGTAGATCAGGGCTCGGTATGACGACAGCGGGTTCACCTATCAAAAAATGTCCAGGCGTGAGGGGTTCAATGACGTCAGGGTCAGAAGCATCAATCGGAACGAGGGGACGCGAATTTAAACACGCTTCGATTTGACATAAGGTCGTAGTCATCTCCTCAAATGTCAGGTTTTGGGTCAGGATTCTTTTGAGGTAGTATTTAGTAGACTTGACGCCGGATTCCCATAGTCCTCCAAAATTTGGGCTATAAGCAGGGATATTGTGCCATTGGGTTCCGTCTAACGATAATGTATCAGCCAAATTACCGGGTAATTCTAAGCAGGCTTCTTTGAAAGCTGTGGCCAACTCCTTATTAGCACCGATGAAATTTCGGCCTTGGTCACTCCAAATATGTGTACACTTGCCTCTTCTGGCAACAAATCTATGAAAAGCGCCGATAAAAGATTCGGACGAGAGATCTCCAACCAACTCTAAGTGAATGGCTTTTGTAGCCATGCAAATAAAGATAGCGATATAGGCCTTATTTGACTTTGCACCTCTGCCCTTTGACATCAAAACTTGCAAAGGACTAGCAAAATCGACTCCGCTGTGGAGGAAAGGTCGTGCTTGAGTCACACGGACCTTCGGTAGGTCACCCATTATCTCTGTTCGGGTTGCGGCTCGTTGACGAGCACAGATGATGCATTTGTGAATACATGCCTTTACTGCATTCTTGGCGTGGATGATCCAGTATTTTGATCTAAGGTAGCAAAGCATAAGTTGTATTCCACCATGTAAGGTTTTCTTGTGAGCATCGGCTATTATCAGATTAGTGAGGTGAGTATGAGTATTAAGTATGATTGGGTGTTTTTGTTCTGTCTCTAAATCTGAATTTCTTAATCTGCCGCCCACCCTGAGAATGTTCTTGTCATCCAAGTATGGATTCAGATTTAACGCTTTACTGTTTTACCTTAAATCCCTTTTCTGTTGTAGCCTTTCTATTTCTTGTCCAAATTCTCTTAGTTGTGCAATTTGTATACATTTAATTAAAGCTTCTTCGTATTCTTCTGTTGATATCTTCTCTTCTATTTTGTCTGGATGTTTCTTACTATTGATGAATCTAATGATGTATATTATCACCCTTTGTAGTTCTTGCAGTGTATCAAAGCCTTCAAAGTGTATTGCTACTTCCTCTTCAGTTTTCACATGTAGTGTTTTCTTCTTTTCCATGTCTGTTGTAGTAATATTAGGTCTTCTCAGTTTTATTTATTTTGTCTTCAGCCATTCTGGCCCTTCCCACCATAGTTTGCTATCTATTAGTAGTGGTAGTTCTCTTCCTCGTGACCCAATATCAGCTGGGTTGTCTTTTGAAGCAACATGGAACCACTGAGTGTTAGCTACATTGTCCAATATCTCGATAACTCAGTTGCTTACGAAAAGTTTCCATCGATGTGGATCTCCAAAGAGCCATGACAAGACTACAGATGAGTCTGTCCATGCGTAGATTTTATCTTTGGGAATTCTCATAGCTTCACAAATCTGTGTCAGGAGTTTTGAAAGAAGTAACGCTCCACAGAGCTCCAGTCTTGGAAGTGTGATCGATTTGACTGGTGCAACTCGTGTCTTCGAAGCTATGATTGAGGTCTTAATATCACCGTATTTAGTTACTACTCTGGCATAGACTACTGCGCAGTACGCCTTCTCAGACGCATCACTAAATCCATGCAGAGTAGTATTTTGTAATTCTTCATGGTTTGTATTTATCCATCTGTCAATTTGAATATCATTCAGTCTCTCAAATCCTTTTCTTAGCTGTATCCATTCGTTTGCAATAGCTTTATTTACAGTATCGTCCCATTCTAATTTCTCTAACCATAATTTCTGAATCAGCATCTTAGCCAGTACAATAGCAGGACTGATCCATCCGAGCGGATCAAAGAAACGTTGTATGTCGGCCAATATGTTTCGTTTGGTGATCAATTTTGGTTGAGTTGGTACATCAAATCGATAATGCAGTGTGTCAGCTTTCACATTCCATGACAACCCAAGAGTTCTGATAATGCATTAATTCTTGATGTCTTGTGTTGCATGCATGCTTCTTAGCTTTCTTAGCTTTCAGCGATAAATTCTGGACTATTTGACGCCCACTTTTGTAGAATAAATCCTCCTCTTTATAGGACTGTTGTTATTTCCTTACACAACTGTATCGCTTCCTTTACTGTTACGCTGCCACTCATGCAATCGTCGACGAAAAAATCTTCTTTTATAACTCTAGCTGCTTCTAAAAACTCTTTACCCTCATCTTCTGCTATCTGCATTAATGCCCTTACCGAAAGGGGTGTGGTTTTTCATCATGATAACGCTAGACCTCACACATCTTTAGCCACTCAGCAAAAATTAAGAGAGTTTGGCTAGGAGGTGTTAATGCATCCGCCGTATAGTCCTGACCTTGCACCTTCAGATTTCCACCTGGTTCGGTCTCTTCAGAATTCTTTAGGCAGTGTTAGTTTAACATCACGAGAGGACTGCCAAAACCACTCATCGCGGTATTTTGATCAAAAGCCCCAAAATGTCTATAGCAATGGGATCATGTCCCTACCTACAAGATGGCAAAAAGTTATCGAACAAAATCGTACCTAATTTAGTTAAATGTAAATAAACTATATTAAAAAATGTTTTCAATTTTCTTAAAAAATGCGAAGAAACTTTTTCCCCAACCTAATATACCTTGTAAAGTCGAACATGTATAACATTATACATTGTATGGTACATGGGGCACACTAAAAGTTTTGCACTTCTAGCTAATCGGAACTATTTGAATTTCGAATGTTATATTTTTAGAAACGTTGCAACCTTCTTAGTAAAAAAAATGGCGGGAAATCATTTGTCAATTGTAGGGAACACCCTACTTTCCCGATATTAATACGTCTAGCTATTTACATTATGTATATACATCCTACCAATATTACATTTATTTAATCTAACTTACTGAACTACTATCATAAACCAAACAAATAAATAGTACACTAAAATAATAAATTCCCAAGCATAGTCAGACGTAACCCGTAGTATGCGCTGGACATTGTATTTTAGGCATTCCTTTGTGCGAACCGGGTCCGCTCGAACTTCAGAGCAATGCGCGGCCGCCACGCCAGGCCAGTCTAAAGCCAACCTCACGACAGGGTATCCGTGGCCGACGCTCAGCCTCCCGCGTCCTTTCCGGTAATCATCCTCCGCTTAACGAATCTTTCTCCTGTGGACTTGCCAATATCATTCCTTCAATGTGCTAGTGTTCATATCTTTTGGCTATAGACCTCTTGTGCTTGTGTTCTATCTAACATTACATGCTGGTGGATTTGACTTGTGTTAAGTGTATTATTTACCTGGCGAACCCATTCATTTGCCCTGGGGCTAATCCCCATAACTGGTGACCCCGAAATTGTTCACGTAGAATCATATATATAAAAAAAAAATGAGCACTGATGGTGACAAGTCGGATTCGTACGTTAATACTAGACCGCGGCAGCACACCAAAATGTCCGATCCTGTTTTGGATCCACCAGTACCTGCACCAGCGCCACCGACTTCGGTCCACCACTTAAAAATTCCTCCGTTTTGGCCCGAGAAACCGGCCATTTGGTTTGCTCAAATAGAAGGTATATTTGCCATATACAAGATCACTGACGAGACAACCAAATTCTATCATATTCTTGGTAACTTGGACAGACAATATGCCACAGAAGTGGAGGATATTCTCATCGGACCTCCTAACTATAACCGATTAAAAGCCGAATTAATTAAGCGATTATCGGTCTCTAAAGAAAATAAAATAAAGCAACTACTGATGCATGAGGAGCTGGGAAGCCGCAAGCCCTCACAATTTCTCCGACACTTGCAACATTTAGCAGGACCGCAAGTACCAGAAGACTTCATAAAAACTGTCTGGACCAGCCGACTACCTAAAGGGATACAACCTATTGTGGCGTCTCAGACCTTACTGTCCCTAGAAGCACTGGCAGAACTCGCCGACCACATAAATGACATGGCGCCAACCACACAGCACGTGACCGCAGTTTCATCATCATCATCACCAATCGACGAGTTGACATGGCAGGTCGCCGAGCTAACTAAACAAGTCAGCGCTCTCACCGCCCAGTCTAACAACAGGTCACGATCGCGAGAACGAGGGCAAGGGAACCGTAACCGATCACCCTCAAGCAGATCCGACTCTTGCTATCGAAGATTCCCGGTATGTTGGTACCATTCCAACTTTGGTACGGACGCACGCAAATGTTTAAAGCCATGCGACTACAAGGCGGGAAAAGCTCCCGGCAATCAGTAATGGCGACTAACGATTGCCGGAACTCCACGGGTCGCCTGTTCATCTCAGATCGTGCCTCCAAAGAACAATTTTTAGTGGACACTGGTAGTGACATTTGTGTTTACCCTGTATCCGCGTTTCGAGAGCGCCGTAGCAAAACATCATACCAACTTACCGCTGCTAATGGTTCCGCTATCGACACTTACGGTTATTTAACACTTAGCTTAAATTTGGGCCTACGTCGCGCTTTTCCATGGCGTTTTGTCGTTGCCGACGTCACGAAAGCCATTATTGGGGTAGACTTTCTTTCACATTACCGTCTAATCGTTGACATCGCCAATCAAAGACTCATCGATAGCTTAACCAATATCAGCACCATAGCCTCTATCGCCGGATCGGATAGCCTAGTTCTAAGTGTGAAGGTTTCACCTGGCGGTAACGACAGCTATTACGCTATATTAGCCCAGTATCCAGAAATCACACGTCCAGCTGGTACTCCGGGTATCGTCAAACACCACACTACACACCACATACGAACCACACCAGGCCCCCCAGTTTCATGTTCTCCCCGCAGATTGGCCCCTGACAAGCTTAAAATAGCCAAACAAGAATTCGAGGGCATGCTTGCCAGTGGGACAGCTCGCCCATCTGATAGCCCCTGGTCGGCTCCTCTTCATCTAGCGCCCAAAAAAGATAACAGTTGGCGTCCATGTGGCGACTACAGGTTGCTAAATGCCAGAACCATACCCGACAAATACCCAATTCGCCATATTCATGACTTTTCACATTGTTTATCTGGTTGTAAATTTTTCTCTACCATAGACCTAGTCAAGGCGTACAACCAGATCCCCGTAGCTGAAGAGGATATACACAAAACAGCGATTACGACTCCTTTCGGCCTCTACGAATTCCCATCCATGTCATTCGGGCTGCGGAACGCTGGGCAAACTTTTCAGAGATTCGTGGACCAGATGACTCGTGGCCTAGACTTTGTTTACCCATATCTAGACGATTTTTTAATATTCTCTAGAACACACGAACAGCATGAAGACCATTTGCACCAAATCTTTAGCCGTATGAGAGAGTATGGCGTACTCGTCAACACGGCGAAGTGTGTCTTTGGGGCACCCGAAGTTAAATTTTTGGGATACAGCATCTCCGAAAAAGGCACCAAACCTCTGGACAACAAGGTACAGGCTATCTCAGATTTCCCAGCCCCGAAAACGGTTCGTGAGCTCAGGCGCTTTTTGGGTATGATTAACTTCTACAGAAGGTTCATACCCAAAGCAGCTCAAATTCAAGCTCCTTTAAACGCCCTCCTCACCGGTTCAGTTAAAGCTTCTCATCCAGTCGACTTACAAGGGCATTCACTTCAAGCTTTTGAAGATTGCAAAAAGAGTCTGTGCACCGCGGCATTGCTGGCTCATCCTGACTCTAAAGCCAAATTAGGACTTTTCACTGACGCCTCAGATATGGCGATAGGTGCGGTCCTACAGCAGTACAAAGAAGGCGCTTGGCAACCTTTAGCATTCTTCTCCCGCAAATTGAGCCCATCTCAAATTAAATACTCTCCATATGATCGTGAGCTTTTAGCGATCTACGAGAGCATTAAATACTTTCGCTACATGCTAGAGGCAACCCACTTTACTATCTATACTGACCATAAACCGCTCTGCTTTGCCTTCCACGAACGGAAAAATAGCTGCTCACCTCGTCAGTATAGACACCTTGACCTCATCGCGCAGTTCACTACAGACATCCAACACATTGCGGGCAGCAACAACGTTGTCGCTGACACACTCTCCCGTATCGATGAACTGCAGGCGCCAGTTGATCTAGAGGCCCTAGCCAAGTATCAAGCTACAGATCCGGAGCTCCTTCAACTCCTCCATAGCGACACTTCTCTACGTTTAACCAAAATGAACCTCCCTGGAAGTCGTACCGAATTGTACTGCGACGTCAGCACACCAACTTCCAGACCATACGTCTCAAAACCCTTTCGCCAGCAGATTTTCAAATGTCTTCACTCACTAAGCCATCCAGGTGCCAACGCAACTGCTAATCTCATTGCCCAACGCTTCGTCTGGCCCAGCATGCGCAAGGAGTGCCGTGAATGGTCTAAGGCATGTTTAACCTGTCAGCGCACGAAGGTAACTCGCCACGTGTCCTCACCTTTGGGTACACTTGATTTACCATCCGCGCGTTTTAAATATGTCCACATAGACCTGATCGGCCCGCTGCCTCCTTCGGGTGAATACCGATACTGTTTGACGGCCGTCGATCGCTTTACGCGATGGCCTGAAGCTGTCCCACTAACCGATATCACAGCAGAAACTGTAGCCAAAGCATTAATCTCCTGTTGGGTGTCTCGCTTTGGTTGCCCTTCCGATGTCGTAACCGATCAAGGTAGACAATTCGAATCAGCATTATTCCAGCAATTGTCTAAAACTATCGGCTTCCAGCACCGAAGAACAACCGCTTACCACCCCCAGTGCAACGGCTTGGTTGAGCGATTTCACCGGCAACTTAAAGCAGCTATTACATGCCATGCTGATGGAAAGTGGACCGAGACTTTACCACTCGTCCTCCTCGGCATTAGGAGCGCCTATAAACAAGACTTAAAAACCTCGTCAGCCGAGTTAGTCTATGGAGAACCACTCCGACTTCCGGGTGAGTTTTTCGATCACAGCATTGCTAACTACACTAGCGACGTTACTGATTTTCCGGCTCGCTTGAAATCTTTCGCCGAGAAACTCCGCCCAGTTCCAACCCAACACCACTCCACTAAAAAAGTATTCGTGTTCAAGGACCTTGCCACTTGCAGCCACGTATTCCTAAGAGAAGACGCGCTTCGTGGTTCATTTCAGCCCGCTTATACAGGGCCTCACGAAGTTCTTACGAGAAATACCAAATTTTTTAAAATCCGCCTAAAAGACAACGACGTCACAGTATCAGTAGACCGCCTTAAGCCGGCCTACATATTGTTTGACGAGGAGGTTTTACCTCGACACTCCCAACCTCATCTAGAGCCAGCTCAGCCACAAGCGACCCAGCAACTTCAAAACCACGTACGAACAACACGATCGGGAAGACGTGTCCACTTTCCAGACTATTATCGACCGTAGACACGGTCTCTGGGAGGGAGTGATGTAGGGAACACCCTACTTTCCCGATATTAATACGTCTAGCTATTTACATTATGTATATACATCCTACCAATATTACATTTATTTAATCTAACTTACTGAACTACTATCATAAACCAAACAAATAAATAGTACACTAAAATAATAAATTCCCAAGCATAGTCAGACGTAACCCGTAGTATGCGCTGGACATTGTATTTTAGGCATTCCTTTGTGCGAACCGGGTCCGCTCGAACTTCAGAGCAATGCGCGGCCGCCACGCCAGGCCAGTCTAAAGCCAACCTCACGACAGGGTATCCGTGGCCGACGCTCAGCCTCCCGCGTCCTTTCCGGTAATCATCCTCCGCTTAACGAATCTTTCTCCTGTGGACTTGCCAATATCATTCCTTCAATGTGCTAGTGTTCATATCTTTTGGCTATAGACCTCTTGTGCTTGTGTTCTATCTAACATTACATGCTGGTGGATTTGACTTGTGTTAAGTGTATTATTTACCTGGCGAACCCATTCATTTGCCCTGGGGCTAATCCCCATATCAATTGTTTTTATCACACATCAAAGTTCTACGTACGCAACGAAAATGGAATTAAGTCGAAAAGATTTTAGAACGATGATTTTTTATGATTTTAAAAGTTCTCTCTCTCCGCAAGACTGTGCCGCTCGTCTTCAAAATGCTTTTGTGAGAGAAGCACCTTGTTTGGCGTAAGGCGATGGTTTGCTGAATTTGAGAGAGGTCGGGTTTCTTTACATGACGAATTTCGTGAAGGGCGGCATTCAATTGCCGTCAACGAAAATAATGTGGCTACTGTTAAGCGGCTAATTGAAGAAAACCCGCGGATTACCTATGAGATAATTCGAGGACTATTGGGGATTGGTATGAGCCAAATTCAGAAAATTTTACACGAAGAATTGAAAGTTCGGAAACTTTGTTGTCGTTGGATCCCTCATGAACTGACAGCGGAGCAGAAGCGGGCTCGCGTGGAATGGTGCTCACAGATGCTACTGAAGTACGACCACGGACATTATAATGCTGTTTATGACATTGTCACAGGAGACGAAACTTGGATTTATTGTATTAAACCCGAAAAAAACAGCAATATTGTGAATGGGTGTTTGAAAATGAGAACAGGCCAACAAAAGTGAGGCAGGCGAGAAACGTTGGTAAAAAAATGATCGCGTTTTTTTTCTCAGCTACGGGTCCCATCTGCATAATTCCACTTGAAGATCAAAAGAGTGTTAATGCCGAGTGGTATTCTACCATTTGTTTACCCAGGGTGTTAGAAAAAGTTCACGAAAGACGACCAAAAAGCCGCGTTCAGCTACATCATGACAACGCTTCTTCACACACGGCCAACAAAACAAAGTCATTTTTAGCTTCCGAAAAAGTACAACTCGTCACCCATCCTGCACATAGCCCCGACCTAGCACCCTGTTATTTCTGTATTTTCTCCAAAATCAAAGATTTGATGAGAGGTTTCACTTTTACCAACTTCGAAGAGGCAGTGATAGCGTTCAATCAGCACGTAGAAAACATGCCTTCAAATCTGTTGTCCTCCTGTTTTAAAAAATGGTTCGATCGCATGAGAAAATGTTTAAAATGTAAAGGAGAGTATTTCGAAAAGCAATAAACATAATATTTTGGTTATAACTTGTTGTTTTTCTAAGTTACGCAAAACTTTTAGTGTGTCCTACGTATATTATATTTCTATGGGCCTAGAATAAGCTTATTTACCATCCTCTACCTATCTTATATTTAGCTGAAAAAAAAGTTTGTTTTTATGAGTGCACTGTTCTAGATTAAGTAAAAAATATATCTAGTTACTACAGGTTAAACAAATCTTATGGTGTAGGTATACTACTGTTAAACTATAACATTCATGTTCCGATAATGCAAGATTACTGAAACCGCATCTGCATTTTTAACTTAAACGTGTCGTGTATCAAAACTAAACGGGGGCATATTTATCGAGAGCTTAGCGCGAATATCCATATTCCTTTAACAGTTGCAGATGCGGCCCCAACATCAAAAAAACAAGCGTGAAAATCAAGTTCTTACTAAATAAATAAGGTAAGATGAAATAGAACACAAGTACTTATGACCCCAAATCGAATCCGGACATGGTACATCTAGTGTTATTTTTAACCAGCATCGCTGTAAAAACCTTGCTAATTGATTTGGCGGTATACAACCCCAAATCTGCCATCGCAATAGCCGCCACATAGAAGTGGTAGATCATTGACCCAACTGCCCCCGGTTATTGCCCAGGGGATAGCAAAATCATTTTGTTATTTGTTGCCCACCATCACGACGCCTAACAAAAATATTATTTACCAAAAAAGACAAAACGGAAGTAGTGAACGCTTTAGAGCTAAGAAGAATAACATTCTTATTTGTATTTTAATAGAAGTCATCTCCGTTGTAAATCCCCATATAAATTCGGGCAACATATCCAAATAAATATTTAACATTGACATCGCATAAAAAACTATTTAAAGATTATTTCATGCTGAAATTATGATTCATACTTACTTCTTGTAAGGGTACTAATGCTTTTCCTTTTTTGATGTCCCGACTATCAAACAAACATTTTCAAAATTGGCTAGACTACACATATAAAACATAACACGTGCAACTTGTACTCACAAATATTTGCGCAGTTTATTGTTGGGAACAAAAGGACTTATGTGTAATAGAAAATGTATACTTTTAAACCCTGACTTGGTTAAACGTCTGTATTGCTTTGGTATCAATATTTTGTGCAGATTCTTTACATTTACATTAAATTATTTACGCCACTCAACGTGTTTGTGAACGACGTATCGACCGACCGTCGGCATCGGTTAGTCGTCAGTGCGTTGCCTCAAGTAAATAATTTCATATACCGAAAAAACTCATATTATTCTACCATTAAAGTTAATAATCGTTTACCTCTGTCGTTTAAATCACTTACTAGTTAAATGGTAAATTTCAAAAGTTTTTGAAGTAAAACTTCTTTACGCACGCTTGACTTGGGGAGTAAGCTGGTGAATGCGTGACGAGAGCATTACGAAAAGTGTAATCGGGCGAGGCGAACGGAAAATGAGTCTTTTCATAGTATTCAAGTTTTACTTCGGTCGTGTGGTCTAAAGCACACTCGTTTTTTTACACAATGCAACAACTTTATAACGATTGCTTATTTTGTCATTGCTTCTACTATTTTTATACTTTAATGCTGCAGATTTTTTTTTTTACATTTATGTAGGTACTTACCTAGCTATATGTTGTAAGAACCAATATTAGTTACTTAGTACCTACATATTAGTGTTTACGTTCTTTGGACACGTTACCCGTAAAGAGGACTTAATGGAACGTCTATTAGTGCAAGGCAGAGTGGCGGGCAAGAGACCGCGTGGCCGCTCTCCAGCAAGATGGTCAGACCTCATCAAGTCCATCACACATTGCAAGACCATGACTGAATGTTCTCGCAATGCCTTCAATAGAGCTGAATGAAGACGCATCGATAGAGCTGCTACTCAAGAGCCAAGACCTGATATAACCACGACCACTCTGCCAAGAGTGCCCGACTAAGAAGAAGAACCTACATATTGTAAGTCCGAAAGGGGCAAACTGTATTTTAAAAACACCTACCACCTTTAGTTAAAAAAGTTAGCAATAAAGATTTAGGTACTAAAGGTACTAACGACACGCATTGACTAACCGTCAGTTTGCAGCATTTTCTGACGGATGAACAGTGCGAATTGATACAGCCGCTTACAAATTGTTTAATTTCTGTTTATTATCTTCGTAGACGTTTGAAGAAAATACGAGATACGTATGTTGATACGTACATACACCCAATTGTCGCACAAGGAGCGTTTCAAGAAATAATGAATATAAACGAGGACCGTATGCAGTGCGGTAGCAGTGTGCGTGCGTAAGCTTAGCGTTACTCTCTTTAAATCATGTGACGAATCGTAACGATATGAATTTTCATATAGATGACGAACGCGACCAACGACGTACGCACCGTCCGCCGACGCGACCGACGGTCGGTCAAGCATTTTAACCGGCCGTAAAGGGCAGATGATGGCCAATATAGATTGGTGGGATCGTTGCACACGTGAGATCAATCACGCGTTCTAACCTCTATCTATAGAAGGACCTTAGCTGTTATTTTCGAACTATTTAAGGCAATTTATGATATTTTTTATGACATTATTTCTTTTAATAGCTTATTTTCCAGGGTATTTTTAGGAATAGACCTGCTTCATATTCATACGATCGAGTAATAATAACTTACATACATCTAGTAATTTGATAATGTTATTAGGCGTAAATGGTACCATTGTTTTGATGTAGCATGATTAAATGATGCAAGGCTTAAGTGGTGCCCAGAATACACGTTACAACTCACATAAAACTTTTTTCGCATTAATAATATGCATAGTCTAGGGACCGCTTATCGGTACAAATGGGAAACTAACTAGAGTAGGTATGTACTTACATAGAGTCGTCACAGGGCCGTTCTGTTTACACGGGGCGACCGGGGCGATGATAATTTCCTTCTCAACTTTGTGTTTATCTTTTTCTTCGGATTTAAGGAGTTTTTCTCGGGGTGCCCTCTGCGGCTGCGGCGCGGCCGAGGTAATGGGCTGTGCGGGCAGGGTGGTGTGCGAGAAGGCGGATGCGGGCGTATGCACGGGCATGGCCGCTGTCACCGCGGCGGACGAGCTCGCTTCGTTCACCACCGCCGATGTCAATGCCGTCGCCACCACCGGCGCGACATTCGTACTTACACTCTCTATCTCATTATCTAACTTCCCCGCAGAAGGAGTGCCGCTTTTGTTGATTTGCTTATTAATTGGTGCATCTTTACTTGTATCTATGACAATAGACTGCACAATGGATTCGACCTTTTGGATCGGTTTGACATTTAACGTCATTTTAGGCACTATGACAGGACTGTCCGATATCGCCGAGACGACTGGTGTTTCGCAAGGCGCTGCGGCAGCATCGGGCCCCAAACTTCTATTATCATTTAAATTTACTAAATCAGACTTTATAATATTATTATTATTATTAGAGCTCAAGGAGCTTATTGCATTCTGAGGTTGAGCAATGCTCGTGGAAGATACAGGCGATTCAACATTCTTAGGTACGAAATTCGTTTTTATATTTTCAAGGCTTGGCTGATTAACCGCTTCGTTAACCATCCTAGTGAACTCTTCTGCGATACTATGTTTCGGTGGTTCCTGGGTACACAGGGAAACAGTAAGAACACTATTTATTTTTAAAGGCAATCTCAATTTTAGTTTTATTTAATACTTACAGGCTGAGGAGTTTGTCTGTCGTTTTGTTCCCCACTTAAAAAATAATCATTACTCGTAGGATATAAATCAGAAAATATATCTTGTTCTGCAAATAAAGTAAAAAAGCATATATAAATATAACATTCAGACATTTAATTTGTGTATTACATATCGTGCTTAAACTATGTACTTACGTGTAGCAGGATCTATAATTGCGACTCTGTGACTGCGCTTTTGGACTGGCGTCTGGCGTATACCTTAACAGAAATAAATACGTTTCAAGAGACGACGATCATAATCACTAGAGCATTGCCTTAAAAGGTGATGAAGCTCTGATACAAGTTCAATGATGAATTATTTTCTACGCTACTTTTATTTGTTCGTTAACAGCTATTGAGATGGAAAAACGACCTGATAAAGGTTGCTAGGAGCCGTTGGGTGCTCTAGAAATCTATGGGCGAGGCCCATATCCAGTACCCACATGTCTAGATAAGAGATTGTACATAATACAATACCAATTAACTTTTTTTTTGTCTGTGTTTTAGAATACTATCCGCTTTGAATACCCGGTATTTAGAATTGAATATCTATAAGCTATCCTGAAGTGTTCAGAATTTAACCTTTGATAAGAGTAGTTTTAATAATTATTATAGTATCTCCTTGATTACTTATACTATAATATTCAATATCATTTTATGATTTTCTAGAAGAAATAGCTTTAAGCGATAATGTCCGTTGCACAATCGTTTACGTTAATAACAAAAACATCAATAATTATACTGTCATAATGGCTATTTCAAATTTAAGACCGGGAGATGATGACACAAAATGTCAGGTCATTTGTACCAGTATGGCGACCCTTCAGAGGTCTAATTACGTAATAACAAAAAGGAAAATGATGGTCATAAGGCTGGTACCAGCGCCCCAATCGCGTGGGCGTTAATCGAACGTGTCGGATAAATTACGGGTGTCGATCGATTTGTTCCACAAAACTTTCTATTTTCCGATAGCCGATAAATAAAAGAAGTAGGCGATAGCGTAATGCCATACTCTTCGGTGTAACTTACAGCCGCCATACCGACAAGAACACATTAATTTAAAAAAAAAACAATTCAACCATTTGTACCAAGCCAACTTTTGCACAGCTAATAATCGTCGAGTAGCCAGTCACGAAAATCACCATGCCATACTTTTCCGACGGGTCCGAATGGCCACCATACCGTCGCAATGCTGTATTTTTTTTTTTGCAAAACGATTTGTACCACCCTATAAATGTTTTTACCAGTTTTCTGTAAGATCATAATAGAAGTCCGATAATGCCATACCTGTGGGAGGTGCAAAAAAAATGTACTCCTTTGTGGCGGATGGCGGCCATTTGGAACCGTCGGAAAAGTATGGCATGGTGATTTTCGTGAATCGCTACTCAACGATGATTAGCTATGCAAAAATTAGCCTGGTACAAACGGTTGAATTTTTTTTAAAATAACGTGTTCTTTTCGGTATGGCGGCTGTAAGTCACACCGGAGAAGTACGGCATTACGCTACCGCCTACTTCTTTTTAGGGTTCCGCATCTCAAAAGGTAAAAAAGGAACCCTTATAAGCTCACTCTCTTGTCCGTCTGTACGTCTGTCCGTGTGTCACCACCGATTTTCTCACGAACGGCTGAACCTAGCAAGTTGAAATTTATTTTAAGTAGAAACTGAGGTCTATAGTCCCTATTAAGTGTATAAAAATCAAGGTCCTGAGTCAACACGATAAAAAGATATGGGCAAATTAAGATTGTCGCGAAAACTTGTAAGTACCAACATTTATCTTAATTTTCAAGTTTTTTTGTTTATCGGAATTTTCTCTTTACTTGTGCTGCTTGCTTTTAACCTTGCTTTTAACAAAAATTGACAATTCTAGGTCAACCGGAACCCTATAGGTTTTGGGTCGAAAACCTATATGGTAGTTCCCGTTGACCTAGAATCACGAAATTTGGCAGAAAGCAAGGTCTTACAGCACAAATAAAGGAAAGATTCCAAAAAATAAAAATGTTGTAAATTAAATGGTTTATACATACATAGTTGACGCCAATTAAGATAGTCCTCTGAGTTGTATGGGCGCTCATACAATTTTGAGGACTAGCTTAATCGGCACCAACCTTAATAAGGTAAATAAATAAAATTGTGCTATTGTGTGAAAGAAAATAAAAAAAAATATTGATTATAGATGGTGCGATTGGTACGGAACCATTCGTGCGCAAGTCCAACTCGCACTTGGCCGGTTTTTTTACCGACTATCGGAAAATACAAGAAGTTTTGTGGAACAAATCGTTCGACACTCATAATTTATCCAACACGTTCGATTAACTCCCACGCGATTGGATTATTATGCAGCATTAGATAATTACCAGGCATAGATTGGTGCAAGTGTGTCGAGGGTTGCAGGTGTGGTAGTAACGCAGACCTACGATGATATTGATCATACCGCCAGATAAATGCAACGAAAGATTTGTTATAGCATCAGATAGTTACCAGGCATAGATTGGTGCAAGTGTGTCGAGGGTTGCAGGTGTGGTAGTAACGCAGACCTACGATGATATTGATCATACCGCCAGATAAATGCAACGAAAGATTTGTTATAGCATCAGATAGTTACCAGGCATAGATTGGTGCAAGTGTGTCGAGGGTTGCAGGTGTGGTAGTAACGCAGACCTACGATGATATTGATCATACCGCCAGATAAATGCAACGAAAGATTTGTTATAGCATCAGATAGTTACCAGGCATAGATTGGTGCAAGTGTGTCGAGGGTTGCAGGTGTGGTAGTAACGCAGACCTACGATGATATTGATCATACCGCCAGATAAATGCAACGAAAGATTTGTTATAGCATCAGATAGTTACCAGGCATAGATTGGTGCAAGTGTGTTGAGGGTTGCAGGTGTGGTAGTAACGCAGACCTACGATGATATTGATCATGCCGCCAGATAAATATGACGAAAGATTTGTTATAGCATCAGATAGTTACCAGGCATAGATTGGTGCAAGTGTGTTGAGGGTTGCAGGTGTGGTAGTAACGCAGACCTACGATGATATTGATCATACCGCCAGATAAATATGACGAAAGATTTGTTATAGCATCAGATAGTTACCAGGCATAGATTGGTGCAAGTGTGTTGAGGGTTGCAGGTGTGGTAGTAACGCAGACCTACGATGATATTGATCATACCGCCAGATAAATATTACGAAAGATTTGTTTTAGCATCAGATAATTACCAGGCATAGATTGGTGCAAGTGTGTTGAGGGTTGCAGGTGTGGTAGTAACGCAGACCTACGATGATATTGATCATACCGCCAGATAAATATGACGAAAGATTTTTTATAGCATTAGATAGTTACCAGGCATAGATTGGTGCAAGTGTGTTGAGGGTTGCAGGTGTGGTAGTAACGCAGACCTACGATGATATTGATCATACCGCCAGATAAATATTACGAAAGATTTTTTATAGCATTAGATAGTTACCAGGCATAGATTGGTGCAAGTGTGTCGGGGGTTGCGAGTGTGGAAGCGAGGCGACCGGCGTGGTGGAGGCCACAGGCGAACCCTGCGGCCCCACCAGGGTGGTGGGGTTATTCCTACCGCCTGAGGTGTTCGACTGGAGGGATGGTGTTGGCAGCTGCGGACTGTTAGTTGCGTATCCGTAATCTGAAAATAAATACTGAGACTTCACGATCTGGTTGAAAAACGAACGCGAGGGGCTATTAATTAGGCTTTACCTATGAAATTGGAGATTTGTATAAAAATTTAATATACAAAAATATTTCTTTTTTTATTTTAGCTAATCAAAGTACCTACTGGCCCAAATTGTCTATACAATTTTGCCATTTTGTTGGCAGTTTGTTTATCCCTTTACTGTAGAAGTCTGCCGGACGGGTGGCGATGAAGTCAGCAAAAGCGTTTTGTATTGCCTCTCGGCAAATTTTAAATCTCGTTATTAAAAAAAAAAGTGACATCTGTTGGGGCAAGGTCCGGTGAGTACGGTGGGTGACGGAGAGCTTCCAGCTGTAACTCTTATAGCTTTGCGATGGTATGTCGTGAAGTGCCAGCTCGCGCGTTATCGTAGAGAAGCAACGGGGAAGAGCGATTGACCAGTCTTGGTTGTTGAATTGCGAGCTTCTCCATCATTCTTTGCAATTCTTGGCAATAGATATCTGCCGTCACTGTTGTGCCATTCGGTAAGAAGCTGTGATGTACAAGTCCGGCACTGGTCCACCAGACGGTCACCAACATCTTCCTATGAGTAATCTTTTTTTAGCGCACTGAGTAAGTGCTGTACCCGGATCCACTCACTTAGACGAACGCTTACGGTTGTCCTATAGGATCCACTTTTCATCGTAGGTAACAATTCGATTTAGAATTACCTCATTTCCATGCCGATTCAGTAGTGCTATGCATGTTTCGACGCGTAAGTCTTGCTGTTGGTCGTTTAGTTCGAGTGGAACCTACTTACATATCTAGCTTTTTTATCTTTCCGATTTGACGCAAGTGCTTCAATGTTGTTTTGACACTAACTCCAAGGCCCGCAGCAAGCTCGGCCGTAGATTGAGTTGGGTCCGTTTTCACTATCGCCTTCAATTCATCGTTGTCGACAATGGTTACCGGTCGACTGCGAGGTTCGTTCTTCAACTCAAAATTTCCAGATTTAAAACGATTGAACCAATAATGGGCTGTGTTTATGCAAGCAGTGTTAGGCCCGTACACATCGTTAATGGTTCGTGTTGTTTGTGCAGCGGTACTTCCACGTAGCAACTTATTTCTAAAATTGTACGAATTTTCAGTTTATCCATGGCGCTAAAAACTACCAAAATTTCCCAAAAACAATAAAACTATCTAAAAACAAATGACTGAATTTGAAATTAAAATAACACTTCTTTCGAATAAAATTTATTTGACTTTCAAATTGCGCGCTAATCCACAGATAATGAAATCTGAAAATGCTGGTTATAGAATCTCCAATTACATAGGTAAAGAACTATTATAACTTTTACATTGTTTTCCTTCGAATAGGCCACTCCCAAATTAAGAGTAAGGACTGTTTTCGTACTTTACATAATAATAAGCGCTTTCGTATATATAATGCTTTGATTATTATTTCAAAGGCGCAAGTATCGCGTTTCAAGAACAATACAAGCGCAACACATATTTTCCATATCAAATTTATTAAAGAGTACAGATTACAGCACGCACGGAGTAATAAGACCCATGATACTGTTACGCCGAGGCTGTTAAACAATGAGTAATAATCGAAACTTCTCGAACGCTTTTGTCTTGCTGTGTTATTGTTGTTATTGTCTGCGGTTGCGCACAATGGGGATTGGTCGTTCTGTCGAAACACCGACCCCTTTCCTGGAACGATCGAGATCGTTCTCGAACAATCGAAATGTGCAAGATATAAATAGGCCGGAGAGATGGCCGGACAGTCAGTGAGTCTCAGCGAGGCCCTGGAGGACTGACGTGGAGAAGGGTCTCGCGTGAACAGTAGTTGCTCGCGAGTCAGTCTGGATTTAGCTATACGTGCGAACATTTCGGTGACTTTAAGTAGTGCAACAGTGGTGTGAATTAGTGTATTGTGATTACGTGTGACCAAGTTCGTGTATTCATCGTTTTAGTGTTGAATAAAAGTGTTATTTTGGTAAGATCGATTCCCATTATTTTATCCCGAACCCTCAGCTCGTAACAATACTGAAGCATTATTGACAAGTTCTTTTTGTTCTTCCGCCTATTACATACTGGACAACCGAATGTGATCGAAGAAAAGAATGCATGGTTAATATACATACATGTGAAATAAAAGTTTGTTACATCAACTTACACGGTGCAGTATGATTCGGCGGGTTATTATATCCTATGTAATGACCCATGTGGTATTGGTAATATCTGTAAACAAAAATAAAAAATCATGAATCGTAAATCGTAAATCATGTTAATCTGACATGAATAACAGGCTATAGGTTTCTGGTGCTTGCTTGATGATTAAATATGTTTGTTGGAGATGGACATTGAAAACCTACCCAGTAATCGCGTCCTAAACTGCCAATAAGGACACAACACGATGACGTCAAAGCGCGTGCTGATTGGTTTATTTATTGTTCCCATAACCCGCTATCCTTGTCTCTGTAGATTCAAGAACGATTACACTCGCCAGTTTGTTATTCACACGAGCATTGCATTTTTAATTTATAAAATTCCCAATCCATCCAGTCAAGTAGGAAAGTCAGTGAATACATACTATTGTTGTGTAGCTATCACGCCGCTACATAATTTGATCCTTTCGACGCCGGATTTAACGAGTTTTTTGGAAAATCACATCCAATTTCATCGTACGGAGTGACCGTTGGACTGACCATTTGCTACGTGTTTTGAACTCGGACATTCTACAAAGCGAAACAACGGACAATATGGTGTGCTAAGGAGTGGATCATTCACGGAGCAGATCGACAATTCAGCTGGTTGTGCCATTGTCAGCACAGCAGTCTGTCTTCACACGCAGTCAGTACTTGCCACGTGAGTACCCCTATTTTCACAAGCCACCAGGATGTCGTTAGCATCTAAATATGGGGAGGGAACTAGTACAAGTCGCGATAGATCTCCTTATAAACATTATAAAGACGAAAAAACTGAGCAAATCATGCGTGATTTAGTTAGAAAACGCGGAATAGTTAAAGGTAGGTTGACTAGATTCGCTAACCATTTAAATAGTCAAACGTCTTTCACCAGTGAATTGAGAATAGACTTAAATTTACGCATTAAAGGTGCAGGTATTTTGTTTTCCGAATTTAATGAAATTCAATCGAAAATTAAGGAAATTGTACCTGACTCTGATATCGAAGAACAGTTAGACCAGCGTCAGCAGTTCGAAGACAGTTATTATAGCATCCTTTCTCAAGCTGAATCTATTCTTGGCAAATGTGGAGAGGTACCAAATGGTTCTACATGTCATCATTCTAATAAACCTGTGTCAGTTAAATTACCCACAATCTCGTTGCCGACATTTGACGGTGCTTATGAACACTGGCTCGAGTATAGGGATACTTATTTATCTTTAGTACACAATTCCGCTGATATAAGCAACGTTCAAAAAATGCACTACCTGAAGTCTTCATTAAAAGGAAATGCACAGCAGGTGATAAATTCCATAGAAATATCTTCAGATAATTATTCTGTTGCATGGGAGCTTCTTCTAAATAGGTACAACAATACTAGGCTTATAGTGCATAGTCATGTAAAGGCATTATTTTCAATACAGCCACTGTCAAAAGAGTCACCTTCACTAATTAGGACACTAATAGATGTGATTATCAATAATCTACGCGCATTAAAAATTCTTGGTGAGCCTACAGACTCCTGGGATACACTAATAATCTATATTGTTACCTGCAAGTTAGATAAAATAACGGAAAGAGAGTGGGAAGAGCACAAAGGTTCGTTGTTGTCGGATTCCAAGTCTAATTTGAAAGTCAATGATCTAATTAAATTTCTCAAAGACAGGGCTGATTTGTTGGAAACATTATCTTTATCCCACAGCAAAGATAATAATAATAACAGCACGCAAAGTAAAAAATCTAGCTCAGTTAACACTTCACAATGTAATGTTTCCTCCAATAAGCCGCCGCCGCCATCATCAGACCGTAAACAAACAAACAGATTTCTATGCGTAGTGTGTAAAGGAAAACATCCAATTTACACATGCTATAAATTCATTAATATGGATTTACAATCAAAACTAAAAATTGTCAGTGATCACAACTTATGTGAGAATTGTTTGCGTTCCGGACATGCTGTTGAAAACTGTTTGTTTGGGCCTTGTAAGCACTGCAATTTAAAACACAATTCTTTGATTCACAATAATAATCGCACTACGATGACGGCTGCGGTTATTGAGGCGAGCGTTCCCCCGCCGCCGCCGCCGCCGCCACCGCCGGGAGCGGGGACAACCTGTGATGGCTGACAAAAATCAGTTCATTCAAGTTAGCAATGTTCATACCGATACGTACTCAAACACACAATCCTTAGATATGAAACCGGTTTTGCTATCCACCGCTTTGGTCGAGATTCCCGACAAATATAACAATTATCATGTCGTTTGCGCATTACTCGATAGTGGTAGTCAAAGCTGTTTTGTTACACATTCCTTATGTAAATCGCTAGATATTCCGCTAATACAGTCCACTCATGAGATACGAGGGGTAGGTAATATAATTTCCCATTCAACGCAAACGTGCGAAATCGTCATTAAATCTCGCATAAATATCTACTCAACGCGCGTTAAATGTTTCGTTCTATCGGAGATAACGGCTACGCTGCCGTCTGTGCAAGTACAAAGCGCACGTTTTGACATACCTAACAACATGCAGCTAGCAAATACGCAATTTTCAAAACCACAAAATATCGATATTTTAATCGGCGCGGACCTATTTTGGGACTTGCTCATCGATGGCAAGATGCGTTTACCAAGCGGTCCGCACTTACAAAATACGAAGTTAGGTTGGATTGTTTCAGGTCCTATCAATCATATTACGCACAATGATAGACATGTCCAATGTAACTTCACACAATCCATGGACAGACAGCTGCGTTCGTTCTGGGAGCTAGAGGAAATGCCCAAGCATCGGGATATACGCACAAATGAAGAGCGGGCTTGCGAGGAGTCTTTCATCACAACTACTACGCGCGAAAGTGATGGTAGATTCTGTGTTCGCATCCCACTCAAAGAATCGCCCGATGTTCTTGGTAACTCACTCTTACAGGCGGAGCGTCGTTTTCAGTCTTTGGAAAAACGATTATTACGCGCACCTGATAGTTATAAAAAACTATATTCTGATTTCATGCGCGAATATATTGATCTAGGTCATATGACTAAGGTTAGTTCTTACACGGACCCTCACTACTTCATGCCGCACCACGGTGTATTTCGCGAGCACAGCACAACTACGAAGCTTCGTGTTGTGTTCGACGCCAGTGCTGCAACTAGTAGTGGGAAATCTTTCAACGATATACAGCTCGTAGGCCTCCTATCCAAGGAGACTTGCTCGGAATCCTATTACGATTTAGGCAGTTTAAATTTACGGCAATTGCAGACTGTGAAAAGATGTACCGTCAAGTACTAGTAGATCAGTCTCAGCGCGATTTGCAGCTCATCATATGGCGCGATGATCCAGTTAGCCCGCTCGAGTTTTATAGACTGAACACGGTAACATATGGCCATGCCTCGGCTTCTTTTCTCAGTGTCAGATGTTTAAAACAATTAGCCGATGAATGGACTGACCCCGAGGTAAAAAGAGTTATACGCAATGATTTTTACGTAGACGACCTATTGACCTCATATGAGGATAAATCAAAATTAATAAAGATTTGCGAAAGCACCGCCGAAGTACTAAAGTCTGGGTGCTTTCCACTGCGCAAGTGCATCTTTAACTTTGAACTCGACAGTGAGTCATTGACGTCACTAAATAGTACGTTCCGAGATTTAAATTTAGGTGATCATAATCAGTGTAGGACCTTAGGTTTGAGTTGGTGTAATATCGCGGATGAGTTTAATTTTAATACGAAAATTGAAATCGACACCAAAATTCCAGTCACTAAACGCATAATATTGTCAACAATATCGCAAATATTTGACCCGCTGGGATTGTTGAGTCCGCTCGTTATATTAGGAAAGGTCCTATTACAAAAACTTTGGTTATTGAAATTAGAGTGGGACGACCCGCTACCTACTGACATCGTACATACTTGGAACCGGTTTGTTAACAGCCTGTCTTATCTTCGCACTATTAAAGTTCTGCGCCATGTTTTTGAATGCAACGCCACGCGAGTCGAGTTGCACATATTCACAGACGCCTCACAAATCGCCTACGGCGCCTGTGCTTACGTACGTACTATATGTAATAATCAGGTGAGAGTAAGGTTGTTAATTTCTTAGAGTAAAGTAGCTACAATAAAACCAGTGAGTATCCCTAGATTAGAATTGTGCGGTGCACTTCTAGGCGCTAAACTATACGACACGATTCGTAGTGCACTTACTCGAGAATTTGATGATGTAATGTTTTGGTCCGATTCCACGATTGTCTTGGGGTGGCTACGCATGTCACCAAACTTATTAAAAACTTTCGTGTAAAATCGTGTTGCAGAAATTCATGAGCTGACGAATGACTGTCCCTGGCGTCACGTGTGTAGCAAAGAAAATCCAGCTGACCTGGTGTCTCGTGGTGTAAATATTAAGACAAATGTCTTCATCGATTTTGTGGTGGGAAGGACCCACGTTTCTAAAAGATCTTATTTATTTTGACAAATCAATTTCACGTTCTGTATCGCAACTCAATGAAATTATACCTAATGAATTACCGGAACTCAAATCAAACGTCGTAAATTCATTGATTACAAATAAAAACAAAACAGATTTAACTTTCTTTCCGTTTCGTAGGTTCTCGAATTTTAATCGCATGAGTCATGTCGCTGCATACGTACTTCGGTTTATCTATAATACGCGCAACAAAAGACAACAGCTAACAGGGAGTATTACTGTTATTGAATTAAAACGAGCTATCAATATACTTGCTAAGTTATCTCAAAAGGAGTCGTTTACAAATGAATACAGTTTACTTAAAAATGGAAAGAATGTTAAATCAAATAATCGAATTGCAAGTTTAAATTTATTTATAGATAATGAGCATGTTTTACGAGTAGGTGGTAGAATCAAGAATTCACCCGATTTTAATTATAATAAAAAACACCCAATACTTCTATCTTCGGATCATCATTTTACGCTTTTGCTGTTCAGGCATATACATAACCAGTCTATGCACTGTGGGCCACAAGCATTATTGTACCAATTACGCGAAGATTGGTGGTCGCTGTCAGGTAGGAACCTAGCTAGGAAGGTGATTCGTCAATGTGTTGTTTGTACACGCGTTAAAGGGAAAATATTGAGCCAACTTATGGGCAATCTTCCTGAAGAGCGGATAACTGCTAGCTTTCCTTTCTATCTCTCAGGGGTAGACTACGCGGGACCAGTGTTCATACTCAATCGGAAGGGAAGAGGCGCGAGATTAATTAAATCTTATATTTGCTTGTTTATATGTTTTAACACACGCGCTATTCATCTAGAACTTGTTAGTGACCTCTCTTCTGATGCGTACTTACTCGCGCTGAAGCGCTTCATTTCACGGCGCGGTAAGCCTTCTAAAATTTATTCGGACAATGGTCGTAATTGTGTTGGTTTAAATAATGAATTTGTTCAGTTTTTATCGAAATGTAAGAGTGATATTATTGAATACGCTAAAAATCAAACTATCGAATTTTTATTCATTCCGCCTTATTCCCCTCATTTTGGTGGCTTGTGGGAGGCTGGGGTCAAATCGTGCAAGTACCATCTTCGCCGAGTTGTGGGAAACGCGCATCTCACCTTCGAGGAGTACACGACGCTGCTATCTCAAATCGAAGCTGTACTCAACTCTCGGCCGTTGGCACCCATGTCTTCGGATCCTCGAGACTATATTCCCCTCAGCCCCGGACATTTTTTAATCGGCCGACCTCTCACGGCCCCAGTATGTGAAGATGACCTGCGAGACTTGCCTGAACATCGTTTGATACGCTACAATAGACTGGAGCAGCTTCGTCAACAGTTTCGGTTGCAATGGACTAAGGAATATATATCGGAACTACAGACCAGAACCAAATGGAAGGTAAACACCACTGATTTAAAACCTGATACGCTTGTTATTATCAAGGACATAAACCTTCCGCCATTGAAATGGCAATTGGGGCGTATTGTGAAGACAATACCTGGTAAAGACGGAATCTCGAGAGTCGCCGACATCCAGACATCATCAGGCATAGTGAGACGAGCATACACAAAAATATGCCCACTAGTTGAAGATGAGTGAATGAAGCTATTGTAAGCTGATGCTTTCAAGGCCGCGGGCATGTTGGAGATGGTCATTGAAAACCTACCCAGTAATCGCGTCCTAAACTGCCAATAAGGACAACACGATGACGTCAAAGCGCGTGCTGATTGGTCTATTTATTGTTCCCATACCCCGCTATCCTTGTCTCTGTAGATTCAAGAACGATTACACTCGCCATTTTGTTATTCACACGAGCATTGCATTTTTAATTTATAAAATTCCCAATCCATCCAGTCAAGTAGGAAAGTCAGTAAATACATACATACTATTGTTGTGTAGCTATCACGCCGCTACAATGTTAGGTATGTTTAATTATAATAACCCATACTAATATTATAAATTCGAAAGTAACTCTGTATGTCTGTCCGTTTGTTATATTTCACTAATTAAAGGGCTGGACCGATTTCTGCAAAATTTGGTATATAGATGGATGACCCGAGGTTGAGACACAGGCTACTTTTTCCCGACTGCGTAGAAGGTAATATTTTGATCGACAAACCTAGCATGCAAAGCAGCGACGGAAGCTTTTAGATAAAAAAATTGTATCGACATTTGTCGTAGTGCAGGGGGGCAAATCGCGCTAATTTTGAAAGATAAACCAAAACAAAAACGTTACGTTATCCACATTTGGTATCGCGCTGACACGCGTGACATCAGTCAAACCAACGTGAAACCTAAATCAAACACATTTCAACGTTAGACACGATCAAAATTACCGCGATTGCCCCCTGGTAATTATGAGGTACACGTGGTAGGTAGTGTCCGGCAAATAAGTTGATTCCTGAAGAACCACGTGACACATTGCACAGAACGCAATCTGCCTTATGCATTGCGTTCTGCGCAGCTTAGTCACGTGGTTTTCAGACGTTGACCAGTAGCTAACGTTGCTATCTGATTCCAGAAAAAAAGCTTAACGTAATTATATCTTATTAAAACTTAATCTACCCAGAACCTGTGATTCATCTCAATAATCGAGACAACTAGCTTGTTTCTTCATAGTCTGTAGGTTAAAATATATTTTCAGGTGAGCATATTCCTGTGAGGAAATAGGCATGCCAATGAACAAATCGTTGTGACATTCACCAATTCAATCAAGCTCGAGTTTGATAACTTATTAACATACAAAGAAAGAAAAAAAGGAAGAAAACATTTTATTCAAAACCACACAGTTAAAGACTAACAAACTTACAAGCTGTGTGCAGGGATGAATTGGTACTCAGTTCAGCATAATGCTACGGCATGTCCAGTTTAGGTTACCTCACGTACATCTTGATCATACGTCCAATGTTATCATTTAAGAAAGCCACTGTGGAACATTTTAATTTAAGAATGCTAATAACGATTATGCACTCACCCAGAAGAGCCCGCTCTGGGCTGCTGATAGGTCTGCATGCCCATGTGTGTTGGCTGGAAAACTAACGTCGGGTATATGACCGGTGATGTGGACGAAGCCGCACCCGGAATGAATGGTTGTTGTTGCCTGTGAAATATTGCAGTAACTTAAATTCTTGACCCCCGATAGCAATCATTGGTTATCTTTATACAGGATGGGGCAAATTTTTACCTCATTGAGGGCAGCTACCTTTTCTTTTGTAGTTATTCATATTCATATTAGTTAGGTTTTGTTCTTTGAAAATTGTTGGTTTATTTTAAAGAAAAAAACCACAGTCGTTTCGGATTTTTGTAAAAATGTACTGTCAGCCTAGAAAATGAAATAGTCAAAAAAACTTGTTCTCAATCGACTTTATTTCCCATCAGGAACACTTTCCCCAATGTAACTTACTAAATCAAATCGTAAGATATACAAAAATTCTTAATGTTTTCCATGTATTAAATTCCAGTAGCATATTTGTAATTCTTCTCCTCCTGAATCTATTTTGCCCTACTACCTATTTTGACCTATTTTTTTTAATCTATTTTGATATTTTATTTCACTTATGGGGTCACCTGGGCGGTTCTATATCTATAGTTATTATTAGTACCAGTATTAGTAGTTATTAGTACCAGTAGGCGGTGCTGTTGTCGATATCCAGAAAATAGGTGGACGAAGTCGCGGGCATTTCTATTTATTTACCTTGGATGTGAATTAGGCCTCGATCCGTGTTGTGTTGGTCGATATTGTTGGAAGTTCGCATACTGCGGTCGAGGTTGCGTCTGTGTTTGCGGCACAAAATTATGGCCAGCCTGAAATATTACAAAATTATTGTCTTAAAATTATACATGTACAGAAGAAACAAAAAACTGGTAACGTTTTATTATGTTCAAAACATTTGGGCCAAGTGAGAGTTTATGCCGTGGGTTTCGCCCGGAAAAGTTATTACTTCTTAACCTAAAAACTAAATTAGCATGGCATTTAAAATGACATTTCTAAAATTAAATTATTTTATTTCAATTGGCCCGTTTGTTGTGCAGTTTTATTCAGCAAGAAAAATTGGTGTTGTGTTGAGCCTCAATAATGCCAATTTATTTAAAACTGTTGTCAGACAGAATTCGATAGTAATATTTTTTTTTTCTTTTTATCTCAATTTTATATTTTTGTGTCACGTTCTCCATATAAAACTTTAACTATGCCAAATCTCCTCCGTGCGTGCAATTATAAGCTTAAAGAGGGGTACAAAGTTTGTCAAGTTTTCTTCATTAAATTTGATTAATGACACTTTATATTTCATGCTAATTTGGTGTTTCTTGTGAAAGAAATAAAAACGTTCGTATTTTAAAATCTTTTAATTTTATAATTCATTTATTTCAACCAACTTGGGATCATACAATGGCACACACATTTACAGCATTATGTTAGTAGATTATAGTTAGGTACTTATTAGGTCTGAGTAAAAAACAGAATTACGCAACAGTGTGAATTAAATAAAATTGGTTATCATAAAAATATAACAAACCCCTTTATTTGTGCTCTAATAAACGAACGCCGTGATTAGCAATAGATTTATCTCAAACCATGTTTAATGGACATCAAAATGTTGTGTGGTAGAGATAGATTATTTTGCGATACTACCGCCCATTATGCATTTTCTTGTTTCTCGTTGTATTGTATATAGCTAGCTTGTAATAAAGAATTTTCATTCATTCATTCATGTTAGAAGGATTGGCTGCTGGTGTGTTGAGTACTTACTAATGGTGTCTTAGACAGGTCCTGTTGCGGTGCAGGCGGCGCTGATGGCTGTGGAGGCGTCGACTGCACCCTCAACGATGTTTGGGACGAGGCTGGTGTCCCGCCGACGGGACTCGGCATATAGGTGGCGGCTGTGGCGCCACCTGGATGGTAACATTCTACCGGTCCTAAGAAACAAAATGTGTTTTGTATCAAAATAGATCTAAACAGCCGGCAATATCCCAAATTAAAAGAAGCAAGTATATACATAAAATTTGAAGACGATGAAGCTTCAATTCGATGGCAGTGTTTTTTGCATACTGCGACATTCTAAAGTTCTTCATAGTTTTCTATGTTAGAAAAACGAACTGACAAATCCGATTGATTGATGACAGAAGAAACTTTATTTTAGAGCTGGTTGTGACTATTCCATCAGCATGCTCATATCAGCCATAAGACGTCCACTGCTGAACATGACCTGTGTTCAGCCTGTAATGTCATAGCTTGGGTGTGTTTGTTTTTAGCAATTTGTTTTGAAAAATACTTACTGTGTGGTGTGGAAGCCCGAGGATAAATACTGTATATTGCTTAGGAGTTATCATTGCGAATATATAGTGAAGTTAAACAAAGGAATTTTGAAAGCATAACTCCAGCATATGTTGCTTACGGATAACTTTTATCGTCAATACAGGTAACACACAATACAGAGTAAACTCATAGATCGTAAAGCATACCTATACTTACAAATTTATTAGAGTTCAAAAGAAAAAAAAAAGCAGTTGCAGACTTGAATATGTGTTATTTCACTTACTGCTTGCTTGTTTTAGAAGCCGATACTGTTGAGCAGACGAGGGCAACACGCAGTTGGAAGATGAATATCGTGATGTCTCAACTTTTTGAGTTTGATTTTGACTTGTAGTATTATTTACATTTTGCTGACTACTATTCAAGTTTTGGTTACTGCTCAGATTTTGCTTCAAGTTAAGGTTTTGTCCACTGCTCAGATTTTGATTTAAGCTTAAGTTTTGACCACTGCTCAGATTTTGACTTAAGCTTAGATTTTGGCCACTGTTCATGTTGTGGCTACCACTAAGGCAGCTGCTTTTGTGGCTGCTACTAGGATTCACGCTGCTGTGGTTGTGTCCGCCTAGAGTAAGATTGGTTGTATGGCTGTGACTGCCGCTTAAACCAGTGTTGAGGGTATGGCTGTGACTTGCACCCAGACCAGGGTTGGAGCTATGGTTGTGGCTTCCGCTTATGCCAAGTTTGCTACTATGGCTATGACTCCCACTCGAATGGTTGTGTACCCCACCTAAGCCAAGGTTGGAGCTGTGGCTTCCAATATTGTTGGAATGGTTGTGACTCCCGCTTAAGCCAAGATTGTTACTGTGGCTGTGACTTCCGCTTAGGTTGCTGCTGTGGCTGTGACCGCCGCCTAAGCCCAGGTTGGTGGTATGGTTGTGGCTGCCACCTAGACCGAGGTTGCTGGTATGGATGTGACTCCCACCAAGGCCAAGATTTGTGGAATGGCTGTGACTACCACCTAGGCCAATGTTAGAAGTGTGGCTGTGACTCCCGCCTAAGCCATGGTTAGTGGTATGGCTGCGACTCCCGCTTAAGCCATGGTTGGTGTTATGGCTGTGACTTCCGCCTAGGACAAGGTTAGTGGTATGGCTGTGATTCCCGCTTATGCCAAGATTGGTGGTATGGCTGTGACTCCCGCCTAAGCCAAGGCTATTGCTGTGATTGGCACTGAGACCCAGGCTATTGCTATGGTTGAGACTGGCATTTATGCCCATATTGTTAGATTGGCTGTGATTACCGCCTAATCCAACACTGATTGTATGACCTTGACTACCGCCTAGGCCAATACTGCTGTTATGGCTGTGGCTATGGTTCAGGCCTTGGTTCAAGCTGTGGCTAGCGCTATGGCCGTGGTTGAGGTTCAGGCTATGGTTGTGACTATGGTTACGACTGTGACTGTGATGATTGTGAGAGCCAGGATTGACCGGCGGCGTCGCCGGCACAAACTGCAACGAAACCGTACTCAGGGATTGCAGATTTATTTGATTTGGGTTTAAATGCGGGGCCCCAGCCGGGTTTGCCATAGTCAGCGATGTTGGTATATTCAGAGTCAAATCAATTCCAGTAGGTTGCGATGGAATTCCATGGTTGGCACATGTATGTGAGTAAGGACTGTTTGTATTGTTCCCTCCTCTTAGCCCTACCATCTTAATTTCATGATACAAATCTTTCAAAAACTGTATTAGCCAAATATTGAACCATTCCCAAAACAAAGGAGGCACTATCATCGGCATAGGGTCCGACATTCAGTTGACCATCTCTGTTGAAATCAATTCATGCCCCTCTGGGCATCCATGTAATGAACGAAATCCAGCCTCAAGTCTGATTATTGCAATAAACGAGTGAAAAGTCACGTGAATACACCACAATATAAATCACTAAGATGAATTTGAGTTTCCATATCCAATCACACCAAAACTGCACATGTTGTTAAATATTTGCGGACCGAATTCACTATTTCAGTAGTAAATTAATGCAGCATAGAGAAAATCAATAAGGAAACCGCGCGCTCCATGCTACATAGTTGTACGTTCGCACTCGACTCAGATTATTGGCACCATGATATGTTCACCTCTTCTAAACCAAATTATCACAATTAGATTAGCTTTTTTCTTGATATTTGCTTGATTTTAATTATCTAGACAATAATAACCAGACTTTAACCGGAAAATCGTCTGATGACTATCACCCCGCAAAGCATTTAGTAAAGGATAGAAACGAGAGACAGAGATGAAAGTATATCATAGTAAACCTTCACGTTTTGGGGCGTGCCTTGACGCGCCTCGTACTATGCTGCAATCCGAGCGCTTGTATGACTATGTAAGAGGTACATTGCTTGTTAAAACAACGCCACAATTCGACACTGATACCCTACACCGGATGCAGCAATGGATGGCGTACACAAAAGTTTCACCAGTTGTAACGATATTGGTAGTAAGGCTTACCCTTGTAGTAGGGTGACCAACGAGGGTTGCTAGTACACAACGACGACACAGACTATAACATCCCTTATGGAAATCGATACATCGTCAACTTGATTGTTCTTAAGAAACTTAGAAAAATACTTGAAAAGGCAGGAAATTAAACATTATTTTAATACATGCATTTAAAATAACTTCTACTTTAGTTGTGTACAAAATTTAAGGATTTTAATATTGAGACGGAGCCGCGACTTTCTACTATCAAAGCGGCGCTGCACTGCGCATGTCAGAATTCCAGAAACAAGACATTTTCATAAAATAAATTAAGAAATTGTTGATGTAGCTACAAGTATATATTTGTAACAATATCTACGAATCTAAAACAATTAAATGAAATAGACGGCAACAAAAGCCAACAAAAGTAACTCAAGTCTCTCTGTTTATTACGTTTTCACGACTAAAGCCACCGGTGGCTTCGCACGCGTGGTTTGTCCATCAAAACACTCCCCTTCTGCGCAGTCTGGTAAATAGTAGCCTATCTTAATCCCAGTCATAAATTAATCTATATATACACAACATTTCATCAAAATCGGCAAAGCCGTTTAGTCATGAAAACGTAACAAACAGATAGGCAGAGTGATAGTTACTTTTGAATTCATAATATTAGAATGGATGGATGGTCGGTAGAATAAGTAAAATTACCACCCAACTTTCTCAAACGCGAATAAAAATAATATAAAAAAAACTAGCCGAATGTTGCTTGAAATAGAAGATTTAAATTAAATTATTTAAAAAAACCTTTGACAGCGGAATTTAATAAGTACAACGTATACCTAAGCATGTGTATGCTATCATGTCTTCAGCTCCTCTTCATAAATACCTTTGAATGATTGAAACAATCAAGGTAAATATCCTGCCTGTGTTTTGTAAAATAATCAAACGGAACGGCGATGATATCGAAAAGTGCTCTCACTTAAATAAAGATCATGCATTTATTTTATATATTCTGTAAGGACTTCTTACTAATCTTTACATAGTATAAAATGAAGTCACTTCCGCTGTCTGTTCCCTTAGATCTTTTAAACTACTCAACGTATGTATTTTAATGCAGTTTTCAGCTTTATAGATAGATAGATAGAGTAAATCAAGAGGAAGGTTTATAATAGGTTGGGGAAAAAGTCTTTTCGCATTATAGTATGTATGAACTTGTAATAAAATCTCTTTGGCTATACTATTTGTATTGGGCTGGTTTTGGTATCATTCAAAGTTTAAATTTTAAAGAAGATAATTCCAAATTCAAATTAGGAAAATGTGTGATTTTTATTTGTTTTTCGTACTGTAAAGATAAGTGAATCTAATGAAGAAATTCGATACATTTTAAAAAAAGGTAAAAATGCAACGCAACCCGCGAAAAAAATTTGCGATGTTTATGGACCTAGTGCAGTGTCTGTGAGAGTAGCACAAATTTGGTTTAAGCGTTTTCAATCCGGAAATTTTGATGAATCCTAATGAACCGTGTACTCATTTGTGATTCTTTATTACGACGTAATGAAACCGAACCATTTTTGAAGAAGATGATAACTGCTGATGAAAAGTGAATCACGTACGACAAGAACGTGCGAAAAAGGTCGTGGTCAAAGGCCGGGCAGGCTTCACAGACTGTGGCGAAACCCGGGTTAACTCGCAACAAGGTGATGCTGTGTGTGTGGTGGGACTGGAAGGGCATTATTCATTATGGGATGTTACCACCAGGCAGGACTATCGATTTTGAGCTCTACTGCGAACAACTGATGAGATAAAAGCAAGAAGTTGAGAGAAAGCGGCCGGAATTAATCAACAGAAGGGGTGTGGTTTTTCATCATGATAACGCTAGACCTCACACATCTTTAGCCACTCAGCAAAAATTAAGAGAGTTTAGCTGGGAGGTGTTAATGCATCCGCCGTATAGTCCTGACCTTGCACCTTCAGATTTCCACCTGTTTCGGTCTCTTCAGAATTCTTTAGGCAGTGTCAGGTTAACATCACGAGAGGACTGCCAAAACCACTTGTCGCGGTATTTTGATCAGAAGCCCCAAAATTTCTATAGCAATGGGATCATGTCCCTACCTACAAGATGGCAAAAAGTTATCGACAAAATGGTACCTACATACTTTAGTTAAATGTAAAAATAAACTAAATATATTAAAAAATGTTTTGAATTTTCTTAAAAAATGCGAAGAAGCTTTTTCCCCAACCTAATATGTATAATACATACCTAACCCTGTTTGTTTGTTACCTTTACACGACTAAACGGCTAAACGGATCGTAATAAAATTTTGCAAGGAGACATATTATATGTTGGGAAAAGACATAGGCTGCTTTTTAGCCAACTGCGCAAAATGAGAGTAATGTTTTATTGAAAAACCACCCGTGCGGAGCCGCGGGCGGGTCAGCTAGTTGTATACAAAATACAAACCCCACTATGTAACTTGAACTACTACTAATAATGTAGTGACCTATTCGGCTGTTTATTCCTCTTATAAATAAACTAGCTGAACGCCCGCGATTTCGTCTGCGTCCACTTTCCAAGCTGGTTGGTTTAAATTGTACCAAAAAGTATCTTGTGTTCGTTCTGTTTATAATCTTTCCACTCTTGCATCAAAAATTCTTGGTCACGTAAAAGAAGCAAACTAATAGATTTCGAACACGACGCTTCATTCATATCTTGTCCATTGTAGAACTCAATTTAACGGATCGAAAAAACCGATAAAATATTAGAGTTTTTATATCAACTGTCACAAGACGACCCCCCACTAAAACTAGCACTACTGGTGGTGGTTAAAATAAATTAAGGACGTAATAATTTTTTTGTCCAACCTCCCCCAGTAGTGATACCTAGTTATCTATGATAAAGGACATGTATGTTGTTTTAGTACAATGAAGTGTTCATCTATATATCGAAAAGAGAAAATAAATCAATAGGTTTACGCATAATAATATTTAAACCCCGTCCGCCCATGTGAAGGATGATTTTCAAAAAAAATATTTAAGTATGTACCTCATGTCATTGTTTTAAACTCCAACAGCATTTATACCAAGTTTCAAATCAATTGGGTCACGCAAGAAATTTCCATATAATATTTAACACACCCGTTCAGCCTTGTAAGGGCTGATTTTCGTAAAAACATTTACCTTATCTTTCATTATTTACCTTGAAGAGTATTTATGTCAATTTTCAAGTCAATACATTCATGCAGTAAGATTTACTCTCTTAAGGGATGATTTTCAAAAAAATATTGATTAGTTATTTCAATTATCATTTTAAAGAATACTTATGCCAAGTTTCAAATCAACAGCTGAACATAATAAGATTTTTCAATATAATAATTAGCAGCTCTGTTCAGCTTTGTAAGTGTGATTTCAAAAAGGATTTATCTCATCTTTCATTATTTACTTTAAAGAGTATTTAAACTTAGTTATAATTCTATAGGTTAAGGGATTAGAACTTTACTACACCTTTTCGACCACTTATGGGTTGTATTTTGGAAAATCCGTTCTTAGTGAGCGCCTACGTACTAAAACAAACATACATGCCAAAGGGGCATGCCCACTCTCCCTTGTAAAAAATGCTGTCACTGCACACACTTGAAACTAATTGCTAATGATTCTAGGCTTAGTTAGTAATAAAAGAGCTAAGGAGTTAGTTATAAAAAAGTTTACTATAATGAGAAAAATCAGTTTTTATTTTTCACAAACAACCAGTTTTACATCACTGTATTCACCTACAACTTAAATAGTTTATTATTGTAATTATAACGATTCCTAGATAAATTATGATATTGATAATTACTATCAATTTTAGAAGAAGTATCGGAGTCCATTTTAAAAGCTTTAAGTCAGCAAACAAACAAAAATACGCGAGAAAACAAACGAAACGGCCACAGACACAGATCACAGGAAACGGCTTGTGTAGGTACTTGTTTGTGAATGACGTACGCGCACAGTCATAGGGATTGGCATATCGACCATCGACTATTATCCGAAATATCGATTTATCGGCGCAAAATAATCGGTCAAATCGAGCAATCGATTATATTTAATCTCAAGGCGCGCGCGCACAGAAGTGCCATTTTTGACATCGCGCTCCTATACAATCAACAGACGAGGGCAATTATTCTAGTAAATCAAAATTCAATATTTTAATGCAAAGAAATAATAATCATCTGATTCTGTTGTGCAAATGTTGAATCGAAGTAAAATCGAGTTTATTTCGATTAAACACGAGCGCCACAGATAAATACAAAAATATACCTACCTATTTACTTCTGAAAATCAGATATTTAGTGTGTCAGGGGTAGTAATAAGGTAATAAAATGTACGAAAAATGTAAGTACCAACTGTACCCCAGCGAAAAAAAATGTACTTATTTGCCTTTGGAGATGTTTAATAGAATTCATTATGTATTTCTGTGTTGATTTTGTAAACTTGGATTGAATAGGTAGTCGATATCGATCGATATCGACTATCGTTTGAGTTCGTTCTTAATTCGATGATTTGGAAGGAATAACGAGTGATAGGTGCCTAACTAAAAAATATCTCGTGTCATTAACTCGTCTCTGCATGGCCTTATGCAAAAATCGTGCGAAGCTTTAACCTCTCATCTGTTGATCGAATTAAAATCGAGATAATGCTACAGATAAGCCGAGTCATTTTTTTTCCGCTTTTTTCTCTCCACTGGTTAATCCTAAAGCCATCTAGAAGGTGGCGCTGAGATCAACGGCCCGCCGATTATGATCAAGGTTAGCTGAGAGCGAGAGGATTTAGATCAATTGCGGTGCGTCAACAGCTGAGCGCAAATTCAGCGCGCACTGCGATTGGCTGAGATTATCTCGCTCGGCGCTCGCTACCAGCGCGAGTCAAGCATAATACCACCCCCGGGTTAATTAAAGAGAAAAAAAACGATTTACAAAACGCTCATTGGGAAACAAATATCGTTTTGGTTTCGTACTTCTGAAATCGGTTACCGATTTTTCGTGTCAGTGAAAATACAGTCAAATAAATCGATTGTTTTATTTATGGTCTTTTATCAACAATCGATTATTGTCTCAGAACAACTCTGGCTCAACACTAATGTTTGCAACTGGAGGCAATTTGCTACCATTTCATTTCCTGTCGTTTTCATATTCATTATTATTTTAAAATATTGTAGGATACTTTTCGTGTTAATCGATTGATACGTAGATTAACGAAAAAATGTAACATATTTTTTGGATGAACGCAATTTTTTGTGCAGTTGACAGCATTATATGGGCATGTCCCTTTTAAACTCGTACTCCTTGTAATTTTGGAGATATCGTGATGAGTGGGTGTGGACTTCTCTTTTATATAAATAGAAGACTAGCTGTTGCTCGCGACTTCGTACGCGTTACACTTCTAAATGTGTAGGTAACCTAGAAATAAAGCTAAACTCGCTGTTGCAACTTGACTTGATACGGCATTTTTATCCCATGGGAACTGATGTATGAGATAAAAAGTAGCCTATGTGGAAATCAAGGTATAATCTACGTTTATACCAAATTTCATCGAAATCGGTTCGGCAAACAAACGTCCAAACTTTCATTTTTATAATATTATTGTAATGTAAAAAAAAATCGCAAAACAATAAATTAAACTTTTAAGACAAACTAAAAGAAAACTATTTTCTTCTGACCAAAATGTTCTAGTCCTTACCATTTCAAGTTTAGAACTCTACGTCCCTATGAGGCCGTGTTCTAAAAGTGCATAAGCTCTTTAAGCTTAGAAACTTTCAAATGAGGCACTAATATACTATGGTGACTTTCGAGACATTCCAATTTTAAAGAGTATTTGCATATGTTTTTCTGTGAGTTCAACCTTTTTTGAATAAAATCGGATTGAGTTTTCAAACATGTGTCAAAATAAAACGTAATATAAATCAAAAGCACTAAGGAGTATTGATATAACTTTCTACCCCTTTTAAACTCTGTTATGGGATGAATTTCAATAAAATACGAAACACGTCTTCCATCAATTCTGTTAAAAAGGTTTATGCAAAATTTGAAGTAGATTTGGACCAAGGAATCACGTTGTCCCATACAAACTTCGCCCCCAAGGGGTAGAATTTCGGAAAATCCTTTCTTATCGGATGCCTACGTCATACAAAGAACACACCCTCCAAGTTTTAGTCTCTACGATCAGCGGTTTAGGCTGTGCATTGATCCGTCAGTCAGTCATTCAGGACAAAGTATTTTATATGTAGGTATAGATTAAAAATTAAAAAAAACCCGTAATGAATTACAGCTGAGATCCATTCCACTAAAAAGGAAAGTCACGGGACACTGCGAACCTAACCATCACCCCTTGAAGACCGGGGCTACGGACAGTGGGCTTTGTTGCGCATGTCTTTAGAAAAAAGAGACGGTGGGGCACGTGATGCTTCACTGTACGGCCAAAAGCTATATTTGCTAACACCACAACAACATCCACGGGGATCTTGAAGATCTGCATCCATCAACCCAAAGTCCTGCTCCGTTACTTCAAGGAGATCTGGGGTTAGGTTAGAAGGGGGGTGCACAATACACCCCAATGCGTGACGTCAGTGCAGATCTTATTCCCACCACCCTATAATTAGAATTATAAGGAAGATTAGAAGGAAGAAAAGCCGATAGTCATGAAAACGTAACAAACAGATAAGCAGAGTGACAGTTACTTTTGAATTTATAATATTAGAATGGATGGATGATCAGTAGAATAAGTAAAATTAAATCGCTTGACTTATTCATCACACATAGCTAAGAACCACTCCAGTTAAACAATCTTTCTATTAACATAAACCGCGTCCGAATCAGAATCGGTCCATACGTTTGGGAACTACAATACCAAAGATAGACAACTTGTAACACCTTTCTTTTTGCGACGAGAGTTAATAAATAAATGATAAAAACTTGACATTCGACACAGCTCTATCTAATACCAGACTAAGCAATGCTTGTTCTATGGAAACCAGCAGGGGCGTAGTCAGGGGGAGGGTTTTGAGGGTTCCACCGTTCCCCCGAAATATTCAAAATATATTAACTTTCTGTTATTTTTTAGCTTTAGCCCCCCCATCTCCGAGTTTGCAAAGTGCAAAAATCTGAAATTAATATGATTGTAAATACCTATGCAAAGATTGCAAAGTCTCTATCTAGTACAGTTTTTTAGATATGTCTTAAGTTTTCTTGGTTTACCGGTCGCATGACTAGATGGCGCTGCTTAATTAAGATAAATAAACCTATTTAGGTTCTGAACCCTCGGTGCGAGAGACCTACTCGTACTTGACCAGTCTGATTTTTCATACACTTGCACACAATTGCATGCAATAGTGTGATGCAATAGTGTAATGATTTTCGGCGCCATTTTAGTTACTTTAATGAACCAGGTCTTATTAGAGTATCATACTAATATCAGCGATTACTACCATATAATATCAGTAGCGCATCCACCATCCCTTTCGGTCTCAGTACCTAATACCTACCCTCAGTTTTACTCACCATCAACAAGAAACTTGATAATGGTAAAAAATCTTATAAAGGCCTCTCGTCTTTCTACTTACCTAGCATGTTCAACTGATAAACACGTGACACCTATGTGACCCATTTTTACAGTGTTTTGGAATATGCATGATTAACATGGGAAGTTATTGTCCTCACTCACGGATAATGTTTGTACTACGACTTTTCTCAATTCAATGTTTTTCATTGAGGAAACAGGGTAAAAATCAGCTCTAGGTGGATGTAATCGATAACTTATTGCCTGGGTGGCCTTCCTTCAGTTTTACATTAACTACGCTAAATTAATACCTATACATTTAGCTAAAATTGACAAAATTGTTATTTGTGTATATCCTCGGACATAAAGTGGCATATATAGGTAGAATCATCATTCTGACAAGACTTAGGGCCTAAAATGAGTATACCTATCAGCTGTTTTAGGTGGTCAACCTTGTAGTTTGGTCCTTAGGTAGGCCAAAAAGTAAAGGTAGGCTAAAGAGGTAAAAGGTTCAAAAAACAGCCAATTTTAAAGATGGCCTACAACGTTCTGGATTTAAGGACTCTGACATGCAAATGAGACATTTATTTTCTTGAAAGATAATAATATGTATAATTTAAATCAGTTTGAAGAAACGACTCTCAGAGTCCATCCATAAATAGACACCGCTTTATTGTATTCTTATCATGACGAAAAATTTGTAAAATCTATTGATGCTTCTTCAATCATTTTTGTGTGTTTTGTAAACACTCACAAGATTTTATTTAACAACCAATTTTCGTTATTTTAATATTTAATTATAATTTTAAATTATAATTATAACACGCACAAAAAGTGTTTTACTACATTTGCTGCCTCATGATTATTTTGTGAATCAACATTATTGACAAAACATGTTTGTATAAATTATACCCATGGAAGTTTAGAGCAGACACAGAATGATTTCCCAGTAGTGAATGGTGCGTGGGCATACACTCTGTATGCTACCAGTTCTACTACACTATGTCTACCCTATATCTGTTTTTAAATTGACAATGTTGTCTGTCTCATAACTTTTTTACATGCAGATTGTTTTATCAAGTTTACAGGAAAATCCATGATTATATTTTGCATAACCTAGAAAAATCTATGGATTTTACACTGGAGACTAAATCTATTGATGCTTCTTCAATCATTTCTGTGTGTTTTGTAAACACTCACAAGATTTTATTTAACAACCAAATTTCTTATTATGTTTATAAATATTGAAATCATCACACTTACTCATTGATGTGATGATCAAGTTTAATTGAATGGCAAAACATGAAAACTAATCAGGTAAATTATATTTTACTTTGCATACCTAGTTTCCTTTATTCATTCACATTTAAAAGTTAGGTATGAACAGTTTATGAGAAAAGTTTTTAATAAACTATCAAACAATCGTCAAATAACAAAGTTAAACATGTTTAAACATAGGTTATCACTGTTTTATAACAAAGTTTTATTATTTGTTGTGCTTTACCAACAATCAAATATGAGGTATAAATTACATTAAAAATTTAACTTTTGGTGTGGAGGAATTATTGTGTGCTATGCATGTAGAGATGCCGCGAATACCCGCTATTATTCGTTATTCGGCATAACTCGGCTTTTCTTTGTTTTTTGTCAAATACCGAATAATAGCTGGTAGTATTATTCGAAATTCAGTGAATAATTATTTAAAATAAACTTTTTATGAATAAAAACACTATAGACTTAAAAATACTCTAATTTTTTTTAAAACTGAACACTAGTATTATTATCATTAATATAAAAAGATAGCTCAAAATCAGTAATGTCATGTTGAAGTTAATTAGTCAGGCTTTTTAATTAATATTTAAAGTCCAAAAGGGAATTGCGATGCAAAAAACTAGTTTTTCTGCACAATTGAGATCAAATTGGTTGTGCTTTTTTTCTAAAATCAAACCTCAGAAATTATTGTTTATATTCCTTTTTTTATATTAAATAATAATGGCGAGTTAATTGACTATTCACCATAGGGAATAGTGATTAATCAGTATTTTAATTTGAAGCACTCTAATTAGAAGTATATGGTTATTTTAATTATTCCATTGAATTACAAAATTTGAAATATTATTAATTGAGTCTCCTTAATATTAGAGATCTATGTAATATTTTTTGTTATAGCATTTTGGATGGATCTTGGACATGTTGATCTCAAAATTGTTTTAAAACATAAGTTTATGTAGTACTTCCTTGAATAAATATCACTTAAATTAAAATATTTACGCTTTGCTGAAAACTCTATAAAAATGGCTTGCTTATTTAATAGAAACAAAACGTAGTCTTGAGTGTTTTGTTGTCTCATTTTTCTTCCAATCATAAATATTAAATACTAAAAACAAGCATGCCTATAGTATTTTTCAAACTTTCGCTACTACTGTACTTAATTATTGATTAAAACAAGTATTTATCGCATGTGTACCTTTTTTATTTGTTATCTCGACGTTTCAGCTGTGTTGCAACAGTCGTGGTCACGGGTTGACTGAAGTACTTGGAGGTTCCAGGGTCCCAACCCTGGAAGTGTGGGTAGCTGCAGCAACTACCCTCAGTAGTTGCTGCAGCTACCCACACTTCTCGACGGTAGCTCCAAGTACTCCAGTCAACCCGTGACCACGACTGTTGCAACACAGCCGAAACGTCGGAATAACAAATATAAAAGGTATATATGAGATAAATACCCGTTTTAATCAATAATTAAGTATGACTATAATTAGAAAACTCACTATTTATGTACTTAGGTATTGATGCATGCACGAGATGTTTTGCTAGACGACAACAAGTAGCAAATACAAATCAAATTTAGGAAGTTTGTTGAATAATATAAACTCAAAAGAAGAACCAGAACAAAGTGTTACAATCCACATTGTAACATGCTAATACAAAACAATATATGAACTAAACAAAACAATAACTTACATTTTCGCAAAGCGGCACAAACAGGTGCTGAAGTGGCATAAAAATATTACGTAAATAATAGTGATAAGTGCTACGAAATTTAATTTTGGTAAAAGGATACGGTCCAGGAACTCGTTGATTGGGTGCCAGGGGCACCTGATTCCCGTTGCCACTCATATTCTTGGCAGCATAGGTATCGGGACACGTACACCACTAAGGTGGCACGTAAAATCACCCTAGCCGATTGTAGGACACATCCGGCACATAGGTAGATTAGGTATACCGACGTCAGTTTGACAAGTCACACAATTTAATTCGTACCTTCTGCGAGTATAAGTTCCAGCAAAAACATTGTACACCTCCAGTTAAAACACAATATGCTTTCCGTAAAATGTTATCAGCATCACTAGGAATGAAAGCCAGTCATTAAACAAACGACAGTACAAAATGGCGGATGTTAACCAATAAACAAACGTGACTGTCAACTGAAAATAAGCTATTTTCACAAGTATTGCCGATAATTTCGTTGCAGATTGGAATTTATGTTAAAATATAGTTAAAATATTGTTAAAATATATTTAAAAAATATGTATAAATCCACTATTTAGCTAAAACAACATCAATAAATATTTTCTAATAGTAAAACTGTCATTTGATCGGTCACGTATTTCAACTCGCGTCACGCATGCATAAATGTGGCAGGCATGGCATGTAATGTAGTGGTGGGGTGGTGAGGGGGGGAAATGCTGTCTGTTTTGTCTGTCAGGCACAGTGTTGCCATATGTATAAGGCATGGATGCCGTATTTTCGTTCCAAAAGTCCGTACAAAATCCGCATTACAATTCTGAGTGAAATTCCGTATAAAAATGAAACAACTAATAATTATTTTATTTATACATATCTTTATTTATCATCTTCAACATATTTACATCGATATTTAAATCATAACAGGGTGTTAAATTTACCTAAAAGTGGCTTAGTATGTAACAAGCCTGTTATCGTATCTGTGCCTAAATTATTTCTTTGTTTTGTCTTTAAAAGATTTACGGCGGAGAAAATTCGCTCTACAGCCGCACTCGAGTGTGGCAAACTCATCAACGCTGAGTTGAATATAGTCAAAATCGGGTAATAGATGTCATCATTGGGATTACGAGATGTCATTATCTTTACCCAACATTCTTCCATGTCTTCAGAATCCGTGGAGTGCAACTCTGTGTTGTTCCGTAGATGTCGCCATTCTGTGTCTAGGGCTTGTATAGTTTCACCTTCAATTAAATTGGGAAACAGTAGAGACTTTAAATAAATATGACAGTTATGGTTTAAATAATGAAAACATCTAAATGTCCTCTTCATCGACTGCATCTGCCCTAAAAGAGTCTGTGTAAAGTTTAATCTGCCTGTAGCATAAATCCGTTTAAAAATCCGTATGTCTAAATCATCCGTATTGGGCTTCCAAAATCCGTACAAATACGGACAAATCCGTATATATGGCAACGCTGGTCAGGCAGACAGTGTGTTTTTTTTTTAATTTGCATCATTTCAGCAGCTGCTTGCTATAAACTACAATACCATTTTTATTGTATGTCTAGCGCCCGCCTTACAGTACAGAAATCTCTTTAGCAGACACGGACAGACGCGACGGACGGACACGAAAGTAATGTTGATGTGATATTGTGATGTGGTTCAGTTTGAGTATCCAAACTTGATTGTTATCTGAAATGTGATGGTGGTTAGTAACAAAAATATTTGGCTCAATGAGTCAAAAAACATCAATGAGGTCTATTACACTCTCAATATTATCACGCGATACACGATCCAATATTGAGGAAATATTATTGACAGTATAGCGATAATAATGAAATATTTCCGGACGTTCTTGATATCCGCGATCAACACCCTTTTCACTCACTCAGGGGATGAAGTTTGAAAAACAAAAAAATACTATTTCTCTTGAGTTAAAATGTTAACACCTAAACCCTGATCTTACATTGCGCTGCGAAAAACGAACCCCGAGTTACTTAACCCCTCGAAAATAAAATGTAGACTGGCAATATTTTAATGTCAACGTCAAAAAATTTTGTCGTTTTCAAACGTCAATGTCGAAGTCTGTTTGATTTTGCGATTATTTCCGTTATTTCGTGTTGATATCGTAGTAAGTTTGTCTGTTTCCCGTTGTGTTATTTATTACTTTTTAAATTAAAAATGGAAAAGAAACGAGTCCGTGCTCCAAATTTTACAAATAGTGATAATTTGCTACTATGTGACATTATAAATAAATATAAACACGTGATAGAAAACAAAAAACCGACGGCGCTAATCTCCAACAAAAACATACGGCTTGGTTGGAAGTTTTAAAAGAATATAATTCTATTACAACAAGTTACTCCCGTACCTTGGAAAGTCAAAATTATAAAAACTTGAAGAAAAAGACAAAAAAACATGCATCCAGTGCTATAATGGATATCCCAGGTAAGTTACATTACAAATTGTATGAGAAATCGTTACATAAAACTATCATAAATCTAATGAAACCTATTGTACAAAGATGTAATTTTGTTTTACAGTAGACCAAGTTGCCCTGGCTAACAATATCGAGGAATATGGTATGTCTTCTGATGGCTGGAAGCAATTATCTGCTAACACAGGGGTGGCATCACTAGAAACCTTCCAAGAAACATTTACTATTCTTTGTAAAGAAGCTGATGTACAAGAAAAAAATTACAAAAGGAATATGATGTGTACAGGTTTGTACTAATAACAAGTACATAATAATTTATTGTAATACCTACATAATTGTGCATTGTTATTTATTGAATAATATTTTTCTAGGAAGAAGACTGCCACCAAAGTGTGTTGATGATCCACTATTGGAGAAGGTCTAGTTGGACGTACTTTAGATGGAATATATACCAAATATGATGGTGATAGTGAGTTGATGGCGTCACAGGGGAATATCGTACCTATTGAGAATAAAAACATTGAAGAACACAAAAAAGGTAACTTACATAGTTTGAATTATTTTATATAAACAATCACATTCACATTTTATAATATTAATTAGGATTTATTTAGTTAGTTTAATTATATGTTAAAATTGCTTCAAAACTTGAATTCTAAGTTATTTAAATAAAATATGATTTAAGTACCTATTTCTAAAACAAACTGATTATAAACTTTACACTAACCGTTACCAGTAGGCAGCGTGAAACTAAATTTAGTAATTTTTTTAATTAGGTCGTTGACTTAAATAATTGAAACATTATTTTACATCATAAATAAAAATTAATGTATATTTTATTATTTATTATCTTGCTTTATATATTGACAAATATACTTTTACTTGTATGAATGATTGCAATATTTTTAAAACACTACAAAACTAACTTAACTGGGCTAGAAATCTCAATGTAAACAAGTTTGAACAATATTATTATAATTTTCTTTTTCAGAGGAAGCCGGGGCTACACAAACACCAGAAAGAAGTGGAAAGTTAGAGCCAAATTCTTTTACAAAAGACAGGGCTACTTTAAAAAAGAGCCCTCATCATTTATTGACATGTGAGTATATTTTGTGTTATTCAACCACATGTTATGATAATAATAAGAATAAATTATATTAATACACATACATACATACAAAAATATACATTGATCAGATCGCAGAGAGCAACTTTGTATCTTAGTTGGCTTACATTACATTCATACATCCTACTGCGAAAACCGGAATTTTTACTTATTGTTTCTTTATCTATAGGAAAAAGGAATCTAGAAAGCAGTTTGCCAGAAAAACAGACTGTATCAGAAACATTTAAATCACTGGCTGTGGAAAAAATAGAATTAGTAACATTACAAAAAAACTGTTGGAAGTGCAAATCATGGACGAAGAACAAAAACTACAACATAACTGTTTACTGAGGGCCATGGGAATGGAAGATGCACGAAAAAAATATGCATTTAATGAAGAAATTAGAAAACATTCCTTACACATTATTTCACAAAATAAAAATCAATGTTCATAGTTATCTTGTTTTATTTATTGAAAAAATACTTTTAAATATAATTATGACAGAACGTAGATACCTACATTGGATTTAATTTTAATTTAACTGTCCAAAGTGATGTCCGACCAACACTTGGCGAGCATGGTTTCCAGATGAAGATCTGGTCAAGGCAATATTCGGTACACTTTGATTATCACTATCATCATCAAGTAAAGGACAGTACTCAGGATCAATGGCTGGCTCGGGATCTTTCTTTAGACGTGCTATGTTGTGAAGCACACATGTTGCAATAATGATCCCTGGTATCCTGCTTATATGCAGTTGTATACCTCTGCTCACAATGGGAAATCTTCTCTTCCAGATTCCAAATGTGCACTCTACAGTATTTCTAGTTCTGATCTGCGACTCATTATATAATGATTCACTGCAAAAACTCACAGTACCTAGTGCTGTCATCATGAATTTGGGTCTGAGCATAACCACTATCACCCAGTAAGCAGTAATCTCTATATTTTCCTTGCAAAAAATATCTCCGCTGATTGCTATTGTCCCATATATGAGAATCATGGGCTGATCCATGCCATCTAGCAACAACATCGGTGAACAATAAATCTGCAGAGCATATTGCCTGAGTATTGATGGAAAAGTAGCCCTTTCTGTTTCGATATATTTCTGCAGTTTCTCCTACTAAAACAAAATGGAAACACTTGTTTATGTAGATAATCCTAATCAAATAATCATACATAATTGTATTTATTCATACATCATATTTTCATACCCAACTGTAATGAAAATATGAAACACAATGAAAATATGATGATAAAAATGAAAAATCTGATACAAATTTAATTATTAAGGTGAAACCCAGGCTCCCAAACTAGTAAACAAACTGTGCTAGAAGCCAGTTCCCTCCTTTACAACTGTAAAATATTGCCTATCTTTTGTATACTCTTCTGGCAGAGCGAAAAGCACTATCGAAAGCCACATCACCGTTTATTGTAGCAAATAGAAAGACTGCATATGGGAGAAAGGTGTGTTTATATATGTGTGTATTAGTTTACTCTATCTAGGTACTAATAAATAGATAAGTACAGCTACATACCAGGCGAATTCATCCTTACATGTGTGCAATCTATAGCTCCAATAACACGAGGAAATCGTGCTATATCATAAAATTTTACAGCAGCATGCCTTTGCTCTTCTTCAGTACAACAGGGCTATAGCATCAGTCACCCTGTGACTGTGACCCTGCTCTACATGCTGTTGATTCATGTACGCCAATTAAGTCTCCACATGTCAGTAATTGACTCCCAGTAGCATAAAACCTTAAAGTGCACAGCAACTGATTCATCGGTGATAGGGCCTCACTGGAAAAACAACAAATCATTTTCATAACTATGACATGACATGATCATCAGGAAAAATTAAATGGTAGGTATCATACACTTTTGACCTTAACACAATTTACCTGTTATTGTTATGTGTGCCTTGTAATTTATGTTTAATATTATCCAACAGAAACATAACACTTTCCTTTTGAAGTCGAAATCTTCTATGAAATGATGTAACTCTCTGTGAGTTAAAATGATCAGCACGTTCTGCAACTCTGCGATTGAAAAAGTCGCTACTAATATAATCAATGATCTCTTCATCATCATCAAAAAATAACATCTCATTGATCATTGCAAAACGGAAAATCACAGTCAACAAAAATTTTAAAATGCAATTATAACCTCAAACAAAATCATGGATTTGACAACCTAACTCTGAGATAACACACTTAACCCTCGAAATCCGGCGCGTTACAATTTTAGTAGTTTAACCCTAAGGTTACCCTTAACTCTTAGCGGTGCAAGACAATTTTATCAATTTAACTCTGGGTTTACATTAAACCTGGGTTAAATACGCTAACTCTGGATCGTGCAAGTGGGCCTTAGGGGTTGAATTTCAAAAAACCCTTTCTTAGTACACCTTTACGCATCAAGACAAACATACCCTGTAAATTTCAAGTTTCTACGACCAGTGGTTTAGGCTGTGCGTTGTCTGTCAGTCAGTCAGGACTTTGATTTCTATATAATAGATTATTATTATTATTACAAGCCTGTGGTGCCCCACTGCAGGGCAAAGGCCTCCCTTCCCTCTTCCCACTCCTCTCTTGAACATATATACCCTTTATACCCGATACAAATTACAAAGTTACCTAATTTAGCAGCTGATTTTGGTCGTTTGTGATAGTATGAATGAAACACACCCTTATAAATCGTACCAAATATTTATTTATTAAAAACACCCTGCTTACTTAGTTTGTACTAAAAAAAAACTTTTATCAATCACAGTTATTATACACAACTCGAACCCAGCATTAGCCACATCCGAAACTATATTTTAGTCTATGTGGTTATTTGACACCATCGTCTTCATAAGACATGTTAGTGGTTCCCTTCAAGTCCTGCATTTTCGATATTTCCGGATGCGGCCGTCTCTGTAAGAAAAAAAGGCTGATAAGTTTGCAGAAAGAAAATAAAGTCAACTTTGGTATCGGAGCTCACAGGCTTCGAAGACGTCCTGAAGAAGACTGTAGATATACCAAAGACATAGGTATTTTATCATGGATTTTATCTGCTAAGCATGATCTGTTACACAACTGGCGTCGAAACATGTTACAGAATAAGCAAAACTTACAACCTGCAAGACGGAAGTCGTGGTGGTCGTATAAAAATAATAATAATCCTATTATTATTATTTTTATACGACATGGAGATGGAACATGCTTATGGGCCACCTGATGTTAAGTGATATCCATCGCCTATAACAAAGTATTGCTTCGTAGGTGCACCTTAGAAACGTACTCTACGATGTACTGCCCTGCGTCCATCAACTGTGTAAAGCCTCATGTGCCAGTAATTTTACCGGCAACAATACCCTTCAAACCGAAACACAGCATGGCTGCTTGGCGGCTAAAATAGGTATGGTGGTAGTACTTACCCGGGCGAGCCCATTCACAAGGAACTCTTCTACTCTTCCTACCAGATCACCACAGCACTGTGATATAATCAAGCGTCTAGTCTAACGAAAAAGTTATTTCCTAACGACGCCGGCGCTGCCGGTGGCTATCAGATGTGCCAGGTCAGATAACACTATTTAACAATTTGTCGTTATTGATGTTTATGAAATATTAATACTCGCATTATGTAAAAATCAATAATAATTGTTATGACTACTTATGACTTAAGTTTCTATTAATTTTTATTTATAAGTATCAGTATGTATGTAGTAGGTATTATGCATTACATCCCAGGTAGTCTGTTAGAGATCGCTATTTAGCGATAACACCGCCAATTGGATCAGACTTACGTTGTTCTTAACAAATTGTCTTGTTTTATGGTGTGCAATAAAGTATTTTCTATCTATTTATTTACTGGTAGTCCCTTGGAATAATTTGGGATAATCCAGCATACCATGTTGCTTATTAATTTGTAATCGAAAATCCACGAACTTTACCTGTGAACGATAAACTTTATTGGTGAGTTTTCTAATGCCCGCAAAGTGATTTTCAATTTCATTGAGTTTCTTTCCTTCAGTTTCGGGGAGAATAAAGTAGAACGTCACACAGCCTATTGCACTGTAAAAAAATAAAGTTATAGAATAGAACAGTCAAAAATATATTATTCGTAATCTTTGTCTATCAAAATAGTGCCACGGAATTAATAACCAACCACTTGACCTACAGTTTCATTCAAATTACAGGTAACGGGGGTTTATGTTATCTGGATAGTTTTTTAGTTGAGGTACAAATTGCAGTTATTTTGGATTTCAGACTTTTGCCTATATTTGTGTCACTTAAGCTAGACGTATACCAAATTACAGCACTGTGGGGTCACTGGTGTACCCTGTGATATTGTCAAAGTTCAGTTTTTAATGTAATTGGCGGTTTGTAAGGAAAAAGCAAAAGGATTTTTTTAAACGAAATTTTTTAATTAATCAATTAAAGTATGAACCATTGTTATCTATGCACTTTTGCCATTTTATCGGTAGTTCATTGATTCCTTTGCTGAAAAAATTATAAGAGCAAGAATCAATAAAATCTTTGAAGGCGGTTTTGACAGCCTCATCGGAATTGAATTTTTTTTCTTGCAAGAAGTTGTCCAAATTCCGGAAAAAGTGGTAACCTGTTGGAGCACGGTCCGGGGAGTATGGTGGGTGTCGGAGACATTCCAATCGCAGCTCCTCTAATTTAGCGACCGTCTGTTGTGCAGTGTGTGGTCTAGCGTTGTCCTGAAGCAGCAGTGGGCTAGAGCAACTGACCAGTCTCGGTTGTTTAACGGCTAGCTTTTCCATCATGGTTTGCAATTCTTGACAATACAGACCTGCCGTAATCGTCTGGCCAGATCTTAGGAAGCTGTAATGGACAACACCAGCACTAGTCCACTAGACACTTACCAGTACCTTTTTCTAAATCAACTTTCGCTTGGGGCAGGATTTGGCCGGATCTCCTGGGTTCAGCCATTGTGATAAGCATTTCCGATTATCGTACAGGATCCATTTTTCATCACAAGTAACGATACGATTCATAATCCCCTCGTTATTGTGACGGTTGAGTAATGTAACGCAAGACTCGACTCGTGTTTGTTGGTTCGCTTTACTCAATTCATGTGGTACCCATTTTTCGAGCATTTTCACTCTTCCAATTTGTTTCAAGTGAGTTAAAATTGTTTTATCACTTACATCGAAGCCTGCCGCTGACTCTGACGTGGTTTGCGATGGATCCGCTTCCACGATCAGTTTTAATTCTTTATTATCAACTAGGGTATCCGGCCGTCCATGGGGTTTGTTCTGTAGGTCAAAATTTCCAGAACGAAAACGTAGGAACCAAAAACGTACCGTGTTTTCTTTTACGGTAGCTTCCCCATACACATCAATAATCCTTCGAGCTGTTTCTGCAGCGCTGGTGCCACGGTGGAACTCGTAATCGTAAATAACCTAACGTCTTAAATTACGTCATAACTTATCGTAAATAAGAATTCTTAACCAAACGCCAAATATTTGAGAAAAAAGAGGCCAGTTTGACAAAACGCCAATTTTATATGTAAGGACCTAATATATCAAAGTATACAAAAGAAGGCAGCATAGGTAAATACCGATGTACTTCAGAAGTTCACTCGGCAAGGAACGGCTTATCTTAAAAAAAAAAATACGCTGAAAACTTTCCGTGTCTACAGTATTAAATAGATATTATGTTATCACATGAATCTTACCATATTAAACCATATAAGCCATAGGTCCCCCAAATAGACATACTATCGACCATGCTGAGGTACATTTTGTTAGTCAAGAATCCGAAAATGTATCCGGCGGCACTGGCGAGACCTGCTCCTCCAGACCGTGTTTTTGCACTAAAGATCTGTAAATATAATTAAAACTTCTCTTAAGTTCATAGACACTAAAAATGAGAGGTATACAGACTGACCGAGCCAAGGTATACTTCGAGCGTGCGTGGGGGGAGGGGGAGGGGGGGGGGAATACATAATAATAGTAACGACAAAGATATGACTTAATTTTCGTTAGAAATAAATGTCGTGATATTAAATTATGTGCTTTTTATTGAAACCATGGATGAAACAGAGGGCATGAAATTTTTTTTTATAATCTGGGGAGGTGCCAGGATAAAAAGGTTGGGAAACCTTCGGCTGTGTCAGTCTGTACGCGGCTAATCAAATGCATATTCCTGGCTCCAGAATAGGATAGCCCTAATAGTATTAGAGCTCTTTGTGAAATACTACCACCATATAGGTGTGGTAGAAATAGGTAAATATGCCGCCAAGTTGATGGGCTCAACGCTGTGTATTGTAGAGCACGTTTTTAAGGTGCGTGGCCTATGGGGCAATTCTTTGTCATAGGCAAGGCACAAATATTTGCAAATAGAACAAACATTTATTATGATAATAATTAACTGTGAGTACCGTTGTACTGAAACATCCAAGCACGGCATGCCTCGGATTAACAAATGTAAAGTAAAGTAAATAGTTTTTATTTTCACAATAAAATATACACTTGCAATCAACTCGAGCTAGCTAATACCTACTAGCGGCCCATCTCGGCTTCGCACGGGTGGACATTTTACTTTTAAATTTTTTTTATGGCAATTTTTTTTACACCTAGGGTTACATTATTGAGTTTTTAGTAGGGATTCCTAATTTTTTCTAGTGTTATATATAGCCTATGTTACTCAAACATAATGTAGCAATCTAACGATGACAGAATTTTTAAAATCGGACCCGTAGTTTTTGAGTTTATTCGTTACAAACATACAAAAACGCAAATCTTTCCTCTATAATATTAGTACTCGTATATATATAAGATAAATAGGTTATGAGCAGATATGAGTCAAACAGGAGTCAAACTCCATATGACATGTAGACAAAACACTCAACAACACTGTCAATAATTTAACATTGAGTATGCATGAATTACAGTTAATAATGAACGAAGCTTATACATTCAGGGTAAATAATTATTATGCTATGTCTGTAATAATGAGGTTAGGTACATGAATTAAGTGACAAACTCGATAAAACTCTGCCCTCCGAACTAGTTTGAGACTGTCGAGGCTTGTATGCAACTTCTGTTAATAAGATTAACGCATCTGACTACTGGTTCACTGCGCCGTGGAGGTCATCAAGAAGAACATCGAGCTGATTGCATGACGAGTCTTACCTCTCCTATTAATATCCACGGCAATAATCTAATGCCTGTATGCGTGATGAGAGCCAACAGCATTAGGACTGTGGTCGGCATCCAAGCGTACGGATTTTTCTGGAACAACGTCACACGACTATTAAAGCATAATATTTAGTAAACAGATTCATGTATAGAAATTTGTTTTTGGAAGACCTATTCAACGATAGGCCACAGGATAGGGTGCGTGAGTAAAATCATCACCCCGTCGTCCTTATAGGACCCTAAAAACGTGATGTCTCGTAAAAAAAGCGTAGATGTCATATACATAGATGTCTCATAGGTGCCGTGAAGACGCTATGAAGACGCCGTGTAATCAACGCGTAGATGCCATGTAGAGGCCATGTAAATACCTCGTAGACGTCCCGTAGATGCAACGTAGGCGCCGCGTAATCAATGCGTAGATGCCACGTAAAGGCCATATAAATAGTTTGTAGAGTTCCCGTAGATGCTGAGTAGATGCTACGTAAGCACCGCGTAACTAATGCGTAGATGCCACGTAGATCCCATGTAAATACCACGTAGACGTCCCGTAGATGCTACGTAGGCGCCGCGTAACCAATGCGTAGATGCCACGTAAAGGCCATATAAATAGTTTGTAGAGTTCCCGTAGATGCTGAGTAGATGCTACGTAAGCACCGCGTAACTAATGCGTAGATGCCACGTAGAGCCCATGTAAATACCACGTAGACGTCCCGTAGATGCCACGTAGGCGCCGCGTAACCAATGCGTAGATGCCACGTAAAGGCCATATAAATAGTTCGTAGACTTCCCGTAGATGCTGAGTAGATGCTTCGTAGCTAGCGCATCCCGGTCCCGGCCTTGGTGACCCCACTTTATGTGGGAAAAGGGCAGGAGGGTGGTAATGGTTACTTACCATTATGGTCTGCATGCTCTCCGTCGCCATAGGGACAGTCGTATTCACAGACACAGATACCGGTATAACAGCTGCGACCCCATACTGTAAACAAATAATATTATTTTTATAAAAATCCTTCAACCAACTTCAAATTTACCTGGAATATTTACACTGAAAACTCAGAAATAGAGCACGTGTTAACACACATCTTGTCTGTGATCTCTACATGTATTGTATTGTTTGTCGTTTAGGAGTTCTGTGTCTTCAAAGCACTAGGTCTGATCAACTGACAGTTGACAGCCTGTGATCTCCAACACTACCTATACCCTAACTGAGATACATGAAGTGTTTGTTTTTGAGTTGAGTTCTCAAAAACAAAAATAATGACATTCCATCCTTATCAGAAAACTTCACTTAACCACACCTTCAAAGATAAATAATTAGAAACCGTTAATGAATTCACACTGCTAGGACTAGTAATGGACACTAACTTAAATTGGAACTTGCATACCCAAAAAATTAAATCTAAACTTTCCAGATTCACGTATGCCCTACGCGAGATTAAGAAAACTTCTGATTTAACAAGTTCACTTGCAATTTATTATGCGAACCCCTATAATTACCTATCATATTCCGTTATCTTATGGGGGAACAGTACAAATGCATCGACGCTATTTACACTACAAAAGAAACTTATCCGAATATTAGCTAACATAGAACAAACAGATAGTTGCAAACCCCATTTTCAACAACACAAAATTCTTACCCTACTATGTATATTAGGTTGGGGAAAAAGTTTCATCGCATTTTTTAAGAAAATTCAAAACATTTTTTAATATAATTTATTTACATTTAACTAAAGCATGTAGGTACCATTTTGTTCGATAACTTTTTGCCATCTTGTAGGTAGGGGCATGATCCCATTGCTATAGAAATTTTCGGGCTTCTGATCAAAATACCGCGACAAGTGGTTTTGGCAGTCCTCTCGTGATGTTAACCTGACACTGCCTAAAGAATTCTGAAGAGACCGAAACAGGTGGAAATCTGAAGGTGCAAGGTCAGGACTATACGGCGGATGCTTTAACACCTCCCAGCCACACTCTCTTAATTTTTGCTGAGTGGCTAAAGATGTGTGAGGTCTAGCGTTATCATAATGAAAAACCACACCACTTCTGTTGATTAATTCCGGCCGCTTTCTCTCAACTTCTTGCTTTAATCTCATCAGTTGTTTGCAGTAGAGTTCAGAATCGATGATCCTGCCTGGTAGTAACAGCTCATAATGAATAATGGCCCTTCCAATCCCACCACACACACAGCATCACCTTTTGCTAGTTAACTCGGGTTTCGCCACAGTCTGTGAAGCCTGACCGGCCTTTGACCACGACCTTTTTCGCACGTTCTTGTCGTACGTGATCCACTTTTCATCACCAGTTATCAGCTTCTTCAAAAATGGTTCGGTTTCATTACGTCGTAATAAAGAGTCACAAATGAGTACACGGTTCATTAGGTTTCTTTCAGTGAGCTCGTGGAGTACCCAAATATCGAGCTTTTTTGTGTACCCAGTTTTTTTCAAATGCGCCAAAACTGTTTTGTGGTCAATTCCCAGTTCTTCAGCTACGTCGTAACTACTGATATGCCGATCTGGCTCCACTTTTTCAAAAATGGCATCAATTTTATCCGTAATAGGGCGACCAGTGCGACATGCATTTTGTGCTACTCTCATAGACACGGCACTAAGTCCATAAACATTGCAAATTTTTTTCGCGGCTTGCGTTACATTTTTACCTTTTTTGTAGTAAAATTTTAAAATTCACTCATCTTTACAGTACAAAAAACATATAAAAATCACACATTTTCCTAATTTGAATTTGGAATTATCTTCTTTAAAATTTAAACTTTGAATGATACCAAAACCAGCCAGATACAAATAGCCAAAGAGATTTTATTACAAGTTCATACATACTATAATGCGAAAAGACTTTTTCCCCAACCTATTATATTATATATATTATGGAAGTATGTAAATTTGCTAGAAAATACAAGCATTTCTACACAACACGGGAAGAAATGCATACGACACACTCATTGCGGTACAAAAACAAGCTTATGATACCTGCTTCCCGACTCAAACTGCACTTACGTAATGTCGATCAAAATATTTAACAAACTACCTGACGCGTTGAAAAATGAAACAAATAAAATAAAATTTATAAAACAATTAATATACTTACTAACTACTAAAACTTACTATACAATTGATGAATATTTTAATGACAAATTTTAGATGCTTACCTATTACCTACTTTGACATTAGATTTGAATGTTTTCTTTTTAAAATAAATATAACCTAACAAGAACAATGACGTCCTCCTCTCTCCATAATATTGTTGTGCCCAACAGAGTCTATAATGAGCATGTACCTATTATTTACCACCTATTATTACATTGTGGAATACAATAAACGATTGAGTATTGAGTTCTATGTCATTCAAAGTCTTCCCAAAGTCAAAATATGTATCTTCAAAGTTCATGATCAGATCAGTTGAACTCTAATAGGACCCCAAATAGATATTCGGTTGTTTCAAAAACAATTATTACATCGCGATTCGTCGACGCTCGATGCTTTCGATTTCTACTTTGTACTCCATCATCAGATCCGTACCAAACATTTAAGGGACCATCTTGGAGGTACACCCTATGCCAAACTTATACCTACTATGAGAACCAGATAACTGATATACATATAATTTGATTTGGTAAATAGGTACTTATATTTTTTACATAATGTTTTTTATCTGTAGATAAAGCTAATATTGAAGAGCTGACGGTTGTGGCAGAGGTTCTAGAGTGGAGACCACGCAATGGAAAGCGCAGCATAGGACGGCCCCCACTAGATGGAAAGACAACCTGATAAAGGTTGCTGGGAGCCGTTGGGTGCAGGCGGCACAAGATCAGTAGCTCTGGAAATCTATGGGGGAGGCCTATGTTTGGCAGTGGACGTCATGTGGCTGATATGATTAAAGTGAATATTTGGGGTATTCTCGAAATCCCCATCTCTACGTCCCCATCGGTGCGTAGAGTAGAGAACTTGTAACTGGATAATTACTACAAACATACATCCTTTAACACGGGCAATTTGTTTTCAAATAATTTAATAAGAAATATCCCGTTTTAAAGCATGTATTGTTTGTAGTAATTGTCCAACGAGGCCTCTGTGCCCCGGTGGGGATGTAGAGATGGGGATTCCGAGAATATACCCAAAATTTGTGTTATTATTATAATTTTAGGTTTATAGTATGTAGGTATGTTTTTTATTATTATATATTATGTTATCAATTATTATCCTGTCCATACAAAGTTTGTATGGATGAAATCGCTTTTAGTAATAAGCCCGCCCATTGTACTAAATTTATGTGTAAAAATTATGTTCTGTATTTTATTTTGGTGTACAATAAAGAGTTATCTTATGTATTTGTTACGCGGCAATGTAAATTGATTCTTACCGTTTGTATATAAACATCATAGCTGGCCACGAGTAAACAGCATACAGCTGCTCCGGCTGTGGAGATCAGTGTCAAGGGTCTCTTGCCGGTGAAGTGAACCAGTACCACACAAATGCCAGCGCCTATGATCTGCAAGGTTCCCAGAATAAGAGTCGCATAGTACTTGTCGATAGGTGCCTCTAGCGTTTGGAATATTGACACTGCGTACGTCTGAAAGAAAATGACATTGGTCAGATATGTATAACCAAAAAAAACGTACACGTAAAACTCAGAGGATTTTATCACAAAAAATTTAACACTGTTTAGCGCGTGTTTAAAAAGATCCTATACAAAAATTGGTACAGAATTTTTACAACTTTTTTGTAGTAACATAGAGGCTTTTAAAAGTTTGTGAGTTTTATTTATCAACCGGTTTAGAAAATTATTTTTTATTTGAAATGATATACTTTCAGATTGGTCCCCTAGAAGTTTTCTCAAAATTGGTTCAGTAGTTTGGTTTATTCTGATATCTGAAGTCGGTTATATTTTTGTTAAAAAGTTACTTGTCTATATAGATGTTGTCGCGGTTTTGAAAAAAGTTTCTTTCAAAAAAAGGTTTTTCAATAAGTTTGTCTGTCTCTGTCTGTCTGTGTCTATGTATATATGTCTGTGGCATCGTGGTTCTCAAACTGATGGAACAATTCGGACCAGGTTTTGTTTAATAGAAAGCTTTTTTGGGGTTGTTCTTAGCTATGTTAGCTTTCTTTTTTTTTCTTTCTTTCTTACGATAAAAACCAATATAATTTTTTTCCATTAAAATTTCTTGGATGTCAATTATTATTATTATTTTTATATTAAATTTGTAGACACACAAGCTGACTTGCCTCCTGATGTTAAGTGGTCACCGCCGCCTTTAAACTCCTGCAGCACTCGAGGTACTGCAGTCGCGTTGCCTAGCACTTAAACCCCTATTTACACCTCTCTTGAAGGCGTTCATTTTGAATCCCACTGGAAAAACCTCCGGAGGGAGGTCATTCCACATCTTGTAGGTGCGTGGAAGAAACGAGCGGGTGAAACTTCCACGTATCTTCAATATGTGCGTGAGCTCATTGCCGGTTGCGGGAGGTACGATGGTAGAAGTGGGAAGCAGGGATTAAATTGAACAGATCTTCAGAGCATTCGCCGTTATAAATTTTATAGAAAACGCTGAGCGCTTTATATTTTAATTGTTATACCATAGTTTTAGGACCATAATATAAACTATAGGATTCGCAAACCGATTTTTAATTTTTAAGGCAGATTTCTTTTATCTGTTATAGGTAGGTAATGTCAAAGATTTCAGTTTTCATTGAAATATCATACGTTAAACGTATTGAATGAATTTAAAGAGGTTTTTAGTGCCCTAGATATCGCGTAACTTATTACTTCTCTAATTAGGGCCCCTAACTTCCTCTCTGTTATTACACCATCCTGATTTAGGGTTAGGATCCCTAAAAATCGTATAGTGTATACTAAGCCTTTTAATATAAACACACCTGAAGCGTGGTCATTCCACTGAAATGTCCGACAAAGAAGCTGAAGCAGACCAGGAAGAAAGGCACTAGGAAACTCTTCTTGAAGTACAGCGATACTTTTTCCAGTAACGTCTCTGAATCGTCGGCTTTTACTGGAATAAGAAAAAAATGGTCAACTAACTTCCGCCAGCGGCTTCGTATACTTAGTAAAAGTAGCCTAATACTAAAACTTTTATATTTAAACTTAGATGGATTGAACATATAGGCTACTTTTTACCACGTCTGCGAAGCCGCTGCCAATTTATAACTATTCCAAATTATAAGCCTTTAGGTTCAGTATTTGCTGAGATAATCAGTTGCGACAGACAGACGGACAAAGTATCACCTAACAGAACCCCGTTTTTACCATTTTGGTCCGGAACCTTAAAAATACAGTTGCGATTTAGTCAACTCGCCCCTCTCGCCACAGAGGTCGGTTTAGTCTAAGATCCGATTATGAACGACCTTCACCCATCTGTTTAATTGATGAAAAATATTTTATATCAAATTTAATATGTTAAAATTATCGCGAATGGGTTGGCTGAAAAATTCCTGGCCAAACTATGATTATTTAAAAAACAACATTAACATGAACTCCCGTTACTTGTAATTTGAATGAAAATATAGGTCAAGTATACTATTATAGACGCCACCGCTCCTGACAGAGAGTTCATAAAAGGTGGGACAAGCGACGATGATATTGCTATCTCGCTCGCTTTTACAGCCCTTACAGGAGCCGTCAGTGATGCGCCCAGTACCTACCGATAACACTAATTACCAGTAATCGTATTGAAAAAGGATAAAAACATGTTTATTGGTCTGCCACGAGTCTTGGCGTATACTGTAGAATAGAATACTCTTTATTGTACTATAGTACCAATCTGCAGTTTTGCAAGATACCTTTTCCATTTTTGAATGCAGCTTGAATCTCTTTTAATTCTTGTTCGACTGCTTCAGGCGTGGTCCAGCCACGTAGCCATTGTAAGCTCTGTAATACAGATATTTCATAATTGAAATTATTTTATTGTAATTGATCGAGCGAAGCGAGATCTCTAAAACAACTTGGGCAAATCGGTATTGTATGTGTGTATGCTTGTTTGTCCGAGGATAACTTTCGAAGCGTTTATCCGATTATCGTGAAATTTGGTACGTCGGTAGGTAGTGATAGCTTAATTTTTGTGTGACTAAATGAGTTAAAAATGTGAGGGGGTTGTTGAGATATTGGGGTTCAAGAGGGGTAAAAATAAAACAAAATGAGACTATCCGGTCTAGTGGCACGTTTAATAAAAGGTCGTTGTAAGTACTTTACGACCCGATTTTTATTTTTAGTTTAACCTTGTAGTTTTTAAGTTATTAGCCATAATAAGAACTGAACTTTGACAAAATCCACAGGGTACACCAGTGACTCCACAGTGCTGAAATTTGGTATGCGTGTAGTAGTAACACAAATATAGGCAAAAGTTTTAAATCTAGAATAACTGCGGTTTGGACCCCTAAAAATTATAACCAATTAACATGAACTCCCGTTACCTGTAATTTGAATGAAACTGTTGGTCAAGTTATTTGGATCATCATTTCGTGGCACTATTTTGATAGTCAAAGACTACAAATAATATTTTTTTGTTTTAATTGGAGACTCGCGAGATCTCAGTTCGGGGCGAATCACTACTGCAGATAAGTTTACTTAAAATACTACAAATACCCTAAAACTACTGCTTATGTAAACATACATACCTTCGGTAGTATTTTTAGGATACATAGATAGTTATTACAATAAATATTATGTTAGGTTGCTAATTTATAATACAAAATAAAGTATAATTAAACAAGATTAAAATGTAAATTACAAATATCGTAAAAATATAAATCTGAAAAGTGTCAAAGATTACGTTCGCGAGTTCTTAGTTCGGGGCGAACCACTACTACTAGAGTTATTTTAATGTGTTTTTTACACTTTATCCACATAGCTAATATTTTATAAGTAACCATTGACTGGTTACCCAAGTTTTCTTTTTTGCAAGATGTTTCAAATCCGATTGAAAAAGTCAACCACCATGAAACTAGTGAATGCCATTTATCATTTTTATGAAGATTTCGGTCATTCAGCAGTGTTTTATTTACACCACTACTTGGACTCCTCCAGTGCACCTGGTTCGAACTCCAGTGGCTTTTTTTAGTTTTTCCCTAACCATTTATCAAATTAAAACAAAAACCTAACGAGCTACTACCAACCAGATAAAAAAGATAACAGTATAATGACTTTCTCGTTTTTCGCACAAGAACTGGCATGTGTAATTTACATAATTTGTAAATAGCTGAATTTAAGATTCACAGAATCACCTTGGTCAACTCCTTAAACCACATTTAGCCCCTAAATACGTTTAGGTATCGTTGTGCAAGTCGCCCTAAGAATAATATTTATTTTGAGAGATTCGCGAGATCTCAGTTCGGGGCGAACCACTAGTAATGGACATTCACAGTAAAGTATACCTATAGCTATTGAAATAAATCACAGTACTACAGTACGCCGCGGAACAAATGTTTGCATGATCTACATATATTTGTTTCGGGTCTGGTTGTTTCTCTATATCTTATAAGTAGGTATGTTTTACAAAAAATATATATATAAGTATTCTATCAGTTATCAGGTTCCCATAGTACAAGCTCTGCTTAGTTTGGGGCTAGATAGCGCTGTGTGAAATGTCCAGCATTATTTATTTATTTATTTATTCTAGTAGTATAATGTGAGAAACAGCATTGCTGTGTTTTGGTTTGAAGGGTATGGTTGCCGGTAAAATTACAAGCGTATCTATAAGGCTTTACACCTGTATGCCTCAAGTCGATGAATGCAGGGCAGTGCATCGTAGGGTACAATATTACGATTATTATTATTATGATTGACGAGGCAATATTTGGTTATAGGCGAAACCAGGCGATATAGACCATCAGGTGGGCCATACGCATGTTCCAAATACATCGCAAATAAAAAAAACATAAAAAAATATGGTTATGTGGTTTACTTTCTTATTTATTTTGATAAAAAATAAAACATCAGACCTTTCTAGCTTCGTCATGTCGTTTCTTGGACACCAGCCAATGCGGAGACTCAGGAACAAAGCAAAGGGCGACAACTGCCAGAATCTGTCAAATAGTAAAATATGATCTACATGAAATATGTATATATAATACTGACTTAGGTATATGCTTGTTTTATATTTTACTATTCTTAAGTATTTTGTCCCACTGCTGGGCAAAGGTCTGCCCCGATCCCGCCATCTATTTCTATTCTGAGATTCCACCATCTATATCTATTCTGAGATTTCGCCATCTATTTCGCCTCAAAGGAATCAAGATAATAATAGTACATAGTTACACAAGGGCTATAACCAATCTATAGTACACCCGATATATATTGACGCTAATCAAGGGTCTTATTGATTGCTTACACCCATAAAAATGTACTATTTCATCACTCATGGTCTGAATGTTGGTCATTGTGAACTCGATAACGGCTCCGTAAATTCGATTGGCGGCCTCATCATTCTATTTTCAAATTTACTTGCGGCCGATATCGAGTTTATAATGACCAACTTACAGAGCATTAGTGATGAAAATGAATAACGTGTGTCACTGTTTTCGCTCGTTGCATCAAGCTTCTTATTCTGTGGTATTGGTACAGTTGGCAGCATAGTATAAATTAAAACGTAGAAGTCTTGGCACGCTAAGAACAAGTTGAAAGCGAAATATCTGTAGGTACCGTAAAAACAATGTTGACCAGCGCCACAACTCGCCAATATAGGAGGAGCCCGAATAGGAACTGAGTGAACACCCCCAAAATGATGCTCATGGAACTGGTGGCCGATAGGAACCCCCGGAGATGAGGCTGCGTTATCTCAGCCACATACGTAAGTACCTGCAACCATATTTTTTTATTGTATATTTTCAATTTCCTTGCATATCTTGTTATGCATAAGTGTTATTGTAATGTCTATTAGTCACACGAACCATAACAATACAACAGTATAAATAATAAAACGACCACAAAACAGAATGTTGTAGTACGTACCTAATTATTATTAGCAAAGCATCGATTTTTGTTACATATTTGTCAGCCGTACCAGTTAAGTTAAAATAACTATTTTTCATCACCCATTTCCTGAAAGTTGGTCATTGTAAACTCGATATCGGCTCTATGCAATAAAAAGTTAAATAAATATTTTTATTTACTCCCATTCGTGAGGAAAAGTTATATGTTACTCGGGTGTAAGCGATCAATAACACCCTCGATTAGCTCGGGTGCACAATAGATCGGTTACAGCCCTTGTATATCAATGTACTATAATATGCGACAACTACCATTGAATTAATAATTCTCGGGAAGAGATTTCCACCCATTGTACAATTACCTTTTGATTTATTAATTGTTCTTTGACTATTGTTAGGGTGAACTTACAATAAAGGTAAAATAAGTAGGTAAAAATGGAAATAGTTTGTAAACGGATTCTGAAATTATCAGTTTATGATCGGAAAAGATTTATGAACCGATATTTTGTGCGTATTAAGTAGGTATATTATTTCCCTGTTGCATTATTAAGAGCAGACTACAGACATTATGCCCAAGAGGGCTTGTGTGTGGTAATCCGCTGAAATAGCCTATTTTTTACATGCCGTAACATCATGCTGAGCTGAGTACCAATTCATCCCCACACATAGCTTTTAAGTTTGTTAGTTTGTTAGTGCTTAGGTTAGATTTTATTGTTGTTGTGTTTATTGTTCTTTATTACTATGTAGTTTTTTGAACAAAATGTTTTCTTTCTTTATTTATTTATTTATTGCTCTTTACGTGGTAGTAGTGGTCGGGGCACATAGCTAGCAGAACATGACTGCCGTTGGAAGGAGAAAGGTTTTATAGTGGAGACCATGCGCTGGAAAGCGTAGCTGATTAATGTTACTGGGAGGGAGGAGGGAGGAATCTATGGGGTTCAGCAATGAACTTTCTATGACTGATATTATGATGAATCATTACGTAGAGAATTTATATTACTTATTGTAGCGAAACGAGAAAACTACACCCATTTTAGTGGATATCAAGTCTTTCTTCATCATTATCATCCACAGCCTGACTTTACCCATTGTTGGGTATAGGCATCCCCAAGTTTGTGCCATCCACCAGGATCCTGCGTTAGTCTCTGAAGCATTTAATTTGGTACGTACTGGCGCCTCCAACAAACCCCCGGCTAGCCCAGTGAGGAAGAGCGCGCCATACAGATGGCCCGTATTGGTGGATAAATAGAACATCAGCCAGGCGATGAAGAATGGCAGGTTCACCAGTTGCATTGCTCTCCGCCGACCAAGCGGAGCTGTCACCAGCCCTGATAGTGCGCATCCTATTGGCACCACGATCAAATTTATTGAACCTGGAATTTAAATTGAAAATACTTAAACACACCGCTTTTCACTACTTGATCGAAAATGGAGCACGCTTGCCTAGAAAGAACCTCTGTTCACTCTGTACTTCGAGATTTTCATGAACAATGAAATGAGAATTTGTTCATGAACTGAATTTTATCATATACTAGCTGATGACCCAGCGAACTTCGAACCGCCTTGACATGCATATGACGCGGGCTGCCAATTTACGTCGCCAGTAGAATTGTCAATCGGCCATCATTAGCTGCATCTATGTAGGGTATGATAAAATTAATTTTCTTAATAATTTTTTTTCGCGAGTTTTTCGGTATTTTATTAGTTATTCTGCTATTCGGGGCGGAGACAAATCTAACAATCAAAGATCATCAAAACCGGTCTAGCCGTTCTTGAGTAACTAACCCGTAACGTTCGTGGTATAACTAGCCCGACTTTGTTTTATATAATTATTTAGAAATAGATGACATGTGCGCAGCTAAAGGCACGCCCAAACATTACATATTATTTTGATTGAACATGCCCACTTTTTGCGTGACAGGTTGTAAGCCCATCACCGCTTAGTAGAGGGCGGGCGGTTTATAAAATTACTTCTTAACAAACTTGGCTAGAGTTTAAAAGATAAATTTTAGAATAAGTTAGATCTTAAAAAAAAGGTAGGTTGCCAGTGCTAATTAATAAGTAGTGTTGTAAGTATGTATAATTTGATCGGCGGCGTTATATAAAAATATATATCATATTATTTTCGGTAATATCACCATAATATTATAAATGCGAAAGTTTGGATTTTTGTTTGTTGCTCTAATCACGTCGTAACGGCTAAACCGATTGCGATGTGGTAGCGTGTTTCATAATAATCCTTACCAATATTCGTATGGGAACTTTTATATATGCGCTAAGAAGTGTTTAATTTTTTTTGTGGGATAGCTCTCATAGTTTACGTTCAACACCAATGTCAAACTCATCATTTCTTTCGATTTCATTCATTTATCTGTGTTTTATTCAGTAGGACAATGTGCATTGTAAGTGAAATTCAGCTTGCGTAATACATACCTGTTGCAATTTGAATTGACTTAAATACTCTCGCCTAATTATTATTTATTTATTTAAAGATACACCAACAGTACACATATTTTATCACTTTATAGCTATGTCCACACTGTGCCTTTTCATCTTCAACTTTCGTCTCCATCTTTCTATTCAACTTTCGTTTAGCGCATTCAATAATTGAATGCCTTAATTGAACGCAACACCAGTTCAGTCGTAGTTCTGTTAATCTTTTGAAAACATGTGCGACGAGAATATTTTACTTGTTGGAATATGTGCAGCTTACTTGGTCATAAGAAATTCCAGAAAAAAAAGAACCAAGATAAAGTTTTGGATACGATGTTATTATGATAATCGAAGTAACGTGATTATGAGTGAACTGCGAGAAGATAAAGATATTCTTTTTAAAAATTTCACGCGCATGTCCGAACGAAATTTCGATCGACTTTTGAAATTGCTTGTTCTTGTTCTCTTGTAATCTTGTTGTTGAACGCTATAAGGCACAGAAATCCACCCGATGTCGGATAGCGTGAACCACAGCGCGCGCGTCGCTTTCAACTGTCATCGCGCATGCGCTAAAGGCATGCCTTACGTGCGCTGTTGACTGCGCTATGACGCATGCCCTTAATGAACAAAAAAAGGTACAGTGTGGACATAGCTTATAGTTAATCACTATAAACTTTACCAGATTTGTGACGATAGTCAGCAACACATTTCTGATACATTTTTTTATTTTTTTTTAATTGGATAGCACTTCGTTTGACCACAATCTCACCTGATGGTAAGTGATGATGTGGTCTAAGATGAAGCACGAATATCTAGAAGAAACTTATTAATCTTACCTTAAAGAGGCCCGGATTGTATTCTTTAGGAAAAACAGACGACGGCAAAGTGTTCCATACCTTAGCTGTACGCATCAAGAACGTAGAACCAAAACGGTGTGTGCGAATGGGTGGTATATCAACTAGGTACGGATGGTACTGAGCCGTGCGCCTGCTTGTTCTTTGATGGAAGGGAGATGGTGGGATCAGATCATATAGTTCCTGGGCACATTCCCCAAAATGTATTCTATAAAAGATCGATAGGCTTGCAACTTTACGGCGGTGTTCGAGACTTTGGGTCTTAGTCTCCGCCGTATATTGCTCACCTATAAGCCTAAAAGCTCTACGTTCTATCGAGTCTAAGGTAGCGAGCTAGTATTTGGCCGAAACATCCCAAAGGTGGCAGCAGTACTCCACACCAGACCGGACTTGAGCTTTGTAAAGACTAAGAAGCTGTCCTGGTGTGAAGTATCTCCTGACCTTGTTGAGGATGCCCAGAAACATGCACCAATTACAGATGTATACAACATTCGCCAGCGACGGTGAAAATATTATTGAATTTTTACATAGCTAATAAACTAATCTTATTATAATGAATAATTGTTCCGATCTTGTTTCGGAACACGAGTGTTTCATTGCATTGTGAAATATTACAGAGATTCTGGAAAAGATGGCAGAACGCTCGCCATCTCCAATGATATATTTTTAAACAGTTTGTTTTTGTAAGACCCGTACGTGTCATTGAATGTATCAAGATCATTGACTGTAACACTGAAATCGTTGTAAGTTCGACTTATTCGCAGTATTGGTGAATTGTAACCGAGGTTTGTTTTGGGCTTTTGCTTACTGAATATTTTGGAATTTTTTTGTCTTGGGTAATTGTACAGAACGCTTAGAATAATGTTCTGCAGAATGGCTGGGCAGTCGAATAAGTCATGGACTATTTTAAAGAGAAAGGAGACGTCTCGAATTTTTCTCCTATCGCGTAGTGTTCATTTTAAAGAACGCTAGTCGATTTTCGTATGGACAAATTTATTTTCATAACTAAATTCAACTGAGTCAGTGTTATTTAATGATTACAAAGACGTACTCGTAGGTGTAGGTAGTGTGTTACGTATTACGTTTAATCCTTCTAAAAATGTTTTGAAATAATTTGCTACGCTGCGCGATCTTATCGAAGTTTTTTATTACTCCGTGGTTTACCCATGGTTTGTAATTTACCTACGACCTTAGTCCAGCCATCCAAAGTTTAGATATCTATCAATGATGATGAATGCAGAAACTACGGAGTAATTACGTACCTACAAAAATACCTTAAAGACCAGAGCTTTACCGCAAGGGCCTTAATCTAATTGTAAAACCTAAGATAGGCTGTTTTAATTGTTTTCTCGTTTCCTAGTCCGAAGGCAAGTGTTTATCGTATCTACAGTTTAAAAGATGCTATACTAGTGGTTCGCCCCGAACTGAGATCTCGCAAATCTCCTAAAATAAATATTATTCTTAGGGCGACTTGCACAACGATGTCTAAACGTATTCAGTGGCTAAATATGATTTAAGGAGTTGTAAAAATGGTATAAATTTCTTTTAATACAAATACTTCAAATTTAAACATGTTTAGTCGCTAAATACGTTTAGTGATCTTTGTGCATGCCAGCTTTCATCTTTGACTAATAAATTGGTGCCACGAAATGCAAACCAACCTACTTGATCTTACAGTTTCATTCAAATTAGATGTAACGGGGGTTCTTGTTAATTGGTTATATTTTTTTGAGGTACAAATGACAGTTATTCAGGATTTCAGACTTTTGCCTATATGTGTGTCACTAAAGCTACACGAATACCAAATTTCAGCATTGTGAGGTTACTGGTGTACTCTGTAAATTTTGTCAAAGTTTTGTTTTAATTATGGCTAATAACGCAAAAACCCCAAAAATTAAACTAAAATAGTAACGGGGTTCAAATGTACTAATGAACACCTTTCATTTGACGTCCCATTTGACCTAATAGTCTCATATTCATTTTTTTTACCCTCTTGAACTCATTGAGTCACACCGAAATTGTCCCATTACTTCCTACCTATATACCAAATTTCATGATGATCGGATAAACGCTACGAAAGTTATCCTCGGACAAACAAACATACATACATACAACGCCGATTTGCCTACTAGCTGTTGCTCGTCACATCGTACGCGTTACAATACTAAATGTGTAGATAACCTAGAAATAAAGCTAAACTCGCTGTTGAAACTTGACTTGACACCCCATTTTTATCCCATGGGAACTGATTTATGGGATAAATGGTAGCCTATGTGGTGATCCGGGTTATAATCTACGTATATACCAAATTTCATCGAAATCGGTTAAGCCGTTACGGCGTGATTGAGTAACAAACAAACATCCAAACTTTCGCATTTATACTATTAGTGTGACAAGACAAAAGCTTTATTAAGAGCTTAAGATCTATAAAGCTCCACTGTTTAGTTTTTGAAGTTTAATACTTGCATTACGACTATATTCTTTATTTCTATGAATACCTAAAAGACACATGAAATTATTTGCATAGTTTAACTTTATGCTAATCATCTTAAAAATAGATAATTACTAATTATTTCATTCATTATTTATTCACATCAAGCTATACAATCCCAGTCTATGCTGACCTCTCATTGTAAGGTAAACCTACACAATGCTAGGTCAGCTTATACTGGAAATGTATATCTCGAGGTGTAGCCGTGTGTACGTAATAATTGTAAAATAATTAAGTGCAACTAAGTAATTAGTTGATACTGCCCAAGATTATATGCATGGGAACAAATAGTACGTATTCTAATTAGTTATCTCTAGGTATTCGAAACAGCCACCCGTAGCTTCGTCCCACACCTGCAACTTACCACCAGTTTTTAGACTTCGGGGTCAAAAAAACTGGTACAGGTCGTTCTGCTATTTATTTTCTTCTCAACCTTGAGCCAGCGTCAGTGTTATCTTATGAGGAAATGAATGTCACGAAGCTGCAGTATGTAGACCACAGACGATAAGGGCCCTGCCTTGTATAAACTTATGAACCAAGATATGCAGTAGTATTGACATTATGTGTCAATACGATCGATACGCATTCAACCATCGAGCTTCTTTCTCATAAAGTTATCCTGATAACATACTTATTTTTATACCGTGACTAAATTTTACTCGCGACTTCGTCTGCATAAGACTACTACTACTACTAGTAATAATAGCAAAAGATTCCAGACTTGTTACCAGACGTAAACTGTGGAAGGAGAAAAACCCTCCACATCCTGATTTCATGTTCCCACAAGAAAGGCTCCGGGACACGATCTGCAGTGGCCAGTGTGGAAGTCGCACCCGAGTTGGTCGGCCCCTTCCCTACCCTTCCCCTTCCTAATTATATTTGCTTCTGATCACTTTTGGATTTTAGGTGTATCACAAGACCTATGCAAGCAGACAGAGTATTTGACAAAGACCGAACCCCATATTGCTGTGGAAGAGAATGTCATTTAGTTTGAAATATCATTACAAACGATCGTAAATGACATTTTCTAAGCTTTAAGAAATTACTTTGGACTATAGGTATACAATACCTACCTACAGTGGAGTGAAGATAATAAATGGGTAATGGACACTAACTGATTCTAATTGATCGAGCGAAGCGAGATCTCCAAATCAACTTGGGCCAATCGGCGTTGTATGTATGTATGTTTGTTTGTCCGAGGATAACTTTCGAAGCGTTCATCCGATCATCGTGAAATTTGGTGTATAGGTATAGGTAGGTAGTGATGGCACAATTTTGGTGTGACTAAATCAGATAAAAATGGGTTGTTGAGATATTAGGGTTCCAGAGGGGTAAAAAAACAAAATGAGACTAACTGGTCAAGTGGCACTTCTAATAAAAGGTCTTTGTAAGTACATTTTGACCCCGTTTCGATTTTTAGTTTAAACTTTGTAGTGTTTAAGTTTTTAGCCACAATAAAAACTGAACTTTGACAAAATTCACAGAGTGACCTCACCACAGGTGAATTCACCAGTGACCCCACATTGCTAAAATTTGGTATGCGTGTAGCTTTTGTGACACAAATATAGGTAAAAGTCTGAAATCCAGAATAACTGCAATTTCTACCCCAAAAAAGTCAACCAATTAACAAGATCTCCCGTTACTTTTAATTTGAATGAAACTGTAGGTCAAGTAAAGTGGTATTCATTTCGTGGTACTATTTAGATAGTCGAAGATTACGAATAATATTTGTTTGTTTTTATGGGAGACTCGCGAGATCGGGGTGAATCACTAGTCAACATTATTTTTTTTAACTGTATTAAAAAATACATTATACAAATACAAAAATATATTTAAAAAAACAGAAAACTAGCAAATAAATCAGGTAGGTACTTACTTATCCAAGATATTTGCGACTTCTCCAAATACAAAACTTCGCCTTCAGAGGGGTTCCTGACGGCTGGCATTAGTATCGTAGGGAAGCCCAGAGTCATGCCATATCCTGAAAGATCAAAAATAAGCTAGAAATAATATTATATATATCATAACAAATTATGGCTCTAATATCCAAATCAATATAATATAAAATTCTCGTGTCACAGTGTTTGTAACAAAACTCCTCCGAAACGGCTTGACTTCATCTTATAAAATTTTTGTGTATATTCGGTAGGTCTGAGAATAGGACGTTAACTATTTTTCATACCCCTATGTGATGCGGAAGGTCCACCCCAAATTTTTTTTTATATTTTTTGCACAATTTATTTTTATTTTTTTTATTACTCGGCCTAATTGTTGAAAACAACTGAGTGTGATGTATGTGTTGCAGCTAACCAGTAAGTAGGTAGATAAAGTTATATAGATAATATTCGCTATCAATCAGAGAGTGACAATAGCACACACGGCTACACCTCAAGCTATATACATTTCCAGTATAAGCTGACCTCGCATTGTGTAGGGTTTCTGTACAATAAGAGGTCAGCATAGACTGGAAATGTATAGCTTGATGTGTAGCCGTGTATACCTAAGTAAGTACCTAACGATATGAGGTCTGAAATAATGGACACAAGACAATGTAAATAAAGAATAATGACTAGCTATCTCATGTGGCAACTTGGCAAGTGATGCAGTAAATAAACCATAATATGACGTGTGATAAAGTGGGACATTGATAGTGAGGGCATAAGAATTGTGATCTCAGGTAAACTATCATACTACCTACATTCGCTTTATATCGAAAGCGAGCGATGACGCTAATCGAGGGTGTTTTTTTTAATTTTATTTTATTAACGAAGGTTATTTCATAATATTAACATGTCACCCCCGAAGGTACAGTTCAATAATTTATCCTACGATTAATAGTTACTTTAACAATTTTTGATAACATTTTAGCAACTTTGGAATCAGGTTTTGCTAAAACATATATGTAATTACAAATATCTTTCTTCATTGAGGCATATATATATTCTGTATATTATTTTTCATTATTATTAGCCCACTGTGTCCACTGATGGGCAAATGCCTCCCCCCACTCTTTCCAGACACTTCTATCATGCGCTAAGATGGTCTAGTCCGCTAGGAAATTAGTGAGCTCGTCCCTCCATCTCTTCTTTGGTCTGACACGAAGTCTTCGGGCTGTGTCGGGGTTCCACTCGGTGGTGAGCTTAGCCCACTGATCACCCGAAATATGGCATAGATGACCAGCCCAGTCCCCTATATATTCTATATATACTTAAATGAAATTCTTTCGGCTTCGTTTTAGACACACTTCACCATTATATGGTATATGTCTTCAATAACACCACATTCTGAACAGAAAAAGGCGGATTGATGAAAAATAATCGATAGAGCAAAGCGAGATCTCCAAATCAATTTGGGCAAATCGGCATTGTATGTAAGTTTCTTTTGCCTGAGAATAACTTTCAAATCGTTAATCCGATCATCGTAAAATTTGATACATAGGTAGGTAGTGATGGCACACTTTTCCTGTGACCAAATGAGCTAAAAATGTCAAGAGGGATAAAAAAAATTATAATAAGACTATTAGGTCAAATGGGACATCAAATGAAAGGTCTTTATTAGTACATTTTGACCCTGCTTTTATTTTTGGTTATCTCCTTGGAGTTTTTGAGTTATTAGCCTTAATAAAAACTGAACTTTGACAAAATTCACAGCATACACCAATGACCCCACATTGCTGTAATTTTTTATGCGTGTAGCTTTAATGACACAAATATAGGTAAAAGTCTGAAATACAGAATAACTGCAATTTGTACCCCAAAAAAGAGTAGCCAATATACATGAACTCCCGTTACCTACTTGTAATTTGAATGAAACCGTAGGTCAAGTAAGTCGGTTGTGCATTTCGTAGCACTAATCGATTAGCCAAAGATTATGTGTTTATGTTTTGTGGGAGACTCGCGAGATCTCAGTTCGGGGAGAACCACTAATTTATAAGTTCATTGTAAGATAAAGAGAAAGTTACTACCGCCGTATGCCTCTATCTGTGGTCTAGGTTAATACAAGCTGCTTTGAAATATGTAGGCAGGTATGTGAAACTAAAAGAGGGTCATCGTTCTTCCTTATTTATGAGAACAATTTTTTTTTACCACCTAGTGATTGAACAACCATATGCCCCACCTGATGTTAAGAGGTAACCATCGCTTATAACAAAGTATTGCCTCATAGGTCACGCACCTCAGAAACGTGCCCTATGATGCAATGCCTTGCGTCCATCAACTTGAGGCATACAGGTGTAAAGTCTCATGTGCTTCTAATTTCGCTGGCAACCATAACCTTTAAGCCGAAACACAGCAATGTTGCTTGGCGGCAGAAATAGGTATGGTGGTATCACTTCCTTCCTCGGGCGATCTCTTTCACAAGAAACTCTACTACTCTTAAAAAACTCTCTTGATGAATATCAGTACGTACATAAAGTAAACAAAAACATTTAACAAAGACTATATACCCTGTGAGTGCAAAAAGGACTAAAACATAATACATTACACCGATTGGCATTGATATTCCGATACTCCGATACGTTCGCTTATACCTATTACGCCGGTTAAATACCTGATCGAATAAGGCTACGACTAGTTTGATCTCCTTGAACTTACCTAGTAGCAATAGATTCTTGACGGTCACGGCTAAGAACTGCGGCAACGCAGTGCGGAAATCCTTTTTGTACGTGAATTGACCCTCTCCATCGCCTAAGTAAATGTCTTTTTCATGTGGCATCTACAAAAATAAACAAAAATTATTGTAACAAAACTTTGAAACCACAGAATGGTTTTAAACCAATCTCAACACTCAACACAGGACTATCTCAACACACCAACTTTCAAAACAAAAAAGCATGACTTGCAAAGACAGGCTGAATTAGGCTGAGTCGATTCTGGGGCGCAATTCTACTAACTTATAAGAAACACTATTATGGAGCCATACCATCATATAACGATTATAATTATTGTCCCTCGATTGTTGTTCCTTGAACAATTAGGGTCCTGTTTAATAGACTGCATCTCTACTAAACCAATCCTTTCACTATGACAATGGTATCGTCGCAAAATTCCCACTATAGATACACTTCCTTTTAGTGTTTTACTAACTTATTCTTTTTTCAATGACCGCCGTTGCTATGACAACGCCAATGAGAATTTGGCAGCAGAACATGAACAACAATGATAATCGAAAATGTAATTTAAATCAAAAGCACTAAGGAGTAATAAGTTGATATCAACTTTGAAGCAAATCACAGCCAAAATAACTTTCTACCCCTTTTTAACCCCGTTAGAGGATGAATTTCAATTAAATACGAAACACGTCTTCCATCAATTCTGTTAATAAAGGTTTAAGCAAAATTTGAAGATTAGACCAAGGAATCACGTTGTCCCATACAAACTTTGCCCCCTTTTCATCCCCTTAGGGGTAGAATTTCGAAAAATCCTTTCTTATCGGATGCCTACGTCATACAAAAAATAGACCCTCCAAGTTTCAGGTCACTACGATCAACGGTTTAGGCTGTGCGTTGATCCGTCAGTCAGTAATTCAGGACAAAGCATTTTATATGTATAGATATCTACAAAAAAAAAAACGGCTGTAACTGCTCGGACTGACTAACAGACAGACAGGCATGGCGAAACTGTAAGGGTTCGACGAAGAACCCTAAATAAATGAATTTCAACGTTTTATTTTTAGGGATAATTTCAAATCAGTGTTCAGACTTTGCACCTTCTCTAGAATTTGCCTTATTTAGACAAACGAAATGTTTGACCTAAAATAGCTGATAAACCGATTTTTGCCAATTAATTACCAAGTGAATCTTATATATAAGAACATCGAATTTTGAAAAGTAGTAGAAATAACATTGTTCTCTGTTGAGGTCAATGACCCCCTATAAATCATTACTTATTTATTTGCTACAATGTGCTATAGATCACTTGACTCCGTATCCAGGCTGTCAAATGGGCGATCAACCTAATGTTTACCAACCACGTAAGCGCAATTAATGTGATGACGTAAACTCTTACTTAGTCTACTTAGTACTCCATGATTTATATATATACAGATATATATAGATATATATAGATTCCATGATATACTTGCGGTAAATACGTAATTGTTCATTGTCGCCTGCAATCGTAGCTTATTGTTAGACTGTAAAGGTAGCTCTTTCTGTTGAGAACATACAGTTAAATAATGACACAAACGAATATTGTTGCTCAACAGATATTTATATATTTTTGATCTGAACAAAACTATAGCGACCTTGTTGAGATTATTTCCCGGGATTATTTATATATGAATGGTCATACTTGGGATGGAAGAACTCTATGTACTTTTGTATTATATTGCTGAAAGCTAATGGAAAAATAATTAATAACTAACTAAATTAATCATGCGCATGCGTTTCTCGTACATTAACTCCCTCGTTACTTTATTCAGGTGCGTGTTTAGTAAATATTGAATAATATCATACAAATTTTTTCATTAAATGAAATCTTTTAAAACATTTTTAATCATGTATAATTTACTAGTTAATTAACTAATTAATTAGTTCCTCATTCAAATTCGTTTATTACTTCAGAAATAACATAACAGTTTACAAAAACCAAAGCGTTATTACTAGTACATAAAACAATATTATAAAATATAAAAATAATAATAATAATTAAAGTTAAAAGCACACAACAGAAACAACAAGTAAGTTTTATATAAAATTAACTAAGTACATACTAAATAATGATAACAGAGCATGACTATGGAATAATGGTTTAGAATAATTAGATAAGGATTAGTCCTAATTTAATCCCCCCTCGCAGTATTCTAGGCATATTTGCGCCAACTTCGGTATAAGATCCGCAAATACATCGGCTTCAGGATACAACTTGAGCAGTGCGTTAAGTTGGCGCTGCGCACGGCAGATAGGCGAGTTTTGACGTGACACACGGTGCGCAGGGCTCGGCTCGAACAGCAGGACTCTCCCAGGACGAAATCTAGAGCGTTGCTCAGGCACGCATAGCTGACTTGCCTCGCTAACCAAATCAGGGCAGTCAACCACACCACGCAATAGATGACACACGGTCATAATTTGGTCATTTAGTTTACGCGTTTCAAGAGAGTTGAAACCTCCAATTACCGGAAGACTCAGGCAACAAACCCGGCTGGCTTACAAAGGGCTAATACTCGTAACTGTCTAATGCCACATTTGTCTGGTTTGGATGGAGTTGTAGCAAATTTTTCGTCATCTCAATAATCCGATATTTTATAGTAAGCTGTTATTTTAAAGAGTCTTGTGTTATTAAGATTATCACTAGTTGGGATTTTGATAAGCCTAAAAGCGTACACTTTGCCATCTTAATGATTAACTAACTTTATGGAGCCAACAGGTGGCTAAAGCTATGTAGATTTATTATGAACATAATTTCGGGTTTCATTTATTTCGGGTCTGGATGTTTTTCTATATATAATAAGTATGTATTTACAAAAAAAAAGTATATAAGTATCTATCAGTTATCTGATTCCCATAGTACAAGCTCTGCTTCGTTTGGGGCTAGATAGCGCTGTGTGACATGTCCAGCATTATTACTATTATTTTTTATAATATATATCTATATATATAAAATAAAGTCGGGTTAGTTACAGCATTTATAACCCAAAAACGGCTGGACCGATTTTGATGATCTGTCTCTGCCACGAATAGCAGAATAACTATTAAAATATAGGAAAAAATTTAAAAAGAAATTATGAAGAAAATTCATTTTCTCATACATATATGCAGCTAATGGTGGGCGATTGACAATTCTACCGGGGCGACATTGGCAGCCATCATATGACAGCATCATATGCATGTCAAGGCGGTACGAAGTTCGGCGGGTCAGCTAATTGTAAATATTATATAACCGTATATTTTCATAGAGGTAGATCATACAAGGAAATGTATAATATACTTCTTTTAAACATAATGACGTAGTGTCACGTAGTTGTTATTCACTAGCTGATTCGACTTGGCTTCGCACGGATTTTTGTCAAAATAAACTAGTGGTTCGCCCCGAACTGCGATCTCGCGAACCTCCCGTATAACGTATTTAGTGGCTAAATATGATTTAAGGAGTTGTCAAATCATACAAATACTTCCAATTTAAACATGTTTAGTCGCTAAATACGTTTAGTGATCTTTGTGCACGCCGGCTTTAATCTTTGACTAACAAATTGGTGCCACGAAATGACTTAACCAACCTACTTGACCTACAGTTTTATTCAAATTAGATGTAACGGGGGTTCTTGTTAATTGGTTATGTTTTTTAGGCTACAAATGGCAGTTATTCTAGATTTCAGACTTTTGCCTATATTTGTGTCACTAAAGCTACACGAATACCAAATTTCAGCATTGTGGGGTCACTGGTGTACCCTGTGAATTTTGTCAAAGTTTTGTTTAAATTATGGTTAATAATTAAAAAACTACAAAAATTAAACTAAAAATAAACAGGGTTCAAATATACTAATGAAGACCTTTCATTTGACGTCCCATTTGACCTAATAGTCTCATTTTCATTTTTTTTACCCCTTTTGAACCCCAATATCTCAGCAACCCTCCAATATTTTTAGCTCATTGAGTCACACCAAAATTGTGCCATCACTACCTATCTATAAACCAAATTTCATGATGATCGGATAAACGCTACGAAAGTTATCCTCGGACGAACAAACATACATACATACATACAACGCCGATTTGCCCAAGTTGATTTGGAGATCTCGCTTCGCTCGATCAAATAAATATACTCAGATTAGGAATAATGGCGCTTTCTATAAGGGAAATAATTTTTAGAATCGGATCCCTTGCTCCGAGGATTACCCCTACATCCAAACAAACTCACCGATAATAACACACTCGAACTAAGTTTATCCGAAAAAATTCTATAAACCTACCGTAGTTCATAGTTTTGCAGAAACAGGTCCTTCTAAATAATTTAAGCATGGGTGCATAGATTTATCAGTCTACTAACAGAACGCTCGCGACTTGTAATAAATAATATCTGGTTGGCTTCCACCAGAACATAGCCAGTGAAAACTGATAAATTATCCGCGCTTGCATCAGATTAGTCTATTGAATAATGCTTCGCGTGTTTATTTTCTGTTTAGTTTTTGTCACAGAAGTGAACTGCCACGGTCTACTGCTCTTGTACCGTCCGCGTGACATCAGCAGCGAGTGTGCCGTCTCTCAACTACTGCGGTATGACATATCCCACGGCATGGGTATGTCTGACACAATGACATTGGTTCGTATTGTAGGCCTGCGAGGCTGCGATGCTGCTTCTGCATCGCAGCCTCGGATTGTATTACTACCTGTCCTTGGTACCTGGCTTGGTACGGATTTTTATCTAAATAAAATATAACATACTAGCTGTGCCCGTGACTTTGTCCGCGTGGAATAGTGTCTTTGGGTAGCATTTTTAATTATGTATGCTAATTATTATACAAATAAGACACATACGTATAAGTACTTTAATGAGCTATTTGCAGTGTTTCACTGCAAAGAGCTTATTAAATTATTTAAGTATATGAGTACATAATGTATAAAGTATTGATATGAGTTTATTTAAGTACATTTTTATAAACTACGTTTTTTGTTTTCCCATCCATGCAAATTTTCATCCCCCTCTTTCAACCCCTTACAACCCTTTTTTCGCATTAAAAAGTAGCCTATGTCCTTTCTAAGGCTATCTGTGTACCAGATTTCATTTAACTCGGTTCAGTAGTTTTGGCGTGAAAGCGCGACATACAGACAGAGTTACTTTTGCATCTATAATATTAATAAGAATAGCACTCAGGGATAGTGGAGCTTTCTATCAGTGAAAGAATTTTGAGAATCGGTTTAATAGTTTCTGAGATTACCCCCTACAAAAAAATATACTCACAAACTATCCTTGTAATAAGCAGTTTTCTAAAGTGTGGGTACCATTTGCTTATTTATTTATTCGACAAAAAGTTACATCTATTATAAAATCATGAATGGGATAGGTCTATAACATCATAACATGCCTTAACACCTCCAGGTCTTCCGTGCCATGCAGGAAATCGACTACCAATGTGTGGTGGACATTGTCACGGAGCCCAAAAATATCTTCATCATCACAGTCATCAAGTTCCCTACTAGCATAAGTCTGAACTGTGGCGCGAACCCTGATGCCTTCATCGTGATGAAGAAGCGAAGGTGCATTCGAATTTGTGATTCTATTGGGGCAAGAGACGTGCGTTCTTCATACTTCGTCGTAGCTATCAAAGGAAGGATACGGTTCCGGTTTTTGAGCAATAGCAGCATCAACTCTGGCATCAAAGTAATAACAATTGTTAAAAGTATGTGTAGCTCCGTAGTCGAGACCAGGCAATACCGACAATAACACGGAATAACTACTATTCCGTATTATTGGGTAGGACTCTGAAACTGAAGTTTTGTTTCTGAAATATATCATTTGAAGAAAAAAACAGTACATATAGGATTATAGCAAAAATAAAATTCAAATGTTGTTTGGTTTGGTCAGCGTGTTTATCAACTTCGAATATATATGTTTTTTTTTATAATACCAAGCACTCGTACAACACATATTAAATATCCCCGCCGAAAATACAGTTATTAGAACAGCACAAACCAGTTTCGGATTCGAGCATAGATCGTTTGACTAATGACTAATGCGCTAATGACATAGTTATAATAGCACTGATAAATAATAGGTAAGTATATAGATTGAAGACTGGAATAATCTACTAATCCTTATTTTTTGACTTCTCGGATACATACTTAATTGATCGAGCGAAGCGAGATCTCCAAATCAACTTGGGCAAATCGGCGTTGTATGTATGTTTGTTTGTCCGAGGATAACTTTCGTAGTGTTTATCCAATCATCATTAAATTTGGTATATGGGTAGGTAGTAATTGGACAATTTTGGTTTGACTCAATGAGCTAAAAATATTGGGGGGTTGTTGAGATATTAGGGTTCAAGAAGGGTAAAAAAAAATCAAAATGAGACTATTAGGTCAAATGGGACGTCAAATGAAAGGTCTTCATTAGTACATTTGAACCCCGTTATTATTTTTAGTTTAGTTTTTGTGGTTTTTGAGTTATTAGCCATAATAAAAACAAAACTTTGACAAAATTCACAGGGTACACCAGAGGTAAATTGGTTATGTCATTTCGTGGCACCAATTGAGTCAAAGATTAAAGCCGGCATGCACAAAGATCACTAAACGTATTTAACGACTAAACATGTTTAAATTTGAAGTATTTGTATGATTTGACAACTCCTTAAATCATATTTAGTCAATAAATACGTTTAGGCATCGTTGTGCAAGTCGCCCTAAGCCTATATTTATTTTGGGAGATTCGCGAGATTCGGGTTTTGGGTTCGGGGCGAACCACTAGTTTATTGAAGAATAATATTAGTTAAAGAACAAATATATTTTATTGGTAGCATTCACCTTATTTTTCTATTTCTAAAGTTGAGAAGATAGATCCTTATGCCAGAAGATAGAGACTTAAAATATTAATAGAAATCTAAAAAAATAAATTCAATTTCCAATTTTAAGATCACGTCCGCCTTGTAGTTATCTGAAGCTGATATATCTAGGATAAATCGTTTGCTATGATTGATCGGTCTTCAGATAACCCAACTATTATTTTGCATTTTTTTATATGTTGTTAATATAATACTTGTACCACAAAGAAGTAATATTATGTACTACTTAAAACTTGTAGGTACTTATGTTATGAAAATGGTTTCCACAACATTTTACAAAAGCCTTGCTAGAAATGTTCAGGGTGCTTCGTTGTTGCAGGCAAGCATGTACCAAGTAACTGTGACATCAGCTCGCGTGAAGCCAGCGAGGGGGTGCTCGCTATCGAACGAAACCGTATGCAGTGTTGGTGACACCAAGTTCTGTTTCACCACAGGAGTTGTCTGCGATGGCATCAACAACTGCGGAGTGTCTGACTGGTATTGTATCATGTTCCCTGTAGGTTCGTCTACACTAGGGCAAAATTTTTTCGCCAGAATGTGGCGGCAAGGACTTTCAGCCGTTTCCGCATGCTCTTACTGAGTTATTCTGCTGGTAAGACTACGAGTACTTATATGTCCTTAACCTCCTACCGGTATAATCGGATAAGTATATCCTCTTGCTCCTCTAATGGTCTGTCACAATTAGATTAGAATTAACTGCAAAAAAATCTATGGACCTACTGCCATCTGCCACTACCACACGGAATGATGATCGTTAGGTTTTTAGCCATAGTTCCTTGGGTTTTGGACCCTAGGTATTTTAATAAAAATATTTGTCGTATCTTGAATGTAATTATTGGATTTACCGGATATACGTCACACAACAGATAGGAGCTAAGGACATTCAGATAATCCAACTGTTTCCGCATGCTCCTACTGAATTTTCCTACTGGTAAGAACACGAGGAATCGGCAATAGAAACATACAATAGTATACATTCATTTGAATTCTGTTATTTTCAAGTGTTTTGTTGTTTATGGTGTAGAATAAAGTATTATCTAACATAATCTAATCTATATCCTTAGCTCCTACCAGTAGAGGATCCAGTGGGAGCATGCGAAAACGGTTGGATTTTCTGAATCTGACTGAAACCGGTGACTGTTTTCAACTTGTGGCGAAAACATGTTACGAAACAAAGGTGCCCTTCCGCGAACGAGTCTTTACGTCCTCTGCAAAAAGAAAAGGTCCACTGGTACCTAAACTAAGAATATTCGTTTTCGCCACGGTTGAGTGGCGAAAACGTGATTCCACACCGATATATAATATTAGCCAGTAGGAAGGGTAAAATAACAATGGGCGTTTTGACCTAAAGACTACCTAAAGGCATTTGAAATTGAATTCTTCTTAACTTCACATTACTACTTACTCGGCTTAAACTCTCAACTACACAATACCTATACAGTATACATATTTATTACAAATAGCCAAAATGATGATCTCTCACTATGGGCCTCCTATGAAGGTTTGAGGGTGCTCAGCGTGCTATGCAGAGGTCTATACTTGATGTATGTCTACGAGATGGGAACAGAAATGAGGAGATCCGTAGACAAACCAACGTCACAGACATAGCCAAGAGAACTAGCAAGCTGAAGTGGCAGGGGGCGGAGCACATACTTCGAAGAACTGGGCAGAAAGGAAGTCTCAACAAAGCTTCCGTATTTTAGTCATTTGGGGTCGAGACCCTCGGTCCATGGAGTATCGACATCCATCACATTTTCAAAATTATTTGTGGTCGAAGCGATGATATTTCGAGAGGTGGTGCTTAGCTAGGTCAAAGCATAAGCATTGCAATTCAGCTGGGCAATGCATCTAGTGTCTTGAGGACACTTCCACCTGGTATATAGATCAATCGATCTTTCCATATTTATATAGGTCTTAGATGATTCAACTGTTTCTTTTGTATTTCATAGAAATATGCAAATCATAATTGTGTTTCTTTCTGTTTTTTAAAGCATTTTTGGTAAAAAGCAGCATATAAAGTGATTTAAAACAAACTGGAAATTTGGGATTCCGATGTTTTTTCTTATCAATATTTCTTGGTTTTTTTATTACTTCATTCCATGTTCCTTGTAAGTCGGGAAGCATTACACAATACCATCGCTTCATACCGTATTGGCAAAAATACTCATTTAGGTCGACAACCATTATCCAATCATGAGAATGGACGCAACTAGCAGAGTGGCCGATTGTCATCAAATTTCTCTGTAGAGTTAGATTGATAAACTCTAGGTATCATTGGTACTTTGTTATCGTCTGTTCAGACGGACCACAACAACACCACAGCGACAAAAATGTGGCCGGGCGGTATCAAGTGGGAATGGGAACCATGAAGTGCGTGATACATTGTGTTTTAGCCACGATGTGGCCGCGATGTCGTTGGTATTGACCACACGTTCGCGACACAGTTGAATGCCACTGCAAAATATAGTACGTGTGAATGGAAATCTGCGTTTTCATACGATTTTTGGCCAGCCACATTTAAGTCGCTGTGTTGTGGTTTACGTCCATCTGAACAGACGCTTAGTGATATCCTGTATGCCTCTAGTTGATGGACGCAGGGAAGTGCATATAGGCATATATAGGTGCATAGGGCACATTTCTAAGGAGCGTGACCTACGAGGCAAACTTGTTATAGGCGATGGTTACCACTTAACATCAGGTGGGCCATAGGTTTGTTCCATCTTCAATAGTATAAAAAAAAATCCATGGTCTTCGCTGATTTGCTGACGATATCCAAAACTTCTCAAAATAAATATTATTTTGAGGGTCTATCCAAAAACAATAGGTTCAGCTGGACCTAATCATTACTTGCGTGGCTGCATCTTAGACTGAAATTCGCCTAAACACCTGAAGCCGTGTCTCCTTCGCGTTTTCGAAACATTACACAAAAAACATGAAACAAAAACATTTGTTTTCATATACCAGCTGTTTCCTGCCTGTATTAGGGGAATGTTTCGCCTGTTCCACCTATACCTACCAGACTATCCCCACTGGTAGGAATACCTACATGGAATTACTTTTCCCTTTTGTAGGGATACTTTTCATCGGCTTAAGTTCAAAAGGTAGAGAACAGTAGGCATCTCTAGGTACCTACTAGGTGCAATGCATTGATAATAATTATCTACAACACTCACTATTTACAACAACTTGGTCACAAATAGAATAAACTAAAAACCCAAGTCCGACTTGCGACTCTTGGGCATGACAGATGACAGAAATGACACCCCTCTCCACCCGCACGGGGAATGTTTTCCGTCTGCCTCGCAAAACAAAAACATTCGGTATGTGAATTACAATTTACATAACTTGCTTCTAGGTTTGATGAACGAAAGTCGGGATGCAACCTGCCCGTAGAGAGTCTTGGCTTTGCTCCGGTAATTGCTGTTGCGGCAGCCACGCTATGCTTGCTGCTGGCAGCTGGTCACATTCTGATGCGGAACTTACCGCCGCTGGCCAACTCTTTCTTTATATTCAATACAAACGAAGACAACAGATTGTGTATAGACCCCGTGTTCAAATCACCAGGAGTCCGAGCTGCTAGCTTGGAGAAAGTCAGAAGATTTTCCCTAATACCGGTCAGTCATTATTGCCCGAATAGTTGCTTTTTGCTACTTACATTCATTTCAAGAGCAAGACACGGACTTTGGTCGGAGGTCCAGACTTTTTCATCAGCCAGACTAGTAACTCATATACAATACATATATAGATTTACATCTAAGGTAAATGGGTAGACAGGTATGCAAAGTTTCAGCTCAATCGGACAACTTGTTTGTAAATTTATTCCTTTTTTCTAAGGTCTCAAGTTCATCGTCGAGCAACTTAGAAGACCATGGTACGAGTATGAAGATGACAGTTGCGGAAGAGAGTCCAACGTGTTTAGAGGTTTATGAAATATTTTACTGGATTTTCCACCGACTTAAACTAGGGGTTCTCCCGAACTGAGATCTCCCGATGCCATCACAGACGTAACTTTTATATACCTAGTACTTAGTTCAAAAAAATTAAAATACATACACGCTTTCGTCATTAGAACTCGACAGGTATGCAAAGTTTCAGCTCAATCGGACAACTTGCTGAGAAGTTTTGTAAAACCGCTCTGATTTCATCAACTGATCAGCTCGCAGTGACCATAATATTACATAATAATTAGAACATTATAAAAGCATAACCATAAAATAAACTGAAGTCATCGAAACTCTAAACCATTTTAAACGCCAATGCCGTCGAGCATAGTCTGCTTTGGTGTATAGCTTTAGCTAGACTACTCTATAAATGGGAGCTTTATATAAAATTGGTTCCCAAATTTTACATTTTTCACTGTACCTGTCTCAAATTCTAGAATAAAAAAAATGTTTATTTAGTTATAAACTGTTATTCGAGCACTTACGGAAAATTCCAAGATTTTTAAAACCTTCTCAAAAATTAACGGCACTATAGTCGTAATCTATCATCTCACTAATCTCTTGTCACCCTGGCGTGACATAGCCCGGTAGCACAATTGATAGTGCATCCTCGTATCAAGAGGAAGGTTGCTGGTTCAAGTCCCGTCTAGGCTTGATTGTTAAGAGGTTTTAAAAATCTTGGAAAAAAAGTGTTTTGGAATGTAGGTGTACAAGGGTGTTTCATTTTTCCAAAGTTTTGATTTTTTATTCACTTTGACTGATTTCTTGGTCTACCTTACCTATAAGATATGTATGCAAAATTTGGAGGTAATCGGACAACGTTTAGAGGTCGCACAGATTGACCACTTTTATCAAACTTTTTCATTTCCACCCTCATAGTGTAATAAACTGACTGGTTTCACAAGTATTCTTTGATTTGCCACAGGTAATTAAAATTGATCATGGAGACAAGAAGAGGAAGTTCTTCTTAGTTTTTATGTATTTTTATCTAAGTCATCAAAGTGTGCGACCTCTAAACGTTGTCCAATCTTATTAAAATTTTACTAAAGTATCTTTTATATCACAGAGACTCGAAAATCAATCAAAGTCAGCAGAAAAAGAAAAAAAAAATTCCATACAAAAGTGAAACACCGACATTAGTGTTTCGCCCCGAACTGAGATCTCGCGAGTCTCCGATTAAAACAAAAAAATATTATTTGTAATCTTTGACTATCCAAAATAGTGCCACGAAATGCATAACCATAAACCGAAAAACATTACTTGCCCCACAGTTTCATTCAAATTACAGGTAACGGCAGGCCTTGTTCATTGGTTACTTTTTTTGGGGTACAAATGGCAGTTATTCTGGATTTCAGACTTTTGCCTAGATTTGTGTTAGTTAAGCTACACGCATACCAAATAACAACACTGTGGGGTCACTACCTAATAGTCACATTTTAATTTGTTTTTACCTCAATCTTGAACTCTCTTGAACCCCAATATCCCAACAACCCCCCCCCCCCCATTTTTAGCTCATTTAGTCACACCAAAATGGTGCCATCACTACCTACATATGTATCAAACTTCACGATGATCGGTTCAATGTTCTGAAAGTTATCCTCGGACAAACAAACATACATACATACATACATACATACATACATACAACGCCGATTTGCCCAAGTTGATTTAGAGATCTCGCTTCGTTTGATCAATAAATCCTTCTCATGACACGCCACTTGTATTTGTACCACTTTAATTTTTGTTATCCTCCTTTGGATTCCATTATCGTATCAAGTCCTCCATCGATTCAGGTCATACCAGCAAAACTCCATAGTTCAAGCTATTGACCTACGAAATTTCATGCAGATTGAATCAGCGGTCATAGTCATAGTCATACCTAGATATGTATTTATTTATTGTGTGTCGGTTCGATAGTTATGCTCGGAAAAACATGGATACTTAAAAAAGCGAATTCGCCCAAGTTGCCACAGAGATCGTCAAAAAAGGCGGAAGTCCTCAGTTCGGCTGTATTGTTAATCTAAAACGATTAGCGACTTTCTGTTACCATCGAACACACAATACATGAACCTGTTTTGGCAACCTTAGGGCCTATACACACGGCGTAACGTTGTACGAACTTTGTGAGCAAGGTGGAAGCGATACAAATGCTGCAATCTGCCAACAACGGGCGGCGCCGGCGGCGACGACGCGGCGCGGCGTCGCGTCGGTCGTCTGCGCGTATAAAATACGTCGTGTATCTACATACATAGGCCGTAAATTTTATCGTAGGTTTTTAAATATATATTTTGCTTTTATAGGAACTTAATGCGAGGCAAAAGGAGCCTCTACGGCGGAAGACTACTATTAAAACTATGACCGAGATGTTACAAAGAAAATTTCGTTCCAAAAAGCGTGATCCGGTTTTGAATTTGTAGAGAACTTGTTAATCTACTCTTCTACACTATAATAAAATTAATTTAGTACTTTTTTATACCACTCTCTACAGGTATATTAGGTTATAGGATTAGGATATATTAGGTATATTTTTAGCCAATAAAAGATTCAAATAAAATTAAAATTATATTAAATAAAAACAAAAATAAGCCATATTAAAAAATAATAAGAAAATTAAGAGAACGAAATGTAATTAAATATATACCTATAGTTATAAACCTCTTGTCTTACTTAGGTAAATTGTCCATTTCTAGAGTCCTGTAGAAACATGCTTCAAATCGTATGCCATTTCAGAACTATACGCTCAAAACTGAATCGAGATTGAAGCATATAATATATGTATTTAGGAGATAGGTACCTATTTTTTATTGAAAGCTACTAAAATTACCATACCTATTCAATTATATATTTTATAAAAAAATATTTTAAGAAATCTAGAACAAAATTAGCAATTAGACGAGAGACGTTTCGAAACAGATCGCACCCACCCCGATGACGGTTCCTGGATTAAACATTGTCGTAACACCGATAAAACGGTGCGTGATAAATCCCGTATTTATAATAATTATTTAAATAAATCACGAAAGATTTCTAAGTAACATTAGAAAGTCGGAGAAGGGGTGACACAATTAAATTAGAAACCGCTATAATTATTAGATAGTAAACATAAAGACAAAATATACAAGTCACACAGGGACTAATAGCAAGTTACAAAACAAAATTGCCGTAGAACCCTATTTAGATGACATCTAGCCATAATTTTACTCGACTTAAAAAAACCGGTCAAGTGCGAGTCGAAGTCGTGCGCTGAGGGTTCCGTACCTACTCCGTACGATGCTATTTTTTTATTTGGTTTTATTTGTAATTTTTCATTTTATTTGTACTGTAAAGAGCATACTTTTTGCCAAATTTCGTGATTCTAAGTCAACGGGAACTACCATATAGGTTTTCGGTTGACCTAGAATTGTCAATTTTGGTTCAAAGCAAAGCAACACAAATAAAGGGAAAATTCCGAAAAATAAAAATAGTTGAAAACTAACGTAAATTTTGGTACTTACAAGTTTTTGCGAAAATCTAAATTTGCTCATATCTTTTTATCGTGTTGACTCAGGATCTTGATTTTTATACACTAATACGGATTATAGACCTCAGCATCTGATATAAATTTCAACTTGCTAGGTCCACCCGTTCCTGAGAAAATCGGTGGTGACACATGGACAGACAGACAGACAGACGGACAAGATAAGAGAGCGATCTTATAAGGGTTCTTTTTTACCTTTTGTGGTACGGAACCCTAAAAAGAGAGGCACAATTCTTGAGATTGTTTTTACGTTTAGCGATAATTCTTTAGTACGTTGAGCGCTGTCCGATTTCAATTATTCTTTTTTGTTAGAAAGTATCAGGTGTGGTCCCATATAAATTTGGCCAAGATCTGATGATGGGATCCATGAGAAAATCCACAAACTCTTCAATTTGCCAATACATCTGCACGACTTTATAGGGGAACAATTAAAGAAATTAATGAACAACAGTTAGGTACGCATCTATTGTCGGTTAGTTAGGTACTATATTAAAAAGTTACTTGTTAATTATTTGATACTAAATTACTTGAAAATATATAAAAGTATATAGTAGGGTATATGGTGGCTGTCACAATTTTAATAGGTAATATTACTTGTTATACAATGGGCGTAAGGGATCAATAGAATCCTCGCTCACTTTCGCTAGCTTGTGTTGTACGCCAAAATAAATAAATAAATTTTGTTGGACATTTCACACAGCGCTATCTAGCCCCAAACTAAGTATAGTGTAATACGGGAACCAGATAACTGATAGAATACTTATATACTCTTTTTTTGTAAATACATACTTATAATATACAGAGAAACATCCAGACCCGGAACAAATATCTGTAGATCATGCAAACATTTAATATCTCGGGTGCAATGAGAGATACACATAACTTTATATTACAAATGCGAGTAAAATTAAATCTGCGTTCCCCCCGGTATCCGTTGTTTTTTTTTTACTATTATACTATGGCCACTTTATTTCATAGAAATAAGGATTTGTCATGGAGGTTGTATTTCATTTTAGTGCGTATATAAAGAATGCAATGAGTCTCATTCTATTTTCAAATTTACTTACGCCCCTAGGGACGTAAATCGCATTTACGCATCAGTTATCGAGCTAACAATGACCAACATTGAGCATGAGTGATGAAAAACATTTTTTCTCCATTTGGATTCGGAAACTTAAAACGACTTGTTTCTGGTTATAAAGATTGAGTAATTTTACATTTACAATTACAATTTTACAAGGTAACATTAGTAGATTAGTAGGATTAATAGGAAGTAGATTTATATATAGGTAGCATCAGGATTCTCTAAGATAGGTGGGAACAGAGAAATCGTTCAAGGTACCACATCAAAATACATTTGCAATATATTTAGATAAGTTTAACTAACCTGCATTAAAATTCCTAGAAATTATTATTCTGCTAGAAATGCAAAGTTGGCATTTTAATCGAAATCGGTAGCGAAATGTTCACTTAAAGAGACTAGCAAGAATTATAAATTAAGTACCAACCTGTAGAGCCGCTCGCTTGTTCCCTGTTGGCAAGCAAAATATTCGGTAGGTTGTTACCTAGGTAGGTACTACTTGTAGCCAAATGTTTACAAGTATCGGTTGGCTACGCGGTAGAGGCGAAAGCAACGGGCGCGAATCTGCCCGCAAGAGTGGCAGGCAAGTGATTGCGCGAGCGAGACTGAGGAATCGCGCTGCTGCCTGCCGCATGCCGTGAGGGCTACCGCCACCACTCATCCACTCACCGTGGCTGACTGTGTCAAGGCAGTACTGTGACGACACACATTATAGAGCTAATGTAGTATTGACGGCCGAGTAGAATAAGCACGTAGCGTGCGGTGCCTACTGTTTAAAAAACAGGTGGGTATGGCCGCGTAAAAATGTACATCAGACCGTTGGGATCCGTTCGGATTATAGGTACCTGTTTGAAATCATAGTCACTCTATATCAGTGTGTCACTGATATAGTATCAGTAGTGTGTGTATAAGATGCTAATTTGAGTTTTTTTTATCGATCCAATTATCTCATAAAATACTGAATCAATTTTGGTGAAACTTTGCAATTAACTTTTCCTCGACTACGACAGTATTTTGAGCTTTGTACCGTTCTTCTAGACTTTTTCGTTGTGGAGATTTAAGAGATACTTCCGTTTTGACTAAAATCCATTTATTTCTGAATAGAAATCATAACTTAAAAAAGTAATCCACTACAAATTCATAACCAAACAACTGCAAAAGGCTGAACTATTGACGGATTCTCAAGCCCAGTTACTGGGATCCAGCGGGTCCGTACAGCCTGGTGTTATTTTGATTCAACCACATATAATTCGGAATAGGAGCCATAACAAACAAAAAGTACTATCTTTCTCTGTAATTTTATTTTATTGTAGGTATATATTTATTTTTGTATATATTAGTTTATTTATTTTATTTATTATTATTCGACACATTTATTACTTAACACAGGCTTTAGGCCTGGACCTTTATAAAGGCATTACCGGGGCTGAAGCCAACGAGTAAGAGGCCTGTTTGTTTTTATAAAAATCAATTTGTCAAGATGGAGGTGAGACAGATGGTACTCGTAGTACTATTGCAACACATGGATTAGAATTCGGGCTATTGTTAGAGTAATGCTTATGAAATAGAGTACGGGTTATCAGAGAAATGAGATACGGCACCTGCGAATCCTGTAATATAAATAATGATTGAGACGGGTGGTGACTAGCCGTCCACTAAACGGGCCCCCATAAATGCCGCCAATAGAAGGCTGCGCAAGGGGCAACGTTGGTGTGGGCGGTTAAGGGGTTTTGATAGGTGTGCTGCAGTTTCACTAAGCGTTACTCCCGGCTTTATGCCTTTAACACTTCAACCCTTGGAGCTTACGTTCCGCTCTTGCGCCGCCACCCTTGACCGACCAACTAAGGCAAACCAAGGGTCAGGGGTTTCTGTCAACCCCAGGGAGTAATGGTGCTCCGCGGTGTCGCCACGCACCGAACGCTCGCCATAAGCGTGCCCTGCGGGGTTATTATTATAATTATTATTCCACACATTTATTATTCTACAAAACCTTTACAAAGGCATTACCGGGGCCGAAGCCAACGAGTAAGAGGCCTGTTTTTTATAAAATTCACTATTATTATTATTTCGGTGTTGTATTTTTTTTTACTCGGTTGTACTATAACCGGAGATATACCTGAGCTGCACGATCCTAAGCCAAGTGCATATCAGTACCTAACGTATGATTGATTGGACTTTCACTTGGAAGGTCCGTTTGCAAAAACTTTCGCACAATTCTGCAGGTGTTCAGTATAGCCGCTTTTTGCATGAGAATATATGTGTGTTTTGGGAGGTCTAATACGGCAAGTGATTGAAACAGTTTGTTACGCAAGTATGAGGATCGCTGCGCTTGCATCGACCTGAATAACCAACAGTTGCACGTTCCAGCTACATCAGCATAACGTGACTCCGATTGACGTCAACCGCGCCGTCCACGGAATTTACCTAGCTTTGAATTAAGTACATTCTTTGTTCAAACTTCGAGCAAGTCTCATCATATATTAATTAGTTGTACTCTGTAATTTTTAAGATTAAATTAGATTAAAATAAATTAATATTTTTTTAAACTTACCCTTGACCCTTTGCCTACGTATTTGGCGCAGCCGGTAGGATGCTTAGAGATATCTCATCTCAAGGAGATACATCTGAGTAAAAAGAATCTACTAGTGCTGTTTTCAAGGGGGAATCTAAAATTCGATTCCACAAAGTGTACCCGAGGACGACGAGGAGAAATGCTGTAAGTTTTTGAATCTTTCAAATCCTTTCTAATCCTTAGATCATATCCTTTCTATTGAATATTTTATGTGTATTTCTTTTACTGTGTGTTATGTTAAATTTCCAAGATTTTTCATCCTAGATAATCACGAAATTCTACTTTTAGTACTAGGGTTAGTAGTAGTAGACTTAACGTTATCGACGAACATAGAAATTTAGAAACCATGATTCAACAAGCCAACCACATTGACACGATTTATAAGTCTCTCAGACTTGTGCCGGATTTTGATGGAATTCCGCACGTCCTCACGAGATTTATTAATCTCTGCGACCAGCTAACTTAACTCAGTTCTCGACTCAGCCCGGTAGCGAATTAACAAATTTAGCTCTTATAAACGGTATATTAAATAAAGTATCAGGACCCGCGGCTAGGTTGATAAATTCGAAGGAGTGCGTTAGTGAATAACTTTGCAAACCATCGCGACGAAACCGCTTTATACAGTGACTTGTCCTTAGAGACCCAAGGATCAAATACACCACAAGAGATTTACGAACGATGCCAAAACATGTTCAGCACTATAATGACATATGTCTCACTACACGAGTCAGTTCCAACGACCGTAGAAGCAAATCGCGCTCTATACTACAGGTTGACCCTTCAGGCTTATTTACGAGGACTCAAGGACCCACTAGGATCCAGGATACGCTGTAGGTATGCGTCCGGATACTATGGAAAAAGCTCTGCAATTTGTCCAGGAAGAGCTCAACATGCTTTACATGCAAGAGCGTAGTGGTAGTACACCAAGTAGGAAGGAATGGCCACAGCCGATCTCAAATAAGCCCAAGTATAATCTGCCCCTTAATAACTTCGTCCCTAGACAGACTAACGGATTCGGATCCGGACCAATGAAGCCAATATTTAGCATGACCGGTCCCTCACGGCAGAATCCACCTTATCAAGGCTGGATGCCTAACCCTATGTCTCAGTTACCACCACAAGGTCCTTCTCGCACGCAGCAAATGTTCCGTGCGACCCCACAAAACTATAACCCCCAAAATAACGCATTTAGGATGCCATTCAGACCTCAACCACAGCAATCGTTTAGTTTTGGTAACAGAAACGTTGCCAATGCCCCACATTCTACTCCCATGAGTAGTGTTAGTCACTTTGTTGAAAGATGACTACCCCTGACAGGACATGACTGGCGAAAACATGGAAATCCGCCCCCGACTAACTACCTGACTAAGACCCGCGAAGTAAATTTCAATGAATTTGACGACTACGAAAACTTTTACAGTGATGATAGTGACTGTTACTACGAATACTACCGGGATTACTACTCATACGAACCTGACTATAGCTATGAGCAGTACGGTACTTCTTATGCCGAACCGACAGTAGTAGAAGAAGTAGCTCAGACTACTGATGAAAATTTTCAGAAGGATTCCAAGTTAGACAAACCAAAATAGAACTCAACTTCCACATCCAACGACAGCTAGGCTACATTCAGACCGCTAACCCACCTCTTAATCTTTTAATCGATACAGGAGCTAATCAGTCCTTTATTAGCCCTGATGCTGTAGATAAATACTTCAGCCACATTCCTTTAAACTATGACCCGTTTGAAGTGACCAATGTGTACGCAACCAGCAAGTGCAACTACTCCATCACGTTGCCTGGTTTTCAGGAATTTAACGATCCGAATGACACGACATGGTACGTTTATAAGTTTTACAATTACTTTGATGGACTTATTGGATTTGATTTACTTGACTTATGGGATTCTAACATCGACCTGAAAAATAAATTACTTGTGACTCGCAATACACAGATCCCTATTCCAATACGGTAGCAAATATATTATTTCTCTGTGCTAGTAACTACCTACCCATTGAAACCTAGTACCTATACCTACCTAATAGAGCGAATAATCGCGTGATTACTCGCGCGAGTAATCGCGCGAGGAGGGCTACCTAATCGCGGCAACATCGCGGCAGCGCAAGTAGCATGAGTGTTTGTTCTCTTTGTACTATTGTTGGTGTTTTCACAAATAAAACGGTATTTGATTTTATTTGTATGTTACCGATAGGTGGCGGGGTTTTGTATATGTGATTGCGTGATGGTAAGAAAGAAAATATGGGTGTTATTTTTAAAACATTAAAGATTATAAAGGCTTGCCTAGCTAAGGGGAGTTAGTGTTAATTTGGTCCGTCAGTGGCCGCCGCGCCGGACGGCGGGGCGTCGCGCGCTGTAGTGACCAGCGCAGCGGCTTCGCAGCTGTTGGTTTCTTGTTTGTTTGTTCAATTCAGGGTTACCGAAACCGTACCGCGAAAAAGTGGCAAGTGGCAAAAAATCCAGACTTTTGTAAAATTTCCATACAGAACAAATCAACTTTAACACAAATATACACAAAATAGCAAACACTTAGAACACGAATAAACAGAAAAATGGCTCACGTAACCCGATATGCACAATACGTAACAAGGTGTTTTTCCATCGAGCGCCAGCGAGCAAATGCGAACGCCTTTTTTTTTCTGATGGACTAAACTCGCTGTTGGCCTCTGAGGCCGTGACAGCTTAACCGAACTTTTGGCGAGCGCAGATGGCGCTCAGCCCAGTAAGTTATTTAGGCAACTAGCGCAAGGGCACCACTTAGGTACGAGCCTCGGCTTGGGCAGTTGCCGGGGTGGGGATAGGAGAGAAACGCCCGGGTACATGTCTGCACCTCGTATAGGCGGCGACTGAAGGGACTCGTCGACCTCGCCGGCGAGGTCGGTGTTTCTATGAAGTGTTTGCTCTGTCTGATATAGATGACTCAGCTTCCGCATTAGCAGAGGTGATTTCGTCATCCGGGTCTCCGAGAACGTGTCTCGGACGACGGAGGATTGCAATGCGACCGCCCGTGGGGCGCGCCCGCTTTTATAGAAGTGATGGCTTCCACTCCGTATCGCTGCAGGATTTGGCTAATAGTACATTTTTTTATCATATATTCGTATCATTTAAAAAAAAAAAACATTTTTGGTATATTCGAATCTAAGTAAGTCTTAACTGATAATTTGGTAAAAGTCAACATGTTAACGAAGTTGAGTCAACAAAATAACTAAGTTAAATATACATATATAATCAGGTCAAATTTATCTTTATAGTTCAACTACATATTTTTATTTTTTTAATTCAACAAATCATGTCGGTAGGTGCAAAAATCAACCTAAAATATAGGTTGAAAAAAAGGTTATAACAACTTATTATTTCTTTCAGTGTACAGTTATTAGTAGATCGATCAAATTTTAAATGTAGATTCCCCCTAATAAAAGAAACAAACATATGTTTCAGAGTTTTCAGAATGTTTCCTGAAAAAAGGCACAGGACCATTTTATTTGCCAACAATTCTCATTTTTCGTTTTAGCCACATTTCAGAGTATTTCGAAATAGTAAAACTTAGTTTTAGTAGTAGAATAGAATAATTATTTATTGTACACCAGGAATACTTCAAAAAACTAATTTAAGCTAAATAAAGTACAATGGGGGGCCTTATCGCTGAAAGCGATTTCTTCCAGGCAACCTTTGGATGGAAAGTAAATAACGAAGCAGTAATGGGCAGCGGTGCACAGAGTATATTTACAAACGAATGAAATAAAACATCTATATCAAATAAAAGCTCTACTTATTTATAACACATTATAATCCTAATACATAAATAAATACCTAAAGATAGACTAATATATACCCAAATAATAACCTAAATCTTACAGATATTCTAAAATTAGGACATTAAAATTAAATTAAATAATAAATAAAAAGGTAACTCAAATGACAAGAAAGCTAGGCCTTAAGGTAACACAGGCACTGCTTCGACAGTGAATGATTTCCCGTAGACGGAACTAGAGTGTACGGGTGTTTTGAGGGATAAGTTTTCCGATGACCTGAGAGAAAAAGTGTTGGAAGAATGGAGATAAGCAAACCTCTCTTTAATATAGCAAGGGGAGAAGGGATTGAATAGAATAGAATAGAATAGAGAAGAGACAGAATATGGAAATCACGGCGAAGGCTATATCTAGTAGTTGCTAGATTTTAAATATTTTCAGGAACCCAAGGTCAAAATCAGGCCTCTTATATGAAAAACTTGAGTGTGGTGTCGTTTTAAATGTTGATGTCGTCAAATGTTAAGTAATTCTGTTTTTTTTTATGTTTGTTTTGAGGACCAGCGATAATGGAGCCATCAGGTGATTAACAGAATTATTTAATGAATAAGAGCAAAACGATCATGTTTGGGTTCTTTTAAATTATTTGTTTGAGATGTATGTCCGTAAATGTATACCAGGGTCTGATGATGGAGTCAGCCAGGAGGAAGTCAACATAAGTCCTTAATGAATAACAGTTACTAGAACCGTCGTGTGCGTATTCTTTTAAATTATGTTTGTGAGAAAGCAGAAAAAAGTTGTATGATCTTTATGCTGAAAAACAATATAATTTTAATGAGGAGTTTAAAAAAAAAGTCAAAAAGTGCTCGAAGATTTTTAAAAATGTTTGTCGTGAAGCAAAAGCGCGTCATTTGAGTTCAAAAATTAAAAATAGTCAAAACAAAGTAAATCCCACTTGGAAAATAATCAACAGCGAGACTGGAAGAGTCACAACTAAGAAAAGTAAGTAAGTTTAATTTGAAAATTGGCAATGCCACGATCAATCAGGATGGTGATGTAGCTAATGCGTTCGAAGACTTTTTTACCGATATTCCAGTCTCTACCACAGTCATTGTTAAAAGAAACCTTAACGGAATGCAAAACACAGTTCAAATTTGATTATATAAATAGTGATGACATCATAAAAGCTTTCAAACTGATAAATGTTAAGAAAACCACGGACCTCTGGAGCATCTCTGTTAGTGTCGTGAAAACATTGATTGACATAATTGCTCCTGAACTAGCTTTAATATTTAATGAGTGTATTGACTGTGGTGTATTCCCTGATTTAATGAAACACAATAAAATAACTCCACTTTTCAAATCAGGCACTAGTTCTGATCCTGGTAATTTTAGACCAATCTCAGTACTTCCGACATTTAGTAAAATATTTGAAAAACTAATTTTAAATCAACTGCTTAGACATTTCAATTCACATAATTTACTCCATCATAAACAATTCGGATTAACCAGAGGTCGCTCAACCACTGATGCTGGTATTGAGTGAATATCGCACATATTTGATGCCTGGGAGAAGTCTCATTATGCTTTAGGTGTTTTTTGTGATTTGTCCAAGGCATTTGATTGCGTAGACCATAACACATTGATCAGGAAACTACACCATTATGGCATTAAGAGCGTTGCTCTAGACTTTCTCACTTCTTATTTAAGTGGCAGAGTGTAAAGAGTTGACGTGAATGGGAAGCGTTCTCCGAGGTCTCTGGTTAAAATGGGTGTACCACAGGGATCAATTCTGGGACCATTTTTGTTTCTAGTATATATTAATGATCTTCCCCATCTTGTAAGGGACAATCATGAGGTTATATTGTTTGCAGATGGCACGTCACTTTTATTTAAATTAAAGCGACGACAAACCGATTTTGACGATGTAAACAATGCAATCTCTAAGGTCGTAAAATGGTTCAATGTAAACAATCTACTTCTAAATGAAAAGAAATCTAAATGTATTACATTTATACTACCTAATGTTACACAAGTTAAAGCAGATATAAAAATCAAAGACGAGGAGTTGTCTCTTGTGGACACCACCGTATTCTCAGGTATAACCCTAGATAATAAGCTTCAATGGGGCTCTCACATTGATAAGTAGTCGAAGAGAATTAGCTTTGCGGCATACGCAGTCAAAAAGATCCGTCTTTTTACAGACGTAGACACAGCTAGACTAGTTTACTTCAGCTACTTCCACAGCATTATGTGATACGGTATACTGCTGTAGGGGAGTGCTGCAGGTATAAACACCGTTTTTGTGCTGCAGAAGAGGGCTGTTCGTGCAATTTATAATATGGGCCTCAGAGAATCATTACACAATAAGTTTAAAGAAATAAATGTTATGACATTCCCTTGTCAATACATCTATGAAAATCTGATGTATGTTAACAAGAATTTGTTTAAGAAAAATAGCGATAATCATAATTTGAATACTAGAAATAAAGATTAACTCGCTGTTGCCACTTGTAGACTCCATAAAGTTAGTAAATCGTTTAAAGGACAAGGTGTACGCTTTTATAACAAACTCCCAAGGGACGTACAAAATTGACAACTAATAAATTTAAAAAGCCTACTATAAAATATCGGATTATTTAGATGATAAGAGAAGCTTGGGATTGAAATTGCTCCAACTCGTTCAAAATTTTACAATTTAGACGCAATTTATTTTCTGTATTATGTATTGTAAAAGGATCATTAAAAAAACAACCAGCCTTGTATCTTGACTTTATTTCCTGGCTTGGTCGCGAAGGAACAGGCAGTAAAATTGACGTTTCAAAGTGATCCTTGTGATTTTAATGAATAAAAGTATTTGACTTTGACATGTTTGACGATATAATGTCGTCTACCAGGGTCTGATGATGGAGCCAGCAGGGAATCAACAGCACTCTTTAATGTATGACAGTAGATTTATAGTTGTAAACAGGTAGATTAAGCTTGATTTCTTGACATTAAAAATGCGCGCTATACAAAGTGCTCATATGAACTTTTAAATAAGTAATTACTTCTGTATTATGTTTGATAAGTACATAACATTAAGAAAATTGATTTACAAAGTGCAACTCTATTATAAATAGTAATTTTATCAAAAAAACTTATAAAGGTGCTATAGCCTGCTGAGTTATTCTAAATCAAGATATGATTATACTAAACTGTGTTTAGCTGTAATACGTTTATAACATTTATGTTTAATAAAGACCTTTTTAAAAACAAAAAACAAGTAGATTTATAGTGTTTGGGTTCCATGAAATTGTTTTTGCGAGGCTATATAATGACTACCAGGGTCTGATCATCAAGCCAGGAGTGAATCACACTAATATTATAAATGTGATAGTTTGGATGTTCGTTTATTTGTTTGTTACTAATGGCGTCGTAACGGTTCAACCGATTTTGACAAAATGTGTTATGTACGTAGATTATAACTTAGATTAAAACATATGCTACTTTTTATTCCATAAATCAGGTCACATGGAATAAAAACGGGGTGTCAAAGTTTCTATAAAAAAATTATTTTGGTTTTTGTTGTTTCACGACAAAAGGGTACTGAACGGATTGAGTTCAAACTTTGAAAAAGATTAGTTTTAAACTTAAATTAACATAAATGTTCTTTTTTTTTCTCATAAGTTTTTATTATCTTTGGTACTCATTCACGCGAAGGTTAGTGTAGGTATAAATACGTAGAAATAGAGATATATTCTCTCTTCTAAATCCATAGTTAGGTAAATTCATAAAAAAATTGCAGCTTCATAAGCATCCTGCAGTCCACTCCCTTTAAATTTAATATTGTCGCAATGGTGAGCCATACAAAATTCAGCCATCACAATTACTCCAGTCCACTGTCTGCATGTTAGATATATAGATAAAAAATCTAGCTACCGCAGCATCTGCCAGCACACTCCCTTCAATGAAAATAGGGCCACAGTGATGTGATACATAATTTTAGCTCCCGCAACATCCTCCAACCCAATATTTTAAGATTTATGCAATGATTAGTCATAAAAAAACGGTTACCGCAGCATCCTCCAGTATACATTCTTTAATATAAATAGGATCTCAAGGATTAATAATAAAAAAAAACCAGCTACTGCAGCGTCCTGCTATCCGCTTCCTTTGTTTGTTAGTGTCGCAGTGATAAGTCAAAATATATTATTTTTTCAGCTACCATAGCTTTTCCGAGTCCATATTCTTAAAGTTTAATAGAATCACAATGATAGCCATAAACATGCAACTAACGTAGCGTCCCCCAGCCCACTCCCTTAAGTTAGATAGTGTAAAATTGGGTCATATATTAACATAAAAAACATCATAATGATAAGATTTTTTGACATAAACCGCACGATAATTATTGTATATTATTCAGAAAAAAATACCTTTTTTCACACAGGTCAAATAAATTTATTATTTCTGAGAGTGTTCAAGACAAATTATGCAAATTACAAATTATTATATTAAGTATTTATTAACATAGAAAATAAAGTAATAAATAAATCAGATGTTTTAATGTAAACCGCACGAAAATTATTGTATAATTATCTATTATCACTACCAATATATTGTATCAATTATTGTAGTCTTGGGGCACTGGAACCTGCACCATCATTTCTCAATAACAATGTAATGACATAATTAGTTTAAGCACAATTTGTATGCAGCTTTTTCATATATAATTTAATATTCTTTATAGTATACTATACACAATCTAGTATACAACCAAAAAGTTCATACATCAAACAATACAATATATTACATTTTAATAATAATCAAAATATCACATCTTTGATCCATGATACTATGCAGTTCCATATAATGTAGCTTCCCCTTTACCACATCGTCATGACTGGTGCAAATACATTGTTCTTAAAATTTTAGTTTGACGTGACGGTAAACACTCTTCAGACGAATGGACCAGACACGTAGTGACGGTCGTGGCACTGCTACAAATAACTTGCTCTACATTAGAATGTGCCACGCCGCGGGAGCCAAAGCACAGGTACTCTCAGGCTTGGCTCTCATTGGTAGTAGTCTCGATGATGGTGCCGGTCGGCTTGGTGGTAGCCTTGGCCTTAATCTCAACCTCGGCGGCGGGGATCTCGCCCTCCCCGTTCTGGCGCGGCGTCTCCGAATCAGCGGCCCCGGCGGCCTGGCTGGGCGGCATGTTGCGCGGCCGAATGCGCCGGAAACCTCCGCGGTTCAATCCTCCAGCACCACCTCGGCCTCTTCCTCCACGGAAGTTGCGCCGGAAGTAACTACGCTGCGGTGGCGCCGCCCCACCCTCCGCGCCCTCGTCTCCCTGTGCACCCCCTGGATTGATTGGGGGTCCACGTCTTCCCATTCCACCCCTGCGTGGAGCGCCTTCACCGCCTCGTCCACCTTGACGAGGATAGTACTGGCGGTGGTAGCCGCGGCGTTTGTCGGCTGCGTATGGCGAGCCCTTTACTGGCTCGCCGCCGGGACCAGTCACGCCAGCTGCTTCAAAGCCTTTTTCCCCGGCGACCACGGCGAACTCCACCGCCTCTCCGTCGCCGACCGAACGCACAGCTTTGCGAGGGTTGTTCCGGGCGATAGCAGTCTGATGCACAAACACATCCTCCTTGGTGTCATTCCTGCAGACACAAACCATCATATCAAACACTAGTTATATTAGACACTGGCTTTAATAGAAGAGTTATTAACAGTACCTACTTAAACATCTATGTAAGGACAAAAGAAAGATTATACTATTTTGAATTTGAGATGTTAAATCAAATAAAACTACAGTCAAAACCGTTTATGGCGACATCGTTTAGAACAACATACCGGTTAAATTGACCAAAATCAAAGGTCCTGGCTGAATGTTATATGACCGCCTTATCGAAAACATTGGTTTTTACGACATTGTTTACTACGACATATGCATTAAGCGACCACATTTGGTTAATGTTTTCGGAGAATTATATCTGTAGAACAACCAGCTCAGCTGTATTGTAAACAATTTGAATAGGTAACTGTATCCACATCTGGCACAGTATAATAGTCAATGGCTATTATCGTAAAAGTAAACAAAGTTTAGGGGCTTTTGTAATTCTTAGAAACAAAGCACATGCATGCCCTAGCCTCAAGGCCCGCTTCGTCATATCTCTTAAGTCAGTTTGTTACTTATCTTTACACAAGACGTGAATTACAAAATGTGTATGCACGACAGAAGTGTTTCAAACAAACTAGAATTACAGATTTTATGCATACAAAAATGATATTGTTCTTTTATGTTATACGTTTGTATTGAAGTAAACAAAATGCGGTTTAATTTCCTACATGATTATACATATTATCTTTCCTATTAATACCTGTCACCGGTTGTTATAACTATCGGTTTTTACGACTCAATATGAGTAGTCCCTTCGATGTCATTATAACAGATTTTGACTGTATGTCTAGAGAAACTTCAAGATATCCTTTTAATTGAAATACAAATTGAATAAACTGAAAACAATTTGCTTTGCAACATACCTGTTGATAAATCCATATCCGCTCTTGACATTAAACCATTTGACAGTGCCCGAAACTTTTTCAGCTGAAAAATAAAAAAATGTTAAAATGAGCAACTTTATTACACTCAATTGTAGCACAGTACAAAGGGTAATCTAGTGCGGTACTGCAGTAGCTACAGTACTTTTTGTTTTGTAGGCAGCTTTTGTATTTAAAATAGGAATTTAATAAACATTTCATTCAATGTGTGTGATGCTTTTGCTGTTTTTTATAAATTCACTGATAATATTGATGAAATCAATCAACATGTAAATAAAATGAGGATTTACCAACAATCAAGTCTAATTTTTAACAATAGAGACAAGTCATATTTTGCGCCAACAGAAGGCAAAACTTGAATAAAACTCAAAGTCACTTCACAAACAAAATGAACAAATGAAAAGATTGAGTCAAAGTTATTTTAGCACCTCTGGTAGGCGGTTATGTGTCTAGCCACTTACAGAAGCGAACTTGCTTCTCGATTGAATGCATTATCTCCATATAACGATTAATTTACAGAAACTCCTTCCTAATAGCAGCTATGTGCATCCCGGGGTTCACATTTCACAAACTGCGCCATTACCTACGACGCATCTCCTTTCGCGCTGCTATTGATTTGTTCCGCGTGACACAACCAAGCAAACGCTACCGGGGTCAACATACCGATCAATAACTATGAAGTAGGCCATTAGGTTGTTATTTAATTGGCATATTGATCAAATTTCAACGTTTCAGTTCAATATTTTAACCTAAAAATCCAATCTAGACATACAAATTACAGGATTCCATACTTTTCAGGCCATGTGCTTTTAGAGCCGATGCCGGCGCACGCTCACGCAACGCAAATTAAGATGGCGTAGCGGCACTCACCAATAACCTGCTTTTGTTTCGCCGCTGGCTTGGTTGCTTGCGGCTGGGTTGGTTGTTGTGAATCTTGCAGCTGCGGCTGCTGTTGGGGCTGCGGCTGCGGCGCCTTTTCGGTATCAGCCATGGTGTAATTGGCGAACGGCGATGGTGGCTAGATGGTAAAATCCTCCACGACCTCTCCTTGATGTTCACTGCTTGCTCTCCGTCAGTGCAATTGACAAGACAACATATATAAATTTTTTTAGTAGCAAGCATTGATAGAGATGGGATACTGTGTGTATGGTTGATAAAAATCGATTCTGATAGTATTTTCCAAACTTTCGCGATCACTGTACATAATTATTGATTAGAACGTGTATTTATCGCGTATGTACCTTTTTTATTTATTAACCCGACGTTTCGGCTGTGTTGAAACAGGCGTGGTCACGGGTTGACCCTGATTCGATTCTGATATTAATCGCTCGTTATACGATATTCGCTCATGCTAGTTTTTGGTTCAGTTTGTGATAAAAAAATTATTAAACTGATCACCAATCACTGTCAATTTATTCGCTCACCAGCTGTAGCTGTAGGTACGAATCCCAAAATGAAGGCATTATTCAGTCTTCTAGCATTAATTATAATAGCATAGTTGGTATTATTACTCAAACATGTATCACGTGTTCTAGATCTTCGTGCTTTATCCTAGACCATAATTATCATCGCTTACCATCAGGTGAGATTATGATCAAACGAAGATCTATTACACAATTTTAAATTTCAGTGTGTGTAAAAATATGTATGCTGTTTGCGTTCCTACTTATTAATTGATCGAGCGAAGCGATATCTCCAAATTAACTTGGGCAAATCGGCGTTGTATGTATGTTTGTTCTGTTGGTTTATAGGTAGGTAGTGATGGCACAATCCTGGTGTGACTAAATGAGCTAAAAATGTGGAGGAGTTGTTGAGATATTGGGGTTCAAGTGGGGTAAAAATATAATAAATGGTAAATCCAGTCAAGTGGCATGTTTAATGAAAAGTCTTTATGAGTACATTTTGACTCCATTTTAATTTTAACCTTGTAGTTCTTAAGTTATTATACATACATACATAATAAAAACTAAACTTTAACCAAATTCACAGGGTACTCTACTGACCTCACAGCCCTGAAATTTGGTATACGTGTAGCTTTAGTGACACAATTATGGGGAAAAGTCTGAAATCCAGAATAACTGCAATTACTACCCTAAAATAATAACCAATGAACATAAACTCCCGTTACCTGTAGTTTGAATAAAACTGTAGGTCAAGTTATGTGGTTATACATTTCGTGGCACTATTTTTATAGTCAAAGATTACAAATAATATTTATTTTTGTTTTTATGAGAGAATTGCGAGATCTCAGTTCGCGGCGATCCTGTAGTAAATATATAAATAAATAAGATCTAATCGTGTTAAAAACCGAAATAAAATGTATTTGGTGGGTACTAAAAAAATATTATTTTTCAACTTTTCAAATAGGATCAATCAGTAAAAACGAGTAAATTATTATTTTTTCAAATGAGCGGTTTTCACGGCCATGTTTTTAGAACTGCTTACAGATGGCGCTGCTCCCTTAAGCAGCATGCACTTGTATGTTATGTCTGTGTCCAAAAGAAAGTAAATTGTCAATTTCAATTGGCGTATCAATCAACACTTGAATTAGAACAAAATTGCTTACAAACAGGAGGGTACCTATGTATAGTAGATATGACTAAACCGTGCGCTGTCTCCTATTGCGAAAACAACGGCAGACACAATTTTCCTATGGATGGAGTTCGTAAAACAAAATGGATGAGTACAAGCAATTAAACATGTACACCCTAATTCGTCCATAGTGAAGTCTTCTTTATTAAGCTCAGCTCACTTTCACGTCCATAGGCTACGGTAACCGCTTACCATCAGGTGGGCCGTATGCTTGTTTGCTACCTTAGTTGTATAAAATAAAAAATAAATAAAAAAACTTTTGTGGTACTGATTTATCTGTACCGCCATCAAATTGGAGTAATTAACGTAAGTTATTTTAGCGATATTTTACGTACTTATCTACCTAGGTACATATAAGTTAGTTGGTGTGGATAAGATACATATAGTACTTGTCATTTTTTCTTATAAAAGTTCTCTGTTTTTAAAAGGTACCTACTGCTAGAAGAATATTGAAGAAAACTGCTATACCTACCTTCAGTGTTCGGAACAAAGCTTCTCCAGAACAACCATCAACATCCATACAAGATACAGTGTATCGATTAGTCAGAGTCCAATAAGCTAGCACAGGCTTAGGAAATAATACGATCACAAAAAAACATTGATTGCCACACACAAGACGAAACAAAAATGAAGTGAGCATATTGTCTAGAAATTTTGATGTTGTCCTTGCGACTTTTTGTCAAATTCAGGGTATTACCACAAAAAAAATTAAACACTTTAGCGCGTGTTTATAAAAATCTTATACAAAAATTTCTATGGAAATGTGTGAACACTCGTTAAACAGTTGTGTAATTTTTTTGTGGTAACAAGGATATTTTTTAGCTGAGCATGTCTCATGTGCTTATTTAGACGGTGCCATCTATTACAGTAGGAACTACTTTTTTTTAAATCGAGAATGAAAAGCCCTCATTACGATCATTATTACAAACTACTACTAGTTCGGATAAAAACATACTTTGTTCGATACGAGCATGGTGCATTTTTTCCCCAACTCTAAAACGAATTTTGAATAGTACTCGCAGTTGCCACTACAAAAAATTGGTTCGAAGAAAAGGAAGTAAGTTCAGTCAGTGTTACCACACTAACAGAGAGTATAGACTGGTGTGGTGTTACTCTCCTAGACTCTTTGTCGACTGATAGGCGTATTTCGACATGGCTTGATTGAAGCAATAAAACGCATTGGTCGTTACAATATTTCGATTTATTTGAATATTTATGAAAGAATAATTGTTTATTTTGTCGATCTTTTTTTGATATAGGTTCTGCCACCTAGGTAGTATATTTGGAAGGTTTTTAGCTACCTAGCTAAGCTTGTTTGTAGTCGCATGTAGATGTCGCTAAAAGAATGAAGTAGGTTACATGAATAATTTAGTGTGATTTCTTGATTCGAATATGATTTTGATAGTATTAATATTTTATAAATTATGTACATACTACCTACTTATATAATAGAAAGAAATTATTTGTAGTCTTGTGTAATATTAAAGTGCATGGTTTCTATATTTTGAACCCCCTAAGACGTGTAGGTATATCTGCCTTTTTGTTTGTATCATCGTAGTTCCCATCTTGTGTTCCTATCGGAGGATGTCGCCGAGTACCACTAAACTGAGAGGTAATCATTTATCAGATATTCGTATAACTGATAAATGATTACCTGAGCTGGTTCTTAGTTTACTGGTTACGACTGATTCTGATATCAGTGATATCTCTGATATCGTAAGTATTGGGGATTGTTCCCCCGGTGTCTCACGATCTTAAGGATTGGGGATTGTTCCCCCTGGTGCGGCCGCAGCCGGCTTCTAATTGGGGAGCTGTTCCCTCCGGTCTGGCCTCCACCTCGCTAAACTGATCTGGTTCAGATGCTGGTTCATCTGAACTTCTGGTCTGATATTATCTGGTATCTGTTCGCAAACAGGCCGATAGTATCGGCATACTAGTCAACATAATAATACAGTAAGATCTGATACTCAAGTATAGTTATAATTCAAACTGACTCACATGTTTCTCTCTGGGCATCGGCTGGGATAATCCTGGGGATCGTTACGCGCACGCAACCGCTCGCCCGAGCGGCGTGGAATCATCCAGTGCTATGGCTAATGTAGTGTACCCAGCCTACATATACGTATCTATATACTATGATAGCATCGTATTCGCGACGGAGGATGAATCTTAGATTAATAGAACTTTGTATCATTTTGAACAGGTGGTCGCGTCATCTCTCATGGTGAGTTTATCTAATTAGTTATTATGACACATTTAGTAATTCTTTATAATTAATTTTTTGTTCTTGTTTTCTACAAAATAAAATAAAATGTATTAATCATGTCACATAATTAAAATAACGGATCCTTATGAACACATTTAAAATTAATACAAATATTCTATGAACTAGATACATACCCATCTAAAAAGTCGACTGACATTTCATATAAATCCTGAGACTACTCCATGGTTTTATGGACTCTGTCTGACGATTGTTTCCTAGAATAAAATTTACGTTCTGTGTTTTTATTTGTATTTAGTCAGTACATAGTATTCATATACCTACCATTTACATTGGGATAAAAAACAACTAATAACAGGCCAGATAATAAATATTAAAAAAAATTTGGCCATTTTTGGCGGATCACGCAGCTTATCTGCCATTCATTAGAACAGCGGAAATGAAATATTATTATTGTTAATATTATCAGTGTTTGTTTTTACATGCCAATTTAGATTTCATACATTCACAACTTTATTTGTCAAGCTCATCAAAATAACCCCTTTCATTTTTGTGCTTATATTATAATTGTGTTATTTTGTTGACGTTTTGATTGAATTTAAATATAAAACACATAGTACCTTCGTAAGTTCAGTTAGACGCTTAATTAAATACTAGACAAAATTGTGCTCCATAAAATATAATATAAGGTTACTTTTCTTATTAAAAGGTTACTTTTGTCAAGAGCCCGCTGGCAACACTGCTTGCAACACTATTATAGTCTAACACGAGAATCTAAAAAAATGTTGAAAATTATCTTGGTCTAACTAAAATATATAATTTACTTTGCTTGCTACATAGAAAGTATAATATTTAGAAGGAGTTTTTATAAGGCCTCCAATCGTTCAACTCCAGATTGGAGTATGGAAAACAACAGTCAGATAAATAGTTTTTATGACGACAGCGACGTCAAGGTTTGTGAATGTTTGCGGCAAAGCTGTTGCATTTATCTAACTTCCCAATGATTCAATACCTTTTTTCTATGATTGCCTGCTGAATCCATATGTTTGCAGCCTAATTAACTACGGCCACTCAATTGGTGAACATAACAAAAAAGTGGAGATGGAAGATTCATGGGTAAAGACAAATCATTAGATAGATGTTCAAACACCTCAGAGGCCCTCCAGTCAAAATGTTTTCGGCAGTTCATCATCATCACACTCTGTGCTTACTTGGATCGCCGGAGATGTATCCCTCACGCCCATGCACACCTCACTGTTCACTGTTCAGTAATGTCAACCTCATAGTAACATGTCTGCTATGACGCCAGCTGCCAGTGGATGCGATCAAGCAAAACATAGCATTAAATTACAGTAGGTTTGATTTTTACACTAATTTAATAATTAGGTAGAAGCTAGTTAAGTTGCAGTCCATGTTGATAGGACGAGTTGCAAGGCACATACTTTATGTAACACTGCCCTTAACTTTTGCAAAAGTATGCACACATCTTACGATATCTAAATAAGACTGCCTATTTAGCACTGCGTTGCCTGTAACTCTAGGCTGTATTGATTTTCAAGATAGATATAAGTACTGTTTATGGCACACCAAATAAAATTAAAATTACAAAGAAATACCCAAAAATAAAGACATAGGCGGTCTTTTCGCTAAAAGAAATCTCTTCTTCAATGACATTGTTTTATGTTTTTTAACTATTGTATTAAAAATTAATTTTACCTATATAAATGGATGACCTGTACCTAATTATGTTTCAGGAAATGTTTCTCAACTGTTAATTTGGGATGTGAATAAAAATACTGGAAATGTACTGCAAGACATGATTTTCGGAATACAATCCAGCTAGCTTTCAAGGAGTTGTGATGAAACAATATGAACCGCGGACCACAGCACTGGTTTTTAGGTAAAAATTAAATTATTTTAGAGGCAGGTCATATTGTGTCGCTGGGGTGTAAGTAATCCCATGGTCATTCTCACCCCTTATATTTTCAACATCTGTATACCTGCTGTCCTTTTTGACTGCATCCAGATTTGGTGGGGAATATTTATTTGACCCGACTTTTTGACCTATAGAGTTATTATTATAAAGATATATTTTTATCATATAGAGTAAAAAAAAATGGTGTGTGGCTGTGTCATGGACACGGCCGTGTGTTGTACGTAGTATGTAACAGATAATATTTTATACGAGGCATGCCTTTTAAGTTTTGTCGTTTGAAGAAAAAAACACAACTAGAACTTTATAGTACTTTTTATTGTTTTTCAAAGTATTCACCACGTAGCTTAATGCACTTTTCCATTCGCTCAAACCAGTTATTATAACATTTATTTCACTTTAAAGTGGGGGTGTTCAAAATGGCTGACTTGAAAGCGTCGACTGCTTCTTCACCGGACTGGAACCTTTGACCATGAAGACTTTTCTTAATTTGAGGAAATGTAAAGAAATCTTTGGAGCTTAGGTCAGGACTGTATGGAGGATGGTCAAGAATTTCTACTTTTTTCTGCTTCAAATACTCAATCGTTTGACGAGCGCTGTGTGAGCTTGCGTTGTCGTGGTGCAGGATGATGCATCGCTTTGAGTTAGATTTTCAAAGTTCGGCGATGACTTGTGGTAAACAAACTGCGGTATACCACTCTGCGTTAACCGTTCTACGATCTTCAAGTGCAATAGCCGCAACATGGCCGGCTTTTTCAACGAACGTGGCCACCATCTTCTTTGAAGTGCTTCAAGAACGAACAACTTTAGTCGGCTTTGGCTCGTCTTGAAAGACCCAGATTGTAAATTGTTGTTTGGAATCAGAATGGTAGGCATAGATCCAAGATTCGTCACCACTGATGATGCCGTAGACGTGATTTGACTTTCCTCGGTTGAACCTTTGCAGAGTTTTCTTACACCATCTGACGCGGGTCGCCTTGTGATCGTCGGAAAGCAGATGCGGTATCAAACGGCAAACTAGCTTTCTCACACCAAGCGCTTCATGCAAGATCTTCTGAATGGTTGTCCCTGAGATGCCTAATAGAGCCTCTATCTCTCGATACGTCACATGACGATCTTCGAGAATTAGTTGTCTCACAGCAATGATGTTATCTTCAGTGAAGGCGGATTTTGGGCGTCCTTCGCGAAATCTGTCACTAACACTAGTATGTCCACGCTGGAATTCTAAATACCAGCGTTCGACAGTCTGCAGACATGGGGCTACATCACTGAACACAGATGTTAGCTCTTCTAAACACTGAAGCCGTGTCAGGCCTCTTCTAAAGTTGTAGAAAATTATTGCACGAACATTTTCCTTAGAAAGATTCATTTTCGTACGTGACCTGACAGATTCAAATCGAAACTGTGACTAAACAATAGCATTAATCCTAATACTTTCAACTGTTTTGAGATTCAAAATGTAAACACATTCGAATATAGAACAGTTCCAAATTCAAAATTGCCGGAAAATATGGAAACGACAGAACTTAAAAGGCATGCCTCGTATACAAAATATACTAGTGGCCCCCAACTGAGATTTTGCGAAACTTCCAAAACACAAAAAAAAAATATTATTCTTAGGGCGACTTGCGCAACGATGCCTAAGCGTTTTTAGTGAAGTTGTCAAAACATACAAATATGTCAAATTTAAACATGTTTAGTCGCTAAATACGTTTAAGGATCGTTGTGACTGGCTTGCCTTAATCTATGACTAAAGAAATAGCGCCACGAAATGAATAAGCAACGAACTCAAACAACAGTTTCATTCAAATTACAAGTAACGGAAGTTTATGTTAATTGGTTACTCTTATTAGGGGTACAAATTGCAGTTATTCTATACTTCAGACTTTTCCCTATATTTGTGTCACTAAAGCTACACAAATACCAAATCTCAGCACTGTGGGGTCACTGGTGTACCCTGTGAATTTCGTCAAAGTTCATTTTTAATTACGGCTTTTTTATTACTGTTTATTTTATATATGTATAACTCAACAACTACATACATAAATTAAACTAAAAATAAAATGGGGTCGAAATGTACTAATGAAGACCTTTCGTTAGACGTCCCATTTGATCTAATAGTCTCATTATGATTTTATTTTTACATCTCTTGAACCCCAGTATCTCAACAACCCCTAACATTTTTAGCTCATTTAGTCACACCAGGACGGTAGGTATGGTATATACAAATTCCACGATAATCAGATCAACGCTTCGAAAGTTATCCTCGGACAAACAAACATACATACAACGCCGATTTGCCCAAGTTGATTTGGAAACCTCGCTTCGCTCGATCTAAAATACGCTATTTTTTTTTATTCATCACAGAATCAACAGCACTTGATATTAATGTATACAAACTCTGATAGCTAATGCTTGATGCCAATAACAGATTCACATTTTATAGACCTTTAAGAAATTAGTCGCCTCGAGAAAAAGATCAAAAACACAATACATTATATCAATTAATTTTCAAGGAATTTAGTAGGTACGCATTTGAAGAATGAAAGGGAAGGAGGGATGGTGTGTAAATGTGTATACTTGAGGGGGTGAGGAAGGGAGTGTAGTGTGTTATGTATGTTATAATCATGTTTGAACAATTAGAAGTTCTTCCGGTCCTAAATGGAAACCTAGAAATGCAGCAAAATGACCTCAAAATGGCGATACTTCCCCCTCCACCACGCGTGATGCGTCCCAGTCCTCACTTAGCATAACGAATTCTTTGATCCTTTAGCTATCCAGTGGTGTAATTAACTTTTGGATGGAGATAATAGATATGTAGCTGGAACACCAAACATTATCCCCCGATATTCGTTTTTGAAGTGTTTATATTATATGTTTATATATTATTTATAGTGTTTTCACTTCAAAAATAAAGCAGTATCATCATTAACTTTAATAAAATATAAAAATATAAAGTTACAACTTTCCAAATGTCCAGCTTCTTAGATCCGATTAGCCTGTCTTTTCAAATTTCATGATAGTAGACTGGCCAGTTTTTCAGTATCTACCATATATGTTTACAAAATTTCAGATCAGGAAAAATTGTTTCCACTGGAGCCAGGACTGAGCATGATTTCTACTTATCAGGCCGAAAGTTTGCCAGAATTATTCACAAACTTGGTTATACAGTAAGTACAAGTTTGATATTAAAAATAAAATAGTCAAGCACGTGTCGGATTACGCACAATAAAGGGTTCCGTAGTCATTACGGCTGTATCCTAGTCATTTTAAAAAACAAAGTTATTAAAGTTAATAAAGTCATTTTGTATAAGTATCCATCTAAACCGGTTTAGCTACCAGGACACACACACGATTATTACAAAAGTTCCCACTTACAAACTTTATATTTCATAAACGGATTATTTTATATTCAAATAACCTTATAGACTTATAGTGCTATTATAAAATCTATTCAACAACACCCCACGTTGACGTAAAAAGTAATTTCTTATTTTTATACATGAAAAATTAGTTCGTTTATATTTTGATTTCTTATCTTACTAGGTGTCACTCAAACCAAATAGGACCCTGAAAAAAAAGGTTTTTGAATTAGGCTCAAATGGGATTGGGCGGGACACATTATCACATTATCAGAATGCACCCCGATAATCTAGCCACAACCAGAGGCCTGATGACGCGGTTGGGGTCACAAAAGCCTTGGCGAGACGATCTTGTTGTCTTCGAGCAGGAGTGGTGGAGTATCGCACAGGATAGAGACAGCTGGAAAAACTTGGGGGAGACCTTTGCCCCAGCAGTGGGACAACAAGTCAACAACAGGGAGAGGGGGGGGGGGGAGGGGGACGTAACTTATTCATCCCATTTCAGCTCAACAGCACTAAGGGCACGACTATGAAGACGAGACGCGTTGGGTGATGCGTTTCTTTTTAATTTGAAAACTTCTCATTCAGATTCTTTTTCAGGTCAAATTTCTAGATTTTAAAATTCAGTACTTTTGCGCTACACCTGCGACCTGCGGTTCCCGATCCGACTAGAGACGTTGCAAACCTCACACGGCCAATTCGCATCATACGAGCAAGAATTATTTCCCGGGCTCGTGTACCGGACGGATGGTGCGGCCAAGAGAAGTACTGCTGATATTCATTAATGGAAAGATAGTATTTACAGGTAAAGTCTCCTCGACAATTCAGTGCTGTCACAGATATGATAAATTATCTTATCTGTTGTAAGATAAATTAATAACAGATAAGATAAATCATCTTACCTGTGACAGCACTGAATTGTTCATCAGATGCCTCATCCCATACAACAAAACTCGACAATCTTTTCGGTTCACATTAGCAGTTCAAAAGTTTTCTCAAACAAACATACACACATACTACGCCTACTTGCCCAAGTTTGTTTAGAGATCTTGCTATGCTTGATCTCTTAATTTAATAAACGCTTTTCTTTTACAGGAGGCAGAAGCAGAAATTACATCAGTGAGGCCCTCGATATGATAATACTCCATATTGAGAAATTTTAGAATTAACTAACATAACAAGAAATTAAACAGAACATTATCCAATATCAAGTTGAGTTAATAAAATAAAACATTTTAACCGTATTTTTTTTTTGACAAACTTCCTTTGAGAATTGTGTCTTGTCTGCAGCATGTGCATGTGCCACTCACAGGCCTTTGGCTCCACGATAGAACTCAAATCTCACGTCCTTTTTGCTGTGGTATGCCAGCGCATCAAGCGTAGATATAATGTAATGTGCTACCACATTGCATTCTACCACGCGACATTAATATTCTAAGCAGTCTAGAATGTTTCTTTCCTATTATTTTGTTGTTTTCGAAATGTCAATACGATTTATAATAGATTTTTTTGAACCAATTTAATCGATTTATTGAAACGTCTTGTTGATAAAAACCCCAAACGAAATAAAATATAAATGTTACCGTTGTTTTTCAACCGAAGAGTAAAAAATTGTTTATTTTACTTTAAAGTTTGCACTAATAATATCGATTTTACTTCATATAATAATCGACCCTAAAAATAATTTTTTATCAAAACATTAATGTTTTTTTTTAAATAATCAATTATTGACACCCCTAATGCATCCCTCGTTTCGGCTGATTTGTTTGATTTGCTTCATTCATTCGTTCGGTTGATCGATGTCCTTTCCTTGCTTTGCACGACAGCAAGTTAGCTTAGGTAATAAGAGACGTGTCTTCTTCTCACACACCGGCGAAGCCGGTGTGGGGGATGCAGTGCCGGGCTTTTTGGCCCTTTCCTGCGGAGTTCTTACCGCCCCCCGTTTCAACGGGAGGGTCATCGGGTCGGCTCGCGGAGCCTCAGGTTTGCTACTCACGCGTTACTGGCCGCCCGATGCTCACTCCGCAGGGAGGATCGTCGGACAGTCGCCGCGCAGGTACCTTCAAAGGAAGATGGGTAGAGGGAAGGGATGAGGGAGGGATACCCCGATCTGACGATGCCTGGTTGTCGTCAGTGTCTGTGGCCAGTTCCCGCGGGTACGGCTTACTCTTCGGTGGTCTTTCTGCGAGAGGGGCCAGTTCTCGCAGATGAGAGTAAGTGGAGTTGTCTAGGCGCTCAAACATCCTGGTCGCTAAGCGGCCTATAAATTGATCCAGACTTTCAATTTTCAGGTCCCGCTGTATGGTGGCGTTTCGAACGTACCGTGGCGCGTTAACGATCGTCCGGAGGCATAGGCTTTGCTGACTTCGCAGTATCTTTCTGTGGCCTTTGGCTAGCAAATCATACCACGCGGGGGCCGCGTATGTGAGACGCGGGCGGACGTACGTCTTATACAATCCAACCTTCATTCGAAGCGGAATGTTGGACTGCAGGACGGGCTTGAGTAGCGCTCGGGTTAGGCTGCCTGTCCATTGACGCGGAGATAGGCGGCGGAGCGGAGAAACGAGGAAATATTAACCAATAGGATTGCATGAAATTCTATTCATGCAATCCTATTGGTTAATATTTGGTTAATATTGGAAATATTAACCAATAGGATTGCATGAAATTCTATTCATGCAATCCTATTGGTTAATATTTCCTCGTTTCTCCGCTCCGCCGCCTCTCTCCGCGTCAATGGACAGGCAGCCTTACGCTCGCTAGACCGCGGACGTCCCTTCTTTCTCATCGTGAGGTTGCGGTCTAGAGTTACTCCCAGGTATTTCGCCGTGTGCGACCAGGCCACGGGTTGTTCCTCCAGAGTGAGCTTCGGCGGTAGGGTGAGCCTCTTCGAGAATGCCACCGCCTGTGTTTTACTCACGTTGACACTCAGTCTCCATTTAGTAAGCCAGGCGGGGAGCTCTGTTAGGACCCTTAGCATTTTGGTGGCGGCGTGGTTAAGGTTCATCGACTTGGTGATGTATGCTGCGTCGTCCGCGTAAAGGGCCAACAGAGCGTCTTCGGTGATGGGAATGTCGTCGGTGTATCGTGAGTAACACACAGGGGAGAGGCAGCTGCCTTGCGGTACTCCCGCCTCGATGGGTCGTCTGGAGGAGAGCGCTTGCTCCACGCGCACTGAGAAGCTGCGGCCTTGTAGAAACGACGCTATTACCTTCACGACCTTCTGCGGTATTGGTGAGGTAGCCATCTTGTAGAGGAGTCCCGCGTGCCAGACTCGGTCGAACGCTTTTTCCATATCCAGGAATCCTGCGACGGAGTGTTGGCGCCTGTTGTAGGCGGTGGTGAGGTGATGCAGTACCCTAGTCAGTTGAAGCGTCGTGCTGTGTTCTGACCGAAATCCGTATTGTTCTGGACGCGGGGGGATATAGGGATTAATGTGGGTGAGGAGGAGCTTTTCAAATAGTTTCGATAGGCTGGGAAGAAGGGTGATTGGGCGATAGCTCTCTGGGAGCAGGATGTTTTTGCCGGGTTTCGGTATCATGATAACCCGGCCGGATTTCCAGGGTTAGGGGAAGTGACCGCTTCGCATGATCCCGTTGAAGAGCCGGGTCACGGAGGCGATCGTTAGGTAATAAGAGGGCCGGCCGGTAACCATAATACCTAAGCCAATTGCTGTCGTGTCGCTATCGCTAGTCAGGCCATCCCTTTCACACATGGGGTACGTACTGTACGTGTGAAAGGGATGGCCTGATTAGCGAATAGGTAATACGGCTACGGCTACTTAAGTGTTCAGAAGCACATAGGTACATAAGTTCTGTAAACGCATAACCAAAAACCAGGTAAAAAAATATAAATGGTTACTTTTGTATCACTCTCTGGTTACTTTTGACTAGAGCCTGCTGGCAGCACTGGTCCTAGCTTAGGTTAAGAACTTAGAAACAAACAATGGCTTTGCTATCCTTCCTTTATTTGTTTCACTAAAGCTACACGCAAACCAAATTTGAGATTGACATCAGAACGTTTGGCCCCGCTCGCTAGGGATCTGGTTTCCATGTCAACTTATAGCTAAGAATTTGTAGTTCCCGAAATTCATATTCCCTGAATTTGTAGTTCAACAGTTCCGTACAGCCAGAAATCAGGCTGTACCGCCCAGCTAGATCCCAGCATCTTGACACCCTGGAGAATCAGTCTAGAGCTAAAGTTTTTGTAGGTAGTTAATTTGTAGTAGATTACTTTTTTTATTATGGCTTGTATTCCGAAATAAATGGGGGTTGAATCATAGTAACATCAGACTGTACCGCCCGACGATATCCGAGCATCTGCACATCTTGGAGAATCCATCAATCCAGCCTTTTGCAGTTGTTTAGTTACGAATTTGTAGTGGATTTTATTTTTATGTAATTACTATTCAGAAATATGTAAATGGATTTTAGTCAAAATGGAAGTTTCACTTATATCTCCACCACGAAGAAATCTAGAAGAACCGTACAAAGCTCAAAAGTTAATTTCAAAGTTTTACCGAAATCGGTTCAGTATTTTATGAGATAATTGGATCGAAAGAAAAACTCAAATAAGCGTCTTATAGGTTATGATATTGAAACTTCCAGTTTGACTAAAATCCATTTATTTCTGAATAGAAGCCATTGCATAAAAATAAAATCCACTACAAATTCGTAACTAAACAACTGCAAAAGGCCTATAGTGTAAGAAATGATCATAGAAATAATCTAAAGTTTATCCACTGTAAGAATTCTGAGAGCGTTAATTAATTTCTTAACAAAATTAAATCCATTTATTTTTAGCCTGTGAAAACTTTTCGCTGAAAACTTTTGGGAATTAGCCCCTCTTGACTTGAGAACAGGCCATTGAAGCAGCTAAAAGTCGCACAAGTTACTAATTGGCCGTTTTATCTTTTGACGGAACCCTCAAAACGGCAATGCCAAGAAAACTACATTTGGACGCAGCCCCCATTTATTTCGGAATACAAGCCATAGCAAAAAAAGTAATCCACTACAAATTAACTACAAAAACTATTGTCGGATTCTCCAAGGTGCCCAGATGCTGGGATCCAGCTGGGCGGTACAGTCTGATTTCTGGCTGTACAGACCTAGATAAATGCTCATAACTTCTCAACTGTTGAACTACAAATTCAGGGAATATGATTTTCGGGAACTACAAATTCTTAGCTATAAGTTGACATGGAAACCAGATCCCTAGCGAGCGGGACCCAAGGTTCTGATGTCAAAAATTTTAGCACTGTAGGGTCGCTGGTGTACCATGTGGATTTTGTCAGTTTAGATTTTAATAAGGCTAACTCAAAAACTCCAAGCTTTAAATTAAAAATAAAAGCGAGGTCAAAATGTACTCACAAAGAGCTTTTATTTGACCGACCGGATAGTTTCATTTTTGTTTTTTTTTTACCCCTCTTGAACCCCAACATCTCAATTTTTATTTTAAATGGTGTCTAATTAAGACATTATCTAATCTAATCAATTAATCATCTTTTGACTGGAAAAATAATTTTTAACCAAAAATAAGAAACAAAATGCTCAAGCACAATATGCACAATAAAAAAAAGGAAGTGAAAACATCCTATTCTACCGCACGAGGGACTTGGCGGTATGATCCAAAATCTTTAGCCTGTCGAAACCTACACTAGGTTTGAAACAATTACGTGGGCGCCATTTTAAATAGAAAAAGCAAATTGTGAGCAAACAAACTTAGAGAAAAATCTGGAAAAAAATATTTGGCTTCGTTTTTACAAGTTGTTATTGAAAATTACGAAAATGGATACAGCCGATTTAATGAACGTAGCAAGCAGCTCTGACGCAGCTCAAAAATTAAATGAGATGACTCGCCAATCTGAAAACACTATGAAGATCGGGGCAAGTCATTGTATTTTTTTACTTATTTTATTTATCAAGGTTTCTCAAACAACAGCAATACTGGGTGTCCCGGAACTAGTATGTTAAGCCTGAACGGGGTGATTTGGACCATGAAAATGAACAGTCGTGAAGGTACAATGCCTAAGAATTCTTATTTTCACATTTCCATACAAAACTTTTTATTTTATTTAAAAAAATAAACTTGACAACCCTAATTTGTCAACAATGTTTCTAAGTAGGTAAGTACGTTACCTACCTACATATTATTGCAAATATTCATAAAGCTCTTATAGGTATATTCTTACTTAATGCAGTTTACTTTAATAGAGCACGGACACATGAATCAATACATACCTACTATAGGTACTAGATTACACTAACAAAATGAGAGTATTTTTCAACAGGACTTATTTCCATGTTCGCAAAAATTTCAATATTGCAAATAACCCATATGAGCAACAGTTAACAGGTAACATGTTATATTTTTTCATTATAAATTAAAAAGTATATCTATTTAATAAACTGCTTATTTTTATTTATTTTATTTTTTCATTAGTTTCTTAGTTAAAAATAAAAATATAATGGAAATGTGTCCTTTTGGTGTAAACTCTAGACATTAAGCCCTTTTGTAAAACCCTATTTTAGAAATAAGTCCCTTTGATATAAACCTATTTGGAAATTAGCCCTTTTGTACAGAACCGATCCACTTATGAATATAATAAGTTAAATGAAACAATAATTTTGTTGTTTATTTAACTTTTCTTTTCTATTCTTTATTTTTTTTTCTTCTTTTATTTTCTTTAATGCATTTGCACGCAACTTATGAATTTGCTTCTGTGTAATCAATTCAACCTTTTTTGTAGGGTCTTTTTCATTCTTTATTTTATTTATCAGCAAAATACATGTGCTACATGAGTCAGATGCCAGCGTTGAAAAGTCAATGTTGAATTCACCATGAAAATTTTTGTAGAACAAGTTTCACTTTGTATTCATCGGATACAGTTACATTATAGTATTTTAGAGGTTTTCTTGCATTCAAATCAGAAGATAAATAAATTCTTTTTGATTTTGACCATCTGTAATGGCTCTCCTTTGCTGGAAAATTACTTAAAATTATTAATAATTTAAAAATAATTAATAAAAATATAAATAATATAATTAATTATAATTTTTTTTTCTTAATTTTCTTTCACCACAGATTTGTGGGAGCGATGGTCACCACCACGATTCTCTTTTGGGACAGATCCTTTAATCAGGGTTTTATTTAATGTTCTGAGCCTCTTTTCAGATACACTGAAAGCAGCTAGGAATAGTTGCTTGCAGACAGGAACCGCTTTGTTTTTATGCATCAGCAAATAGCTGGCACAACTCAGTGTACGGTTTTTTGTGCCCTTAGGTGGGATCTTATTTCGTCGCTCAGGTTCATATTATGTTGATAACAGGCGAGAAAGAAACACATTTTGATGTATTTGTTAGGGTTGGAATAAAACTTTCGACGGTTTGCTAGGGTGGCATTCACTGCTAGATAGCACTTGAACTTTGTTTTCTCACTCTTGTGTTCGCAAGGGATAGCAAAATTTAATCCTGCGGGGTCCTTCTCTACGTACCTGCAAAGATACATTTCAATTTTACTAAAATGTTGCGTAGAAATCTTATTCCTAGACCATGATAAACTTTTGCATGCATGTTGATTGTGGTAACGACTATTTTGATACTTACTGCTTCCTGGGTCTTGGGTTTCTCGTTCTATCTTTTCGTCCACCACTATTTATCGCCGATACAGTCTTTTCAGCCATTGTTAATGCACATTTAATTCAAAACAATCACTTTATAATCTAACAAAATCCGACAAGACATATCCAAAACCATTTCCCACTAGCGATGAGTAACTCCGTAGTAAGAGAATGAAATGAGTCGATTCAGCACTCGGAGTTGATAGTCATAATGATTCCGGCCAATTGCTAATGACTCCGACTCCGGAATCATTAATTATTCTTTCGTTTCGGTTTGGATCGTTAGAGCTTGGGTTCGGTTTAGTTAGTTGCTTGCTTTGATTCCGACTCCGAGGAATCATAATCACTTATTTCTTCGATTCGGCCGGCTATGTTCGATCGTTGGTTAGCGCTCGGGTAAACTCGGGTTCGTTCAGTCGCTCACTAGGTAGGCATGGAAATGAATGCTATTTTTTAAATCATATTGATTTTCATTGAAATCGACAATTATTTTCTTTAAATTATGTGAGATTTTTGACATTATTATTTATCGATATGACAAGGCTCTTTCCAATATATAATAATAATTTATAAACATATGCTATGCATATGTATAGTGATATGTTTTTTTTTATTACATGCATATGAAACAAGCTTCTGGCCCACCTGATGTTAAGTGGTAACCATCGCCTATAACAGAGAATTGCCTCGTAGGTCACGCTCGCTAGAAATGTGCCCTACGATGCACTGCCCTGCGTCCATCAACTTTTTTCCTATATAGTCCTTTAAGCACCTACCTGTAGAAACTTCTTTAATCTGTGACCTACCAACCTAAAGCAAGGTTTAAACTATTGTGCGCGCCAAGAGCGAGACGACACAACCCGATACTCCTACTATACCTTACTAGAAACGTTTAATGGTCGATTAAGGACAGATTTCTTTATTCCTTTGATTCTTTTGCTAATAACTCCGACTCCGGAATCATCAAGCATGAGCGTCTCCAGAATTTCTCTATTAGATTCATATTTGGCTTGCGCAAGTACGATCACATTTCAGAGTATCACCACAGACTTAAGTGGTTACCTATCCGCCTTCGTCGGAATGCGCACATCATTTCCCTCCTTTACTGCATCCTTTTCATCCCTTCTACTCCATCCTACCTCAAAGAACGCTTTGACTTTCTTCACCTTTCCAACTCTCGACCCTTACGTTCCTCTGAAACCCTTCAATTAAAAACTCCCCATCATACCTCAGTATTTTATAGTTCCTCTTTTACATTGCAGGCTACCAGGCTCTGGAATGCCCTACCTGTCTCAATTCGTCACGATAGGGGAACCCAATAGACGAAGTGATGATTTATCTACTATTTTAATATTAGGTGCCAACATATTAAATTTTTGAATAATCAAATCTCTTGCAGGTAATTTTTCTTTTGATGGGATAGTGTTGTCATAAAAAAACAAATGTAGACATGAACCCAAATGGGTCAAATTGCAAAATAATTAAAAATGCGGAATTATGTACCATTTGTTTCGAAATATGTTAATTAAATTTCATACTAGAATGGAAATGTGTCCATTTGTTTAAAACTCATAAAAAGGTATCACCAAGACATTGAACGCCCGTGGAAATACGTCGTTTTGTATGAATCCGTCATAATTAACTCGTAATTTCCTTAGGTTAGGAATATACCTATTTTGATAGGTTTTATTTGCAAGGAATATGTATTTCAACATTATAAAAACGATGGCATTCAAGGATTTTTTTTCTTCAAAAGTGGAAATGCGTCCGTTTGAAAAATCACTCCTCAATTAAGATGATTATTTAGATGATTGAGAAGCTTGGGATTGAAATTGCTCCAATTTGGTCAGAAATGTGACAGTTTATACGTATTTTTTTTAATTGTTATGTGGGTATTCTTTATGCCTTTCTTTCCTGGCTAGGTCACGCAGGAAGAGGCAGTAAAATTGACGTTTCAAAGTGATTCTTGTGATTTTACTGAATAAAAACATTTTGATTTGGTGAATTTTAGGAAACGATTTTGTCTCGCGTTTTCTATCACCCAGGCGGATAAGTTAGGAGGTACTTACATAAAAAAGCCGCATTATTAAACTTTTACGTAGGTAGGTACCTAGACAGGTACTATTAAACGCAGAATATGGTTTGCCGTATATGCAGGATGCATGTAATATGCAGGAGCGGCTGTCGTGCGAGCAGGAGGAGTACGAGCGGCTGCGGCAGAACATGCTGAGCGTGCAGACGCAGCGCAAGCTCTCCGCTCGTCTCAGCACGGAACACGGCGCGCAGCTGGCGGCCGCGGCGGAGTCGGCGGCCGAGGAAACCGCGCGGCTGAGGAAAGCACTTGCGGCCCAGAAGACCGCACGCCTGAGTGCTGCGATGACGGTGCGTGCGCATCCGACTGTCGATCGGAGCGCGAGGACCCACTCGCTACTTTCACATTGCAGAGAATGATCAATCACGAACCGTTTGTTTTTCAGAATCTGGTAAACGTAGCGGCCGATCTCAAACGGAAGCTGAAGACCAGCGGCGCCGAGAACGAGCTCGAGGGGAGAGATCGCGTAAGTGCAGCATCCGAAGTCACGCGCTTGAGCCGAGTTCTGGATTCACCTTATCACGTTACAGGAGGCGCGGGAGAGCTCGGTGCTCGCGGACGAGATCGCCGCGCTCGTGGACGAGATCACCGCGAGGCTGCGGGCGGAGCGCAAGGCGCGCGACGTCGAGCTGCGGGCCAAGGAGGACGAGCTGGCGAGGCAGAGGATGATCAACCTCGAGCTGAAGAACGAAAAGGTAGGTACTCGTAGTACATGACGTCTGCTTCCACCTCCTCCGACGGTGACGCTGACGCGTTTTCTCGTCTTCAGGAGCGGCTGCAGGACACCATCAACAACATCCAGAAGCTCCATCCAGTGCTTGGGCCGCCGCTCCGGCTGCCCAAGCACGATGATGACAATGTGATTATGCCGCCTCCCGCGTCGCCCGCGCCAAAGCGAAGACGGGTGCAGGTGAGGACTCTGTCTGTCTCTCTAGTCCGTAGTGAGTGCGTGAACAGCCTTTCAGATGGTTCTTTTGTTACCATTTGTATCTATTCTACCTGACTCCAAAGTAATGTATTGTGGCGCCGCTGCCGATAGGTACCTACTCAGCCCGCTGTCGATGTCTGTTCGCAGAGCGCAGTGACCGCGCCGCAGTCGCAGTCGCAGCAGACGTTGCGCCTCTGCTCCATGTTCCGCGAGTAGCACCTTGGCGGGAACTCGAAGAAGGAACTGCGTCCGAAGTACCTACCGACGTTAATTTTTTTGATTCTTTTTGCATGCAGTTAATATAGAAACAACTCTACCTATACCTAGTATTTTTATTTTTATAGTGTTATCCGAACACTTACTGAAAATTCCAAGATTTTAAAACCATCTCAAAAATTTTCAAGCCTAGCCGTGAGTTGGACTCGCAACCTTCCACTTGATACGAGGATGCACTAACCAATTGTGCTACCGGCAATTGTGCTGTCACGTCAGGGTCAAAATTAGTGAGATGATTCAGATTACGACTAAAGCGCCGTTAGCTCCATCTTCAGGAAAACTTATACCAAAACCAAAACCAAACGTTGCAGTTTAGCACATTGACAAGAGATATCGCGTTGCTTATTTCAAATAGTATTTTTACTTTTATAGTGTTATCCGAACACTTGCGGAAAATTCTAAGATTTTTAAACCTACTCAAAAATGTTCAAGCCTAGACGGGACTTGAACCCGCCACCTTCCTCTTTTAAAATAAATTGATGCGTAAGGAGGGGCTGTAATAGACTCCAAGTAGAATTTTTGTATGGGAAAGGACTACTTCGATGAATAGGTGCTCGCCTGCGTTTGCTGGGGGAGGTTGTGTAGATGTACTTACAACCGATAAAGGAGTATGCGACCGCAAGTAGATAGCTACACCGCCACAAGCAATACCGGTCCGGTCATTACGGATCAAAGTAATTCTAATCTAATCTAAATATGAAACTAACCCATTCTGTTATTTGCTCGTAAAGTTGATTATCTAGTAATAGCTCCACACAGAATGCACCAACCTAGATTTGGTTTTTATTGCCTTGCATAAAGTGTGAAAAGTAGAGTATTCTCCTCGTGGATAAAGCTATCTGCACCTTTGGCGTGCTTATAATCTCTCTTGCACTTAGGATTTAATATAGCGCCCGTGACGCAAAACACTGCTTTATCCCCTCATTTCATTTAAGGTTGTCTGGAAGAGATCGCTTTGTTAAGCGATAAGACCGCCCATTATGCTTACATTTATTTGTTTTATTTCTATTTTTATATCTGTTGTGTTTAGCTTGTAAGGTATAATAAAGAATTTTCATTCATTCATTCATTAATATTCAATAGTAGACTAATGCAGCCTTTAAACTGCCAAACATAATTAAGCAATATTGTTATTCCGGTTTTAAGAATACTATTATTTATTTTTATAGGTACTTACACTATTCTCTCGTAAATTTATTGCTTTTAGTGGTTTTATTTCATAAATTTAGCTAAGCTAAAATAAATAAAACCTTCAAATATTAATTAAATCTTACTTTCCTGCAGTCATTTTTGGTAAGTTAACAAACGAATTAAGCTTAGGAATGATAAAATGGCCAAAATCTAATTTCCAATCAGATAGCTAATTTTAAGAATTTTACACCTCGCCGTCTTTGTAGGCCGATTTTAGCCAAAGTAGCCCATTAAGTACTACTTTTTTTTTAATTATTATGAAAGCTGAGAGTTTGAAAAATTCTCAAGACTTATTTAAGAACCATGAAATCACTTGTTAAGATTTTTAATTTAAAGTTGAAAGTTTAAGTCATAATTCACCGAATGTAATTTTTTGACTTTACACCAACATTTTTATAGTTTTCATCAAAGTCACGTAGCTGATTATTTTATGCATAAAAGAAACACTCATAAAAATTCAGTAGCAAATAAAAATCTCAAGAAAGTTTTCTACTTCTTTTTAAAGAATTTTTTAAGTTGTTCAACTCGAAAACTATAAAAAATCGCGGAACATACATGGGGGTGATTCGGGTACCCCAAGGGGTATTCTATCTCTGGACTTTCGCTTGACACTATTTTTGGGACACCCTGTATAAGTATTATAAGTATGTATGTATTTACAAAAAAAAATGTACATAAGTATTCTATCAGTTATTTGGTTTCCACAGTACAAGCTCTGCTTAGTTTGGGGCTAGATAGCGCTGTGTGAAATGTCCAGCAATATTTATTTATTATTTAGATCAATGATCGATACACATTATTTTCTTCAGCAATTGTTTACTCAATGAAGGATCAGCGATGGTAGTAGTATCAATATCTAAAATATTAGGCAATATGAGTATCTATAAGTCATTTTCAGTGCTGTCAAGCTCAATACTTTTGCTGATTGTTGTTATCGTTGTTGAGTTGTAAGACGAATCCGATGGTGTGTCGTTTCGTGCCGGTCGTGAAGCATGTACCTATAGGTTAGTTCTGAATACGCTCTGTTTTATCGTTGGTTCTCTTGCATTATTTATATCGACGAATGCAACTGGTATGTCTGAATTTGTAGTAGGTTCGGCATGGGCAAACTTAGTGGCTTCTGGATTTATGGTAGCTTTATAATAAACTAGCTGTTGCCTGCGACTTCGTACGCGTTACACTTCTAAATGTGTAGGTAATCTAGAAATAAAGCTAAATCCGCGGTTGCAACTTTAATTGACACCCCATTTTTATCCCATGGGAACCATAGACATATATTCTACCGATAGACAAGAACATTCTTGAAAAAAGTTTGTTCAAATGCTGGTGAGTTAGAACTAAAGTTCGCTGCACGCTAAAACATTATTTATGTGATCTAACCATACTATTAAAACCTGCAGCGCTAGATCGCTTGTAGAGTTTAGTTTACTCGTGACCAAAACGTTGTAAGCGCCATGAAATTCATGTCGCTCGCGCGTTCCGTTCAACATAGTGTAACAAACTATTGCCCCTAGAGATTTTTGTCGTAAAATCACCTACCAGTCGGCACGTAACCCTACATGCGACCCTAGGCTGACGCACGGGTGTGTGACTAGTAGGTGAAATTACATAGTTGCTACCTAATTCAGAGACACCTAGTATTTAGTACTTGGCCTGCGTACACGAAGCACTAAGTGTCTCAACCTAACCCTGCTCTACCCTACTGTACCTGCCTACTTAGTTACGTCGCGTAGACAGTGTCTATGAACAGTGTGTGCCCTAACCTACCATATAAATATATAATGTAGTGATAGTACGGGATGTCTGTTACCATGAGACCTAAAGTAACAGATGGAAGGTTGGTAGGAAAGGGGGTTGTGTACGGCGTGCAATGTACACAGGACAGGGATTTCTCACTGCCGGTCAAGCAGACTCATAAGACCGATCTACGGACGGCTAAAGGTTTCTTGGCCGCAGTGAGGGGATGCTGAAATTCAGAAGTGGTGGGGGTCGTCCAGTGGGCGCTGAATATGACCGGGTGGCTCGTCCAGCAGGCGCTGGGGGCGTCAGGGCGGCTCCTCCAGCGGTTGCTGGGCACGTCTGGGTTGGTCGTCCAACGGGCGCTGGGGGCGTCTCTGGGCGGCTGGACCAGCGGTTGCTGGGGCCTGGGCTGCTCCTCTAGCGGCTGCTAGGCACTTCATGGGCTGCTGGTCCAGGGGTTCCCCGGGTCTTCTAGTTAGGTAGCTTGGAGATGAGTGAAACTCGACGACTTGTTGGTAAGTAATTTTATTTTGATTTTATTATATAAATTTTTCTTATGAACACTAATATAATTTTACATTTGTGTGTCGTCGGTACACATACTCAACACAGCATCTTTTATTGAGTTTATAACCTTTGTACTAGTGTCGAGCTGACTCTGCAAAGCTGAGCATTTCAATAACGCATAACTAGGTTTTTCAAGAATAATAAATTGAAGTGTGTACATGGGTAAGGTATTGTTCGTACTTATGTATGAACATTCATGTTCAATGATTGAACACACCATAGACGTGACACAGCTTTCGTACCTACAACACTTCATTAGAATTCATACTCTATTTCAAAATATATAATAGTAATGTAATAATTGAGAATATGGTAAAGTAGAAAAATAAAATAAAATGAATTGTTATGCGTTTATTTAAGCTCAAGTGCGTTAACAATAGTTTGAAATCAAACTGTCACCTGATGATTCACTGACACTTCTTGATGTATTTTTGTAGTATCGAATCACGCACGTCGTCATATTTTCTGACCTTTGACAGATATTATATACTAAAAATAAAGAACATAAAATAAATATTAAAAAATATCAAACTGACTAGAAACAGTTTAAAACATTAAAACAAATTAAAACCTTTTCTAAAAACACCACGTCAAGTCCGTGATCAGTCACATATTTTTACCTACAACCGGTTTTGTAATGGAATATCTGAATATTGTTACGAGCTGAGGGTTCGGGATAAAATAATGGGAATCGGTCTGACCAAAATAACACTTTTATTCAACACTAAACGATGAATACACGAACTTGGTCACTAGTATCACAACACACTAATTCACACCACTGTTGTACCACTTAAATTCACCAAAATGATCGCACGTATAGCTTAATCCAGACTAACTCGCGAGACCCTTCTCCACGTCAGTCCTCCAGAGCCTCGCTGAGACTCACTCAGACTGAGACTGAGACTAACTCAGACTGACTGTCCGGCCATCTCTCCGGCCTATTTATATCGCACACATTTCGATTGTTCGAGAACGATGTCGATCCTTCCAGGAAAGGGTCGGTCCCTCGACACAATGGCCACTCCCCATTCTGCGAAACCACAAACAATAGCAACAATAACACAGCAAGACAAAAGCGTTCGAGAAGGTTCGATTATTACTCATTGTTTAACAGCCTCGGCGTAACAATATTTTAGTCTATGATTTTAGATGTCGTGGCATTAAAATAAACATTTTTTTTACTAATGTAGTATTACGATATTATTACCTATTTATTCACTTGAACAACACTTGAATAATTTTAATTACTTGACTGCTGAATTGTTATTTATGTCATACTTTATGTATTTCATACTTTGATTCGAATTCTCGTATTAATAGTGCCGCTCCTTACGCATCCAAACTGCGTGAATGTCGAGGCCGCATTAAAGTAAGGCGTACGGATTGCAGTATAGTTCAGTGGAACAGAGTGAGTGTTCGGATCGCGATATCTAGTGCGTAGTACATATACACATATGCATATATACACATATACATATATGTATATCGATGGTGGGAACTGATTTATGGGATAAAAAGTAGCCAAGGTAATCCAGGTTATAATCTACGTATATACCATATTTAATCGAAATCGGTTCCGCCGTTACGATGTGATTGAGTAACAAACAAACAAATAAACAAACATCCAAAATTTCTTTATATATTAGTGTATTTATCATACTAGTGTAACGTAAAAAATACACAAAACAATACACACTAAATTAAACTTCTAAGATAAACTAAAAGAAAACTATTTTCTTCTGACCAGAATGTTTTACCTACTCGTAGTCCTTACTATTTCAAATTTCGAACTCTACGGCCCTATAAGACCGTGTCCTAAAAGTGCATAACCTCTTTATGCTTAGAAACCTTCAAATAAGGTACTCATATAGTACCGTGACTTTCGAGACATTCCAATTAAAGAGTATTTGCTTATGTTTTTAAGTGAACTCAACCTTTTTTGAATAAAATCGGATTGAGTTTTCAAACATGTGTCAAAATAAAATGTAATTTAAATCAAAAGCACTAAGGAGTTATTGATATCAGTTTCGAAGCAAATCACTGCCTAAATAACTTTCTAACCCTTTTTAACCCCGATATGGGATGAATTTCAATAAAATGCGAAACATGTCTTCCATCAGTACTGTTATAAAAGGTTTATGCAAAATTTGAAGTAATATTAGATTGGACCTCGGAATCACGTTGCCCCATACAAACTTTGCCCACCTTTTTCACCCCCTTAGGGGTAGAATTTCGGAAAATCCTTTCTTATCGGATGCCTACGTCACACAAAGAACACACCCTCCAAGTTTCAGGTCTCTACGATCAGCGGTTTAGGCTGTGCGTTGATCCGTCAGTCAGTAATTCAGGACAAAGCATTTTAATATTATCTTTTGCACTCATAGTTTTTGCCAATCCAAAAGAAGAATCCGATGGAGGGTGGATTGCATGCTAATTCTGTTTTTTAATTCGCCTTGTACCGTCTGCTCTCTTGAAATATTATTTGTATAGATTGTAGCCGTTGGTAAATCTGAATTTGTGGTAGAAGTTACGTAATCAAACTCATGCTCGGTTTATTCTTTGGCTAAATTATAGTATTTACGGTTGTTTCTGGCAATTCTGCATTTGGGGTAAAAATTTCCAGCAGTCCAGTAGCAAATCGAATAAGTACCTGTACCTACCTACTAATGATCAAGCCACATTGTCATACTACGGAAAATGTTGGTGTCACGTGTCTCTGGTTTATTATAACTTTCATCTTAAATGAAAGACAAAGACATAGTACAAAACAATATTCGCCGTAGCAGAACGTTAAAGGTTCCGAAATGCAAGGCTACTCGACGCTGCACGTCACAATATTCTTTTGGAGCTACGCCTACTGCAGTGCCGCTCTAGTGCGACATGCGCCATTCAAAATCATTAAAACAATATTTTGACGCTTTGTGGCGCGGCGTGCAGCACCGCGCACCGCGCAGTGCCGCTCTAATGCGGTCTTACCTTATTGCGGTCTTAGCATAAAGACGAGTATCGGCTAGTGTTGCCAGGTCCAGTGTGTCAAATTTCGGAACGGTAGGTTAAAATAATCGGGATTATGGTTTTCAAATTGGAACAGCTACAATGGCAAAAAAAAAATGGTTTTTGTGAATCATTTGTTTTTATCGGAAGGTCAGTTTTTTTATAGTCATGTAAATAATTTTATATTATTTCTCTTAATAAATGTTTCCCCTATAAAAATTAGGTTACATAATTTTATGGGGCAATTCGACAGACTATCAACGCACACTTACTAAAAATGCAAAACCGTGCCATGTGACGCTCGTTATAGAGAGAGAGTCATGTAGAGATAATAATAAATATTATTCTCTCATGTAGGTCCTATATATTTTTTTATATAATAAAATATGTAAGATTGACCCTTATTAGGAGGGATTGACCCTTTACCCCTTTTAAAAGCCGGCGGAAGACCAGCGCGCTGCGTACTCGTACTTTACTTACTAGTGCGTGGCGCATAATGCTGAGCCGGATCCTAGTTTGCAGATGAAGCCACTATTTTATGATTTCTATTTATATTACTATTTTGTTTGTTATATTGCTATTCCTATTGTCGGGCTATTTTTGTTACTGTGTATGTCTTTGTTTTGTTATGTCTGCAAATAAATATATTTTCTTTCTTTCTTCCTTTCTTAATAATTTGAATACTAGGTACAAGTAAAATTAATCATCGTGTTAGAAATCCAATGTATTTGGCAGCAATAAAAACGTAGGTTAAATTTATCATAAAAGCTTTGGCTATTATGTTATACCAACCTATTAAGCTTCCACTAAAATTGGTCCCCAAATCAACTAAAAATTATAACAAATTTAATAGTACCTAAAGTATAATGTTTATGTGCCTACGTAGTTTACGTAGGTACATAGACTAATTGCATAAGACATTGTAGTATTGTAACGAACTAATAAAACTATTCATATAATCTTTTCGTTATATCAAAACCAGCTAAACGAAAAATAACTTGGTTTAATTTGTTTAACATGATGGCGAACGATATTTCAATGCGGTCGCATTACACGCGACGAATTAAAAATTCGACACTGTGAAAATATTTCACGTAGGTAGCACTGGCAACAGGAAAACAATTATGTATTGATGTTTTGTTTTGGTAGCTTTTTAATGGTAACTTTGATAATTCCTTTATTATTATTCCCTAGTATAATGTTCTGTTTTATTTTAGCATGGAGAGTACCTCTTGTACTAGCATTGATCTAACGCCTAGTTGGTCAAAATGTTTATTACCTTTGAGAGAATTTAATGATACAAGAATGCCCAATTCTCTCTCTGTGTCGAAATGGTATTTTTTTTAACTAAACGTAATCCAATTGTATACATTGCTCTTAATATTTTCCCCACTTCCATCCGCTTATGCTCGCTTGACTGTGTAAAACGGAACGTAAAAGTTAAGATAAACAACAACCTTTGCCCCATTCAATAACCTACTCTCTGTGGCTGCATAGAGGTTTTATTTTAGCTTGAGAATGCATGGCCTTCGATGTTACTAAAAATGTTGGAACTCGCACGCAGATATGAACGTACACTTTAGGTTATTTTACATTGTTATTTTAGCTGTTAACTTAGTTTGACGGTCGGTTTCAGTTCTAACTCTACCTAAGAAAATGAATACAAAACTCGAGTCAAGTAAACTCGTCGAGATAGTCGGATGGTGCCTAGAGGGAGTGTTAGCAAAGTTTCAAGTTGATTAAAGTTTGTTTGCAAATAAGTTGTGATTCGATCTGTGTCTATCGCAGTAAGGATAGTTTTAAAACTTAATAATCGAGTGTTCTTGTATTTTGTTAAGTGTTGGCTAAGCCGTGGAATATCAAGTTCGTTTGGAATCTAATGAGTTGTTTATAGGTGTATGACATAATTTAAGGCGGCAAATTCAACGGTAAGATTATATGCTTTGTGGTATGTGTGACTCACTCGTACGTAACAATGGCCCTGGTGTGTTTGTTGAGTAATTTACTAATTATAAAAAGGAATCTTGTATGTAATACTGTTTGAATCGCTATAGGTATAATTTTCCTGGATTGCAATGAAAGAGTATGGTGGTAGGTAGGTATGTCATTTGTTACATGTAATAATCTTATAAGAAATCTTATAATTATCTTATCTTTAATCTGAGTAAAAAAAGAGTACTAAACTGCTTGACCTCGATCGAGATACCTTAACCTATACCTACCTAAATCTGCTTACCTACCTTACTGTACCACTCACATTGGTTTCGTTTTTATGCATCGTCTAAATATTAAATCGTGAGATATTATTGTTATCGAATTTAATTAAAAATAATCTGGGATATAGTTTAATGCCCCCAAAAACCTAGGTAGTGCATAAAAATTACACATTAAAAAAGTCGTAGGTAGGTATGTTATCTACGTAGAGCACACACAAGTTGTTCTTTGATTATGTAGAATTTCTTCCATTCAATAAAAAATAATAGTCTGGGGTATCTTTTATTTAATTGTATAATTCTTTATTGCACCCCATGTTTAAAAAAATTACCTGTATAGGTATGTTGGTGCCAATATAATCTCTTTCTTATATAAAAATCTCGTGTCACGGTTTTAGTGGTAATCCTCCGAAACGGATCGACCGATTTTAATGATTTTTTTTGTATATTTGGTAGGCATGAGAATAGGTCGTTAAGTATTTTTTACCCTCCTACCCCCACTCCCATTTTTAATCGCGATTTTAGTATTTTCGTATTATCTTTGACGTGAAGTCATTTACATGAAGTGTCGTGTCACTTTGAAAAGAGAGTTTTATATAGTTTTTATCCCGAAGTTCCCACGGGAACGGGTAATTACAAGCGTGCGGAGCCACTGGCGGGTCAGCTAGTAGGTATATTAAACAGAGGTAGGTTAATGCTAAACAGCATTTTCTAGCAGACGTTATCAAGTTCCTAGACCAGGAACTAAAAAATAAAAATAGTGACTTCAGTTAATCATCGAAATCTGTTGATGTGGTAAAGAATTTATCGCCCATAATGTCGTGCAGATGCCTTTGCGCATATTGAGATGATTTTATCATTGATTCCATCATTAGATTTTGACCAAATTTATATGAGACCACCAATAAAGTCGTACTTACCACCTTAAAAAAATAATTTTCACTATCGATCCACAATTGACGGCGAACTCGGAGAACGTATTTACATAAAAAAATACATGCAGTTGGACATAGAACCTCCTGCTGTTTTGAAGTCGGTAAAAAGTCAAAAATAGAGTAAAATTACATTTTAGCGTAGATTAGTAGAAACGGTGTGTCATGTTCTTACGTTCTACGAAAAAATTTAATTACCTATAGGTATATACTATTTTCTTCCTTAAGAGGAAATCTGGGCTGCGTTTCGCCCATACAAACGTAGTCCCCTGTTTCCTCTCTGGACAGTGATACTAGAGCAAATATTTTTTTACCATACAATCTACAAGTACCACGGTCATGTCCCTACTTTTAGTTTTTCTCAATAAATTAATTATTATAAGAACTAGGAACCTTCTAAAGTCACAGAAATTGCTAATTTTTACTGCCCCTTTTCAGACATCCAGCAAACAAATTTGACGAATATAAATAAAAAAAACGAAACGTACAAACATAGCCAAAGCCTTTTTTATTACATATTTGTGAAAAAAAAAATTAAAATCGGTCCAGTTTTGGAGGAGGAAACAGGGGACGACGAAACGAGATGATTTGTTAAATACCTATTTTCCAAATGTCTTGCTTCCCGGATTTCCTCTTAAAGAGAAACGTTTCTATGGCGGTCATGCCCAGTCATCCATGCGTGGCATTGGCGTCATATGGCGTGCTTACCTAAAACAAAATAAGTGACGATACGCTCTGTAGTCACTTATAGGTTTAAAAAACCGGCCAAGTGCGAGTCGGACTCGCGCACGAAGGGTTCCGTACCATTATCTATAAAAACGGCAAAAAAATCATGTCTGTTGTATGGGAGCCCCCCTTAAATATTTATTTTATTCTGTTTTTAGTATTTATTGTTATAGCGGCAACAGAAATACATCATTTGTGAAAATTTCAACTGTCAAACTATCACGGTTCATGAGGTATAGCCTGGTGACAGATGGGCAGATTACAGCGGAGTCTTAGTAATAGAGTCCCGTTTTACCCTTTGGATATCGAACCCTAAAAACAACAAAACACACTTCTCGTAGTTGGTAATTACGACAGTGTTGGACTCTTTAAAACAAACCAAATAAGCCCATATTCGGGGGTCACTGAAGAGTTCTGCTAATCCACGTTCCTGCTCCATCATCAAGCTTCTTGTCTAGTTGGCACCAAGCTCAACTGCTGCTCATATTATTTGGGTTCATGTAGTAACGTTCAGTTTTGTGAGCCAAAACTTACGAGGCTTAAGATACATTTTGTTAGTAGTAGAGCTCTAGCCTCTAGATCCCCGACTTACCTTATCTACTCTCATTTTTATTCCTCAAGCTGATTGTGGAAGTGCACGGTTGATTAGAATAAGAATAAGTTTATTTCACAACTTAGGAATACAAAGTGCATTGCATTGTGTACAAACGAACAACGGCTAATTATTATAAGAAACAGTATAAATAATGTAAGCACTAAGTTTCGGAACATACCTCCCGTGCTAGTTAAAAACTGTGTTACGATGAGGTAGCTCTTCACTCCCTATGAAGGGCAAACACTTGTTTTAGCCTTGTATCTTAAACATAATTAGAGTAAATGGCTTGTAGGGTATCCAGATTGTTAGGTATTGCAAAACATACATGAAACAATAAACTATAATTACCTAAGATTATGTATGGAAAACTAGTAGTTTACCACTAACTACGAGAGAGTAGTAGAGTTTCTGAGAGTAGTCAAGTTTCTTGTGAAAGGGCTCGCCCGGGGAAGTGCTACCGCCATACCTATTTCTACCGCCAAGCAGCATTGCTGTGTTTCGGTTTGAAGGGAATGGTTGCCGGTGAAATTACAGACACATGAGGCTTTACACCTGTATGCCTCAAGGTGATGGACGCAGGGAAGTGCATCGTAGGGCACATTTCTAAGGACGTGACCTACGAGGCAAACTTTGTTATAGGCGACCACTTAACATCAGGTGGACCATAGGCTTGTAACAACTCCATGGTATAAAAAAAAACTAAGTCTAAGTTTACCTAATTTAAACTAACTTGCAAAACATATATATATTTATAAATAAATATAACTTACAACTTAATAACAGTTTATAGGCAAATTTATAGCAACACAAATAAAAGATAACTATATACGAACAGGACTGTTCGAAGTTATTTAATAATACGTAGGTAGTAAATTTTCAGTGGAATCATAGTCGCCGTAAGAGCCGTTCTAGAATGTTGAAACATTCCCTGCGTGATAAGAAACACGCAGACTAAGCAATGTTTCTACATCTCACATTTCTAGAATGAATCAATGCAATCCCATTCAAAATACTAATATAGGCCCCTTGATCAAAAGCCACTTTGCCAACCATTTCTTAGGCGAAAAGTTTTTCAAACACAGGAAAATTACTTACAATTCTCTAATACCATCTGTCTTATTTCCTGAACCATTATTTGTGCCCAGCCGATTTGGATTCGTCGACTGACTTGGAGACTTGGATTTTTCGAAGTTGGACCTATCTAACTGGACTATTTGTCGTACAAGGTCGCACAAAATCGTTCTCTCTGGAAATCTATGGGGGAGGCCTATGTTCAACCGTGGACGTCTTGAAGCTGATATCTTCTATGATGCTGATGATGATCTGTCTTTACCATTAAAATAGATTTTTTTAACATATGTGTTATATGTATTGCTTGCAAACAAAAGTCTTGTATCAGTTTTTAGGGTCGTGTAGTCGTAAGCTTTATAAATATCAACCCGGTATAATATTATATTTGTGATCCTAAGTATCCTAATGTAGCACAACGAAATATAATACCTAATTATGTAGAGACTAGGAGGTAGTATGACAATAATTTGTTTTAAAATAAGTTTCAATAAAAAAAGCAATCCGGGCCAGATTTTTTTGATTGAACTCTTATTAATATTTATTTATACTACATGAATTAGAGTATCATGCATAGCTTTGCGAATAAACGCTAGAGAGGTTACGATGATGGGCACTCTGATGTCATCACTTAACTTATAACGGGAAATACATCTCAATATCAACTTTATGATTCAAGTTTTAAGGTCTAGTCTAAATAGTGCAATATTTTGCGATGACAAGAAAATAAGAACGTGTTGGGTAACTTGGGTATTAATAAAATATTGTAATGGCTCCGGTCGACCTCCAATTTAAACTAAGTAGGTAGGTTCTTTGGTTGGTTGCTTGATGTTTTATTATTTATATGTATAGAGCAAGAAATAGTGAATCTCTTTCAAATACAAATAAATTTTATTTATACAATTTTATTAGCTTCTAATATAAAAAAATTCTTGTGTCACAGTGTTTGTAACAAAACTCCTCCGAAACGGCTTGACCGATTCTTATGAAATTTTTCGTGTATGTATATCGGTACGCCCTATTCTCGAGAATAGGACGTAAACAATTTTTCATACCCCTATGTGATAAGGGTGGTCGACACCAAAAAAAAATAATTTTATATTATGGACACAATTTTTTATTCTTATTTTTTTATTATATTAAAATGACATACAACCCTAAATTTTTATCCTTCTACCACCAACCCCTATTTTTTAATCTAATATATAAAATTCTCGTGTCACAGTGTTTGTAACAAAACTCCTCCGCTTGACCGAATTGACTTGAATTTTCTACTAGCCCCCCCCCCCCCATTTTTAATCACTATTTTACTATTTTTGTACGAACAATATCCATATTATTTAACCGTCGTTCATTGACGTGAAGCCATTTACATGAAGTGTCACTTTGACATTTCATTCTGAATTTGATTTCTTTGTTATTTTATATGGCAGAACAACGTTTGCGGGGTCAGCTAGTATAATATATATTTATGTATTTTTATTTATATAATTAATAAATTTTTAAATAAATTTTAGTTATTGTGGAGCTCTATATTCGATAAGGTTTATGGGGGAGAGCGTTGATGCCTGCTCCCTAGTATTTTACTTCTGTGGTTATCACCGATTTCATTTTGTTTCTGTATACTAAATAAATGTTACAAATAAAGATGTTTCTGTTGATAACGAGTTAAGTAAGTGACGATTATAATTATTATAGTCGAAAATTCGACATTGCATGCGTATAACTTATTCAAATAAAATGACAAAATTAACGAGTTAGATAAAATTATTTTTAAACAAGATTCTTGACACCATAGGTAGGTTTTTTTTAACTTTTCATCTGTTGCTATCCCATTTTATTATAATTGCTATAGGCAGTTGCTAATTTCGCCCAAATCTGTTTTAGCTAACTTTTTTGGCATGCTGGCGACATACACACCCAATATTATTATCACATAAGTACATACAAGTAGGACGTCCGCAAGCGTTACTTAGATAAGATTACGGCAGGGAGTCATTTATCCGTGCTATCTTTCAACAGATAGTTCGTAACTCACAGCTAAATAGAGTAAATACAATAAAAGACCTGGGAGTGACGTTTGATAGTAAGTTATTGTTTGACGAACACATTAATAGTAAAGTTAAAAAGGCATCACGCGCACTTGGTTTTGTCATGAGAATGTCAGCAGAGTTTACATGTATCAAAACGTTTAAAATACTTTATTGTGCATACATACGTACGTAGTCATTTAGAATACGCTTCGCAAATGTGGAATCCTTGTTATAAAGTTTATTCCTCACGCTTAGAAGGTATACATAGAAGGTTTTTACGTTATCTCCAACACCGAGCCCGAATATTCCTACCTAACTATGATACAGGATGTCGTAAGTTTCATTTTCTTCCTCTATCCGAACGAAGGGAAATAGCCGATTTGACTTACCTGTTTAACATAGCAAACAATACTGTGGATTGCTCAGAGCTTCTGGAGCTAATAGGGCTGCGAACTGTTAAAGCTGCATTGAGAAATCCTAACCTTCTTTATGTTCCCAGAGTTAGGACTAATTATAGGCAAAATTCTTTTATAGTGAGAGCTTGTAACTCCTTTAATTCATTGGCTAAGGCAAGTAAAGAGATTGATCTGTTTAACACAAAAACTAGTAAGCTTAAACGCTTACTTAGTGACATTTACTTTAATATGTAGATTAAGCACTTATCCGATGTCGTGTATGTGTGTGTGTGTGTGTGTATTGATATCTATATTTCATACATCTAATTATTTTCTCAATTTAAGTGTCGTCTATCTTAGATTAGATTAGATTATATAATACTTTATTGCACACCACGAATCAAATACATATAAAAAACAACTACGTAAATCTATGGATACAATTGGCGATCTTATCGCTAATTAGCGATCTCTACCAGACAACCTTTGGATGGAATGGACTGTGTAGACATTACCTGGGGTGTAATGGTGTACCTAACATACTACATGTATATACATACTAATACTAATTATATAAAAATAAAAAATATAAAACTTACATAAATGAAAATTACATGAATCTAAATAATAACTACTCATAATAATTTATAGATACATACTTAGACTTATTTAAGAAACAAATAATTAATAATAAATACATATATGTATATTTAGCGACAAATACTCTGAGCAATTGAGCATACGTTTAAAAATGGCAAGTGACTTGGCACATCTGATAGCCACCGGCAGCGCGTTCCATAACCGGACAGCCTGCACTGTAAAAGACTTATCAAAGTAGGAGGAG